>CM031243.1:679990572-681190572 GCA_018340775.1 Taxus wallichiana var. yunnanensis
AGTTGAGAAAACCCTCTATAGCTCTTCAATGGCTTCCATGGCTTCCTCTCCTCCTCTTTCTCCAAACCTGCAAAAGTGAAAATGAGATAAAATTAGGGAAAATGGAAATAAAAGAACTCATAAGGAAACTTAGGGCAATCTAGATCCAATGGCCCAAATAGATCAAATCTAATGGTTGAAAATAAACCCTACATCACTTAAGTGATGGGGATTTTGTGGGAATGAGATTAAATTAAAATGCATGGGTTATTGATTGAATGGGGCCACTTAGTGGCTAGTCAAGTTGTGTCCTTTCATGGAAAAGAATTAATTAAACATTGTGCTTAGTATTTAAATAATGAACTAAAGGGGGTTTATAAATAAATATTAGTAAGGTGTAGTTAAATAAATTAAATGGATCATGACTATTAAATAATTGAAAAATACTCTAATAAAGTAATGAGCTTAATGGGAGACTTTTAAACTGTAAAGAATGTTGTTAGAAATAAATTAATAATATTTAATTATTAATTTAATTGTGACCACCTTATGAATGAGTAATGTTTGTAAACGACAATTAACTAAACGTGGTGGATGATTATAACCCTTACAATCTTTTAAACAACAAAAAAATTAACAAAATTTTCCCTAATAAATTAGTAGGTTTTATTATGGTTTTTAACATCAAAATTTTGGTGTTACACTTGGTATCAGAGCCGTAGGTTTAAGACTTGGACCTTGGGCTAACACAAAACACAACAAGTAAACTTAACACAACCTAAACCTAGAACACATAACATTACATGATATTTTAAAAGGTAAAAACCCTAGAAAATTGAAACAAAACCTAGATGATGATAACTAACTCCCGCCTATCTTTTTGCAAGAGGCGTGAACCAAATGAGAGTATATTTTGTGTAGAGTTATATATACCACCCCCATAGTAGGAAGTTGACACTATATTTCCACATATCCTATGACATTACAGATGTTAATGCCACCATACAAGGTGGAGTAGTAGGGGGATGGTCTACCCAGCATGATAGAGATCCATCAAGTAAAGGCTTGTATCCCTTCATGAATAAGTGACAAGTATAGGGAAAATAAATCCCATGCAAAGTTAGCTAGATAGGATTCACCTCATAGGAGACATGGAAAGAGGGCTCTAGGACACAAAGATAAATCTAGGAGCCCTAGGCCGAGGGATGATCATGTGGATAAACCTAGAGGCAGTAAGTTCGGCATGGTGGTGGATCATATCGAGAGAGATCTAAAGCTACACCCACCTCATTTTTACTGGAGATACAGTAGGATTTCAGGTAGATGCATGGTTAGTTAGCTTAAACGGATGCTTCAAGCTATGTCCTTATACCAGCAACATGAAGGCTCGTGTTGACATTTACCTTTCGAGAGATGGAGTTGGGTTTGGTGGAGGACTGAGGAGAAAGAACCTCCATATGGATTCGAGAGATGGTTACATGGGATATCTTTAGGAGCAATTGAAGAGTATATACATATCAAAGAGGTTCATCTAGTTGTGGATCGATGAGTTTCATGATCTACGACAAGCATCCATTATAGTAGCTGAGTATGAGAGTCACTTTTTGGACTTGTTACAATATGTCGAGTACATGTAGGATGAGCAAGTTTGGGTACACAGGTTCATCAGGGGCCTGAACTTGGATTTGGGAGGTGTAGTGCATATGCATTATCTATAGACAGAGACGAGATCATTGAAAATGCCTACATTGCAAAAGAAAATAGGGGAAGACTCGACAAGCTATAGATAGAGTGAGGAGTTGTATTCAGTATATGCAATATAGTAGGTCAAGGGGGTTAGCTCCTCCTCCTTGTGGTACACACAGCTCATAACGGTCCTCTTTTAGGCCTCTACAGTAGGCACAATAGTAACAACAAAATACTCGACCACCTTTTAGATCTCCACAATTCCAGGATGCATAGAGAGGGTGCATTATGGGGCATTCGGCTAGGGGACCTAATAAGACCAAGCTCCACCCCGAGCTCATTCAAGAGGAGTACGTCCACCACAACACCCACAAAGTTCTATAACAAGGCCATTAGGATCTACATCATGGACTACCGAGGCACCAGGAGGAGTATCTGTTCATTGGAGGGGACCAGGTAGTTTTTTTGGTGTGGTGTACATGGACATCACTAGAGAGAGTGCCCATGAGTAACCTTGTTAATCGGGTAAGGCACCTATTTGAGCCTCTTTGTTGGTGATATAGGACGTAGCCATCGTATTTATGTATCGGTTGAGAACCACTAGGAAGAGCATCAGGGTATGGTGATTGAGACTATAGGTAGCATTGGTGGTATCCCTACCTCTATATTATTTGATTATGGATCTTCTAATTCATTTATTGTACCATCATTAGTAGAGCGATGTAGACTGGTGGTAGTTAGGAACAAATTATTTGGGATGTTGAGATGTCTTGGAGCCAAAATTTCAAGTGAAATCCTTAGTTAAGAAGTATTTAGTTGACCTAGAACCCTTCACCATGACCTTGGATCTTTGTATCCTTCCCTTGGGTTCATATGGAGTTATCTTGGGCATGGATTGGTTATCTGCACATAGAGCTAGAGTTGATTATTACAAAGCAAGGTTATATCTTGTGTAGATGATTTGGGAGTTGATTTAGTGATAGTTGGAGTTAGGATACCCATCTCTATTCACACCATATCCACTATGCAATGAAGCACTATGCACGATGGGGTCAGTTGTATGCCATCACAGTTAGTGACTGATTGGAGGATGAGACTCATGGACCATCACTTGATGATCATCATATATTGATGTATTTTTGATGTTTTTCCTAGTGATTTGTCATTGTTACCTTCCCCAAGTGAGATAGACTTTCATATATATATAGTTCCTAGTGCAGAGCCCATCTCACACGCATCATATAGGATGACCACCCCTAAGCTATGTGAGATCAAGTTGTATTTAGAGGGACTTCTTGAGAAAGGATTAATCCATCCTAGTGTATCTCCTTAGAGTGGACCCATGATTTTTGTGAAGAATAAGGATGGATATTTACATTTGTGTGTGGACTACAGATTGTTGAATAAAGTAATGATCAAGAATCGTTACCCCCTTCCTTGCATATATTATTTATATGATCAGATGAAGGGGATACCTTGATTTCTAAGATAGATCTTAATTTAGGTTACCATTAGCTGAGTATTGCGGAGGTAGATATCCACAAGATAGCTTTCCGCACAAGATATGGCCACTACAAGTTCACCATTGTTCCATTTGGTCTGACAGATTCCCCTGTAGTATTTATGAGTTTGATGAATGGGGTGTTCAGGACTTTTCTATACCTTTTTTTGCTTGTGTTCCTAGATGATATTTTGATTTACTCACACACGCATGAGGAGCAGCACTTGACATGTTTCTGCAGTTGTTTTCGAGAGTAGTAGGTATACGTGAACCTTGAGAATTGTGCATTTTATAGAAAGAGGTTCAATATTTAGGTCACATTATTTCCAGGGAAGGAATCATAGTCAATCCTTCCAAGATTAGAGCTATCATAGATTTTCCATAGAGCTAACCAATGTTATTGAGGTGCATAGCTTCATGGGATTGGCAAGTTATTACAGGAGGTTTTTCTAGGATTTATCTCGTATTGTGCATCCCATCACTTCCCTACGGTGAAAAGGAAGAAGTTTTTTTAGTCGGATAGATGTGAGGAGGCTTTTAATACACTAAAGGAATGTCTTACAATAACATTTATTCTTGCAGTAGTGTTAGATCCTCGAGAGGATATCTTCATGTGTACATATGCTTATTTGGCATGATTAGGAGGTGTTTTGATGTAGGATGGTCAAGTAGTAGTTTTTGAGTCTTGCAAACTCAAGGATTACAAGCTCAATTATCTCACTCATTACCTATATCTTATGGAAGTGGTCCATGCATAGTGTGCACAACATTTCCTATCGAGAATGAGTTTTATTCTAAGGAAAAACCATATGAGCTTATGACAATTTCACACAGCCCAATCTCAACGCATGTCAATGACATTGGATGGAGTTCCTATGTGAGTACAACATGGAGATAAAACATGTGAAGGAGAAGGAGAATGTGGTTGTAGATGATTTGAGTCATTGGAGGAATTTGGTTATGGCTACTTTAGTTAGTACAAGATCTATAGAGTAGGATTTTGCGATAGCTTCCACATGACAATTTCTACCTTTTAGCTAGAGCAGAGATTAAGTCTCAGAGACCCCTTGAGGGGAAGTTTGATGGATTTACATTAGATTCAGATGGACTTCTTAGACACAAAGGTCAGATCTATGTACCTAGGGATGGAGGTTTGAGATAGGATATATTGATAGAGGCTCATCGTGCACCTTATTCAACCCATCTAGGGGTGAAGAAGATGCACACCACTTTGAGATAGTTGTACCATTGGAGAGGACTTCAGAGAGATGTAGCTCATTTTGTGTCTCGATGTTTGGAGTGTCAAATGGTGAAGGCCAAACATCAACATCCAGCTGGCCTTCTCTATTCGCATGTTATGTTGATGTGGAAATGGGACACCATTTCCATGGATTTTATAGTAGGGCTACCTACGTTGAGATACCACCACGACATCATCATGGTCATGGTGGATAGATTGATGAAAGTGGCTCATTTTTCTTCGGTGAAGACCACTTATACAGCTAGTGCAGTGGCATGATTTTCGTGGAAGATTAGAAAGATTATATATGACTGCGATCCATTGTACACCTCTCATTTTTGGACTACCATGCAACATGCCCTTGGGATGAACATTAACTTCAGGACAATCTATCACCACAGAGAGATAGATGGTCATACCGAGAGGGTGAATCAAATATTTGAGGACATACTTTGGATGTATGTCATGGATCATCATTCAAGATGAAAGGAGTATTTGTACTTAGTGGAGTTTATTAACAACAACATATTTCAAAGTTCTCTTGGTATGGCATTGTTCCAGGAATTATATGGCAGGGAGTGCAGAACTCCACTAAGTTGGTACACATTAGAGGATAGAGTGTCTCTTGGGCCAGCTATTTTATAGGACATGGAGCAACATGTTTTTTTATCGAGAAAAATATTAGAGGAGGCACATGATAGATAGAAGAAATATGTAGATCAGAGGAGAGTTGACCGCAGTTTTGAGGTTGGCACAAAGGTGTTTCTTCATTTCAGACCTCATAAGAGTACTATCAATTATGGAAAATGCTCTAAGTTAGCTCTTGGATTCATGGGTCCATTTGAGGTCTTGGAGTGGATCAGTCCCTTAGCTTCCAGCTAGCCTTTCCACCCATCTTGTCTCGCATTCATGATGTATTCCATGTTTCTGTTATTAGGAGATACATTCCAGATCTTTCTCATGTATTGGATTGGACCACATTATAGGTGCAAAAGCAGGGGCAGGTGACTATGGAGCCTATACGCATCATAGAGCGCAAGATCCTAGGCCTACGAGGCTGCGATATTGACAAGGTTTAAGTCCAATGGGATAGGTATGATGAGACTCCATCCATATGGGATAATTCTACTTTGATATGGGTTCATTTTCCAAACCTATTTCAGTGACTTCCAGGTTGAAGTCAAGTCTAAAGGGAGGGGGATGTAGTGCCCACTTCCCTTCAACATTATTTCACTATGAATTTATTACTTGTTGGTTAGATATATAGACATTTTGATGATTATATCTTGATTAACAAATGATAGACTATATAGATATTTGGACTACGGATATGTTTTGATTTACATTTTCACTATGATATGTTAGATGATATTGATGGAAAGTTATATATAATTTGATTTTCAATATTCGATTTTATACGACATGTTATATTATGGAGGCATTGCCTATGCTAGATGATCATGGATGTAGAATTATGATCTCATTGATATTTTGATAGATGATAGAATTTATTAATCTAGATGACGACTATTGATTTCTATGTATATATTATTTATCGATGTTTTTGATGCAGACATGAGGCCAAAGACATATTTCTATTTTTGTTTCATAGGACATTATATCACTATACATCGAAAGAGGATAGGGGACCAACCACAAAAGAATGTTGGGTGTTTTACAACATGGACAAATTTGACAACTTGTGTCTAATGTATATGTTGTGTTATTGCATGCTTAGTTAGGAGGTTTCCCAGGGGTGACCTCACATGTGTGGCCATGGGGTGTAATGTTTTTCTTATTTTAATTTTTGTGTGTCTTATTTTGTTGTGCATGTATTTAATTAATTTGGAAATATAGTTACTTTTTTAGCACTTGTTAATATGTCTTAATTATCTAATTTAACTTAAATTTTAAACTAAAAGGAAGAGGTGACATTTGGGTAATAAATAGAGTAGATAGTCCTTGATTTGTGCTTGATGTGGAATGAATTAATTTATTTTAGGTGGTGTGTACTCTTCTTCCCTTCCCAAACTCGAATTTTTCCTTGTAGGCCACTTTTTGAGACTTATGGGACAAGTTAACCTTGTCCCTTACATCTCAAACTCTTCCACCAACCATACTTATGAAGTATGGAGCTTATTTTGACCATTTTAATGCATTTGTTGAGTGTAAAAGAGAGGATTATTGCACTTTTTATTTACCACAATTAATCTGTCCTTGAAAGGCATGGATTTCATGTTGGAGTGTCATGTGTGCATGTCATAAGTATTACATGTTCATTTATTACATTGGGTTTGGTGTGTTGAGTTGTGAGTTTGAATGAAGGGATGATGAAGTGGTATCCTACATCGAGACACCTCATCATCTTCACCTCCCTTTTCTATTTATTGAATTAATTTAAAGGATTTTGGGTTACTTGTCTTATTTTCTTCTTCTTGCACTTTTTGAATTGGGAGACGTTTTGAGTTGCATTTTGGATTATGCTTGGTTTGAAGGTGTTGAAAGCTTGTTGGAGTGAAGATTTTGGAAGATTGATATAGAGGTAGGATCTCCACTTTTTTCATTCTTTTACTTATGCATTTACTTGTAAACTTTGTGTTTGTTTGAATGTTGTGTGAGTGTTGTGAATGTGATTTATAGGGTGTTTGGTAGCTTTCCTTAAGAAGGGTGTGGGAGATGGAATTATGGGACCATTGGGGAGGGAAAAGGGAGTTGTGAGGCATGCATTTTGGAGGGAGTGTGATTAGGAGTTCCACCTATGGGGAGTGAAAATAAGAACATGGATATATTTTTGCATATTTCCAAGGGAGAGATAAGGATGTGTCTGAATGTTTTGTATGTGCACATGGAGGCTTTGGGTGGGAATCCTACTTTACTTAGGTGGAAAAAGGTGGTGTTTCCCATATTACTTGCTCCTTTTGGTTTGATTTCAAGCCCATGTCTTTCGTGGAAATTGTAAATCTTGTTGAATATGTTCATTTGAATGTGTTGTATGATTTTGGATTGTATGTTTTGTGGAAGCCATTCTTTCAAAGGTTGTCAAAGTTACATAACATTACCCATTTATCTTTGGTTTGGGCTCAAGGGCCAATAAGGAGGATGGCTTCTCCTCTTAATTGATTATAGGTTAGGTGGAGAGTATCACATATTCCCCTTTATTTGTATTGTAACTCATGATTTCAAGAGTTGAAGAAGTGCAAAATTTAAGCTATGATGTTGGGAGAAGACATTGAAATGAAGACTTTTGTTTGGACCTTTGGAAGAATCTCTATCTTGTAGTTTGGCCATATTTTTCACACTTAGAGTGAAGTTTGTAAATATTGTATTGTCGAAAGAAGGCTTTGTATATTTCATTATTCAAACTTGTAATGTTGTAGTGAAAGGAGAAAGCTTAAGTTGTATTTTTTAGAAATGAAACTCTCAAAATTTTGGATGCTATTCAAATTTGCAATATGTATTTTGGAAAAGAATGATGTTATTGTAAAGAAAGAGTTTGTTGAGTTCCTTTTTGTTTGTTGAAAAGTTGGAAAATAAAAGGAATGAGATATAATTGATGTTATATTCAAATCCTACATTTTAATCAAAAAGGAAGAATAAAGAAATGAGATATTTAAGATTGTTATTCCTTTTATTCTTTCCAACAAAATTGTAAAATAAAAAGATACTATTTGAGTTGTAATTATAGCCAAATTTTACAATGTTATAAGGGGGAAAATTATATATTTAGTATCTAAATCCAAAGAAATATTTCCTCTTCTTTTCTTGATTTCGGTTGAATAAAAAAGCAATTGGTTTTTAACTATTTTACTCTTGGGAATAGGTAGAAATTTTTGATTATTTTTGCTTTTATATTTCATTACGCAACAAACATTATTTAATTGATTAAAGTATAGTAAAACAAAATATATAATTATAATTATATATAACTATATAAATTTATGTATCTATATATATTATAATTATTTATAGATATTTTAAATAAAATTGTCATATTATATAATATGTATAATAATAATAACAAAAAAACTAATATTTAAAAATGCTTTGTATTAGCCGAATGGCTTAATTAAAAATAAAATTTGTATTGAACCAAATATATATATATAAGACAAATCTTATTGTTTGTATGGGCCGAATCACCATTCCTTATATTATATAATGACTTTTGGTTGGGGGTTGAGGAAGGGGGGGTGGCCACCACCCCACCCCAACCAATATTACTAGAATATGAGTTGTCTTTGGGCGGCACCCACCACCCCCCCAATATTAATATAACCATGCACAAAGACCCTACCGTGACCAATACAAAACGCATGCCGTTGTATAAAAAAATAAGTCCTCTAAAATAATAAATAATATTATATATAATAAGATATGTATATATTATTATGTGTATATAATAATATATACATGTGTGTGTGGGGTTAAATCAATTTTTTTAAAGAGGATATATATATATGATTGATTTATATATATGCACCCAAAATGGGTATATACATAATGTATATACACCCAACCAACAAGAAAAATGTTAAATAAACGTAAAGAAAAAGGCTAAAAATACCCACAATGGGAATATGGTAGATCTATTATTTTATTAGCACAAAATACTACAAAATCTGCTGGAGTTGAGAAAACCCTCCATAGCTCTTTAATGGCTTTCATGGCTTCCTCTCCTCTGTTAGTGCAGGATATTAATTTTCCTTGTATTTGTTTATTTTCTTAGAGATTTCCTACACTCATGGGATATGCTTGCTTAGTTGTAGTAGTTATGTTGAGTTAGCTTACCAGTTAGGTTGAGTTAGCTTACCAATTATGTTCGAGTACTAGTTAGTGAGATTTATTCCCCATTGATCTAGGAGAAGGTTCACATTCACCACCTATATGTTTTTACTTGCACCATTCTATTAAATGTGAATATGGAGCATGAAGGATTGAGTTGATTTGGAGCCATTATTTCCTTTGTGAGTTTTAATCATATTACATCTTATTTTTAGTTATTTGGATTTCTGCAATTGCTCGTGCATTCATTTTTCATCAAAGTTCCACAAACTCTAATATGGTATCGAGAGAGGTTCGGTGAAATGTTTGTCATTATCGAGTTATTTGTCTATGAAACTAACAATACATGTGCAAATAGATTTGACTCTTTGATTTAGTGCACGTGTGAATTTGGTGTGTTGGTACCCAAATTTAATCTCCTTCAAAATTCAAGCAACATCATGGATTTAACAGGACACTCAAAGGTAGATAGATGATTATGTATGTCATTTTGTAGCCAGGGAAAGCATTCTATCTGAATTTTTAGCACTTCGGCTTTGAAAGGAGTGGGTAGCACCTTAAAAGGATGTGATCTGATCCTAACTATTTTAGGTTGTTCCTTTCAACCAAGGTAAGAGAACCTATTTTGTAACCTCTATTATTGAAGAATGCTAGTAAATCCTTCTTTTACACAAATTTTATAGAGAAGACCTTGGGAAAATATGATCAACACACCAAATCTGACTCTCACAAGTTGTCACTTCCAGATTATGGAGATATTTTCAAAACAAGGAAAAGGTTACTAAAGACATTTGGAAACCTGATTGTTTTTGCATGCTTTGGTAATAGAAACTATGCATTTGTATACACACAGGAAAAATAGGGGTAGTACGGGTAAGATTGGATGTTTTTAAATAGATTTTGGTGGGAGGTGAGGCAGGATGAACTTGATTCACTAGATCCTTGAGAGCTTTTACAAAATGGAAAACTAAATCAACAGAATGCCACAAAGCAGCTAAAATGTTTCTTTAACTAGAATATGTGCTTCAATGGAGGCCCAGATTAGCACTTTTTCATACAATCTATGAGATTCTAACACGAAGGCTCGAGTTGGAAAACCAACAAAGCATCAAGATCTGAGCCCAATCATGCCTGAGGTACACCCAGAGGCTTATAGACAATCTCTGTCAACAGATGAAAGAAAAGTGATTTTAAATCATTTATTTCACTCCCAGATGAAAGATCTTTTGAGAAATGAAATTGCAGATGCCACTAAATTGTCACAAGGATTGAGACCTATGTGATTGAGACATATTTTGATACAAGATTGCAACAGGAACAAGAAAAACTATTTATAGACATTCAAAAATAAAACAAACACATTTTGCATAAGATCAACACAAAATAACTCGAGTTTGATCAAATTTATCAGCAGGGGAAAGTTTCTAGAACAATCTCAGAGCTTGTCAATGGCTATACACTCGCAACCACCTTGACATGATCAAATTCAATACAAAAGAGATATACATGCTTCTCAAATAGCTTTTAAAAAAGATGGGCTCTATCAAGTTTTTTTCGATTAGAAAAATCAGTCCCAACCCTTAACACTCCAACCATTTGCATGATAAACTCATGTAATTTATAACATTTTCCATAGAGTTTTCCCCCAAAACCTAAACGTTGAGTGCACCAAGTGTTCACCATGATCTTGATCATGATTCCTAGAATCAGATCTATAAAAAGTTATCAGGTGTTCAAGGGGTAGATCTCTTCGAATATCTCCCGCATTCAACTCCTCCTTCTGGTAGATCACCTTTTCTTCAACTCGCCAACCACTTCCACCCCTAATATGTCAAATCTAGCTCTTTGTGTGCTTGGGAGAAGAAAACAGAGGATCAGATGAGCCCAATAGCCAGATCATTTTAATGGCGATATACGTCTCTAGATCTCCCCACCAAACTTAGATATCAAAATTAACTCCCCTCTCTTTGGCGTGTAGGAAATACCAAGAAATCATGAAGACTCGCACTTCCAGGAGCTTTTCAAGTAAAAATGGGGGAAAATTAGATTCAAACACACAACTATCGTTGATCTTTACTTTGAATTTGGGTTGTCCACGTGGAAGATTCAATTTTAGAGTAGGCCCATGGGTTCCCTTTTTCCTTTTACAAATTTTGGAAAAATGTAAAATTTTCACATTTTTCTCCGCAGCCTCCGCCCTTGAGAAATGATCATGACACGTGTCCTAAGGTGGGTCCCAAAGGAACCATCCAAATTCTGCCATTTCACCTCTTTTTTGGAAAAGGGAAAATTTTCCAAGTTTTCCCCGCATAGCTCACCCTTGAAAAATGGGCTTGACACATGTCCCAATGTGGGTCCCATCAGAATTGTGCTTCCTTTTTCACTTTTAACTTTTTATCCTAAAAGGAAAATTTTCCAAATTTCCCCCGAGTGTCCATACCTCTGCCGTTGACTTTGAAACAAACCTTGGCTAATCTTTTGTTGAGATTGCAGGCCATTTTTTATATCTTAACCCTTTTGAGAATAAGGGGAAAAAATTCTAAGTTGCCCTCAATGGTCCACTTCCCCACCCCTTTTGACTTTTCAAACTGCCATGCATCACAATGGCACCTTGAGATGGTCCCCAAAATTTGAGACCCTGAAAGAGCGTGGGCTCACCACATGTCCCAACCCGAAAAAAATTTGTTTGAAGGCTTGAAGCTCAAGCAGAAGGCACCATGTGTTAGAGTCCGAGGAAATCTCCTTTGGCTGTTGAAAATTCCAAGAAAAATGCAAAGTGAGTGGAGGCCTCCAAGTTTCCTCTTGGTGCTTCTTAAAATGAAACTCAAGGGCCAGTTCTCAAACATGCACTTTGTTTCTTCATGTCTCGAGCCCCTTAAAACCTTTTTCTTTTGAAAAATACTAAGTATGGGAAGACCTAGTAGAAGCCTCCATGTGTCTTCATGGTGCAATTTCAAAATGGTGCCCAAAGCAGGAGACCCTGAATGAGCACGGGATCACCATGTGTCCCTGTCCCACCAAATTGTATTAGCTGCATAAAAATTTTTCTAAGTCCGGGAAAAGTAGTGGAAACCTCCACGTGTCCTCCCAGTGCTACTCCAAGGCCAAACCAAAAGTAGATCTTCAAATGAGCATCATTCCTCCACATGGACAAATCTTTAAGTTGAGGCAATTCATAAAATTTCTTAAGTACCCACCGAGCTACATCCAACCAAAAGAGGCCACATTTCCTATTGATGCAAGGATGTAAATTTGACCGGGAGAAATGTCAAACCGTAAAATGTAGAAAAACAATCATTCAAGCCCAGAGATGAAATTTTCTCTAAGGAAAGAGAATTTAGAAATGTTACAAGGCTCAAATATGTCCCTCAGAGCTACATCCATTTATTTTCCTTCAAGTATTTAGGGAAAAAATGACAAGGACAACAAATCTCAATTGTGGAAAATGGAAAGAATGGGAAAGCCCAAAGTTTTTAGATGAACAAGAGAAACGAGGAGACAAATATGGACCCATGCATGATCATCGGCCCAAGGAAAGATTAATTATGGCAACAAAAGGAAGGCAAATACCTTTGGGCACAACACAGGGGGATAAAATGTGATAGAGGTTGTAAATCAATGGATTTTCAAAGGCAAAATGGGGCGAGACTATTTTAAGCACCAACATCGGCTCCGACTCGGGATGGGCACTCCCTATGAGTGCCACAAGAAAAAGGTATACCAAGTGCCAAAAATATCCATTAGGTGATAGATTCAGCTTACAGAGAAAAGAAACTTAGCCATCTCCTAAGAAAAACATGAAACCAGCAAAAATAGGTCACCAAGGACAAGAACGAGCAAAAAAACAAAAAGAAAGAACAAAAACCAACTATACACTGTACAAAATATTTTTACCTTGATTCTAGGGAATCAATCCAAGAAATGCTTCAAATTCCTACCATTAACAAGTAACTCAAGAAATTCACCATCCAAATCCTTCAAGAAGAAGGTATGTTCACCAATTCTAATATCAATGGAGTAAGGGCCCATCCATAATGAGTCAAATTTTCCATGGTTTCCCTTATCTTCATGTTTTCTATCCCATAGTAGCACAAGATCTCCAACATTGAAAGCTCTGGGAGTAACCTTCTTGTCAAATAAATCTTTTCTTAAACTTTACATGCCTCTGGTGGGATGCCCTCCTTTCTTCATCAAGTTCAACAATCTGGTTAATAGCATCATAAGGACTTACTTCTTGATCCTCCAATTGTTGAATGAACTGATATGAGGATAATTGCATATGAAGGGGCAGCAGGGCCTGAGTTCCATATACCAACTCAAATGGACTCTTTCCAGTAACTCTTTTGATAGTGATCCTATCAACCCAAACAACAAACTTCAACTATTCACCCCATTTTCTCTTGTTCATCTCCAAGGTTCTTCTGATAATATTTAAGCAAAGTTTTTATTACTGGACTTAGCTTTTCCATTTCCTTGGGGATTGTAATTAGAGGCATATGTCAAGTTGATCCCATACTCTTTGCACATTTCCACTAGAGGTTTAGCTCTGAAACTCATGGCATTATCAGCTACAATTTTGACTAGCACTCCAAACCTGTAGATGATGTGGTTTAACACAAATTCCATGACAATTTGATGTTTTGACTTCTTGGTGGGGATTTCCTCCACCCATTTAGTAAAGTAATCAGTGGCTACAAGGATCCACTTATGGCCAACACTTGAAGGTCTGAAATCTCACCAATGAAATCCATTTCCCATTGCTTGAATGGGGCTTTAATTGATACAGACTGCAAAGCAATGTTGGGAGCCCAAATCTTTCAATCTTCCAGAGAAGCACTGGAAACTCTCACATCTTCTAACCAAAAAGGTTGTATCCTTGAAAAGATTTGGCCACCAATAACCAGCCCTTAGGATCTTGTGTGTTGTGAATCTTCCAACAAAATGCCCCCACAAACTCCTCCATGGAGATCAGCAATTATCTTGGGGGCTTCATCTTCAGTAATACACCTTAAGAGGAATCCCTTAGGGTTCTTCCAAGCTAACCCATAATCACTAATGACATATTTCTAGGAAACCAACTTAAGGTCCCTTTTCTAGTTCTTACTCAAATACTCAGGGCAATATAAATGTCTGAGATAGAAAATCACATCCTTGTACCACTCATAACTCATTAGTTTCTCAAAGACATCTACCCTTCCTTCTCCTACCTCATTTACCTCAATAGTTTACAAGTTGCTTTCAGCCATAAGCTTAGCCAAGCCCAAACCTCTCACCAACTTCATGGTTTGGATATCCATATCATATTCTTGCAACTTGTTCACCCATCTACACCTTTTTCTTGAGACTTCCATCTCTGATAAGATGTCTTTCACCATGGTGTGGGGAACATAAGCAACAATCTTAGAACTCAAAATGTAAGGCCTGAAAACCTTTGTTTATTTTACCAAGGAAAATGTTTGTTTCTCCATAATAGTGTATTTCAGCTCAGCCCCCTGCAAGGCCTTACTGAAAAAGGAAATTGGCCTCTCATCCCCTTCATCATCTTTCTGCAATAGGAAAGATGCAATAGTGTTCTCAGAAGCAAAAGAAAATAGTTGGAAAGGCTTCTTATAGTCTGGAGCTGCTAAAATAGGGGCATGTTTTAATGCCTCCTTGATCCCATTGAAAGCTTGGATGGTAGTCTCTTCCCATTTGATGACCTAGTCCTTCTTTAGCATGGAAGTGATTGGAATGGTCAACTCAACAAAGTTTGATATGAATCTCCTGATGAAGTTTATCTGCCCAAAGAAAGACTGAATGCCTTTCTTGGTTCTTGGAATAGGGACCTTGTTGATGGCCTCTACCTCTCTGGATCAATCATCACCCCTTCTTGTGACATAATGTGACCAAACAACCTTGCCTTCTACACTCCAAAATGGCACTTCTTTGGATTGAGTGAGATGCCATATTCTCTACATCTTATCAACATCTTTTCCAAGTGTAGCAAGTGATCACTTCTCTTCCTAGAAAACATAGTTACATCATCTTGATAAACAACAATAAACTCATTGATGTAACCAACAAAAGCAACATCCATTTCTCTTTGAAAGGTGGCTCAACATTCATCAAACGAAGGGCATCCTAACATACACATACATCCCCCAAGGAGTAGTAAAGGTTGTCTTGATCCTTTTTGATTCCTTCACCACAACTTGGTTATAACCAGAGAAACCATATAGGGTAGAGAGCAATTCAGAACTAGTCACTGATTGCAACTTGTTTTCCATATTTGGTAAAGGATAATTATCTTGCATAGATGCTCTGTTTAGATTCCCGAAATCTACACACATCCTGATATCACCATTCTTCTTTCTTACTGGTACTAGGTTTACAACCCAAGAAGAATACCTTGTGGGCTGAATAATCCCTCCATCTCTCTTAGCTTCTTCATTTCTTCTTGCATTTTGAGAGATAAGAGTGGATTGATTGGCCTTTGTTTGTTCTTGAATGGCTTTGCATTAGACTCCAAGGGAATCTCATGTTGAAACAAATCCTCTCTATATGCTTTCAATTCAAAATAGGTCCAAGCCATGCAATCTTTGTATTTTTTCAACAATTGGATGTATGACTGCTTCTCCTCCTTACTGAGATTTCTGCCTAACCAAATTTTCCTTGGCTTCTCCTTTGTACCAAGATCATTCTCCTCAACATCCCTTGAGGTTGTTATGCTGCATTAATAATGTGATCAACATTATCAAAGTAAGAATCAAGAGTAACCAGCCATCTTGGAATGGTATTAGTCTTTAGTTGGATGATTCCTTTGCCAAAAAAAGGTTTCTTTACCCTTTACTATGCACACCATTGGCTCCCAATCGATATTTTGATCAGCAAACTCTCCTTTATTCTGTAAAAATATTTTGACCGAGCATCATCATCAAAAACCTGCCAATGCTTAATGTTTTGGATACAGATGGCCTTGTTAGCACCTCAACATCATATTCACAATATGGGGACACTACACAATTATCAAACCAAGATCCCAACATAGCAATCCTGTCTTCCAAATCATTGAACTTCCTATCATGATGCACAATGTTGAATGAATTAAACATCTCAATGAGATCCCAAACTGCATGCTTATATTGTTTCATTCACTGATATTTTATGGCATACAGTTTTCTAAGTTGCTTTACAATTAATTATGAGTCTCCTTTGAAAATGATGTCCTTGACACCATATTTCCAAGAAATTCTTAAACCCAACAACAATGCCTCATACTTAGCAATTTTAGTGTGCACTCAAAGTTGATTTTGAAAGAAAAACAAATTTTTCCGACCCGGGAGAAATCGAACAACACCAACACCATTCCCAAACTTGGAGCAAGCTCCATCAATCAATATAGTCCAATGAGAGACCGCCTACTCAAGAAACTTGCATTATTCAATCTTGTGCTCTTTTCCATCAACAAATCCTACAAAATTATCAACATCAACACTTGTGTACAATACCTCATAGGATGCATTGTTGGGATCCTCAATAAGGTGCAACATCTTCTTTTCCCCATAAAACTTGATAAGGCTACCCCAATTGGGATGGTGGCATAGGACATATCCATTTGAACACTCCCACTAACACTTGTAGTCCACTTTCTAGATAACAACATACCCCACTTGGCTAGGTAGTCAACAATAACTACATCAAGTTTCAAATTCTTGCCTGGATAGGCTGCAAGTTGCACCACCAGACCCTTCACACACCCCACCACTGGTACCTCTCTAGAATCCATAGTAGTGCACTTCCCATATGCAATTATTACTTTGATATTCAGTTCATTCATAACTTCCAGAGGCATAACATTACATGATGCCCCGAATCAAACATACAATTGTGCAACAATCTATCCTTAATGATCAGGGTAGTGAAGAATGGATCCACATTCAGCTAAGAATCTACCAAGGATGTTCCAAAATAAACCTCAGGTGGTTCATCTAGCTCTTATGATGCTGGTGGTGCCTCTAATTCTTCAATGATAGGTGGAGTCTCCACAATGTTTATATTTTTTCCTGGGGCAGTCTTCCCCTCTTTCAATCCCAAGTACTCAAATGCTCTTTTCTTGTGCTCAGGAATCCTAAGCAACTCAACAATTGGAACAAAAAATTTGATTTGACTTAAAACTTGGGAAATGTCATATGGGACATTCTTTGGCAAGGCAACATTAGATGGCAAGGCAGTATTGGAAGGAAAGCTAACACACTCACTAGGTGGTATAGGATTTTTGACAACTTGGGCATGAGGAGGGGTATAATTTTTGTTTGGAACTATAGGGCTTTTGGCAGATGCATCTTTCTTAGGAGCCTCTTTAGGAATGTTTGAAAGTAAGGGAGATTTTGGCTTGGCTTGAGGCCCTGTCCCTTTGATAGCCTTACTTCTTGTGTTATATTCCTTCTCTTGAGCAATAACAACATTCATCAATAACTGTCTATCTTCCTTAGATGGGATTCCTCCATCATACTTCTTTATCATTAAAGCCCTTAAATATTAAAAATAATTATTGGGAAATTCAAAAGCTTGTACAATATCTACTTCTAAAGTATGAGAGGGAGGAAGAATAGGTACCCTATGAATGTAGTCCCAAAAAGTGGCAGCAATCCGTAACTTATCACCTCAATTGAAGTTGCCCCTTGTTGTGAGCTCATGGAACAACCCATCATGCAGACATCATCATCATTATCATCATCATCTTCTTCTTCTTCTTGTTGATCTTCTTCACAAGGAGCATGGGGCATGAAACATTTTCACACTAATCAATGACATTTATCTCCTCCACAACAACAATTTGGCAGCCAAAGGATCAGGTACCATTTTGTTATCCCTAGCTTGGGACTGTCTATTTCCAAATCAATAGGTCCCTTGCCTCTATCATCATATATTTGGTGACTTGTGAACCTATCTTGGCCTTTTTGGTTGTGTTGACCTTGTGAATCTTCCCAATCCCCTTTTCTACCGGGCTAATTTGTATGATATTTCTTTGAAAACCCCTACCAAAGTTTTCACAACTTCCTCCAAATCAAGTAGCCTTTCTTATCTGAGGTTTTTTTGGGTTAATTAGTTTTACACCCTCCCTTTTTGGAGGCTTTCCAATTGCCTTGATGTTATTCTCTATTTGCAAAGCCATGGTGAATGCTTGCCTCAAATTAGTAGGGTTTTTATCTCTCAAGTAATATGCAGCCTTTTTATCAAATGCATCTGAATATTTGATCAAACATGATTCATCACATGGCCTTATCCTAATAGGAAATCTCCTCAAGGTTTTATTAAACCTTGTGTTCAAATCATGTATTGACTCATTAGGATTATTCTTGATATTTTCAAATTATGATAGAAGAAACCTAGGGTCATTTCTATCACCATACTGCAATTTAAATGCATTTCTCATCTTTGTCCAGAATCAATGGAATTATCTGGAAAAGCTTTATACCAATCCCTCGCATCCTCTTCCAGAGTATGGATAAATAACTTGATATATACATCCTCATGTTTAATCTCAAAGTCTTCCATCATATTGATAAAAATATTTAGATGTTGATCACTAGTTATAACATTGTTTCCTTGGAACTTTGGTAGTCTATTTCTTACATCTTGAGGAATTGCATTTGGATAACTAGCCATCCCTACAAAATTTATAGGTCCAAAGGTATTTACAACAAATGGAGGTCTAGGTGGGGAAAGGCCATGTTGTTTTGAGGAGGTGACCCTAGAGGGGTGACAAATTGATAAGGGACAGAGGGTCTCTGAAACACAGGGGTATAAATTTCAAATGGATATCCCCTAAAGGCCTTATTTCTTGGAAATCCCTATCAACTTCTGAAAAGATAGGGGTAGAATGAGAAGAAAAATTTTCAAAATCAAATGAAGGCCCCTCTCTAGTTGGGAATTCAATTCCACAAAAGAGACCATTCGATTTAAAATCACTTGAATAACAGTCTTCAATGATATAATGATCACTTTCATTAATGGAGATCCCTTTTCTTGTTTGCTGATCTCCAAAACTCTCTAGATTTTTTCTTCCTTCTGACTTTGTTTTTCCTAGTTTTAGAAATAGTGTCCTAGTAGGATCTCTAGCAAAGAAAGATCTTCTTCCTTCCATATTTGAAAAGTTTAGTAACAAAACTCACTTGACAGAGGTTAAGACACTAGTATTCATCAAGAAACAGATCAACAGGGAGTCGCCACTAAGGATTTCCACCTTAGTTGTGTAAATGCACTAAAATATGATGTCAAATTTTTTCAACACTAGAAACTGGACAAGGAAATATTATGACTCTTCTTTACTCAGATTTATCAATGAAACTTAGTGCAATAACTATAGAAAATGGAAATATTGCACATAGCATTTGTAACTTTGAAACTTCTTACAGGCCTAAACACAAGATGATGCCTGAAAAGATGTATTAGCACTTTGAGCATACAAGAAGTGTTTACTAGGGTCTGAATATGAACTGCAATCACTATGTCCCCGAGAAACGGCACCAGAAGCATGTTGTTGATGGGATAAATAGATATGAACTGGCAAAGTGAATTAGAAAATTAGTCTCAAAAACTCAAATTAGTTCCCAAAAATGGCGCCAGAAGTGTGTTGGTACCCAAATTTAATCTCCTTCAAAGGCCAAGCAACATCATGGATTTAACAGATGATCAAAGGCAAATAGATGATTATGTATGTCGTTTTGTAGCCGGGAAAGCATTCTATCTAACTTTTTAGCACTTCGGATTTGAAAGAGTGGGTAGCACCTTAAAAGGATGTGATCTGATCCTAACTATTTTAGGTTGTGCCTTTCAACCAAGGTAAGAGAACCTATTTTGTAACCTCTATTATTGAAGAATGCTAGTAAATCCTTCTTTTACACAAATTTTATAGAGAAGACCTTGGGAAAATATGATCAACACACCAAATCTGACTCTCACAAGTTGTCACTTCCAGATTATGGAGATATTTTCAAAACAAGGCAAAGGTTACTAAAGACATTTGGAAACCTAATTGTTTCTACATGCTTTGGTAATAGAAACTATGCATTTGTATACACACATGACAAAAAATATGGGTAGTACGGGTAAGATTGGATATTTTTAAATAGATTTTTGTGGGGGGCATGACAGGATGAACTTTATTCACCAGATCCTTGAGAGTTTTTACAAAATGGAAAAATAAATCAATAGAATGCCATAGAGCAGCTAAAATTTTTCTTTAACTAGAATATGTGCTTCAATGGAGGCCCAGATTAGCACTTTTTCATACAATCTATGAGATTCTAACACAAATGCTTCAAGTTAGAGAAACTAACAAAGCATCAAGATTTGGGCCCAATCACGTCTGAGGTACACCCAAAGGCTTACAGTAATCTCTGTAAGCAGATGAAAGAAAAGTGATTTTAAATCATTTATTTCACTCCCAGATGAAAGTTCTTCTGAGAAATGAAATTGCAGATGCCACTAAACTATCACAAGGATTGAGACTATGTGATTGAGACATATTTTGATACAAGATTGCAACAGGAACAAGAAAAAATATTTAGAGACAATCAAAAATAAAACAAACACATTTTGCATAAGATCAACACAAAATATCTCAAGTTTGATCAAATTTATCAACAGGGAAAGTTTCTAGAACAATCTCAGAGCTTATCAATGGTTGTACACTCGCAACCACCTTGACACAATAAAATTCAATATAAAAGAGATATACATGCTTCTCAAATAGCTTCTCAAAATATGGGCTCTATCAAGTGTTTTTTCGATTAGAAAAATCAGTTCCCGACCCTTAACATTCCAACCATTTGCATGATAAGCTCATGCAATTTATAACATTTTCCACATATTTTTCCTCCCCAAAAACCTAAATGTTGAGTGCACTAGTGTTTTCCATGATCTCGATTGCAATTCCTAGAATCAGATCTGTAAAAATTTGTCAGGTGTTCAAGGGGGTAGATCTCTTCGAATATCTCCCACATTCAACTCCTCCTTCTAGTAGATCACCTTTTCTTCAACTCACCAACCACTTCCACCCCTAATCTATCAAATATGGCTCTTTGCATGCTCGAGAGAAGAAAAACGGAAGATCAGATCGAGCCCAATAGCCAGATCATTTTAATGGTGATAGACATCTCCAGATCTCCCCCACCAAACTTAGATATCAAAATTAACTCCCTCTCTGTTTGGCATGTAGGAAATACCAAGAAATCATGAAGACTCACACTTCCAAGAGCTTTTCAGTAAAAATGGGGGAAAATTAGATTCAGACACACAACTATCATTGATCTTTCCTTTTAATTTGGGTCTTCCATGTGGAAGATTCAATTTTAGAGTAGGCTTCACGGGTTCCCTTTTTCGTTCTACAACTTTTTGAAAAATGTTAAATTTTCACATTTTGCTCTATGCCTCCGCCCTTGAGAAATGATCCTGACACGTGTCCTAAGGTGGGTCCCAAAGGAACCATTGCCAAATTCTTCCATTTCACCTCTTTTTGGAAAAGGGAAATTTTCCAAGTTTTCCCGTAACTCGCCCTTGAAAAATGGGTCGACACGTGTTCCAATGTGGGTCCCATTAGAACCACGCTTCCTTTTTCACTTTTAAACTTTTCCTCCTAAAAGGAAAAATTTTCAAATTTCTCCCAAGGGTCCACTTCTCTGTCATTGAATTTGAAACAAACCTTGACTAATCCTTTGTCGGGCTTGTGGGAAATTTTTGATATCTTAACCTTTTTGAGAATAAGGGGAAAAAAAATTTAAGTTGCCCCCGATGGTCCACTTCCCCGCCCCTTTTGACTTTTCAATCTACCACGCATCACAATGGTGTACCTTGAGATGGTACCCAAGTTTGAGACCTTGAAAGAGCGCGGGCTTACAACATGTCTTGGTCTGAGCAAATATTGTTTGAAGGCTTGAAGCTCATGGAAGGCACCATGTGTCAAAGTTCGAGGCAATCTCTCTTGGCCGTTGAAAATTCCAAGAAAACCCAAAGTGAACAGAGGCCTCCAAGTGTCCTCTCTTCCGCTTCTTTAAAATGAAAGTCAAGGGCCAGTCCTCAAACATGCACGGTTTCTCCACGTGTCCCAAGCCCCTTAAAAACCATTTTTTTCTGAAAAATACTAAGTATGGAAGACTCGCAGAAGCCTCCACGTGTCTTCATGGCACAATTTCAAAATGGTGCCCAAAGCGGAGACCCTGAATGAGCGCGAGATCGCCACATGTCCCTGTCCTACCAAAATGTATTAACTATATAAAAAAATTTCTAAGTTTGGGAAAAAGAAAAGAAACCTCCACGTGTCCTCCCGTGCTTCTCCAAGGCCAAACCAAAAAGTAGATCTTAAAATGAGCATTGTTCCTCCACATGGACAAATCTTTACGTATAGGCAATTCAAAAAATTTCTGAAGTACCCTGCCAAGCTACATCCAACCAAAAGAGGCCACATTTCTTATTGATGTAAGGATGTAAATTTGACTAGGAGAAATTCTGTCAAACTATAAAATGTAGAAAAAAAATCATTTGAGCCCGGAGATGAAATTTTCTCTAAGGACAGAGAATTCAGAAATGTTACAAGGCTCAAATGCGTCCCTAGAGCTACATCCATTTATTTTCCTTCAAGTATTTAGGGAAAAATGAAAAGGACAACAAATCTCAACTGTGGAAAATGGAAAGAACAGGAAAGCCTAAGTTTTTAGATGAACAAAGAAATGAGGAGACAAATATGGACCCATGTGTGATCATCAGCCCAAGGAAAGATTAATTATGGCAACAAAAGGAAGGCAAAGACCTTTCGGGCATAACACAGGGGGATAAAATGTGACAGAGGTCGTAAATCAATGGATTTTCAAAGGCAAAATGGGGCGAGACTATTTTAAGCACCAACATGGTGTAAAGGGTTTACTTAAAAATAAATTTAAAAAATTAGGAGTTATCATAGGTTATTCTCCTATGCCATGATGTCCGACTAGCTCATGTCTCATGTACAGGCCTGGAACAAACTTGAAGATGCATGGATCTCGATTATAATGGACATTTTCTGGGTGAACATGACCTATATTGCTCAAATCTAACTAAATTGGGCATTTTTCACATGTCTGAGGCGTTTTTTGCAGGGTTAAGGCATTTTTGGCTTGTAAAGGGTGTTTTTGCTAACTTGATGGGTGTTTTAAACCCCTAATGAGTTGTGCATGCCCCCATGGCATGTTTAAAACATTTGGAGCAATATAACATGGCCCATACATGGCATTTTCAATCATGTGGAAAGTGTTTGGCACCCCTAAACTATGTGCAAGCTCTTGAGGTGGTTTTGGACGGTATATATAGTCATTTGATGGTTTGGAAAGGCCTTATAAAGAACTTTCCATTGTCCTACACACCCTGGTTTCTCCCTACTACATTTTCCTTAGATGGTTGTGCTCAGCAATAGCAAACAACATCAAAACATAGTTTGTTTTTAGGTTTCCTTCTCAAACCTAAAACAACTCTTTGTTCCTCTTTCCACGTGGACTCCACTTTCAAGGATTTTATTGCATTACTTTTCTTAGTTTGACTTTACCTTAATTCTATATTAGCATTTGATGCTTTTGGAAAATAAGTCATTTGAAAAAAATTGCATTAGGGAGAATTAAGTGGTTCTTTAAACCTTGTATTTTTCTTGACAAAGACGAAGGGTGAGGCCCACGTTGGTAGGAGGAAAATTCCCTCTCACAAATTAAAACATTTTTCTCTTCATTCCATCCCATTTCTAATGAGTATATGCAAGACACACTTTCCTTCATTTCTGGAAACATTTTAATCAGTTTACAAAATTTTAATTAAAATAAGCCATTATTTGTGGAAAATTGTTTTAGCTATAAATTTTTATCGATAACTCATTTTTTAACACTGTTTGGATAAAAAGTGCATGTTTTCTTGTGCTCTACATGATGGAATCAGTTATTTTTGTAAAAAAACTATTTTATAAAGTGCCACATTTTGGGAGGGTTATAGGAAACCTCATTGGGACTTGTAATTTTTGCACTAAGTTATAAAGTGCCATCTGGGATAATTTTTGGGGTTTATCTGCATTATGGAGTTTCAATTTCACCATTATGTTGTTATGCTTGACTCTGAGAACTTTCTGTCTTGGAAGGCATGCATTATCAATCATTGCATTATGAATGATTTGTTTCCCTACCTCCATGGTCTTGTTCCTGAGCCTGATGAGCCTCTACAGAAGTATGAGTGGTTTAAACACAATGATGAGGTCTATGGACTTATCGATATTACTGTTTCTATGGATACATTACATTTTTTTAGCACACTGAGTTCCCTTCCACTACTGGACCATTATTCGACAGTTATATGATGACCTTGTTTCACCATCTAAGAGTGATGCTTCCCTAGACCACTCTAGTGCCTCCATATATTCTCCCCCTTCTCACATCCCTTTCATTATTGAGTGTTCTGCTCTTTGTTGATAATCATGATTCCCATGTTGACCATTCACCATAGGATATTTGTATTGAGCATGCTTTCCCTATTATTGCCTCCATAGAGCTCATTGTCGCCCATGTTCATGCTTCCATTCACTCTCTGTAGTAGTTTTCTATTGGAAAACCTTCCTCTGAGACAGATGTGACCATTGCCTCTCATGTTCCATTACATCTTGATTGCTCAGATGATGACATTCCACATACACAAGTTGTTACCCTTGAGTGCAGTGTTGCTTCATCTTGGACTTCCAGTAGCTCTTTGCAGAGTCTTCTCCTCCTACTTCATGTTGTGATGTTTATACATTCTTGTCAGACATTGCTCTCATTGAGCAACCCCATTGGGATGAGTATCTTCCCGACATGAGTTTTCTATTTGCATATTCCACTTGTGTTTCATTACAAGAATATGCTCGATTAAGCCATCACACATTCTAGAGGACCCATTCATCTCTCTCATTGGGAGTTCCCACCTTAGGACATTTGTCACTTCCACTATTTCAGAGATGTTTCACAATCCAATTATTCTTATGGATCCCTTTATGAGGGTATTGGCCCCCACCATCTTCTCTCTCAGACATGTATACTGTAGTGGCATTACCATTGTCTTTTGTGCACACGATTGTCAGATTTATACCACCTTTCAGTTACAAACTAGATGTAGAGATTAGAGTACTACATGCTTCTTCTTCCTTTGTGGAGTGGGCTGACTTTCAATGCTCATTTTTTGTCCTTCCTAAGGGAAGGGACATTGTTTGGTGTAGATAAATTCTCTTCAGGATTTATGAAAAGGACCACATCATTGATGCTCTTCTTTGGAGACCTTATTGTCCTAACTTATTTATATCTCTACCATGGAGGATGATCATTATACATGGGTACCTCATCAAGCTGAGTTACCAAGACCCACTACTTTTTCTTCTTATCCAAATTTTTTTGAGTGAGTTTCATGTCTCTCTTTTGGGGGCTTTTTTCTCCCACAAGGTTTTCTCCCTTTCTCCACATTATGAGATATTTGAATTGTACATGGGTACCTCATCAAGCCATGCTTCCAGGACCCGCATTCCTTTTCATTGCCCACCTAAGCAGTGCTTATGGGGGGTGTTAGTGTAGGATATTTATTTTCCTTATATTTGTTTATTTACTTGGAGATTTCATACACTCATGGGATATGCTTACTTAGTTGTAGCAGTTGTGTTGAGTTATCTTACCAGTTAGGTTGAGTTAGCTTACTAGTTGTGTTCGGTTGGATCACTAGTTTTGTGGAGTCAACTCTACTTCTAGTACCGATTAGTGAGATTTATTGCCCACACCGATCTAGGAGGAGGTTGCACATTCACCACCTATGTGTAATTGGCTTGCATCATTCTATTAATTGGTGAATGTGGAGCATGAAGCATTGAGTTGATTTGGAGTCATTCTTTCCTTTGTGAGTTTTGATCATAATGCATCTTATTGTTAGTTACGTTGATTTCTACAATTTCTTGTGTATTCATTTTTCATCAAATATCGACAAACTTTAATATCCTCCTCTTTCTCCAAACTGTAAAAGTGAAAATGAGATAAAATTAGGGAAAATAGAAATAAAAGAACTCATAAGAAAACTTAGGCAATCTAGATCCAATGGCAAAAAAGATCAAATCTAATGGTTGGAAATAAACCCTACATCATTTAAGTGATGGGGATTTTGTGGGAATGAGATTAAATTAAAATGCATGGGTAAATGATTGAATGGGCTCACTTAGTGGATAGTCAAGTTGTGACCTTTCGTGGTAAGGAATTAATTAAACATTGTGCTTAGTATTTAAATAATGAATTGAAGGGGAATTTACAATTAAATATTAGTAAGGTGCCATTATTTTGCCCCATTTGCCATTATTTTCCTCTAATCCGTGTTCTAAAACATTTTGTTTCTCTCGATGTGGGTGTTATGAAAGCTTCTACCTCCATTTGAAATGCTTTGAATTATTTGTAGAATCCATTTTCATGTCCCTCCTTGAAGGAGTCTTCGAGTTTGCCATTTTCTTGCCCTAATTTCTTCAAAATCCACGGGCTTTGTCATTTTCCCTATCTTTCCCCGACCATGGAAGCTCGAGAATGATCAATTTACATTTTATGCCTTTGAAAATCCAAACCCATGGTCAAAAGATGCTCAAAACCATGATTCACTTGGTTTTGTTTCAAAAAAATTCATCCTTAGCGAAAAAAATCGGGTTTAGGCATGAATGATGAATTTCTATGTTTTTGACAATCTAGCGGGTGTCCTTTTCTTTCAAAATTATTCCTCAGCATTCAAAGGTCACATGGCTTCTTTTGGATTGGTCAAGGGATGACGGGAAAATGCTTTAACTTATCACTTTTTTCTTTTTTGGAAAAAGGGAAAATTTGGTCTCGTGGTTCCACTCATTTTTGATTGGTTCTTTTGGTGCTTACGTGGCTTCTTCTAATTGGATGGGGCATGGTGGGTTTTTTTTGAACTTGTTCCTTTTGGCTACTTTGGAAAAAGGTTTGAACTCACCCCACGGCCCCCCGCTAGGCTCTGATTAAAGAAAATTTTAAGTGGCAGGGAAAAAGTCTTACTTTGACCCCACAGAGAGGACACGTGGCAAAGCTAATGGTGGAGATGCGGGCCTTTCGGAGGTAAGTTGGATGTTTTTCCCTTTTGGAAAAATGGAATAAAATTCTAAAATGGAAGCACGCCCCACCAAATCATTTTGAAACCTTAAGGTTTTTGAAGTTGCGCCATAACGACACGTGGTGAGCCTGTGCTCATTCAAGGTCTCAACTTTGGGAATCATCTCAAGATGCGCCATTGTGACACATGGCAGTTTGAAAAGTAAAAGGGGTGGGGAAGTGGACCATCGGGGGAAAATTGGATTTTTTCCTCTTATTCATCAAAAGGATTAAAATCTCAAAATGGCCCGCAAGCCCAACAAGAAGGAGGTCAAGGTTGGCTTTGAAAATGTTAAGAGGCGGGAGGCGGGCCATCGGGGCAACTTGGATTTTTTCCCTTGATGTTCAAATGACTAAAATCATCAAAATGACCCACGGGCCCGATAGAGAAAATTCAAAACTTGTTCTAGTCAATGATGGAGGTGGACCTTGGGGAAATTTGAAAATTTTCCTTTTAGGAGAAAAGAGTTAAAAGTGAAAAAGGAAGCGTGGTTTAATGGGACCCACATTGGGACATGTGTTAGGCCCATTTTTCAAGGGCGGAGCTACTGGGGAAAACTTGGAAAATTTTCCCTTTTCCAAAAAAGAGGTGAAATGGTAGAATTTGGCCATGGTTCCTTTGGGACCCACCTTAGGACACGTGTCAGGCTCATTTCTCAAGGGGAGGCATGGAGAAAAATGTGAAAATTTTACATTTTTCCAAAAGTTGTAAAAGGAAAAAAGGAACCCCGAGCCCGCTCTAAAATTGAATCTTCCATGTGGATGGCCCAAATTCAAAGTAAAGATCAATGACAATTTGTGTGTTGAATCTGATTTTCCCCCATTTTTACTGAAAAGCTCATGGAAGTGTGAGTCTTCATGATTTCTTGGTATTTCCTACACATGCCAAATAGAGAGGGGAGTTAATTTTGATATCTAAGTTTGGTGGGGAGATCTGGAGATGTCTATCGCCATTAAAATGATTTGGCTATTGGGCTCGATCTGATCTTCCATTTTTCTTCTCCCGAGCATGCAAGGAACCAGATTTGATAGATTAGGGGTGGAAGTGGTTGGTGAATAGAAGGAAGAGTGATTTTCCAGAGGAAGGAGTTGAATGTGGGAGATATTCGATGAGATCTACCCTGAGCACCTGGTGACCTTTTTGCAGATCTGATTCTGGGAATCATGATCGTAATCATGGAAAGCACTAGTGCACTCAATGTTTGGGTTTTTTTTGGGGAAAAACTCTGTTGCAAAATGTTATAAATGGCATGATTTTTTTCGTGAAAAGAGGTTGGAGTGTTAGAGGTCGAAGAAAATTCCTAAGAGGAAAATTTGACAAAGCCTATCTTTTGAGAAGCCATCTGAGAAGCTTGTATATCTCTTTTGTTTGAATTTGATCATGTCAAGGTGGTTATGAGTGTAAAACCATTGACAAGCTCTGAGATTGTTCTAGAAACTTTCCCTACTTGATAAATTTAATCAAACTGAGTTATTCTGTGTTGATCTTGAGCAAAATGTGTTTGTTTCATTTTGAATGTCTGCAAATAGTTTTTCTTGTTCTTGTTGCAATCTTGTATCAAAATATGTCTTAATCACATAGGTCTCAATCCTTGTGACAGTTTAGTGGCATCTGTAATTTCATTTCTTAGAAGAGCTTTCATCTAGGAGTGAAATAAATGATTTAAAATCACTTTTCTTTCATCTATTGACAGAGATTGTTTGTAAGCCTCTGGGTGTACCTCAGGCGTGATTGGGCTCAGATCTTGATGCTTTATTGGGTCTTCCAACTCAAGCCTTTGTGTTAGAATCTCATAGATTGTGTGAAAAAGTGCTAATTTGGGCCTCCATTGAAGCACATATTCTAGTTAAAGGAACATTTTAGCTATTCTGAAGCATTCTGTTGTCTAAGCTTTCCATTTTGTAAAAAATTTCAAAGATCTAGAAAAACAAGTTCATTCTACCTCACCTCCCTCCAAAAATTCATTTAAAACAACCAATCCTACCCATACTACCCTTGTTTGTCATGTATGTATATAAATGCATAATTTTTACTACAAAAGCATAGAAACAATCAGGATTCCAAATGTCTTTAGTAGCCTAAACCTTGCCTAGAGAATATCTCCACTATCTAGAGTGACAACTGTGAGAGTTAGATTTTGTTGCATTGATCATATTTTCTTCAAGGTCTCTTAAAACTTCATTAGGAAGGACATCTCCATCTCCTCCATAAACAACAGGCTATAAAAGGGTTCTCTTACCTTGGTTGAAAGGCACAACCTAAAATAGTGAGGATAGATCAAATCCTCTTGAGGGTGCTACCCATTTCTCAAATTGAGTGCAAAAGGTTAGATAGATCCCATCCCCCTCTACAAAATGAATCATAATCATCTATCTCTCTAAGTTTCTATGTCAAACTTGTGATGCTTCTCAGACTTTGAAGGAGAATAAATTTGGGTACCAACATGCTTTGGAACTAATTTGAGTTTTAGACTAATTTTGATTGGGGACATAGTGATTGCAGTTCATATTCAGACCCTGGTAAACACTTCTTGTATGCTCAAAGTGCTAATACATATTTTTAGGCATCATCCTATGTTTAGGCCTGTAAGAAGTTTCAAAGTTACAAATGCTATGTGCAATATTTCCATTTTCTATAGTTATTGCACTAAGTTTCATTGATAAATCTGAGTAAAGAAGAGTCAGAATCTTTCCTTGTCTAGTTTCTAGTGTTGACAAACATTTGACAGATCATATTTAGTGCATTTTCACAACTAAGGTGGAAATCCTTAGTGGTGACTCCCTGTTGATCTGATTCTTAATGAATACCAGTGTCTTAACCTCTGTCAAGTGAGATTTGTTACTAACCTTTGCAAAGATGGAAGGAAGAAGGTCTTTCTTTGCTAGGGACCCTGCTAGGACATTATTTCTAGAGCTAGGAAAAGAAAAATTAGAAGGAAGAAAAGCTTGGAGAGTTGTGGGAGATCACAGACAAGAAAAGGGATCTCCATTGATGAAAGTGATTGGCCTATCATTGAAGACTACTATTCAAGTGCTTCTGAATTAGGTAGCCTCTTTGTGGAATTGAATTCTCCAACTGGAGAGGGGCCTTCATTTGATTTTGAAAAGTTTTCTTCTCATTCTGCCCCTATCTTTTTAGAAGTTGATAGGGATTTCAAGAAACAAGGCCTTTAGGGGATATCCATTTTGAAGTTATACCCTATGTTTCAAAGACCCTCTTCCCCTTATCAATTTTCACCCCTCCAGGGTCACCTCCTCAAAACAACATGGCCTTGCCCCCACCTAGACCTCCATTTTTGTAAATACCTTTGGACCTATAAATTTTGTAGGGATGGCTGGTTATCCAAATGCAGTTCCTCAAGATGTAAGGAACAACTACCAAAGTTCCAAGGAAACAATGCTATAATTGGTGATCAACATCTAAAGCTTTTTATCAATATGATGGAAGACTTTGAGATTGAACATGAAGATGTATATATCAAATTGTTTATCCATACTCTGGAAGAGGATGCAAGGGACTAGTATAAGGATTTTCCAGATAACTCTATTGATTCTTGGACTGAGATGAACAATGCATTTAGATTGTAGTATGGTGATAGAACTGACCCTAGGTTTCTTTTATAGAATTTGAAAACATCAAGAAGAATCCTAATGAGTCAGTACATGATTTCAACACAAGGTTTAACAAGACCTTGAGGAGATTTCTGTTAGGATAAGGCCATGTGATGAATCATGTTTGATCAAATATTCAGATGCATTTGATAAAAAGGTTTCTTACTATTTGAGGGACAAAACCCTACTAATTTGAGGTAGGCCTTCACCATGGCTCTGCAAATAGAGAACAATATTAAGGCAATTGGAAAGCCTCCAAAAAGGGAGGGTGTAAAACTAATTAACCTGAAAAACCTCAAACAAGCAAGGCTTATTGATTTGGAGGAAGTTGTGAAAACTTTGGTAGGGTTGTCAAAGAAATATCATACAAACTAGCCCGAGGTAGAGAAGGGGATTGGGTAGAGCTCACAAGGTCAACACAAGCAAAGCAAGGCCAAGACAGGTTCACAAATCACCAAAGATCTGATGATAGAGGCAAGGGACCTGTTGGATTTGGAAATAGGCAGCCCCAAGGTAGGGAAAATAGAATGGTGCCTGATCCTTTGGCTTGCCAAAGTTGTTGTTGGAGGAGACATATGTCATTGATTGGTGTGACAGATGTTTCATGCCCCATGCTCCTTGTAAGGAAGATCAGCAAGAAGAAGAAGAAGCTTTGATGATGATAATGATGATGATGTTTGCATGATGGGTTGCTCCATGAGCTCACAACAAGGGGAAACTTCAACTGAGGTGATAAGTGCCTAGGACTGTTGCCACTTTTTGGGATTGCATTCATAGGGTACCTATTCTTCCTCCCTCTCATACTTTAGAAGTAGATACTATACAAGCTTTTGAATTTCCCAATAATGAATTTGAATATTTAAGGGCTTTAATGATAAAGAAGTATGATGGAGGAATCCCATATGAGGAAGATAGATAGTTATTGATGAATGTTGTTGTTGCTCAAGAGAAGGAATATAACACAAGAAGTAAGGTTGTCAAAGGGACAAGGCCTCAAGCCAAGCCAAAATCTCCCTTACTTTCAAACATTCCTAAAGAGGCTCCTAAGAAAGATGCATTTCCAAAAGCCCTGTAGTTCCAAACAAAAATTATACCCCTCCTCATGCCCAAGTTGTCAAAAATCCTATACCACCTAGTGAGTGTGTTATCTTTCCTTCCAATACTACCTTTCCATCCAATGTTGCCTTTGCCAAAGAATGTCCCATATGACATTGCCCAAGTTTTAAGTCAAATCAAAGTTTTGTTCCAATTGTTGAGTTGCTTAGGATTCCTGAGCACAAGAAAAGAGCATTTGAATACTTGGGATTGAAAGAGGGAAGATTGCCCTAGGAAAAAATATAAACATTGTGGAGACTCCACCAGTCATTGAAGAATTAGAGGCACCACCAGCATCAGAAGAGCTAGATGAACCACCTGAGGTTTATTTGGGAACATCCTTGGTAGATTCTCAGTTGAATGTGGATCCATTCTTCACTACCCTGATCATTAAGGATAGATTGTTACACAACTGTATGTTTGATTCAGGGGCATCATGCAATGTTATGCCTCTAGAAGTTATGAATGAACTAAATATCAAAGTAACTGCATATGGGAAGTGCACTACTATGGATTCTAGAGAGGTGCCAGTGGTGGGGTGTGTGAAGGGTCTAGTGGTGCAACTTGTAGCCTATCTAGGAAGGAATTTGAAACTTGATGTAGTTATTGTTGACTGCCCAACCAAGTGGGGTATGTTGTTATCTAGAAAGTGGGCTGCAAGTGTTGGTGGGAGTGTTCAAATGGATATGTCCTATGCCACCATCCCAATTGAGGGAAGCCTTGTCAAGTTGTATGGGGAAAAGAAGATGTTGCACCTTATTGAAGATCCCAACAATGCATCCTATGAAGTATTGTACACAAGTGTTGATGTTGATAATTTGTAGGATTTGTTGATGGAAAAGAGCACAAAATTGAAGAATGCAAGTAACTTGAAAAGGTAGGCTCTCCTTGGACTCTATTGTTTGATGGAGCTTGCTCCAAGTTTGGGAATGGTGTTGGTGTTGTTTGCTTTCTCAGTCGGAAAAAAATTTTTTTTCTTTCAAACTCAACTTTGAGTGCACTAAAAACATTGTTGAGTATGAGGCACTATTGTTGGGTTTAAGAATTGCTTGGAAATATGGTGTCAAAGACATCATTGTCAAAGGAGATTCAGAATTAATTGTAAAACAAGTCAGAAAACTGTATGCCACAAAAATCAGTGAATGAAACAATACAAGCATGTAGTTTGGGATCTCATTGAGATGTTTGATTCATTCAACATTGTGCATCATGATAGGAAGTTCAATGATTTGGTAGAAAAACTTGTAGTATTAGGATCTCGGTTTGATAATTGTGCAATGTCCCCATATTGTGAATATGATGTTGAGTGCTAACAAGACCATCTATTCCCGATAACATTAAGCATTGGTAGGTTTTTGATGATGATGCTCAGGTCAGAAGATTTCTACAGAAAAAAAGAGGAGAGTTTGCTGATCAAAATATTGATTGGGAGCCAATGGTGTGCGTAGCAGAGGGTAAAGAAACCTTGTTTGGAAAAGGCATCATCCAACTAAAGACTAATACCATTCCTAGAGGGCTGGTTGCTCTTGAGTCCAATTTTGATAATGTTGATCACATTATTAATAAGATGCATATGGCAGCCTAAGGGATATTGAGGAGCATGACCTTGGCACAAAGGAGAAACCAAGGAAAATTTGGTTAGGAAGCAATCTCAGTAGGGAGGAGAAGCAGTCATACATCTAATTGTTGAAAAAGTATCAAGATTGCATGGCATGGACCTATTCTGAACTAAAAGCATATAGAGAGGACCTGTTTCAACATGAGATTCCCTTGGAGTCTAATGCAAAGCCATTTAGGAAGAAACAGAGGCCAATCAATCCACTCTTATCTCTTAAAATGCAAGAGGAACTGAAGAAGCTAAGAGATGGAGGGATTATTCAGCCCACAAGGTATTCTTCTTGGGTTGCAAACCTAGTACCAAGTAAGAAAGAAGAATGGTGATATCAGGTTGTGTGTAGATTTTAGGAATCTAAACAGAGCATCTATGAAGGATAATTATCCTTTACCAAATATGGAAAACATGTTGCAATTAGTGACTGGTTTTGAATTTCTCTCCACCCTAGATGGTTTCTCTGGTTATAACCAAGTTGTGGTGAAGGAATCAGAAAGGATCAAGACAACCTTTACTACTCCTTGGGGGACGTATGTGTATGTTAGGATGCCCTTTGGTTTGATGAATGTTGGAGCCACCTTTCAAAGAGAAATGGATGTTGCTTTTTGTTGGTTACATCAATGAGTTTTGTTGTTTATCAAGATGATGTAACTATATTTTCTAGAAGAGAAGTGATCACTTGCTGCACTTGGAGAAGATGTTGATAAGATGTAGAGAATATGGCATCTCACTCAATCCAAAGAAGTGCCATTTTGGAGTGTAGAAGGAAAAGTTTTTGGTCACATTGTGTCACAAGAAGGGGTGATGATTGATCTAGAAAGGGTGGAGGCCATCAGCAAAGTCCCAATTCAAGAACCAAGAAGGGAATTCAGTCTTTCTTTGGGAAGATAAACTTCATCAGGAGATTCATATCAAACTTTTTGAGTTGACCATTCCAATCACTTCCATGCTAAAGAAGGACTAGGTCATCAAATGGGAAGAGACTGCCATCCAAGCTTTCAATGGGATCAAGGAGGCATTAAAGCATGCCCCTATTTTAGAAGCTCCAGACTATAAGAAGCCTTTCCAACTATTTTCTTTTGCTTCTGAGAACACTATTGCATCTGTCTATTGTAGAAAGATGATGAAGGGGATGAAAGGCCAATTGCCTTTTTTAGTAAGGCCTTGTAGGGGGCTGAGCTGAAATACACTATTATGGAGAAGCAAGCATTTTCCTTGGTAAAAGCAACAAAGGTTTTTAGGCCTTACATTCTAAGTTCTAAAGTGGTTTCTTATGTTCCCCACACCATGGTGAAGGACATCTTATCAGAGATGGAAGTCTCAAGAAAAAGATGTAGGTGGGTGAACAAGTTGCAAGAATATGATATGGATATCCAAACCATGAAGTTGGTGAGAGGTTTGGGCTTGGCTAAGCTTATGGCTGAAAGAAACTTGCAAACTATTGAGGTAAATGAGGTAGAAGAAGAAAGGGTAGGTGTTTTTGAAAGGTTGATGAGTTTTGAGTGGTACAAGGATGTGATTTTTATCTCAGACACTTATATTACCCTGAGTATTTAAGTAAGAACTAGAAAAGAGCTCTTAAGTTGGCCTCCTAGAAATATGTCATTACTGATTATGGGTTAGCTTGGAAAAACCCAGAGGGAGTCCTCTTAAGGTGCATTACTGAAGAAGAAGCCCCCAAGATAATTTTGATCTCCATGGAGGAGTTTGTGGGGGCATTTTGTTGCAAGAGTCACAACACACAAGATCTTGAGGGCTGGTTATTGGTGGCCAACTCTCTTCAAGGATACAACTCTTTTGGTTAGAAGATGTGAGAGTTTCAACACTTCTCTGGAAGACTAAAAGCTTAGGCTCCCTTCCTTTGCATCCATGTATCAATTGAAGCCCCATTCAAGCAATGGGGAATGGATTTCATTGGTGAGATTTCAGACCCTTCAAGTGTTGGCCATAAGTGGATTCTTGTAGCCACTGATTACTTTACTAAATGGGTGGAGGAAATCCCCACCAAGAAGGAAACACACCAAATTGTCATGGACTTTGTGCTAAACCACATCATCTATAGGTTTGGGGTGCTAGTCAAAATTGTAGCTGATAATGCCATGAGTTTAGAGCTAAACCTCTGGTGGCAATGTGTAAAGAATATGGGATCAACTTGACATATGCATCTAATTACAATCCCCAAGGAAATGGACAAGCTGAGTCTAGTAATAAAAATTTGTTGAAGATTATCAGAAGAACCTTGGAGCTGAACAAGAGAAAATGGGGTGAGCAGTTGAAGTTGAAGTTTGTTGTTTGGGCTGATAGAATCACTATTAAAAGAGCCATTGGAAAGAGTCCATTTGAGTTGGTATATGGAACTCAGGCCCTACTTCCCCTTCATATGCAATTATCCTCATATCAGTTCATTCAACAACCTGGAAGATCAAGAAGTAAGTCCATATGATGCTCGCATTAACAGATTGTTGAACTTGATGAAGAAAGGAGGGCATCCCACTAGAGGCATGTAAAGTTCAGAGAAAAGCTGAAGAAGTTATTTGACAAGAAGGTCACTCCCAGAGCTTTCAATGTTGGAGATCTTGTGCTACTATGGGATAGTAGGCATGAAGATAAGGGAAAGCATGGAAAATTTGACTCATTATGGATGGGCCCTTACTCCATTGATATTAGGATTGGTGAACATACCTTCTTCTTGAAGGATTTGGATGGTGAATTGCTTGAGTTTCCTATTAATGGTAGGAATTTGAAGCATTTCTTGGATTGATTCCCAGAATCAAGGTAAAATATTTTTGTATAGTGTATAGTTGGTTGTTTGTTTCTTGTCTTTTGTGTTTTTTTTTCTCGTTTGGTCCTTGGTGACCTATTTTTGTTAGTTTCTCTATTTCATTTTTGGGAGATGGCTTTGTTTCTCTACTCTGCAAGCTGACTCCTTTTCCCAATGGATATTTTTGGCACTTGGTCTACCTTTGTTCTTGTGGCACTCAAGGAGTGCCCATCCCCGAGTCGGAGCCGATGTTGGTGCTCAGATTTGTTTCACCCCATTTGCCATTATTTTCCTCTGATCTACATGTTCTGAAACATTTTGTCTCTCGATGTGGGTGTTTTAAAGCTTCTACCTCCATTTGAAATGCTTCAAATTGTTTGCAAAATCCATTGTCATGTCCCTCCTTGAAGGAGTCTCCGAGTTTTCCCTATTCTTGCCCTAATTTCTTCAAAATCCATGGGCTTTGTCATTTTCCCTATCTTTCCCGACCATGGAAGCTCGAGAATGATCAATTTACATTTTTATGCCTTTGAAAATCCAAACCCATGGTTGAAAGATGCTCAAAACCATGATTCACTTGGTTTTGTTTCAAAAAAATTTCATCCTTAGCGAAAAAATCGGGTTAAGGCATGAATGATGAATTTTGTGTTTTTGATGGTGAGTGTCCTTTTCCTGTCAAAATTATTCCTCAGCATTCGCAGTGGTCATGTGGCTTCTTTTGGATTGGTCAGGGGATGAAGGAAAATGCTTTAACTTATCACTTTTTTTTTTTTGGAAAAAGGGAAAATTTGGTCCCGTGGCTCCGCTCATTTCTGATTGGTTCTTTTGGTGCTTACGTGGCTTCTTCTAATTGGATGGGGTGGAGGGTTTTTTTTTGAACTTGTTCCTTTTGGATACTTTGGAAAAAGGTTTGAACTCACCCCGCCTGGCCTGCCAGGCTCGATTAAAGAAAATTTTAAGTGGCAGGGAAAAAGTCTTACTTTAACCCCGTAGGAGGACACGTGGCAAAGCTAATGGTGGAGATGTGGGCCTTGGAGGTAAGTTGGATGTTTTTCCCTTTTGGAAAAATGGAATAAAATTCTAAAATGGAAGCGCGCCCCCGCCAAATCATTTTGAAACCTTAAGGTTTTTTGAAGTTGCGCCATAATGACACGTGGTGAGCCCGCGCTCATTCAAGGTCTCAACTTTGGGGATCATCTCAAGATGCGCCATTGTGACATGTGGTAGTTTGAAAATTCAAAGGGGGGGGAAGGACATCGGAGGGGATCTCTCAAAAAAGGATTAAAATCTCAAAATGGCCCTGTGACAAGCCAAGGAGGTGGTTAGTTTGAAAAGTCAAAAGGTGGGGAGGTGGACCATGGGGAAACTTGGATTTTCCCCTTGATGTTCAATGGGTTAAAATCATCAAAATGACCATGGGCCCGATAGAGAAAGGTCAAAACTTGTTTTCAAGTCAGTCAATGGTAGGCGGACCCTGGGGAAATTTGAAAATTTTCCTTTTAGGAGAAAAGAGTTAAAAGTGAAAAAAGGAAGTGTGGTTCGATGGGACCCACATTGGGACATGTGTTAGGCCCATTTTTCAAGGGCGGAGCTATGGGGAAAACTTGGAAAATTTTCCCTTTTCCAAAAAAGAGGTGAAATGGCAGAATTTGGCCACGGTTCCTTTGGGACCCACCTTAGGACACGTGTCAGGCTCATTTCTCAAGGGCGGAGGTGGAGAAAAATGTGAAAATTTTACATTTTTCCAAAAGTTGTAAAAGGAAAAAAGGAACCCGCAGGCCCGCTCTAAAATTGAATCTTCCACGTGGATGACCCAAATTCAAAGTAAAGATCAATGACAGTTGTGTGTCTGAATCTGATTTTCCCCCATTTTTATTGAAAAGCTCCTAGAAGTGTGAGTCTTCATGATTTCTTGGTATTTCCTACATGCAAAAAGAGAGGGAGTTAATTTTGATATCTAAGTTTGGTGGGGAGATATGGAGACGTCTTTCGCCATTAAAATGATCTAGCTATTGGGCTCGATCTGATTTTCCATTTTTCTTCTCCCGAGCATGCAAGGAACCAGATTTGATAGATTAGGGGTGGAAGTGGTTGGTGAATAGAAGGAAGAGTGATTTTCTAGAGGAAGGAGTTGAATGTGGGAGATATTTGATGAGATCTGCCCCCTGAGCACTAGTGACTTTTGAGATCTGATTCTAGGAATCATGATCGTAATCATGGAAAGCACTGGTGCACTCAATGTTTGGGTTTTTTGGGGGGAAAAATCTGTTGCAAAATGTTATAAATGGCATGATTTTTTCGTGTAAAATGGTTGGAGTGTTAGAGGTTGAAGAAAATTCCTAAGAGGAAAATTTGACAAAGCTTATCTTTTGAGAAGCCATTGTGAGAAGCCTGTATATCTCTTTTGTTTTAAATTTGATCGTGTCAAGGTGGTTATGAGTGTACAACCATTGAAAGCTCTAAGATTTTTCTAGAAACTTTCCCCTGTTGATAAATTTAATCAAACTCGAGTTATTTTGTGTTGATCTTGAGCAAAATGTGTTTGTTTCATTTCTGAATGTCTGCAAATAGTTTTTCTTGTTCTTGTTGCAATCTTGTATCAAAATCTATCTTAATCACATAGGTCTCAATCCTTGTGATAGTTTAGTGGCATCTGCAATTTCATTTCTAGAAGATATTTCATCTTGGGAGTGAAATAAATGATTTAAAATCACTTTTCTTTCATCTGTTGATAGAGATTATCTGTAAGCCTCTGGGTGTACCTCAGGCATGATTGGGCTCAAGATCTTGATGCTTTATTGGGTCTTCCAACTCGAGCCTTCGTGTTAGAATCTCATAGATTGTGTGAAAAGTGCTAATATGGGCCTCCATTGAAGCACATATTCTAGTTAAAGGAACATTTTAGCTATTCTGAAGCATTTTGTTGTCTAAGCTTTCCATTTTGTAAAAACTTTCAAAGATCTAGAAAAACAAGTTCATTCTACCTCACCTCCCTCCAAAAATTCATTTAAAACAACCAATCCTACCCATACTACCCCTGTTTTTCATGTATGTATATAAATGCATAATTTTTACTACCAAAAAATGTAGAAACAATCAGGATTCCAAATGTCTTTAGTAGCTTGAACCTTGCTAGAGAATATCTCCACTATCTAGAGTGACAACTCATGAGAGTTAGATTTTGTTGCATTGATCATATTTTCTTCAAGGTCTCCTTAAAAACTTCATTAGGAAGGACATCTCCATCTCCTCCATAAACAACAAGCTACAAAAGGGTTCAACAAACTTACTTATAATATGGATGATTAAACTTATAATATTTTAAACAAAAACAAATTACCAAAAATCCCTAATAAATTAGTAGGTTTTATCATGGTTTTGAAATTGTGGGCATTACAATTGGTATCGAAACATGGGTTCAACACTTAGATCCAGGCGGATAGAAACACAAGTAAACCTAACACAACCTACACTAAGAACACATAACATTGCATTATAATTTAAATGATGAAAACCTAGAAAGCTGAAACAAAACCTAGATGATGATAACTAACTCTGTGTTGGTTTGTACAAGAGGCACGAACTAGATGAGGGGATATTTCATGTGGAGTTATATATACCACCCTTAGAGAAGGAAGTTGTTATATTGCTGCAAATCCTACTAACATTACATGATGTCAATGCGACCATACGAGGTGGAGCATTAGGGTACGATCTATCCAGCATGAGAGATCCGTAGTAGATGCTCATATCCCTTTACAACATAGTAAGGTTTATAGGAAAAGAACTCCTATGCAGAGTCATCTAGATGGGATTCACCTCAGAGGGGACATGGATAGAGGACTATAGGACACAAAGATAGATCTAGGATCCCTAGGCCTAGGGATGATCATGAAGATAGACCTAGAGGCAGGAAGTCGATAGTGGCATATCATATAAGAGAGATACAAAATTTACACCCACCCTTTTTTTTGGAGACATAGGAGGATTTCAAGTAGAGGCATGGTTGGTTAGCTTAATCGGATGCTTCAAGCTATGTATGTGTACCAACAACACAAAGGCTCATGTTTCCATCTACCTTCTGAGAAATGGAGTTGAGATTTGGTGGTGGAATGAGGAGCATAAGTTCCATGTGGATTCAGAGACAGTTACGTGGGATCTCCTCATGGAATGGTTCAAGAGTAGATACATATCCATGGGGTTCAAAAAGCAAGTGGATTGATGAGTTTCATGATATGCAATAAGAATCCATGAGAGTACCTAAGTATGATAGTCAATTTCTGGACTTGGTATAGTATGTCAAGTACATGCAGGATGAGTAGGTTTGGGTACACAGGTTCATCAAGGGTGAACTTGGATTTGGGAGGGGTAGTGCATATGCATTGTCCATAGACATTAGTAGAGGCCATTGAGAAGGCCTACATTAAAGAGGAAAATAGGGGAAGACTCAATAGGATAGAGATAGAGTGAGGATCCATATTTAGAAAATCTAGGATACTATGTTGAGGTGGTTAGCTCCTCCTCCTCGTGGCGGAAACAACTAAGAAATGTCCTCTTTTAGGCCTCCACATCGAGACACGAGTAGCAGCGGAAAAAAATTGACCACCTTTTAGACCTCCACAATGTCAGGATACATAGTGAGGGTGCAGTATGGGGCCTCTGTTAGGGGACCCAATATGACACAGCTCCACCCGAGCTCGGTCAAGAATGTACGTTCACCACAACACCCATAGAGGTCTTTGGCAAGGTCATCGGGATCCACAACATTGACTGGGGGGTATCGGGAGGAATATCTGTTCACTAGAGGGGAACATGAAGTGGGTTTAGGTGTGGTGTGCATGGACATCACGTGAAAGAGTGTCTATAGAACCCTATTAATAAGGGTAAGACACCTATTTCGAGCCTCTCGGTTGGTGATATGGGACATAGCCATTGGATTTATGCAGTGGTTGAGAACCACCAAGTAGAGCATTAGGGTACAGTGATTAAGACTACATGTAGCATTGGTTGTATCCATACCTCTATATTATTTTATTCTAGCTGTTATAATTCATTTATTGCACCATCATTAGTAGAGTGATGTAGGCTGGTTGCTGTTAGGAAAGGCCTTAGTTGGGATGTTGAGATGGCTTCTAGAGCCAAACAATCAATAGAATCCTTAGTTAATGAGTGTGTAGTTGACCTCGGACCCTTCACCACAACCTTGGATCTGCGTATCCTTCCCTTGGGTTCATATGGAGTTATCTTGGGCATGGATTGGCTATCTGCACACAGAGCTGGAGTAGATTCTTATAGAAAGGTCATATCTCGTGTATATTATTTGGGAGTTGAGTCAATGATAGTTTGAGTTAGGAGACCCATCTCTATTCACACCATATCTACTATGCAACGGAAGTAGTGTGTGTGACGGAGCTGTCGATTGTATGCCATCACAATTAGTGACCGATCAAAGGATGAGACCCACAGACCATAACTTTATGATCATCATATATTGAGGTATTTTAAAGATGTTTTTCCTATTGATTTACTAGGGTTACCTCCCCACGTGAGATAGACTTTCATATTTATTTGGTTCCTAGAGTAGAGCCTATCTCACATGGGCCATATAGGATGACCACCCTTGAACTATGTGAGCTCAAGTTGCAGGTTAGAGGGCCATTTTGAGAAAGTCCTAATCCATCCTAGTGTATCTCCTTGGGGTGCACCCGTGATTTTTTTAAATAAGAAGGATCAATCTTTGCATTTGTGTGTGAACTAAAGACATCTCGAACAAGGTAACGATCACTAATCGTTACCCCCATCCTCACACGAGATGATTTATTTGATCAAATAAAGGGGCTACCATGTTTTCTAAGATAGATCTTAAGTTTAGTTATCATCGGTTGAGGATTCATGGAGGTATATTTCCACAAGACATCATTCTATATGAGATATGGCCACTATAAGTTCATCGTTGTGCCATTTGGTCCGACGAATGCCTCTACAAGACTTATGAGTTTGATGAATGAGGTGTTTTGGAATTTTCTAGACAACCCATTTGATCTTACGACACCTCTTCATGTAGCCCAATCTCAATGCCCGTTAATGGAGTCGATGGAGTTCTTTATGTGAGTATGACATGGAGATAGAGCATGTGAAGGGGAAGGATAATGTCATTGCAGATGATTTGAGTCATCAGAGGAATTTTGTTATGGCTACTTCAGTGGGTAAAAATTTACGGAGAAGGATCTTATGATAGTTTCCACATGAAAATTTCTACCTTTCAGCTAGGGCATAGATTGAGTCTCACAGACCCCTTAGGGGAATTTTGATGGATTTACATTAGAGTTAGATGGACTTCTCGGACATATAGGTCATATCTATGTACCTAGGAATGGAGGTTTGAGATGGGATATATTAACAAAGGCTCATCATGTACCTTATCCAACCCATCTAGGGGTGAAGAAGGTGCACACAACTTTGAGACAATTGTACCATTGGAGAGGACTTCAGAGAGATGTAGCTTGTTTTGTGTCTCGATGCTTGGAGTGTTAGAGGGTGAAGGTCATCGATCATCATCCATCTAATCTTATCAATCCAAATTTTATAATGGAGTGGAAATCAGACACCATTTACATGGATTTTATAGTAGGTCTACCTACGTCAAGATAACACCATGACGCCATCATGGTCATGGTGGATAGATTGATGAAAGTGGATTATTTTTCTCTGGTGATGACCACTTATACAGCTAGTGTAGTGGTGTGAGTTTACTTGGACGAGATTTTTAGAGTGCATGGTATTCTGTGGAAGATTATTTATGACCATGATCCCTTGTACACCTCTCATTTTTGGACTATCATGTAGTATACCCTTGGGAAAAAAATTAACTTTAGTACATCCTATCACCCAGAGACAAATGGTCAAACTAAGCGGGTGAATCGAGATATTGGAGCACATACTTTGGATGTATGTCATGGTTCATTAGTCGAGATGGGAGGATTATTTTTACTTAGTGGATTCTTCTTACAACAAATTTCGGTGTTGTATTGGTATGGCACCATTAGAAAGAGATTGCAGGTTGTTTTGATTAGATAGAGATTACATGAGGCACATGATAGATAGAAGAAATATGTAGATCAAAGGAGAGTGGACTATAGTTTTGAGGTTGATACGAAGGTGTTTCTTCATGTCAGGCCTCATAAGAGTCCTATCCATTACAAAAAGACTCTAAGTTAGCTCCTAGATTTGTGAGTCCATTTGAGATCTTTGAGCGGATCGGTCTCTTAACTTACCATCTAGCCTTGCCACCAAGCTTGTCTCATAGTCATGATGTATTCTATGTTTATTTCTTAGAAGATACATTTCATATCATTCTCATGTATTGGATTGGATCACATTGTAGGTGTAGGAACAGCGATAGGTGGACTGTGGAGCCCGTTCACATCATAGAGTGTAGGACCCTATGCCTTCGAGGCCACAAGATTGACCATGTAAGATTCCAATGGGACAGGTATGATGAGATTGCAACCACATGGGAGGATTCTACTTTGTTATAGGCCCATTTTCCACACCTATTTTAGTTACTTCTAAGAGGAAGTCAAGTCTAAGGAGAGGGGGATGTATTTCCTACTTCCCTTCAACACTATTTCACTATGACTCTATTATTATTGGCTAGATACATAGACATTTTGATTATTATATATTGATTAGCATATGATAGAATATATAGATATTTAGACTATAGATATGTTTGGATTTACATTTTGACTATGGTATGGTAGATGATCTTGATGAAGAATTCTATATAAGTTGATTTTCAGTATTATGATTTTATACTAACACGTTATATTCTGGATTCATTTCCTATGCTATATGTTTTAAGTATAATTATCATCTTATGCATGTTAGAATCGAATTATTGTGATATCTTGATAGATGATATAATTTCTTAATCTCGATGAAAACTATTGATTTCTATGTATATATTATTTCTCGATGTTGTTGATGTAGACATGAGGCGAAAGAGGTATTTCTGTTTTTGTTTATAGGGACATTATATCACTATACATCAAAAGAGAATAGGGGACTAACCACAAAAGAATGTTGGGTGTTTTGCAACATGGCCAAATTTTATAGCTTGTGTCTAATGTACATGTTCTATTATTACATGCTTAGTTAGGAGGTTTCCTATAGGGGGTGACCTCACATGTGTGGCCATGAGGTATAATGTTTTCCTTATTTTAATTTTTGAGTGTCTTATTCTTTTGTGAATGTATTTAATTAATTGGTAATTATAGTTACTTTTTAGCACTTGTTAATATGTCTTAATTAGCTGATTTAAGTTAAATTTTAAACTAAAAGGAAGAGGTGACATTTGGTTAATAAATAGAGTAGATAGTCCTTGATTTGTGCTTGGTGGAGAAAAAAATAATTTCATGTAGGTGGTGCTTACTCTTCTTTCCTTCCCAAACTCGAATTTTTCCTTGTAGGCCACTTTTTGAGACTTTTGGGACAAGTTAACCTTGTCCCTTACATCTCAAACTCTTCTACCAACCATACTTATGAAGTATGGAGCTTATTTGACCATTTTAATGCATTTGTTGAGTGTAAAAGAGAAAATAATTGCACTTTTCTACTTACCACAATTAATTTTTCCTTGAAAGGCATGGAGTGCATGTTGGAGTGTCATGTGTGCATGTCATAAGTCTTACATGTTCATTTATTGCATTGGGTTTGGTGTGTTGACTTGTGAGTTGGAATGGAGGGATGATGAAGTGGCATCCTACATGGAGCCACCTCATCATCCTCACCTCCCTTTTCTATTTATTGAATGAATTTGAAGGATTTTGGGTTACTTGTCTTATTTTCTTCTCTTGCACTTTTGGAATTTGGAGCTTTTTGGAGTTATATTTTGGATTGTGCTTGGTTTTAAGGTGTTGAAAGCTTGTTGGAGTGAAGAAATTTGGAAGCTTGATGGAGAGGTAGGATCTCCACTTGTTTTCATTCTTTTACTTATGCGTTTAGACATAAAAATTTTACTTGTTTAAATAATGTGTGATTGTTGTGAATGTGATTTATTAGGGGTTGGGTGGTTTTCCTTAAGAAGGGTGTGGGAGATGGAAGTACGTGACCATTGGGAAGGGAAAAGGGAGTTATGATGCATGTATTTTTGAGGAGTATGATTAGGAGTTACACCTATAGGGAGTGAAAAGGAAAACATGGATATAATTTTTCATATTTGCAAGGGGAGAGATAAGGATGTATTTGAATGTTTTGTATTATGCACATAGATGTAATTGGGTTGGACCTATACTTCACTTGGGAGGAAAATGGAGTCGGTTACCATATTCCTTTCTCCTTTTGGCTTGATATCAAGCCATTTGTTTCTTGGAAACTATAAATCTTGTTGAGTATGTCCATTTGAATATGTTGTATGCTTTGTGGATTGTATGTTTTGTGGAAGCCATTCTTGGAAAGGTTATCAAAGTTACATAACACTCCCCATTGTTCTTTGGTTGGGACTCGGGGGGCCAATAAGGGGGTGAATTGTCATCTTATTTGATTATAGCTTGGGTGGAGAGAGTCGTCTATTCCCCTTTCTTTTTATTGTGACTCATGATTTGAATAATTAAAGAGGTGTAAAATTGAATCTATGAAGTTGGGAGAAGACATTGAAATTGAGACTTGTGTTTGGACCTTTGGAAGAATCTCTATGTTATAGTTTTACCATATTGTTAGCACTTAGAGTGGAAGTTTATAAATCTTGTAGTATCAAAAGAAGGCTTTGTATATTATTTGAATTTGTAATGTTATAGTGAAAGGAGAAAGGTTAAGTTGTATTTTGTTAGAAATGAAACTTGAAAATTTGGATGCTATTCAAAGTTGCAATATGTATTTTGGAAAAGAATGATGTTATTGTAAAGAAAGAGTTTATTGAGCTCCTTGTTGTTTGTTAACAAGCTGAAAATTAAAAGGAATGAGATATAGTTGATGTTATATTCAAATCCTACATTTTATTACAAAAGGAAAAATAGATAAATGAGTTATTTAAGCTTGTTATTCCTTTTTCTCTCCAAATAAATTGTAAAAGAAAATGAAATTTTTCGAGTTGTAATTATAGCCAAATTTTACAATGTTATAAGGGGGAAATTATATATTTAGTATGTAAAACCAAAGAAATATTTCCTCTTCTTTGCTTGCTTTTGGTTAAATAAAAAGGCTAATTGTTTTCAACTATTTTCCTCTTGGGAAAAGGTCAAAAATTTTCCTTATTCTTGCTCTTATATTTCATTATGCAAACTTTATTAAATTGATTAAAGTATAGTAAAACAAAATATATAATTATAATTATATATAACTATATAAATGTATATATTTATATATATTATAATTATTTATATATATTTTAAATAAATTTTTCATATTCTATTATATATAATAACAAACAATTTTTCATATTTAAAAATGTTTTGTATTAGCGAATGGCTTAATTAAAACTAAAGTATGTATTGAACCAAAAAAATAATATATATAAGACAAATCTTATTGTTTGTATGGGTCGAATGACCATTCCTTATATTATATAATGACCGTGGGTCGAGTGGGAGGTCGGGGTTCGAAGGGGTGGGTGCAGTCCCACCCAAACCCATATTCTAATATGGGTTGGATTAGAGTGGGCGGCACCAACCACCCACACACACACACACATTATTAATATATCCCTAGACAAAGACTTGGTCATGACTAATACAAAAACAGAGGCCGTTGTATATAAAACTCAAGCCTTATAAAATAATAAATAATATTGTGTGTGTATGTGTGGGGACGCCACCTAGAATATGGGTTGGGGTGGGGGGTGCCCACCCCCAATATTAATATAACCACGGACAAAGACCCGGTCATGACCAATACAAAAACATAGGCCGTTGTATATAAAACTCGGGCCATATAAAATAATAAATAATATTATATGTATATTATTATATATATAATAATATAAGTATATATTATTACATACATATAATATTATATATATCTAAATGGTTTATATATATTTATTCACCCAAAATGGGTATACACACCCACACTTTGTAAGAAAAATGTTAAATAAACATAAATAAAAAAGCGTAAATAATACCCACAATGGGAATAGGGTGGATCTATTATTTTTTTAGCACAAACTACTACAAACTATGTTGGAGTTGAGAAAACCCTCCATATCTCTTCAATGGCTTCCATGGATTCCTCTCCTCCTCTTTTTCCAAACCTGCAAAAGTGAAAATGAGATAAAATTAGGGCAAATGGAAATAAAATAACTCATACGGAAATTTAGGGAAATCTAGATCCAATGGCCCAAATAGATCAAATCTAATGGTTGAAAATAAACCCTACATCATTTAAGTGATGGGGATTTTGTGGGAGTGAGATTAAATTAAAATGCATGGGTAATTGATTGAATGGGGCCACTTAGTGGCTAGTCAAGTTGTGACCTTTTGTGGTAAGGAATTGATTAAACATTGTTCTCATTATTTAAATAATGAACTGAAGGGGAGTTTATAAATAAATATTAGTAAGGTGTAGTTATATAAACTAAATGAATCATGACCACTAAATAATTAAAAAATACTCTAATAAAGTAATGAGGTCAATGGGAGAATTTTAAATCTGTAAAGAATGTTATTAGAAATAAATTAATAATATTTAATTATTAATTTAATTGTGACCACCTTGTGAATGAGTAGTGTTTGTAAATGGTAATTAACTAAACATGGTGAATGATTATGACCCTTACAAGCTTTTAAACAAAAAGAAATAAAGTACCAAATTTTTTCCCTAGTAAATTAATAGGTTTTATTAGGGTTTTGAACATCAGAACTTATGGGTTTTACATAGGCTACTTTATTTAAAACTTTTGTAATAACTATGCACATATCTTTGGTTTCCTAAACAAAGTAAATACAAAAACATTTTACATTTTAATACATTTTAGCATAGTACTAATTATACAACTAGAAATAATATATCCAAAGGTACTTGTGTAAGGTGATAGGCTCAAATTAATTGTTATAAAGTGATTATATAATACAAAAATATCATACATGTATTTGATATATACAAAGAGCCAATTTATATTTAATTTTAAACAATTTACCTTTAATTTCTATTATAAAAATGGCTCTTGTTGGGAATACTAAGATAATATTTTAGCAGAGTGAACTTAAAGGGAACTAATAATACACAATGTCTCACTTGTCGTAAAAAAATACATATTTTGAAATATGGATGAAGAATAAGCATTACTTTTAACATTATGTAGTAGAGGCAATATCTTTGTATGCAACTTTATTTAAAAGAAGGTAATTTTGAATATGGGACTTATGGGGTGAAAATGTCTATACTAGAGACACATTTAAACTCTTTTACGACATTTTAAAAATATTTCATCACATGTAATGAATATATATTGGTGCCTAACCTTATCATTTGTGTACTTTTTTAAAATTATATTAATAGAAATACTTTTACCTCTTATTATATTGTATTGGGAATAGATGGAAACCATCTTTCGTTGAATGGATATTATATGTTTTTATTTGATATCCATTACACACATTTCTTTAATTACAAATATCCAATTATAAGAAATCCCATCCATATCATAAAGGAATCCATAGCCACATCTATAAAGGGTAAGTGCACGAAGTTTGGGGGCCATAAAGTGGAAAAAACCAAAAAAATCAAAACAGTAGGCGTTTTATTATAACGTGCTCGCATTTTAATTTCCTAGGTTTGGAATTTACCTAACTATAATGTACGCATTATCTCTGCTATAAATAAAAATGAATCATGAGCCTCTATCATTTTATCTCGCATTTTTAAATGCGAGTTTCATAGCTTAACCGTGCCCTCACATTTTTCATTCATCTCGAATCGCAAGATCAAATGATCATCTTTGGGTCATCGGGAAGATCTGAATCGATGATGGTGCCATGGAAAAGAGGTATGCACAATTCTCTTCTCAAAATTGCATTGAAATTTGATAATTATAGAGTAGAATTTGAATTGAACACATTTTTTTATTACTACACTTTGAGGTCGAGGGAATCAACCAAAACAAAACCTTGCTATTCTTGTCATCCCTCCAAAAACTTCCATAGTTTCTCAACATCCCTAGGTAGTCAAGAAGATTTAGTAGCCCACATAGTTGAAAAAAAAATGAAATTGAGGATTTAATCAAAATAATGAGTGATTCAAAATCCACAAACCCCCACAACGCCTTTCTTGCAAACACATTAGAGGCATTATTTTCTTAAGCTGACATGGAAATAGCAAAAATTGATCATTGGACATCTTACAGAGAGGGTTGTAGGGTTTATTATTCCAAAAATTATCATATGTGGATGTAAAGAAAAATAAATTACAAAATCCATCATATGTACCTTATTCATGGACCCCACACTAATTTGCATGTTCTGTTGTCATGCAAATGGTTTCCCATCGATTGGTGAAATAATAATTTGATTCAAAATAATTTTTGGGACCGATGGTGGATGGTGTTTGATTTTACACTGCAATAACAATGAGGTGACAATATAATTTCGAGGAAAATCTATTACGAGTTTATCCTCGATGAGATCCCAAATTATTTTGATTTCGAGATTTCGGGGCAAGGAAAAGGATCTGCAAAGGATCGACCGGGTGAACAACATGTACCTATTTAGAAGGGTAGAGTCCCCACATAAAATCCCCTCACCCAGAGAGTGTCCCTCCAAGTAATGAAGGAGATAGTAGATATTGATACACTAAACATGCTTCAGGGCTATCTACGATCCTTGTTTGATGTACAAGGGATATTTTTGAGCTAGATGCTCACGGAGATACACATAGTATTCCCTCGGGAGTACTAGCATGTGGCCACATCTTTGGTCATCATGTGGTAGCATATGTTTGAGGCCCAAGGAGGATGATACTTTCATGCACACTAATTTTGGTGGAGTTGGTGCTAGGGGTGCACACAATAATGTCACGATGTCGATTCCTTTTGAGTGAGACATTTGGACTACGTCATCAGTGTCACCTTCATAGGTATTTGTTATGTTTTATTATGTGCATTACAAAACATTCGAGTACTTGATTTACTTATATATGTTAAAATTTTGAAATTATTGTATTTGTACATGTAAATGCATTGATATTATAGCGTGCGGGAGGCGCATCTTCTTCCCGACCATAGGCGGCGAGTACCATGCATAAACATACATACACAGAGGTAATTTAGAATGTTAATTGTGTAAAATTTTCACATACATGAAAATATATATATATAATTTTGAATTCAAATATAAATATGTTATTGTATGTTCATCTAACTCACGTGATACAAGTTTGATACGAGATGTTGATTTGAATAGACACCCCACCATCTTTGCAAAAAGTAGAGAAAGATGTTGTCGCTTATGATTTCATCTATGCAACAAATCAGTGATGTATTCAAACAACATGTAAATTTCGTTAAATTTATCATGTAATTCAGATTATGTTAAATTACACGTTAGTAATGTCTTTCATTGTAGAATTATTAAATTATGTTAATAATGTCCTTCATTGTGTATATGCAGGAGTTACCTACGACATGTAGCTCATCCCTGTTCATTTGATTCATAGGCGTGGTGGCGTAAAATCAATAGTTCTATATTGATAAAATTATTTAAAATATTGTCATTACGCATTCATGTACTTAGTTCTATTTTTGTTAATTCTAATGTTAGATTTTGTGATCTTATGTTTATGTAGGGAACCTCAACCCCCTCCATTCTATGAGGGCATGGAATCCTCCATCTCATCATCTTCATACCCCGTTCGTACTCCGGGAGCTACCAACGACTCATTTCAAGTATGAGATGCATATTCAAAGCATGATCGATACTTGCGGTAAGTTTTTGTATATATGGAAATACTTTCATTAAGCATGGTCTTAAATAGATGTTGAAAACATATATAAATCAAGTTTTGACAAAAAAACATTATTTGTATTCACATGTTCAACTACATGTGAGTATTCAAATGAATAGAACTCATATCATGGGTTCGAGACAATCCAAAGTCATCTACTAGATCTCCATCTTCATCTAAAGGAGGGCCTTCTTCAAGAAGGGCCAAGAGAGGGATATATTTTGATGATTAGGAAATATATATGTCATACATGACATTTTTTTATATGCACATGTGCATGGCATTGTATGTACACCTATGTGGCATTTGAACTTGATGATATATGACCTATTTGGGAATTTTTATATTTATTATGCACATTAAAATAATACTTGGAACTTGATATTTTTGTATGAGACCTTACATTTCTGAGATTATTTTTGTATGAAACTAATATGATGTGCACTTGACAATATTTAAGACATTATGGATTATTTTTTCATTTATTGGTGATGTACATGTACTAGCATTTTCAATGTATAATATGCATCAAACTTTATAAATCACTATTTATATAAAGAGTTACCTAATATGAGTAATTATTCATTCAATTTATCAATGTGTATATGTGTATTTACCTTACTTGCACTTCTTCTTGCTCATGGTCTCTTTGTATTGGTTCCTATCTTATCATGCACCTACTACATTATTCAATGCTTCTTAGTCTTCTCCCGTTAAAACACCTAAGCATAAAATCATTAGGACCATCATTAAGACAATGTTTTTTGCAACAAACATGGATAGAAGGATCTAAGGATGCCCAAAAATTCTTACAAGATTCAATAGTTAAAAGAGAGTCATCATAATTTGATGCCTTTCATCTATTGATATTTTGAGAATAAATCTCCATATGCATTACTCCAATGCTCAAGAACGTCTCTAGATGCAATGACATTTGGATTCAGACACTTAATGATTCTTGATTTTCTAATCCTATCCAATTTGTGTTATTACCTTTAAATCTATAAGCATTTCAAGTTATTTGGGAATCACATCACACCCTTCACTAGGCTTGATGACTACCCCTATCTTTTTGAAGGTGATTTTGAAAGCATCCATGGGTTTATCATAGAATAAATTATCAATGAATGGAATTTCACTAAGATGTAGGCCACGGTGACTCCCATTCGAACTAAAAAGAAAGTTTTACTAGGTGATTGATAACTCCCATGTGTTCTTGGACATTACCCTGTAAAATTCATTCTTAATCCAATCTAGTCATTGAACAAGAACTCCCATATGAGGTGTCAAATCTGATAAGATGTCTCTAGGTAACACAAAGTCAGAGAAATCACATGTCAAAGATATAGCGTGTTTTGGACTCAGACCTCTTAAGGGACTACGCCCGGACGAGGTAGCCTGGAAGCATGAGGAGCCTAGGAAACCAAAACAAGGCCTCCACTAGTGTTTACCAGGTCATCCAGACATGTTGGCATAGTCGATTTGGCACCAAGAGCTTCCATTTGTAAAGTATTGAGTCTAACATCCTTACACTGACTCAAACTACAATATTTCGCACATTTGCAAACAATATAAGAACAAGATAAATGAATGGAGATGGAAAAAACTACAATATGATTTCGTAGAGGGCCCCAAAATGGAGGTTTTAGATCTCATGAGATGTCTCTAGGTGTTATGGAGTCTAAGATATAGCATTTGTTGGTCACAGGGATCTTAAGGGACTATGCCCAAATAAGGTAGCCCGGAAGCACTGAGCTTCACCCTCCGAAATGACACCTTTCCTATCATTTACCTAGCCACCACGACATGTTCGTGTAGTCGAGTTTGGTGCTAAGAGCATTTGTTTGCAAATATTTTGTCTAGCAGCCTTACACTCGACTCTGCAGATATTTTGCGTGTTTGCAAATAATAGGACAAAGCAAGAGAACCGAATGGAGATGGATAAAACTGAAAAATATTTTTATATAGATTCCTAAAATGGGGGTTTTGGATCGAAGAGACATATCTAGGTGCCACGAAAACTAAGAAATCACCTTTCGAATATATACCATTTTTGTTTCAAGGCTCTTAAGGGACTATACGCCTAGATGAGGTAGCTTAGAAGCACTGGATATTTGGCCTCCAACCGAGGCCTCTATTAGTGTTCACCAGGCCATTTGGATGTGTTGGCATAGTCAATTCGGTGCCAAGAGCTTCTGTCTGTAAATTATTGCATTTGGCAACCTTACACTGACTCAAACTACAATATTTCACGCGTTTGAAAACAATAGGACAACAAGAGAACATAAAGGAGGTAGATAAATACACGAGAGTATTTTTTAGAGGGCCCCAAGGTGGAGTTTTTAGATCTGATGAGACATCTCTATGTGCCACGGAGTCCAAGAAATCACCTATCGAAGATATAGTGTTTTTGGTCTCATGGCTCTTAAGAGACTACACATGGATGAGGTAGCCCAGAAGCACCTAGAGCTTTGGCCTCCAAAATGAAACCTCCCATACAATTTACCTCACCACCTCAACATGTTGGCATAGTTGGTTTGGTGCCAAGATCTTCCATTTTCAAAGTATTTTGTCTGACAACCTCACAATGACTCAAATAACAACATTTCACGTTTTTGAAAACAATAGACAACGAGAGAACCGAATGGAGGTGGATAAAACTATTAACAAAATAAGCTCCCTCTTATTTTGGGTTAACTTACTTCCTTTTTGTGCCTCAGTCCAAATTTCACAAAGTTTAGGCACTCAAGGATTTTTGGAAAATACTCCATCAGATAGAGAATTTCTTCCCCTTTCTAGAAAGTTAAAGAGCTCTTTCTACCTCTTTGTATTTTTTGAGTTATGGCTCCAAAGTTAAAAGGGAAAATTTACCCAAGGTAGACCTATGGGGCTTGGGAGATATTTTTTCCAAGGAATCTCAGACCGGCGGGGAATCGGAGGAAAAAGTGAAAATTTTCCCTTTTGTCAAAAAGGCAAAAATTAAGTGCTGAGCTGGCACATCAAAAAGCTAATGCGGGCTGCAGACCTTCGGAGGCAAATGAGATTTTTTGAATTTTTGTCAAAAAGTGTAAAATGGAAAAAAGGAGCCCCTACCTCCACCGACCCTAATGGATGCCATGTCATTAGCGGATTTGTGGGAGAAAAGTTTAAAATTTGTCGAGCTATTTTTGCCGAAAACGTTAAGGAAAAACTTAGAAGGCCATATCTTTTGATCCAGAGCTCCATTTTTGACGTTCTTAGTACCAATGGAAATATCTGAATATTATCTTCATCATGGAGTCTTAAATTTTGGATTTTGGTGAAGATTTAGGGAAGAAATTTTGAAACACATTTTGGCATGGAAAAGACAAAAACTAGTTCCAACCACAGATTTAATGAAGTATGGGTCATTTTCTTTGGTCTGCGAAGTAGATACATGGAATTATGAGCTTTTGCATTGAGCCCATCAACAGAGGAAGAATTAAAACACATTTTGAAAAGTGGTTGGAGTAGATCCCACATTTTTTCCTCTCTTCTCGCATTTTTCTATAAAATGTAAACAAAGGCACATATTTCAAAGGTTGTTCATTCTTCTTCTCTGCCTCCCTCTTCTTTTCTTCCCCAGGGGTCAAAATGGAGTTCTAACCTCCTCCCTTGCTCTATAGATGGAATTTTTTTCACTTTCCCATGAAATAACATACTATGTAAATATGGAGCAACAAAAACTTGTTTTTATGATGCATTTGCCCATACTTTACTTTTTTTTTTTTTGTTTCTTCTTTCTTCCCATTATTGCGGGGCATCCGTGCATGTTTGAATGTCATTTGCAGGTTTTGGAGTTTTATTTTTAGGGATTTTGGAACATTTTCTGTGTGAAATCTATCTCTATTCTGTGATGCACTTGTCCATCCTTTCCATTTCTCACTTCCTTTTTCTCCATGGTAGTTTAGTGGATGATCAACACTTTCCTTCTCTGGTGTATCACCGTTTTAGTGTAGGCTCATTTTTTTCCTTGTTTTCTTCCTCTCCTTGTCTCCTTGGAAGTTATATTAGGATTAGATTAGCTTGCCTACACTAGAATAGCTTGTGGTAGGTAGTTTAGGAAGAGGAACCAACCTTCTATGGAGGATCATTCCCATTTGTAAGTCCCACAACTTGGGGAATGATCCAATGTTATGCAAATCACACCAAATGACTCTACCTTAGAAAAGCAGATCCATAACTCATTTGGGGGTGCTGTGATTTCACACTAACAAAAACCATGAGAAAATTTCATAGAGGGCCCCGATGTGGAGGTTTCATATATAATGAGATGTCTCTAGGTGCAATGGAGTCCACGAAATCACATGTCGAAGATATAGCGTGTTTTGGTCTCTGGGCTTATAAGGGACTACACCCAGACAAGGTGGCCGGAAGCATGGTGAGCATAGGAAATCAAAAAGAGGCCATCACAAGCATTCACTAGGCCATCCGGATGTGTTGGCATAGTCAATTCGGTGCCAATATCTTCCATTTGCAAAGTATTGCGCCTCGATAAGCTTACATTGACTCAAACTACAGTATTTCACATGTTTGCAAACAATAGGTCAATGAGAGAACTAAATAGAGATGGATAAAACCACAAGAGGATTTTGTAGAGGGTCTTGATGTGGAGGTGTCAGAATTGAAGACATGTATCTAGGTGCCACAGAGTCGAGAAATCACATGTCAAACATATAGCATTTTTGGTCCGATGGCTCTTAAGGGACTACACCCGGATGAGGTAGCCCAGAAGCACTGAGCTATGGACTCTGAAACAAGGCCTCCACTAGCATTCGCTAGGCCATCCGGATGTGTTGGTGTAGTCTATTCGGCACCAAGAGCTTGTGTTTTCAAAGTATTATATCGATAACCTTACACCGACTCAAACTATAGTATTTAGTGTGTTTGCAAACAATAGACAGAGGGATAACCGAATGGGAGTGGATAAAAATGAGAGAAGATTTAGTAGAGGGCCCCGACATGGAGGTTTAAGATTTGATGAGACATCTCTAGGCTACACAGCAGTCCGAAAAATCACCCGTCGAAGATATAGTGTTTTTTTGTCTCGGGGCTCTTAAGGGCCTACGCCTGACGAGGTATCATGGAAGCACCGGAGATTTTTCCTCTAAAAATACACCTTCCCTAACATTTACTTGGCCACCCTAACGTGTTGGCATAGTTGATTCGGAACCAATAGCTTCCGTTTGCAAAGTATTGAGTCGATAGCCTTACACCGACTCAAACCGCAGTATTTAATGTGTTAACAACCAATAGGACAACGAGAGAACTGAATGGATATGGATAAAACCATGAGAGGATTTAATAGAGGGTCTTAACATTGAGGTTTTGGATCTAACGAGAAATATCTAGGTGTCACAGAGTTTGCGAAATCACTTGTCAAAGATATAGCATTTTTTGGTCTCAGGGCTCTTAAGGGACTACGCCCAGATGAGGTAGCATGGAAGCACTTGGAGCTTTGGCCTCCAAAATGAGGCCTCCAATAGTATTAACCAGGCCATATAGATGTGTCGGTGTAGTCGATTCGGTGCCGAAATCTTCTATTTGTAAAGTATTACGTCGATAACCTTGCATTGATTCAAACTGCAGTATTTCACACATTTCCTAACAATAGGACAACGAGAGAACTGAAAAGAGGTGAATAAAACCGTGAGAGGATTTCATATAGGGTCTTGACATGGAGGTGTTGGTTCTAACAATACATCTCTAGGTGCCAATGAGTCTAAGAAATCATTTGTCAAAGATATAACAATGTTTTGCCTCCGGGCTCTTAAGACAAGGTAGCCCTGAAGCACATGGAGCTTTGGCCTCCAAAAAGTGCCCTCCACTAGTGTTCACCAGGCCATCTGGATGTGTTGGTGTAGTCGATTTGGTGCCAAGATCTTCCATTTGCAAAGTATTGCATATGACAACCTTACATTTACTCAAAACTACAAGTATTTCTTGCGTTTTCAAACAATAGGATATCGAGAGAACCAAAATAAGATGGATAAAACCATAAGACTATTTCGTAGAGGGTCCCGACATGGAGGTTTTGGATCTAAAGAGACCTCTCTAGGTGTGACAGAGTCCAAGATATCACCCGCCGAAGATATAGCATTTTTAGTCGACAACCTTGAACAAAAGTTTGTTTTACAAAAACTCGTATAACTTGAAAAAATGACCTATCTTTTACCTAAACATTTACAGAAACATCATAACACCTTCCTCTATCATATCCCATAATTTCTAGAAAATAATAGTTCTACATTTTTCTATTCCATCTCATTTGCATGTTATAATAATGCATGCTATAATAGTGTAAGGCTATCTGATGCAATGTTTTGCAAACGAAAGATCTTGGCACTGAACCGACTGCACCAACACATCCCGGTGGCCAGGTAAATTCTTGGGTAGGTGTTGTTTTGGAGAATAAATCTCCAGTGCTTCTGGGATACCTCGTATAGGTGTAGTCCCTTAAGAGCCGTGAGACTAAACAACACTATATCTTCAACGGGTGATTTCTCGGACTACGAGGTACCTAGAAATGTCTCGTTAAATCCAAAACCTCCATGTCAAGGAACTCTATGAAATCCTATGCTGGTTTTATCTATCTCCTTTTGGTGTTCTTGTTGTCCTATTGTTTGCAAATGCGTGAAATAGTGTAGTCTGAGTCAGTGTAAGGCTGTCAGACATTATATTTTGCAAACGGTAGCTCATGGGACCAAATTTTCTATGACAACACATTTGGATGGCCTGGTGAACACTAGTGGAGGATTTGTTTTAGTTCCCTACACTCCCCGTGCTTTCGGGTTGCCTCGTCTGGGCGTAGTCCCTTGAGATCCCTGAGACCAAAATGCATTATATCTTCAACGGGTTATTTCTCGGGCTCTGTGGCACCTAGAGATGTCCTGTCATATCCTCCACCTCTACCTAGGGAACCTCTACAAAATTATTTTTCAGTTTTATCCATATCCTTTAGGTGCTCTCGTTTTCCTATTGTTTGCAAACACACAAAATAGTGTAGTCTGAGTTAGTGTAAGGTTGTTAGACACTATATTTTGTAAACGGTAGCTCATGGGACCAAACCATCTATGCCAACATGTTTGGATGGCTTGGTAAATACTAGTGCAGGCATGTTTTTGGTTCCCTACGCTCCTCATGCTTCCTACCTACCTCGTCCAGGCGTAGTCCCTTTAAGAGCCCTAAGACCAAAACACATTATATCTTCAACGGGTGATTTCTCGGACTCATGGCACCTAGAGATGTCTCATTAGATTTGACACCTCCACCTAGGGAACCTCTACGAAAGTATTTTTCATTTTTTTTTATCTCCTTTTGGTGCTCTTGTTGTCCTATTGTTTGAAAACACGCGAAATAGTGTAGTTTGAGTCAGTGTAAGGTTATTAGACACTATATTTTACAAACGGTAGCTCATGGGACCAAACTGTCTATACCAACACATTCAGATGGCCTGGTGAACACTATTGGAGGCCTTGTTTCAGTTCCCTACACTCCACGTGTTTGTGGGCTACCTTTTCGGGAGTAGTCCCTTAAGATCCCTAAGACCAAAATACCATATATCTTTGATGGGTGATTTATCGGACTCAATGGCACCTAGAGATGTCCTTTCATATCCAAAATTTCCCACCTAGGGAACCTCTAAAAATCCTATGCATGTTTTACCCATCTTTTTTTGGTGCTCTCAATGTCATATTGTTTGCAAACACATGAAATAGTGTAGTCTAAGTCGGTGTAAGGCTATCGAGACACTATATTTTTCAAATGATAGCTTGTGGGACCAAACCATATGTACAAACATGTTTGAATGGCCTGGTGAATGATATTAGAGGGCTCGTTTTGGTTCCCTACACTCCCTGTTCTTTCGGGCTACCTTGTTTGGGCATACTCCCTTAAGATCCCTGAGACCAAAACACGATATATCTTCAACGGGTGATTACTCAGACTCCGTAGTACCTAGAGATGTTTGGTCATATCCGAAACCTCCAACTAGGGAACCTCTATGAAATCCTATGCCGGTTTTTTCCATTTCCTTTTGATGTTCTTGCTGTCATATTGTTTGCAAACGTGCAAAAATAGTGTAGTGAGTTCTTTGTAAGACTTTCGGATGCTATATTTTGTAAATGTAGCTCATGGGACTGAACCATCTATGCAAACACATCCAGATGGGTTGGTGAACACTAGTAGAGACCTCATTTTGGTTACCTACACTCCCTATGCTTTTGGGCTACCTCGTCCAGGCGTAATCCCTTAAGAGCCTTAAGACCAAAACAAGTTATATCTTCGACAGTGATTACTTAGAAACCATGGCACCTAGAGATGTTTTGGTAGATCCTACACCTCCACTTAAGGAAGCTCTATGAAATCCTATGTCATTTTTTTCCAAATCCTTTCGGTGTTCTCATTGTCATATTGTTTGTAAACACATGAAATAGTGTTGTCTTAGTCGAGTGTAAGGTTGTGGACGATATATTTTACAAATGGTATCTCGTGGGACCAAACCATCTACACCAACATGTTTGGATGGGTTGGTGAACACTATTGGAGGCCTCGTTTTGGTTCCCTATGCTCCCTATGCTTTTGAGATACCTCATCCGGCTATAGTCCCTTAAGATCCCTGAGACCAAAACACGATATATCTTTGACGGGTGATTACTCGGACTCTGTGGCACCTAGAGATGTTCTTTTAGATCCTACACCTCCACCTAGGGGACCTCTATGAAATCATACACCAATTTTTTCCACATCCTTTCAGTGTTCTTGTTGTCCTATTGTTTGCAAAGACACAAAAAGTGTAGTCTCATTCGGTGTAAGGTTTTCCATTCCCAATAACCTGAATAATATATGTGGTTCATACAATATAAGTAGTGAAATAAGATTTTTTTGTTCCTTTCTAATATTTAAATTCTCTTAGGTTCACTTGGCTTCGAGAATAATAAATTCTCTACTGACAGTGCCAACCACGTGAAGGTGGATGTTTATTTTGCACCACTAACCTACATAAACATGTTAGTAAGTAATTACATAGAATTTTAAATCATACGTAATTTAAACAAAATCATTAAAGTAAATTTCTAAATTGAATTCATGAAGAATATACCTTTGCAAATTCAATCCAATGAACTGTAAGGATCAACTCTACTCTTGATAGTAGCAAGAATTTCTTCATGATCTGATTCACGAATGTTCTAAAGATTCTTGTTTAATAGCCTACCTCGATATTTGATCAATTTAATATTTTTGCAAGACCAAATGTAAATAGTGAAGTATCTTTTGATGTACTTCATAGTCTTCAAACAACCAAGTGTTTTATTTTTGATAGGATATTATCAAAGCCAAGTTCCGATGACTACCACCGACCTAGTGGAACACTTAAGGTCTTCAACATCAATGAATTTGGAAGTCAATTTTCCCCTCTACACAATGAGACAAGAAGTATTATGTTCCCTCTTTATTAAATTCCATCGCAATAAGCGTAAAAACATTCCCTACATCACAAATTATAACTGAATTCAAATTTAAAATACATTAAGAGTTGACCATTTAATAATTTATAAATCTAAAACATGGCATGTACATATATGTATGTACCTTGTTACACTAAATCAAAGATTTGGTCAAAGTCAGTGATGTTGTCATTTGATCGAACACCCATGTAAGTTGTAATACTCATAAAACTTGATATGTGTCGAGTGGAATTGAAGGTCTACAAGTCCATTCATCCACCAACTATTGTGACTCACATTCATTCAATGCAAAATCAATGCATTATATACAAAAACATGTCATGCACCTAGTATAAATAGTCCAAGCATTTTCATCTCAACTACAGAATTAGTGCATATCACTTGATCTTGCAAGCTGTCATACAATCTTCAAAGTTTTCTAGATGTTGTTACTCTATCAACCAAAAATATATACAAATTGTTGATCTCTTTTGAGATTCATGGCCCATATCCTTGACACACCAATCAACAATGTTTATCAGTTGTTAATTTAGCACCATCCTTGAGCTTTAGCCCTTCTCTTGTAAGTGCTCTTTGCACACATGCTCTGCACCATCATGCTCTCCTTTTCCATGACCTTCCTTAGTAAAAATATAGATATGTTGTACATTTGTTTCTTTTTCATATTGTTTAGCCAATAAAACATATGTGCATTCTTGAATTGTGATGTGTAGTTCTCGATCAAATGTAGTTTTGATTGAAACTAATGTTCCTTTCATTCAAGTTCACATAAAACACTTTGAAACACCCTTGTACATATTTTGTAGAATGTGTCTGATCATCACTGATGTAAAAATGATACTCTCTTAATATTTTGATCTTTCTCAATGCTTTCTGGAGAGTGCATGAATGCTATATGCATGAAAATGACAACTTACACTCGAGTTATCATTTCAAGACTGAACCTCCATTTATGGCTACAATGTGTAATTCTCTGTGAAGTCAACTACTAAAACAATAGTACCAAGTGGGAATGTGTTCTTTCTTAACTTGAATTTTTCATCCAACCATCAATTTCTATTTGTGTTCCTTGCATACTTATAAACAATTTCCTCTCTAAATTTGACCATATATTTTGATACATGTAATTTTTTTGTAATAAGATCACACCTCTTAGATTATTTTCCATCTTTTAATTGATATGCCACCAATTTATATTTGTTGAAACTAACAAATTCTCTTCCTATTGAATCTATACCCTCCTTGTGGATACAAATTTGTCGATTTGGCAAGCCACCACATACATTGCATGTTCCATCCAAACATGCTTTGTTATAAAAAAATGTCTAGTTGATTTTTCACAAAATATTGTCGGAATAAATTCCCTTGAATATTTTTGTGGGAAATTTAATCCACACTCTGTAACATGATGTCGGTATGTAAAAATGACGTATTTGACAAAAAACATTATAATGCATTGAAAATTCAACATGATGCCGCAACAACAAGTGGTGGGTGAGTGATTGATTTTCACATAAAAGGGTTTTCTCATTTTAAAGAATATTTGGATAATGTTAATTTGTTGATTTTCATTCTTAAACTTAGAGAACAATTGTGTCGAATCATATCTAAGAATTTTTTACACACGATTCATAATTATGAGAACCTATTCTTCTTTTACTATATCTCTTCTATTCATTGACACCCTTGTGTTCTCATTCAAAAAATTTACAATTAATTATTTTAGAACATCATATGTTCTTGTCTTTCCATGGAAGTCTGCTAAATAAATCCCAATAGTCGGTGTTATTGGTGACTCAAGACGTTTACGTGTCTCTATTGCTTTCATTAGTGTTTTTATGTTTAGCTTCAAAGCACTGTTTGTTTTTCTAATCAAGCATTTATTAATTATTTTATCACTTACTATACAATTAATAAGTGCACACCATGTAGCATTACTATCTTTGGTGTGTCTTTTGTCACCTCTGATTTGGTATGCTTTATGTATGTTTTCAACAACCGACGCATTTTGATCAACAAAATTCAATGTTCTTAACCCTAGGGTCTTCATTATAGGTCTCATCTTAATTAATTTCATCATTGTAATAAATAATTGACATCTTTGTGTGTCATTTAAATTCTCAAAGTAATTATCCTAAATTTCACTAGCTTTTCTTCTTGCATTTCTTTTAAACATTTTGTTAGGCATTGGTTTTATAATGTTTTCAGAAATTTTGATTAAGTGAATTGGTTTTCTTCATAAACTAAAAGGATGTGTTCTTAGAGGTGAAGATTCATTTACAACATTACTTTCTTCATTCGGTGTTTTCATACAAATTTCGGGGTTAAAATTTGAATTCTCGAGGTAAAGGTTCAACAATTGGATTCATATCAATTTCTTCATCCATACCATCATTATCATTCAATTCAATATAATTATTCATTGAAAATCATTATTCTTTTCATTTTCATTATGTATTTCATCCCCATTTTCTAATACATTAGCTACTTTTGATATAATAGATGTACCTTGCCCTGCACGAAGTTTTTGAATTCTCTTCAATTTCTTTATTCTCATCTCTTCCAATTGCTTTGGTGTCTTGTTCTTGAATTTCCTCTTGTCCTTAGCTCGAATTTCATCACCCATGATTAGAAAAATTGAACTAGTGGGATAGGGAACAAAATGAACCAATAAAAATTGTCTAAGAATGTACAAAAATTACAGACTAAACAAAATGTATGCAGAAATCCCGTGAAAGAGATGAAAATGATGTTGGGGGACCACAATGTATAAATAAAGCATAACACCTACACATTATGATTTTTCCCTTTTCCAACCCATGCCTCAAGGCTTGGGAGCTGGTTTGGATCCCCAAGCCTGAGGCATGGACCTGCACAAACACGACAAACTTCATGTTTTTGCGGGAAAATGCAAAAATCCAACTTCACGCCATAATAAATCAACATCGGATGATGGATTTGTTTAAAAAAATTATACCACAACGTAAAGAAGATTTTCTTCTTTATATAAATATTATTTTGCATTTTTTCTAATAAATATATGGTTTCCATATTATTTATTTTCTAACTATGCCATTTTATAGCTATTTTTTTAAGTTTAAGCATGTCTATCTTTTGTTGTGTATCTTTTTTGACTCATCAAAATTGAATAAAAAAATTAGGCACAAACTAAGACTAATTCTATACATATTAAAAAAACTAATTTTTGATATTTTTTGAGGTAGTTAGGGGGGCACAGTCAAAGCTCCATTATTTTTCAAAACATAAAATTTTTGTACTAGAAAAATATAAAAAAATCTCACCAAACAAATCTAAAAATATTCTAACAAAAACTTAATACTCTAGCTATCTTTCTACTAAAGGGTTTTCAAAAATACTAAATGGTGCTAAAAAATGGCGGAGGCACGAAAGTCGCACTCTATTATGTTTTTGAAAAAAAAGAGCATATGTTGGTATTTTAGTTATTTGACCCACTTAAACGTATTTGTTTTCAATAAAATTTAATAGCTTACAAACTAGATTCAAAATGCTATTCAATTCATATGTCTACAACATATTCCAATTTTGAGTGTAACTATTTGAAAAATTTGTACAAGTTGAAGTTATTTATTTTCCAAAACAATGCATCCACTTAAGACCCCCTTTTGGCCCCCAACTTGGTGCACTTACCCTAAAGGAATATTAATTCAAATTAACAAAAATGTAATAATACTATCAAATTATCTTCTATTTGTAACTTGTTAAACATTTTTTTAATATATAACAAATTATATCTTGTTTTCTTTATATATATAAGTATAAGTTTGAAAAGTGCATTGTTGATTCTAATATTGTAAATAATATTTGTAAAACATCCATTTCATAAGACAATAAAACCCACATGATCCAAATCAATAAAAGGAATATTAATTTTTTTACAAAGTGAATAGAAAATAGGCATATATTAGAAGAGCAACTTACAAAACAAGAATATCAAAAAGCCATTGAAATTAGATTACAAAATTAAACAGTCTTAGGTACAAATATGCTCACTAGTCTATATGAATATAGGAAACACTCATATAATTAAGCATTTGAATTAAAATTCGATGGTATTCTTTGATGTAAAGAAAATATATGTTTCATTTCATGCTTAATATTCCTATGCATGTGAATTGCAGAGCATTCTTTCCACTAGAAGCATACTAGACTACAATTCCTACATCCGAACCTTATTGAAAAATAATGTCATCTTGTGTGAATGGTAGAGTACATTTTTATTTTGTAACCATAGAAAATATAAAACAATGGCCTGAAAAAAGAAATCTTGAAATAATTACAAAAAGTCTTTAAAGCATGGTATTTTACTATGGAAACATTTGTTAACCATGGAATGTGAGTGCAATGGACCAAAAAAAGTTTAAATATTTTTTTGAAACGTTACATTTATTTTATTGCATCTCCACATTTGTTAAAACCGATATATATTTTTGATGAAAAAGATCCTATATTATATTAATGTAATAAGATACAAGATAAATTTCAACAAAAAAGTGGGTGGTATGAGAGCACACCCCAAAACCATGAATAAACTAGGCCAAGCCTAGAGCAACAAAATTCAAACTAGGTCGAGCCTAGGAAAGTACAAAAAAACAAAATCAATGTTCACGACAAAAAAAAGGCATATTCAAGCAAAGATTTGCAAACATGCCCAAGGCGAGTGGATCTCGTATCATCTGGCCACCCCAAACTTGTGACAGATCTCTTCAAGTGTCTAGAATCACCTAGCAAGTAGCAAGCTCTTTCTGTACGTCAAAGCATGTAAGTGAGGATGAGCCATGGGAATTTTCTATAGGATGGTAGTGGTGGAGACATTTACCAAGCGGCTTGGTGTGAAGTGATGGAATGAGGAGAACCCCACTTTGCTTTAGTGAGTTGTGAATGTGGAGGAGACCCCCACCCATGTTGCTTTGAGGTGGAGAGCCCTAGCCCCTGGTGAGCTAAGGAGTGTGGCGGTGAGCCCGACCATGGCAAAGTGCATAGACGAATGACTATGTTGATGACTTTGTCTGGAGAATGTTGGGTGCGATTGAAGGCACAAAGCACAGGATCTATTGCATCGCCTCCATGGGATGAAGGTGAAGAGCACCTGGTGGGAGATGGAGGAACTCGAGCAACATTATATGGGGATTCCCGCAATGTTTCAACAAAGTTTGAAGGTGGTCTAGCTCCATTGCCACCTTGTTAACATGGACTTGGATCTACAAGAGCACATTAGACATCACCATATATTTATTATAAATTTGGAAAGATCGATCAACTGCATGATTAACAAATAAAAAATCATTTATTTCTTTCCATATCCAAAATAAAATCTCCCCTCTAAAAACATGCCAAATCTAGGTGAACATAGGTAGAAGTTTAGGATTGTCTCCCAAGAGGATATGTTACTAAGTGAAACAGTGGGGCCGTGAGGGAAAGGAAAAAGTAGTGATCCAATTCCAGGTAATTTGAGCTTTGGGATAGAACTAGAAGACATGCAAAAGCATTTCCAGATACCCACAGAAGAGGAATTTGGGTGCTATAATCCCAATTTGAACAAGATGGGACTTGATAGGAAAGCCTTGGTGTAGAATACACCAAGAAACTGAGAAAATTTGGGCTCCACACATATATTCCAAACAATCTCAAACCGTCTACCTCAGGTAGACAAAGTGGCATGAATTCCCCAATGAGTATTAAGTTTATCCACCATGGGAAAATGGAGTGAGATCCATTGATAGCCTTTGATGGATTTATAGTTATAGAAAGGAGTATCAACATACCACTTCCAGATTGTCCACCAAGGGTGAGAAGAGTGAACAACAATCTTATGTAGCATGTGACCAGGAACTGAATTGATCACAATATTGCAAGTATCTGGATCTTGGTTAGAGTTCTGAAACAAAGCTTTAAAATCTGGCCAAGATAACCAGGATTGCATGTTCTTGCAGAATAATTCCTCGATGGTGTGAATTCTGCATTTGGATAATTTGAGCGTGGAGATTCTCGAAACCTCTGCTAAGCATTGATCTTGGGATTGAAAAATTGGCAACCACCAGAGAGATTATTGGTTAAGAGATATCCCATTGTGAAAGCCATCCCCTTTCCATAAAAGTCAGGGGTTAACACATTCCCATGCTTTCTAGATACTTTTAAGCACAAAAGTGCCAACAATTTTGATAGGCACAGGAGTAATGAGTAAATTGAAAAACCCTAATCCTTTTCATGCAGGGAGACCATAAGGAGAGACTTCATTGATGCCATGTCATATGAGAACTTTGCAAGATTCTTGGTCAGTGATGCTTCTGATAATCCACTAAGAATGGAGAGCTTTCCTTTGGCACTAAATGTGGGTAAGCCCGAGCCCTCCATAGTTGCAAGGCAGACAACATATATCCCAAGCTACTTGATGAAAACATTTGCCAATAGAGGCATTAACCAGAGTAAATATTTGAGCACATTTTCAAGATTTTGGATGGAGGCCTTGGAAAGAACCCAACAAGACAAGTAATAGACATGGGTGGCAACCAGAACTTTAGAGAAAATTTGGAATTTTCTAGCCAGAGATAAAGGCCTAGTAAGTCAAGTACACTAGTTTTTTCACCACCTGTTGAATGCCATAATGCCATAGATCAGCTGGGGAGGCTTGAAAAGTAAAAGGAATACCAAGGAATTTGAAAATATCACCATGCTGCAAAACTTTCCAATAAAATTTTGCAATCCAGTATGGCATAGGAAGGAAAGATTTCCTGTTATTTGACTTTTTTTCCATTGAATGGATGAACCAGAAGGTAGGCATGAACTATCTAAACATTGCATAGCATTTTCAATGTTGTTCTCATCCTAGATAATCTTAAGGAAGGAATCGTCCACAATATTCCCATTGAGGATTTGAGAATTGGGCTCAGCAGATAGCGATATTCCACGCACAAGACCTTGTGCTTTGGCATGGGCTAAATGATAACCAAATCCTTTGGCCATAAGCACATAAAGTGCAGGGGCAAGATGAAAGCCTTGTAACGCCCACTAAAAACAACCCACTTGAGACCTAAGAATAACCTAGGATTAATTAGGAAAAAAATATGGAATAATTTATTTGTTTGTTGTCTAAAAGAGTCTACAACTAGGTTACGAGACAAAAGTTGTTGCAAGTAAGTTTTAAAGCCAATATACTATTAATATCTTCTAGCTTAATTAATGTGACAATTATAAAATATCGCAAGGTCCAAACCTAGGGTTAGATTAATCAATTAGGTTAAGAGGGTAATTTTTCACTATACCACTTTCTAATGAGCTTAAAAGATTCAAACTCATTTTTAACAAAATTAATGCACTCAAAAGTTCCCAAAAACATTTCCATTAGATAGGAAATTTCCTCATCTTTTTGGTGATATAAAGAATTCCTCTTAACTCCTCATATTTCTCAAGTTATGGGCCGGTGGACCTTGGGAGGAAAATTTTCCCAAGAGCGGGTCTGCGGGCCTATGGGAGAAAATTTTCCATGTGCGGGCTGCGGGTCGCAAGAGGAAATTTTTCCGTGCACGCACGGATTGCGGGCCATGGGAAGAAATATTTCTTGTGTGTGGGCCTATGGCCCACAGGAAGACAAATTTCCCAAAGGTATTCAAATCAGCGGAGCGGGAAGGAAAGTTGGATTCTTGGCACTTGGGGTGAAAAGCGCACTTTTCCCCTACGCGCTCGCGTGTCCATGACAGGAGTCCATGCTCGAATACGATATTATACCCCAGGTTGTAAGGGACACGTGGAATGTTCTAAGCCAACACATGGAAGTGGGTTAGCGGGGATAAATAGGCATTTTTTCCTTAAGGGTTAAAAAGGTGCATGGGATTAAAATCCACCCACACCTCCACCGGTGCCTCACGATGCCACATGTCAAACGTTCATTAGTTGCGGATCGGTGGGTCAGCGAGGAGATTTGGGAAAAGTTTAATTTTGAAGTGTAAAGCTTTGGGACACTCCATGCCTCCATCAATGCGTCGTGGGGACACGTGTCATCCATTCATTGGCTATGGGTCGGCGGGCCTACGTGAGAAGTTAGGAAAAATTGCCAAAATTTTCTTTTGAAGTGCTAAGAAAAAAAAAGAGATCCGTGCCTCTTCCAATGCCTCTCTAAGCCACGTGTTAGTCAATGATTGGCTGCACTTGGTGGGGATGTGGGGAAAACTTAGAAATTTTTCCCAAAAATTTTATTAATTAAATTTAACAGTTAGAAAAATTTTGAAGCCAAAATGAAGTGAAAACTTCAGAAGGCCATAACTTTTGATTGGAAACTCAGTTTTTGGCAAACAAGGACTTTTCAGAAATCTCTTGACATCCTCTATCCACAAGAATCATTAATATTTAATTTTTATAATGTTTAATGGGTCAATTTGACTAAAATTATCTCTCGGATTTGAAAAGGAAAAGCTGGTAAATTTTGACTAATGAAATTTTAATCAATTGATCTTCTTCCTCTCTCAACATGTCAATTAGACATGGGGGAATTGTTCTTAGATGGATTTAGGATGGATTTGGAAGGTGAGTTTGTTTGATTGACTCCCAATAAGAAAAAAATACAATTTTGATAAAGAAAGCAGTTTGAGCCCAATTTTTCTAAGTTTCTAAGAAATTCCTTAATTTTTTTGTCAATTGAATTCGTTTAGGAAATACTACTTCAATTTAATCATTTAATTTTTTATTTCCTTATTGTAGGTTCAATCTGTGCTTTTTTAGTAAAGTATTTACCAGTTTGAAAATACAAAACAAAGATCAAATTTTAAAGGATCTATTTGCCATTTTCATCTTCCAAGTATTAGAATTCGTTCCAATTCTAATCTAATACATTTAGTTGATTCAAATAAAACTATTCAAAACCAAAATGCAATTCTGATTTCCAATTTTACACATTTCAAAAGACAAAGTTTTGTATTTTCCTCACACGCATTTCTTCCTTTCAAACAGAGATTTCAAATACATTTCAAACTCAGATTTTAAACAACAGTAGTTCCAATCGTGGAAAAGAATGCAACTTTTATTCAAAATACAAGATTTCCTTCTTTTACAACTTCTCTTTTCTGTTGATTTTCACAATACAATATACAAAATACATCTCTTTCTTTCAAAATAGAAACAAAGTATATATCTCTCCTTTACATTTCAAAATTACAACTTTCATATTCAATACAACATATTTCCATTACAAAACATATACAAGTTCATCCACTTCAAGTGGGAAAGGTTACAATAAGATTTCATTTCAACAAGGGACTGTCAAACTATTTTTTCTCTTTTTCTTCTTTCTCCTTTGCTCAAAAACAACATGTAGTTTTATCATTCCTCTAATTCTGATCACAACAAGAGCAGAGGAAAGGAAACTCTCTGCACCCAACCAAGACATCCAATGACAAGGAGAATCCATCCTTCTTCATTGGCCCCGGGCCCCAACCATAATGAAATAAAAGATGTGTTTCAACTCATGGCAACAATAGGATTCCAAAAACATACATGAAAATTTCAAATTTAAAACACAGTCCAAAATAGAATGTAGTTTGTAACCACATTAAAACATAGCAAACAAAACTCAAGCTTCATCATGCAAGCCAAAGGAGCAAGAAACTATGGGGGATGCTACTTATGCCTCCCAAAGGGGAAATGGGTATCACCACCTAATTTCAAACTGCCAAAATATAGTATATCTAAGCCACGACATTGCCGTTATGCCTCCCCAAGTACCCATTATTCCTCACATTTCCTTATGCCTCCCCAACCTCTTATGGCACCCCATAACGAGTAAAGAAATGCAAGCTATTTCTTTGTAAGGTGGAACCCAAATCCCAACTCCCTCCACACTTATACCTCCCACAAAATAAACCCCATAGTCTTCTCCTACACCATTCTTAGGCCATCTACCCAACATCCCACAAACATGCCATAACATTCACAACAAAACAATTTTCATAAAAAAAGGAAGCATTTCAAGAGCCAAGTTCCTGCCTCTCCATGATGGATTTATTCCAAGTTCCAAAACAACAAGCTTTATCTCAATGCAAGTAATTAAAATCAGCCAAGCACAAGGATGTAACTATCTTCCCAAAAACTTCTCCAAAGAAAGAGCTCCAAAACAGCAAAATAATTCACCCCAAAAGGAGTTTCCCAAAATTGAAGCAACCCAAAACAAGGCAAGAAATTCAAATTTTATAGAAGAGGGAAGAGAAGAGGATGAGGTGGATCCATGTAGGATGCCACATCACACATCCTCAACCTCAACCCAAAATTCAATTTCATTCTCCAATACATAATAAATAGGTGGGTGAATAATATGACAGTTTACTTACATACTCAAATCCAACCCACACCCCAAAGGATTGAAATTAAACATATGTAAGAAAAGTGCAATTAAAACTTATAATTTTTCCTCTCAAAAAGCATTATAGAAGTATAATTTTAACCCCCAAACCATAGGTATGGCTGGTAAGTAAATTTAAGAGGTATGGAGGTCTTTTACGTTTTCAAAGTTCATTTTCAAGTTTTTTGCTCAAATCACTTGTTATTTCCTCATTTTTATTTCTAACCCTAGATAAATGACCTTCATTTATATACATTTTGTGGGTTTGATATAGAAATAGGACACTTTGACTAACAACTAACCTGTTTTCTCTTGAAAATTTGAAAATCCGTGTTTTTTGCTAGGTTTTTCACAGGTGCGCGTAGGTGTCAAATTAGGGCGCGTACACGTTAAAAGTACCCATCGGATCAGGTGCATACGTATATGAAATTCCTTATCATTTGTAAAATTTTCCTCTACAGGGACGCACATGTGTCTCCATCATTTGGCACACATCTCCATCATTCGGCACGCGTATCGCCTCTACGCGCGTATGCCAAACGTTCAACTGTGTAAAAAATTGTAAATTTTCACCTTTACAGGGTAGCACACATGTCTCCTTCATATGGCATGCATATCTATTTCTCTATCTACATATTTGTAAATGGGTTGGCTGTATAAAAAATTGAAAATTATCTACTTTTTGCTAGGCGCGTATCCAGTTGGTGGGGCGTATGCATCATTCTAGGTGCACAGTGTCCTGTTCCACTCTGTTGAATTTGTATTTTTACCTTTCCCATGTACCTGTCTACTTGGGCATGTATCCATTGGCTGGGGCACGTATGCATCATTTGGGCGCGCAGGTGTCTCTGTGTAGTCCGGATTCATACATTTTATTTTTAGTGCTACTTGTTTTGATCATATCTTTTGACTCGTTAACCCATTTTCAGAGTTTGAATAGGTATCGGAAAGATAACGAAGCATAATTTGTGAGGAACTTCCAAAATTTAGATACCTTTAGTATACCATATTCTATCACAAAACTCCCAAAGTGCTCCAGGAGACCTCAAAAATGCAAATTACTAAAAACTGTTAAAAAAGTGTAAAAATTGGATTTATGGAATTTTTCGATTTTCTTGGTTTTCTAGCTCTTGCAGGGTTCTAAAAGTGGTTTAAAAGTTTACTTTACATTAATTTATTTTATACTAACTTTTTTAAAATCATTTTCATCTTCATTTATGGAAGTTTGAAATGCGTATGCTCTTCTCTCACGCCTTTCTAGGTGATCTTGGGAATCAGAAACGTTTCACCACTTTCTTCATACTTGAAAAATGCTTTTAATAGCTTTCAAAGTTAGTTAAAAATAAATCCTTTTCACATTGTACATAGGAATTTTCCATTTATTGAAAATTTGAGTGAGATACCTTGTTGTGTAAGCTCTTTCCCTGCGTCTTAGGGTGATCTAGGAAATCAAAAACAACATCTTGTCTCCTTTATATGATGTTTCGGAAAATCACTAACCTTGGTATGTAGGACCTAATAATTTTTAAAGAAAGGCATCAAACACAAAGCACAAACCCACTAATACACATGTTTCTTGCAGGTTGCCGAATGGTGTGCCACTTAAAACCACATTTAAGTTAAAAAGATAAAAAACACACCATATTCAAAACACTGTATTGTAGGTTTCAGAAAAGGGTACATCCCTATCCACTCAACTAGAACATAACCCCTTTGGCATAAAGCCTTAAGCTAAAACAATGGGGGTGGTTCCAAAAATCCTAAATTAGTCCACCGCTGTGTAACCTCATGGATGAAGCAGGAAGCACCTCGCTTACCCACATGAATAGTTTTCCTTGTGAGTTAGCATTATAATGTTTTTTGTATCGCGACCCTGGCAAGAATACATGATGGATGCATTTAGTGCCCACTGTACTTGAAGGGGGAAAATCCGAGATACTCCCAAATTAGTCAGTGCGACTTTTGGGTAAATCCTGCCCGCTCTTAGATGACTTTGTAACACCTAGTTGAGAGAACTTATTAAGGAGGCCATTTTGTCTTGAGGCCCACTTTACTAGTCCTTTGTCACATCTTGGCCATCACGAAGTGATAAATTTTTTGGATTCAAAACTTGTTTTTGGAACAAGGAAAAGAATCCACTTAAGTTGGATCTAAGTGCCTTTCATCATGGAAATTAGACGACGTCTCACTTAGCTTAACTTATTTTGCGTCTTCGAACAAGGCGAAGATTTGCTCAAGTGGCACTTAGTTTATTTTTCATCTTTTGATCTATAGCTTTGCATTATTTTTACCCATTTGGGACAACAATAGGCATCTTTCGGGGATTGTTGTCATAGATAGTGTTCACCACATTTTTGTGCATTTACGTTCATCCATGTTTGTGGCTGAGTTGTTAAATATCTAAAGTGTGTGCATGCATCCTTATATCTTTGATGGCCACTTGATCTTGATTTCAGGATCATCATCATAGTTCAAATTGAGTCATCATTTTATCTCCATTTGAAGTGTTACTTTGTTCGCATTGTCTCAACACACTTAGGATACTTATGTCGTGTTTTTCATAAACGTGATCTAAGTATCCGCATTGTGGCATTATGCTACGGACATTTTAACACATCCTCAGTATACCTTGACTTGGTTTTACTTCAAACATTGTCCAAAATATTGAAGGTGTCGCTTACTGTGTTTGTGTCATTTCAATACCACTTTGGCACTAATATCTCGCTTCTCCGTGAAGTTGGATAGACGTGTCCAATTGGTGTGGTTACGTGGCTTACATTTGTAATCCTTGCCATTTAAAATTTTTCCCTTGTTTGTTGTTAAAATTATTGTGGTATCCTTTGATTGGGAGTCACATGTACCCTTTGTTAATATTTATGCCTTGATCATTTAGAGCTTGACGTAAATATTGACATTGTGTTGATCATCTTTGCATCGAACTCACTTTGCACACGTAATTGCATAGGGTGTATTTCCTTGTTGATTGGCTTTGTGTTTCACACTTGCATGATTGTTCCTTGTGATTATTCATCGAAAAAAAAATGCTTTCTAGGACAATCCTTTTTTATCTCATCGAGATTACATCATCACAGTGTCTATTTTCCCTAGACCTTCTTCAAAAAATCACACACGCATCTCCATACTTACCAAATGTCTATATGGTTGTCATTATGCTACTCGAATCGACATGTCACTTCTTTCCCTTTGAAGGATTTACATCACACTATCTAGGTCTAGAAATGTTTTCTTAAAATGACACCAACAATGACTGAATATCATGCGGTTTCTCACATTTACTGATGTCTGAGAACCTAGGTTTAGGAATTCAAATCAAAATATTCCCATTATAACTAAACCTTGTTTGGTTCTTCGTGTTAGAGAGCCCATTTAGGTACCCTGTTCCCCACCTTCAGCTCATAGTCAGTGGTATGGTTTGGATGCTTCTAATCCAAATTATTATTCAAGTTCCCCCACTCTTCTTCTTCTAATTTAGATCCAAACTACCATTCAGACTCCCACTCTTCTTCTAAAGACTTGGATCCCAACTATTGTTTGGATACCCCTAGATCAAATCTTGAATCACGGTCCTCCCTTCCTTCGTAGGACCTTTATTCCAAATCACCTCAACAACATCTTCCTCCTTTGAAGACTCATGTGACTCCAAGTTCCGTCAATCAAACATCTAATTTAGGTCTTGAGTCATGGTCCTCCCTTTCTTTGTAGGACCTCCTTCATCAGTCATCTCAACAACCTCTTCCTCTGTCGAAGAGTTCCATGACTTGGGTTACCTCTAGTCAATCATCTAATTCAACTCCTATGTCACAACTTAACGAATGGCTATGCGATCCTACTTTCCAACCTACATTATGTCATCTTCTAGAACAATGACATAGGTCCAAATCCAAATTGTCCATTCATGAGATGCTTACCACCAATCCTACTTCCTCTCTTGAGTCATCTTCTTCTATCAATAAATCATCCCCGCTTATCGGACATGTTTCTTCTATTCAACCTTCTATGGACAAAGAACAACAACCTCTACTGATTGATTTCTCTTAGAATGAAGAAACAATCGAGTACACGATGATATCCATTTAGAGGATTGCAAACAAGGATTATTTCTGGAACTCAATATGCTCACGTATTAGGGAAAAGAAATTGATTCCTTTTATCAGAACGTAAAGGAAGAGCGTAAGGTCATGGAACTTGATTCTTCTTCTATTATTCCATCTTCACCTTCCTCTGAGCATGATGAGATGTCAGGGTCTAGCATTGATCTGTGGCCTATCTTCTCATTGCCAAATCATTCCTTATCTATCATCATTCCTCAATCAAAATCTTGTCTCGGGTCACCATTGAGTAACCCATCATCTTCTTCTATACTTGAACCACCCCCGGGTAGTCCTCCATTTTCTACTTGTGGGTCACCTCTTGGTAGCCCATTACCTTCTATTCTTGGGCCATGTCCTAGTATCCCTTCATCCTCTTCTATCTATGGGATGCCTTTGAGTAGTCCCTCCTCATCTATACTTTGTATCCATTCATCATCTTCTTCTATTATTGGGCCATGTCCTTATAGCCTAATTTCTTCCATCTTAGGGCCATATCCGGTAGCCCTTCATCATCTTCTATTAGTGGTTCACCTCCTCGTAGCCCATCCTCTTCAATTCTTGGACCGTATCCTTTTCATCCATCACATATTTCTTCTATCAATGGTCGTGGAAAGCCCACCATCATTTCTCTTGTTCCTATCATCAATCATAAACGTTCACTCTCTTCTCCCACTTCTCGGGATCAGACAAGTCACACATCAACTTATAAGAAACCCAAATAGGTTCATTATCAAGCTTAGATCAAAACTTCCAAGAGCTCAAAATCCCCCAACAACTCAAATAATCTCAAAATTATAAATCAAGCGTGATTCAAGAATGCACACCAACACAACCATCAAGTATGGCACAAAGTGTAGAAACCAATATATGGGGAACTTAAGATCCCACATACAAAATCCTTTTTCAAGATAAATCGTAGTCATTTGTTGAGTATGAGCTCACCACAATCATTGAGATCGGAGAAAACATTACGCTTGATAAACAAACACACCTAGTCTCCCTTATTAAGGAAGTCACAGACATCGTTGTTGGATCTTACCACATAGAGTGACTTTGTTAGTCCCAACTTTCCAAAAACTATCAAAAATCTAAAAATAAAAACAATTCAAAAATACAAAAACATTGAGAAAACACAAGAAAAATCAAAGGTACAAAGATCAAACATTGCAATCAGGTATTGCGTACACATGGATGTTTCTTTCTTCCCTTTCTTATCATTCTTCTGCAAGTCTTCCTACCATTTTCATCCCTTGGTGATATTTTGGTTAGCCTATTCACACACATTTTGTAACATTTATCTCTATGGTATCTATTTGACCCTGGTATTTTATCACCTTGGCAAATCAAAGAATGACCTGACCTCTTAGAGATCATATCACATTCAACATCTAAATAAAATTATTGCAAAGAAATTTTGGACATATTTGTTGACACGGCCAATGTTGTCATCATAATCACTTCCACATCCTCTCATCAATCCATCAGTGGTTATTAACCCCTTGTCAAATAAGAGAGCTGAAATAAGTTTTCAGAAAGAAAAAGAATCAAAATCAATCAAAAATCAAAAGCTAAAAGCTATAAGAAAAAGCAAATTGATATATAACTCTCTCTTGGGGTATTTCCAATAATCTCTTTCGGGGAAATGGACACCTAGCTAGTAGTAGAGAAATGTTACGATTAGAACCAAATGCTTCTCTGTCAGGGCTATGTACGCCTGGCTGGTAGTGGAGCAATGTATGACTATCCTTCCACTATTCATATCACCTATCACCTTTCAAAATAAATCATTCCTACACATTGGCTAGGGTGTCTTCACATGTTGTTTATTAAATTTTCCCTTCAAGAGGTAATAAATTCCACATGCACACATTGGATCTCTATGAGTAATTAGGATTAGTATGTTACCAAGTGTCTTTTTTGGACCTTGTTCAGACTCTTACTTTAGTCCTTATCTCGTCTCACAATTTGTGCCTTTGGCTAATCACTTCTTCATCGTGAGGCTTCTAGGCTTCATTAACATTGTTCTTCTACTTCATTCACATTGTTCTTCTTTGGCTAATTACCTTTTTCCCCTTTCACAAAAACAATCTTCTCATTCCTTTCTATCATGTGCTTTTAGGCCAAATTACGCTAGGGAAATCCTTTCTTCTTCCCATCACTTCATTGTTTTATGTTCATCATCATGTTGAACCTATCCATAATGGCCTTGGGTCCCACTTCTAGCTGTGAAGAGTTTTCCTTTGAATACTCCCACCTAATTGTTGGGGCACTTTCGCATCTTCACCCTTCTCATACGCATGTGGCCTTATGCCCTTGTACATCCCATCTATCTCTAGGGGCATCCAAACTTTCTTGTCTTCCTGTACATAGCTTCATAAAAATTTAAAAATCAAAACATTCAAATATGTTAGAAAAATAAAAAAACATTCAAATATGTTAGAAAAATAAAAACATTCAAATATGTTTTAAAAAAATTCTAAACAATATAAGTAATCCTAAAAAATGTCTCTCTTTAGTTCTCACCTATTATTTTGCGCGACTCACAAATCATCTTGATCTACCTCCATCAATAAAAGATAAGTTTCTTACTTAAATCGCTACTCTAGGGCTCAACAAGTTGCCTTGTACTGTTTCGTAGTGCACATTTATTTTTCATAGGACCGAAGTGTCCTCCATTATTATCCTCGCATGTATCCTTGCTTGGGGCACCATCATTAACCCTTGTTGTTAATTCACATAGGTTAGAACTGAAGCTTGATAACAAAAACATTGCATCTTGTTTCTTTGTTAGTTTAGCTTGTTTACTTTCTCGTATTGCATTGCATTATGTATGTTGCATGGAGTTAGGAATATTTTACTTTCTCGTATTTCGTTGCATTTTTTTATGCTGCATGGAGTTGGCATTTTTAGCAATGGAAATTTATTTGTATATGGCTTTTCATGTCATACGACACTTTTTTCATTCTCTTTTTAATAAGGACCGATGATGATCACTAGCAATATGATGAAAAATAAAGTTTTTAAAAGGCATTGGATGGATGTTAGCTCATTCCCCTTCCTCATACTCATTTTTCTTCTATATTCCCCTTCTTCTTCTCTACATTATCATTTCTTCTATTATCTTTCTATCATCTTTTCAATCGTCGATCAAGTTCTTCTATCACCCCATTGACAATCGAGGAGGTATCCTCCATTCTACTCATTTTTCTTCTATCCCTTCAATACTTTCTACTTGTTTATGCTTTTCTACTTTCTTTTAAGTGACGTCGCTTACGCCACCTCAAATAGGGGTAAATGGAGACACCTAAAATATGCTTATGCTTAGCATTTCCTCTAATTCAACCGATTGACAACATTTCGTTAATCAACCCTTCTTTGCTCCATTCTCAGATGCCCATTCACGACACCTTCTTGGTCGTATTCTTCCCATATTCATCTTGTTTGGATAATATCTCTCTTATTAGCTAAATATTCCTCCTTTTGACCATTTAGAACCTCCCTAGTTCTCTCTAGACCACTTCTGTTGGCTTTGTAGGCTATCTATCAGTGACAATTGGTTATCCAAACCCCTCCTAACTCTCAATGAGTCTCTAATCACTTGTTAATCAAGTTTAACTATCCTAAACCTATCTTAACTAAGCCTAAAGCATGTTTATCCTAATCTAATCCTAAAGTGATTTTTAGACTTTAGTCCCACATGCACCCAAAGTTCAAACTCTTCCATTTGGAAAACTATAAATACAAGGCTAAGCCTACCCATTCAACTTACACCTTCACACCTAGGATATCTTATTAACACTAAGAACACCTAGTTTTGGGATTCCATTTGTATTAGCTTTAAGCTATAAGACATTTGATCTTAAACTTACTCCCTTCATTGATCTTGAGCTAATAACCTCCATTTGCATCCATAATCCAAGTTTTGAGTAATATGCAAAGAACCATTGGCCTTGAAGCCATTAATGGTGAGACTCCATTCTTGAAAGCTTGAAAACCATGAATAACTAATCACCCATTTGATTTCTAAGTTGATCTTATTAGGTTCAATTTCTTAATTAAGTAATCTAAAGAGTAGAGAGTAGTATATATGCTAGGTTTTGATGTTTTTGTCAAAGTTATGATGCATGTATAGGATTAAATCTTACTCATCTCTTATCTCATGGTTATCCAGACCCTCCTAACTCTCGATGAGTCTCTAATCACTTGCTAATCAAGTTTAACTAGCCTAAACCCTAGTTAACTAGCCTAAACCAAGCTTAACTAATCCTAAAGCATGTTTATCCTAATCTAATCCTAAAGTAATTTTTAGACTTTAGTCCCACATACACCCAAAGTTCAAACTCTTCCATTTGGAAAAATATAAATACAAGGTTAGGCCTACCCATTCAACTTACACCTTCACACCTAGGATATCTTATTAACACTAAGAACACCTAGTTTTGGGATTCCATTTGTATTAGCTTTAAGCTATAAGACATTTGATCTTAAACTTACTCCCTTCATTGATCTTGAGCTAATAGCCTTCATTTGCATCCATAATCCAAGTTTTGCGTAATATGGAGAGAACCATTGGCCTTGAAGCCATTAATGGTGAGACTCCATTCTTGAAAGTTTGAAAACCATAAACAACTAATCACCCCTTTGATTGCTAAGTTGATCTTATTAGGTTCAATTTCTTAATTAAGTAATCTAAAGAGTAGAGAGTAGTATATATGCTAGGTTTTGATGTTTTTGTCAAAGTTATGATGCATGTATAGGATTAAATATTGTTTATCTCTTATCTCATGGTGCATGGATGACTAAAGAAAAACTTTGAGGTTCTTTAGCCTCACTCCATAGCTTGTTAAACTTTCCATTGCATACGGTTTCTTTGAATGTGATGAAAAAGATTGGGTAATGGGCATAGAAGGAATACCTATTGAAATGTTGGTTGATAGGTTGTTGTACGCGTATGACTTCTAAATTGAAACCTAATCATGAGATCATCCTTTTGGTTGGGAGGAACTACCTGAATTGAAACACAAGACCACTAAATAAAAGTTAAACAATATGTACGGTGAATCGCCTAGCATGTGCTTTAGACTGGGAAGTGTGACACTTCCTGACGCATTTGTCATCCACTATTTAAAACAATTTAATGCTGGTAATGAAGTAAATCCTATTGTAATTGAAATGATTTAGGTATCTCATTTAAAACAAAGTAAGAATGATCTAATCTACCATTCTAGGTTAAAATAATATCCAAAGGTCAAGTAACTAGTTACGGGTCTCTATAGGTCGGCTGAGAGAGGTCTTAGGCGAGTCACAGGTGAGTAATGAGTGATGTGGGAATAGGTGGGTAGGTCATTGTTTTGGGTTGTATTGGTAAATATAGAGACCAATGCCATTTAAGGGTGACCCACGCTAGTTGGGGAGAGCTGGTGCCAGTTACTATGGAATACTGGGAATGTCACAGAGTGATTTTTTGATCTCCCTTATGATTAATCGTATAAAGGGCTTGGTGGTCGAGATGAGGTATTAAGTTGTTTGGATGGGATTTGGTGAGGGTTTATTGGGAATATGGAGGGGTGAGTATTGAAGGATGTCAATTGGTGGCTAGGAGAAGCGAAGGATGAAAATACAATGATGAAATAAGTGGACCAGAGGAGTAAACTATTCTACTTACTTGAAATCTGGTTCTCAATGCCTGTGAGTGAGGAATGAAGGTGCTGGTAAGAGGTTGATTGCTACGGAGGATCACCAAATGTTAAGGAGCTTTTACATGGGCTACATGTGCTTTCCTTCTTTCCGATTGGATAAAATCTATGTTGGGTGGTCTTGGGTGAATGTTGGGTGTATGTGCAAGAGAAAATGCTTGATCTTGTTCCTTACATGCGTGTTCTTGTTTGCAACTTGTTCTCAAAAGATGTGATATCTCTCAAGAATCTACCAACCTCAAAAACAAGGTTATTTTGGAGATTAAAAGGTGACTGATAGAGGTTCTAGCTTAACTGGTGATGGTTAAGGGTAACCGGCGTCGGTCAAGGTGGGATTTCCTAGGTTTACTAAACTAGGCAGATCCCCTTGATTTTCTGGGATCTCATGTCGTTTACCCACGGATTAGACTGGAAGCTTCCTTTAAGCATGCGGGAATGTGGTTAGAGGGAATGTAGGAATTTATTTTTAGGGTTTGAGTAGGTCTTAGTTAGTTATGGAAACTTACTAAGAATAGGTCTTAGGATGAGATGGCTTGATGAGGTGTCTAGGTGAGGTGTATGTGTGAGCATTATCTAAATTAAGATATTTAAATAATAAATATGGTGAGGATAATGAATTAATTTAATTTAAATAATTAAATTAATATTAGTGGGGTGAAGGGGGCCATGGCTAGGTGAATGTGATGAAGGTGTTTATTTTTTGAGGGACCAAAGGGGAGTGTGACCTAATTTTGATGTCTACATTTTTCCCCTTTTTGTTACGTAGCTTGTATTGCAATAGCGACGCTAACAAAACTAAGATGTGGTTGTACCATGTGTGGGTGAAGGTGATCCTCCTCAAACCAGGAACTGACGAGGTAGAAGGTAGAATCGGTGAGTTGTTTGATAAAAGGTGAATGTGACAAAAAGGAAGGTGGGAAATTGGGGGAAAAAGGAAGCAAGGTCCACTCGGGTAATCTAGGTAATGGGTCAGGGTCAAAGGTAGTAACAGTCAAACCCACACACACATATAAACTCTATCACAACTACCATGTGGAAGAGCAAGAAAACTTTACATTGTCTAAGGTCGATAGGTTTATCCAAACATGGTTGAAGTGATTATGGTATCTAAGGTATAGGATATGGTCAGGAAACAAGACAGACACGGGTTAGGTGTAGGAACGTTTAGGTATGTTCCGATAAACCAAAGGTAGGGTTAGGATAAATAGTCATGGCAAGAGGCAAGGTAAGGTAATTAGGTCAATCAACATAGGTAACAGTGTCGTAAGGTATAGTGAACACATGAGGTCAAATGTCACTAGCAATGTTCTAGGTCCAGTATCTAGGTCACGCACGAGTAGGGCCAAGGTATGGGTAAAATAATTAGTCTCAAAAAGGAGGATGATAGTAGGCGAGTAAATGATGAGGGCAAGAGGGTGAGGTAAATGGTTTTGGGTAAAGGTGGGGTGGGGTAAAAAGGAGTGATGGGTAGGGTAATAGGGTAAAATTTAGGGCAATGTGCAAGACATGGTGACCGATTCTGGTCAAGGGTAATTGACGCCGATAGAGTGGAACCGACCACAGTGAGGTAGGGCATGCGATCGATCTTTGGTGAAGGAAAACTGGCGTTTGTTAGGTCGGGTTTATTATAAAAACAAAAAAATCCATGTTTTTTTGTTATTCATTTGTCATCTAGCGAATTGAGAAAATGACACAAGAGAGAGAAAAGGGAAAAGTGTCCAGATGGAACAGAGAGTTGAGTTGGCGAGCCGAACGGTGGGTGATTGGTTGGTGAGAGGGAGTTCACAAGATCAATGGGTTTTATTTGATTAGTTGGAGTTGTGGGTAAATATTTTGTGATGGTAGAGTTTGGAGAGGGATCGGGTGGGCCACATGTGGAGCGACTAGACGTGTCACCATGGCATGCGAAGCATGATGTGGTAAGTGGCCAACTCTTGTTGTATTTTATTAGATAGATTAGGTGATTTGTCAAATTGGGTTTTTGGTTTTTGTTTTGGGTGGGGGAAAATAAAATTTGGAAATGGGAGGGTAAATTGGGTAAAATAGGAGTGGGGAGAGAGATAAGTGGGAGAAGAGGGGAAGGGATGAGGTGTAGGGGGAGGTGTAGGTGATTTTAGGTGGGTAGAAGTGTCAGGGTAGTAAATTTTTTGAGAAGGGAGGGTTTGGGGGTCGTAGGTTTTCTCCGTGATAGTAGTGCCGGCATCGGTTGGGTTTACCCGGCATCGGTAGGGTCAAACCGGTATTGGTCACGAAATAGGTGACCGATGCTAGTTTAGGGGTGACCGGGGTTGGTGAGAGGTAACTGGCACCGGTCAAGATTTGGAGAGAAAGGGGCCAAAATTTCCACAGGTTGGGTGGTTGAGATGGGTAGGGGTAAAATAGGGTGTGGGAAAATGATAGGGGGAAAGTATGGGTATGAGAAATGTAGATTAATTTATTTTTTGTATTAGATGCAGGGGAGAGATCAGCTACACATGCGAGACATGGTTCCACCCCTGCTTATGACAGTTCACAGTGTAGTAACCCCTTAGAGAGCTATAGCATGTGGAGGCGGTGGGCTTGAGTGGGGTCCAATGCTACCAGCATGTATTCCAGTAGCTGAGTCTAATGGTCACTCTCATTGATAGATGGGATTCCATGACCAACATGTTCTACCTACCTATGGGTGAGATGTCATCACCCCGAAGGACATGTTGAAGATTCTATAGTTACCCATATCAGGTACACAAGTCTATTCGAACTCCTCCAAGGCCTCGAGAGGAGATGATGATGACAATGTTTGGAGAGGGGATGGCTGAGCTAACATTCCATAGCACTAACATGCGCTATGGAGAGATGTATCTAGCCCATCCGGAGGAGAAGAGGCTAGTAGTTCTATTGATGGAGATAGTGTGCTTCTTTACACTGCCGTATGTAGAGGGAGGGTGGTTTCTCGATCGTTGATGGGGGTATTACACGACATGATGATAGACTAGACCCGCTTTTCCTAGGTGCCAGCATTCCTGGTGTAGTTATACAGAGAGTTTATGGGTATATGGACGGTTGTGTAGGTTCAACCTGTGTTGTACCTTTTACTTCACTGTTGGGCATATGAGCACATTATCTATGTGCGTCCAGTGGGTATGCCCTGGGCCGATGCCTTTCGCCAAGCTATGTACAAGTGGGGTATAGGCGATGGGTGCCTGTTATTAGAGAGTGGAGATCAGACAGGCCCACACATGATGTGGCCTATTTTTAGTGACTATTGGAGGGGTTGTCTGGGGTGGACATCATTTGGAGGCTATATGTAGGCTTCCCATCATATAGGCATATGCGTGATAAAGTAGTTGAGTTGTCAGCTCACCGAGATGGATATAGGTCGCCATGCCGGGGAGCATGAAATGATCCTGGTTAACAAAGTTAGGTGGTAGTTTGGGATGCTACAGGACATACCTCCGCCCTTCCCGTAGTATAGGAGAGACAACATGGAAAGGAGGAGGAGCAGCAAAGTGGGTGAATTGATGATTTTTAGGGTCACAGACAGATATAGATAGTGGTGGGCGGATCATTCACGAGAAATACCATCCAGGCTAGGGTAGCTAGATCTAGCCATCATCACGGTGTAGAGGGATGCCCTACAGGGGCAGGTGGTGACTCTGATTACCTAGTTGGGTATGGTGCAGACACAACTTGCTAGCTCAAAGGCATAGGTAGTAGAGTTACATGTACAAGTGGCCAGTCTTCAGGCCCAGATGGCCAAGGGTGGGGATGGAGATGGATATGGAGATGATGGTTGGGTGGCTACCCTACAGGCATAGGTGATAGGGTTATAGGGCCAGTTGGCCATTACAAAGGCACATATTGGGGCTTTACAGGCCTAGATATAGGCACAGGGGTAGGGGAAAATGCCACCACCACAAGCATCGAGACAGGGTCCTAGTTTGTAGGCGGGGCGGGACAAGGTTTCGTGGGATAGGTACAAGGACCGAGGCCTATGGGGCCACCACAAATTGTTCCCATATCTAGGTTATGGGATGCCTTAGGTGAGGCCAGATACTATCAGGATCAGTTGATGGCATCCGTGATAGAATTTCTATCCTATGGAGAGTATCGCCTGCACAACAGCGTTGAGTGAGAGGACTAGATCCCGGACTCACGGCAGTAGAGCACGGGGGCCATCGAGCTCGAGATAGGATCGAGGAGAGGGCATCAAATCATGGAGACCAGCTCTAGGTGATGCACTAGTAGGGACCCAGCCACCACCTATGATGGGTGGGGAGATGTTAGCAGGTCGTCGGACTGGGGCCGAGGAGGCTGAGGGGACATGTGATACCAATATGGAGGATATCCTCCGAAAGGGTGCCCGATACATGGATCCTGATTTTGATGTATTGTAGTCATTTTTGATATATACTAGCTCTGCGTGCCAAAGATAGTGAGGATGTACGAGAGTTTTGTATATTTTGAGCATATATCGCCTGCGTGCCAAAGAGATTTTGTATTGGTTTATTATTTTATTGTATATGAGACCGACTGCGTCTGCCGATGACATTTTGTATTGAGTATCGGCTTGCGTGCCAATGATTTTGAGATAGAAATGATGGGATATCCATTTATATTATATAGAGACACACGTATTTATTTATATGATGAGATACATGAGATGCTTGATTTTTGGTGTTTTGATGAGACTTTTGATTTGGTGTTGTGATATGGATGGAAATTAGGTGAGTTAGGCATGATGGAGTCAAGTTGGTTTAGGCATGGATTGAGTCAGGTCTTAGGCATAGTTCGAGTTAGGTTGGTTTAGGCATGGATGAGTCATGTTTGTTTAGGCATGTTTGAGTTTAAATGAGTGAAGTTGTGATTCATTAATTTGTGTATTGAATGATGATAGGGGTCATGTTTAAGATGTTGTATAATGCATGTATGATGATGGTAGAGAAATGATAGTCATAGTAAATATATGGTGTGATGATGATAAAAATGTGAATCAACTTGTTATTTATTTGGTTTAATTTCTAATTTTGGATATAAAAGGGAAACTAAGTAGGGTAGAATATGATAAAAATGAATTAATTAGGGTAGAGAGTGGCCAAGCTAACCTCTAAGGGCCCCATGCCCTCGAGAGTTGCCTACATAGTCTTGACGAAAAGGGACCTCGAGGCCGATGTATTTCTCCCATAAGCTAGGGAAGAATATCAGATGGTATGGGAATGAGATGGTAGGTCATAGGCATGATTTAGGTTTAGGTCTGTTAGGTGAGGGTGAGTTGTGGTCAAATTGTTATAGGTGATATCGATGGTGGTAGTAAAAAAAGATTACCCCAAAGGTAAGCATCGAGGACCAAGTCTTGTATAAGGTAATCAATACATAATAAAGAATTTTAAAAGATAAGAGGGGGAAAAAATCCACCTAATTGGTTATGATCATACCAAGTAGGTCATACCTTAGAGGAGGTGATGAATGTGAGACCCTAAATACATTGCATGATTGATTGTTCTAAGGGTGAAAAGTAGTCACATGATCACCAAATTTTTTGGTTCCAAGAGGTCCCTCGAGGTAGTAGGAAAATGGGGGTGTAAATGGTGAGAAGGGTGAAAGGTGGGTAATTTTATATGAGATGAGGTAGCATGCTCTATGGGTAAGAGATCCGACGTCACAAAGGGAAAGACCATAATGAAGAGTCTTTTGTTTTAACTTGTATTTGAGATAGACTGATCGATGTGGGAAGTCTATATGGGATGAGGAAATGAACTCCTTGAGGTCTTCGTGAAGTTGATCGATGTGGGAAGCTTCAAATTCTCTCGCTTTTTTTTTTTTTTGAACACTTTACATAGTTTTCCTTCAAGGAGAAGTCTATTTATAACAGTGATTACCGAGAGGAAGATGTCCTTTGAGGGAGTCATCATTTTATTAAAAGTTTAACTCAAAGAGTTGGGTCCCCTGTGAGGGCTTTGAAGTCATGGACAAGACCAAGGTGAAGAATAGGATTCTTGTTCGAAAGTAGATTGAAACGACCATGGGATCTCATCTTTAAGGTAGACGAAAAGAATCCATGAGAATCATGCTATGTGCAGCGCCATGGTACACATATTCAAGAGAAGATAACAAGTGACGGGTACTCACATAATTCTTGTTTTAATCATTGGTGAGGTGTAATAAGTGGAGAGTGCTTAAGGGACGAGCATGGAAGGAGATAAAAAGTGATGTAGGACTAAAAAGTCAAAAGTAGAACAATAAAAGATGTAAGGCATTAAGGGGCTCAAGTTCAGTTTACCATCAAGTGAAGATAAATGATAAGCACCTGATCCATAAGTATGGGTCACGATGTATGGTCCAAGCCAATTACGAGAAAATTTTCCCTGTTTACTTTTTTCTGCTTTGGTTACATGTTCATTTTCTTTCAGGACAAGGTCACTGACTTGGAAGGTTTGTTCATGGACACATTTTTCGTAGGCACGTTTGATACGTTTTTGGTAAACTTGAAGGTGATCAAGAGTGTTAAGACAATGCTCGTCTAATAACTCAAGATGTTATAAATGGTCCTGACGAAAGTCATCATCATTGAGCATGTCATGGAGAGAAATGCAGAGTGAGGGGATTTGGACTTCGAGAGGTAGAACAGCCTCTACCGTAGACCAGAGAAAATGGTGTGGCAAAAGTGGAAGTATGGATACTAGTGTGGTATGCCCGTAGGGCAAAAGGAATGTGCGTATGCCAATCCTTCTTTGTATCATTAACCACTTTCATGAGAAATTTTTTTAGGGCTTTTTAGTGGATTTGGCCTAGCGCGTTGGTTTGTGGGTAATAAGGTGATGAGAAACTTAGCTGAATGTCAAAGGTTTCGCAATGTTTTTAAAAAATTATTTTCCATTATCGGTGATGAGGCGATGAGGAACACCAAAGTGACTAATGATGTGATGATTGATGAACTCATATATTTTCTCAGCTTTCATGGAGATGAGTGGTATGGCTTTAACCCATTTTGTGTATTCGGTAGCAATAATGATCCATTGATGTCGTTGGGAAGAATGGGGTTGATCTCTCCGACAAGATCCAAACCCCATTGAGAGAAGGACCAAAGGTCACGTGCGACTGTAAGGCATGATTTGGGTGTATGATGAAGGTTAGCATATTGTTGGAATTTTACACACCGTTTGATGTAGTCAGAACAATCATGGTTAAGGGTTAGCAAGAATAGCCTAGGTGAAGAATACACTTAGCAACAAAGAAGACCATTGAAGTGACCTCCACATATGCCATCATGAACTTCCTTAATGGTGTAAGGAATTTCAGAAATCATGAGGCATCGTAAGAGAATACCATCAAATATATGCTTATAGAGGAGGCCCCCATGATGACGTAACAAGAGACCTTTTTAAGGAAGGCGCATTATCCATTACGGGTGAGAGCAAGAGGTAAGATGGAGAGAGAAAGATAATTGGAGTATTGTTTATACCAAAGGTCACTCGAGATCGGGGTAGTGGTTCTGATAGAGTAAACTTCACGAGGTAAATAATAGGGTGATTGGAGTCATTATACGGTGACAAATATTTTAGAATCGGTGGGTGAAGTGGGTATTTGGGAAGCCAAGTAAGCCATGGTATCTACACATTTATTGGTTGAACGGGGGATGGTTTGGAGGGCGTAACTTGAAAAAGCGGTCAAAGTATGTCTACATGATGTTTATACTTTTGAAGTATCTCATTACGACATTGGTATATACCATTGACTTGGTTTATAACCAATTAAGAATCACCAAAGATGTTGATTGATTTGACATCTAGGGCATAAGTGGCTTGGAGACCTAATATGAGTGCTTCGTATTTGGCAATATTATTTGTACAATCAAAATCAAGTTTGAAAGACAAAGGCATGGGTTCACCATCAAGTGGAATGAGGATAACACCAGCCCCACCCCCACGTTGACACTTGGAACCATTGAAAAAGAGTGTCATTTGGTAAGTGGGTTCGTCTAGAGAAAGGGTAGCAATGGGATTCATCAGAGGAAAGTGGAAAATGATAGAAGATTGATCCCCAGGAATAGGTACATCGACCAATTGGTCTGTGATAGCTTGGCCCTTGATGGATTTTTGATGAATGAATTCAAGTTCAAGATCAGCGAAAAGCATAAGCCATCGTGCGACACGTTGATTTTGGTAAGGTTTAGCATACATGAAGAGTAAGGGGTTAGTGTTGGTCACAATATAGAATTTTTTGTTGAGTAGGTAATGGCGGAGTTTCATGGAAACAAAAACTAAGGCTAAGAAAAGTGTTCCGGGATGGGTGTATCAGGTTTCCTAGTCCAAAAGAGTATGGCTTATGTAATAAACCGCCTACTACTTGTGTTTTTCATCGCGATGAGCGAGCATGGATCCCAAGGAGTGATCGGTAGCTAAGATATATAGGTAGAATGGTTGATCATCTTTCAGAGGAATGAGTACGGGTGGTTGGAGAAGGCATTGTTTTAAGGCTTCAAAATCTTTATGGTATTCATCATCCCATTTAAAGGAGATATCCTTCTTGAGAATATGATGAAATGGTTGACACCGATCAAATAATTTATGCAATGAAACGATGAATAGATTGCAACTTACCTCCTAGGCTACGGATTTGTCTAAGGTTAATGGGTGGAGGAATTTTGAGAATGGCCTTGAATTTAGCAGGGTCAAATTCTATACCATGTAGGGAAATGATAAATCCCAGGAGCTTTCCTAAGAGGACCGCGAATATGCATTTCTTAGGTGAAGGCTAACACAATATTTAATGAGACGGTTAAAATGGTTTTGAGGATGACTAGGTGCTCAATGCGGCATTTAGATTTGTCGAGGAGGTCATCCACATAATATTATGATATACGATGCATGATATCATGGAAGATATAAGTCATATCCTTTTGATATGTGGTAACAATGTTTTTAAGGCCAAAAGGCATCACTCGGTAGTAGAAGGTCCCCAAGGGGTGATGAAAAGGTTTTCTGTTGATCCTCTGGGCCAAGCAGGTTTTGGTTATAACCTGAGAAGACATCCATGAGTGATAGCATCTCATGACCAGTGGTAAGGTCAACCAGTTGGTCAATACCGGGTAAGGGAAAGTCATCTTTTGGGTAGGCTAGGTTGAGGTCACGAAAGTTAGTAAAAATGCGGAGTCCCCCTATTGCCTTAGTGACAGGGACAATGTTAGAAATCCAACGAGGATAATCAATGGGTAATATGAAGGAAATGGAAAGAAGGCACTTGAGTTATTTTTGATGAGAAGGGTAATGCGAGGATGCATTTTCCTCGATTTTTTTATGGGCTTTGCATCGGGAATGGTTACGATATTTTGGACCACTATGGTGGGGTCAATACTAGACATGTCTGCATAAGACCAAGTGAAATCATGGTTATAATCTTTGAGAAAAGAAGTGATGGCTTCTTATTTAGCAGCATCTAAAGATTGACTGATCTTTAGGATGTGCGGGTCATCTTGAGTATGAAGTTTGATCTCGATAGTCAATTCATTCAACATAGTTTGCATCTCAGATGGTAATGACCGATGAATATATGAGTCTTCTACACCAAGGTAGGTGAGTATAGATTCATCATCCTAACATTAAATAATGTTAATTGAAGGTGTATCATCATCGATCATTTCAGGATACAAGAAGAGAAGAGAGGAAGGAGCCTCGCCCTCACGTTGATAAGTTAGAGGCCCCAAGGAAATGGTGTTTATGAAAAAAAAGTTAGGAGGGATAGATTCAGGATCCATCGACTCTGTCGGTGAAGGTGGTGATGAAGGCAGAGTGGGTGAAGAGGGTGGAGAAGGGTTGATGTTCTCGATGAGTTCAATGTGGGCCTGTTTAGTAGGTGGTTCAGGAAATATGATACCACTACGGTCATTATGTTTGTGGGTGGTACATGGAATGATAGTATGGCAGCCTTGCTCATAAAATCCAAAACCAAAACCCTTCCATGCACATTAGTGTAGGAAGGTGTGGGTAAAACGGTGATTGGTGAGTGATTGGAAGTCAGCAGAAAATGGGTGGGTTTGTGATGGTGGTTCGGGTGTGTAAGTGGTAGTATCAAGTCCCCCATAGGTGAGATTGGTACGAGAGATGAGGAGGACCATAAAGGAGGCGTTCTCCTATGCGGTGATCATAGTGAGGGTGTTGGTGAAGACTTCCATACTCTTGTGGAGTAAGGAATGTGTTAACATTTTATAGGTGATACTCCCTCGAGTGAGGTGTTGAAAAATGTCTTCTAAGGATCGGTTGTTGGTACATTGGTAGCTGGAATAGATGATGTGTTGGTGGTCGACATGGAGGCATAGTTAATAGATTGGGAGGCCAATGGGTCGGTGTGGAGGTTGTGGCAGCGGTAGGAATGGAGGAGGCATGTGTGGTTCGGGTAGCGATTGTACTAGTAAGTGGAGGCATAGGTGAAGCGGTAGTGGTTGTAGAGGTAGGTGCCTTAATGGGTATGAGCACATCATTAGGTCAGTAAAGCATGTTACATGTTTTAAACGGTGATGGATCAGATGGGATGGTATAGGTGTGTCCTTTGTGTTCAAACTTTACATAGTAATGAAAAGTGGAAGGAATGCAACCTATGACATGAATCCAGTGGTCCTGCCAAGTAATAGGTTATATTGAAAAGACCCTCTAGGATGTAAAATAACTCTAGAATAGTGTGGGGGCCCACGCGAACATGGAGGATGATGGTGCCTAGTGTAGAGGTGATAACATCATTGAATTAACACAACATGATAGGATGTTTATGCATGTAATTGATGGGTATGCAAATTTGAGTGAATGCATGGAATGAAATGATATTAATGCTAGTGCCCCAATCGATCATTACACGTCGTACATGTATATCATCAATGTGGATAGAAATGAAGAGGGTTTGGTCTTGGTTATCTATTTGGTGTGGCGCTATATCTTCCTCCGAGAAGCTAAGGGAGGCTATTTGGTGAGTGGGGTGAGGTGTGGATAAAGGTCGCAATTTGTTGAGAGAGGCTACATGATGGGGTGTGATAATGGAGGCTACGGGTGTAGGGTCATTTGGTAAATCCTCAATAGATTGAAGAACCTCCATGAAAGCTTGACGATGGGAGTTTGAGGTTTGGATGAGGTCATATAAGGACATTTTGGGAGGGGATTAGTGTAGTTGTTTGAGCATGGTGCGATGTGTGACCCCGTAAGAAATAGGGTATGTGGGCCCGCATATAGTAATTTTAGGTGTGGGTGTAGATGGTATGTTGGGTATAGGATTGGTTGGCGAGTTAGTTGCCTTTTCCTTTCCTTTTTCCTTCTGAGCATGGGTAGTAACGTGGATCATGTTGATCTGAAGGAGTTGGAAAATGGAGGTGGTGTAGGATGAGTGGTATAATGACATGATGGTAAAAAACCTACCAGAGGAGAAAATCCTTGTGAAGTGAGTTGGGCGTAACAACATTTAGATAATGGTGTGGCAAGTTCTCTAATGTGAACCATGTTAATTTCGAATCTTGGGGGTGGTTCTAGGAGCTAAGGGGGTGGAGGTTGTGGTTATTGAGTAGGTAGTGAGGGAAGGACTATGGAAATGGGTGTTGGTGAAACAAGGTCCTCATCGAGAAGGTTGTCATCATCAAAGTTGGCTTCAGGAGGACACAACTAGATAAGGACGGTTTTCAAAGCCTTGTAGTTCTCCACATCGTGCCCTGGCACACGATGGTAGGCACAAATTTTAGTGTCATTAAACCTTTTGGCTTGGGTTTGAGGGGGTCATAAGGTCTAAGCGGTGGTAATGTGATGAAAAAAGTCTCAAGGATGTTGGTTAAGATTTTGGCAAAGGATCCTGCTAATGGATCACAATGGGAAGTGAAAGTGGGTTTGGGTGTAGGTGCAGCTGGTTATTGAGGAATGGTCCTTACAGGAGAGGGAGTAGGTCGAGCTCCTATTTTGGGTGTTGGAGTGGTCTTGGGTGTTGGTCATGTTTTCTTGGGTAGGGGCATGGTAGATGAATGGGCGCGGGAGGATGTATGGTCACTTTGACTAGCTTATTGGGGGTAGCGGAGTTTTGTCTTTGGATTGCACCTTATTTAGTAAAGGTGATATGGGTGTACAAGATCTAGAAGGAAAAGCGGATGGGGGAAGAGGGCAAGTTACCCACAGGGATAATGAAGGTGTTGTGAAGGTAGATGACGTGGGTCGTGTAGGGGGTGTGAGGGATAAAGACTAAAGTGTAGTGGGTAGTGAAGAAGTTGTTGAGGGTATTAGAGGTATGGGTGGTAAAGATGTTACAGGTGTGGGTGTAAGTTGTGTCGGGCACTTGGGTAGGTTAGAGGTTTGTGAGGAAGGAGTGGGTTGTTGTGTTTTTGGTTTATTAATGGGTGGAAGTTTCTTAACCATGTTGGGAGGTTGAGGTCTTAAGATGGAAAAAAAGGGTGAAGGTGATGTAGGTGTGGTTGGCGCAATTAGGGTATTAGCTCTATAGGTTTGGTTCTTCTATTTGGGTGCCGAAGTAGGTTGGGTATTGACTGTGGAAAATGTAGCTAAATCTAGTTTGATAGGTGGATGAGTAAGGCTGGTGGTTGGGGTGACCCTAAGGTAGTAATAGGTTTAGTCGAGGAAGTTGTTGTAGGTGTGGGTTTGGATTTAGATGTATGTTGGGCTATGGGTAAGGGTGTATGTTAAACTGTGTTGGGTGTCATGGAAGAAGTTGTGGTAAAGGAAGTTGCATTCAATTCGATTGGTTGAAATATTTTTGGGTAGATAGTGGAAGTGTCAACAAGTGACATCAGCATTTGTGTTGAAACAAGAAGCGAAGATGCCCATATAGTAAGGCTCTATCCACATAATCTAAGTGATCAGCTAAGCGTGAGCGAAACACTGTTGGTGAGGTTGATGAGGACCTAATGGATATTCTTGTAGAATATGTCTTAGAGACGGGGAATTTTCTCGGCTTCGGCTTCCATGGGTAAGAGAGCCGAAAGTAGGTTCATGGGATCTTGGGTAGATGATGGAGAATGTTCACCTAGAGGAAAAGGTATCTCTCTTGGATCCATGATAGGCAGAGGAGAAAATGGGTGCTCCTCTCGTAGGTGGAGGAGATAATGGGTGCTCCTCATGGTGGAGGAGATAAACAATTATCTTCCATGGATTGAAGAAGTATTGTGGGTGACGGTTCCCTAGGTGGAGAAGCCAAAGGTGAAATTGTCTCAATATTAGCGGAAGGCTCCTCCACAAGTGAGGAAGGAGGTGAAAGGTGTTCCTCTATGGGTGGAGGAATAGGTGAGGTAGGTTCCAATGCAAAAGGAGGATTTTGAGCTAGAATTTCCTCTATGGAAGGAATATGAGGTAATTGGGAAGTAATGGGTGCGTCATTGAAAATAGCGTGGACCTTGTGGGTATGGCTATCATGAGTTGAGGTCTCACCGGTTTGATCAGATGAAGGGGCATGATTGGGAAAGGGTTTCTTGAATATGTGTAGATTTTGATTGGCAGGTGCATTAGGATTATCCACGGTTAACTTGCCTTTCTCGATCATTTCTTGGACAATATTTTTGAAAGTGATGCAATTGCCATCGAGTGTGACATTTTACTCGATGATAGTTATAGAAATCATGTTATTTATACCATACGGGTGTGGGGCAAGAAGGGTCAAAACCAGTGTGTGGTTTTATAGGTAGAAGGGTGATGGCCCCAACTTTGACGAGCTCTTCTACACAAAAAGAGTAAGGATCCCCAATTAGGTGTATTTCGTTGTTCTCGTCTAAATTGAAAAGTCCGAATAGGTGAGAGATTAGATGAGGGGCTAGCCTGATTTGACAGATGAGATGGGAAAGTCTTGAGTACCACCGCATTAGCGGTGACCTTGGGCTTTGAATAATTGTTCGTGGTTTGGAAGAAGAAGAGGTATCATTCAACTTGAAAGCTGAATTCTTATTACGTAGTTGGATTTTCTTCTCTTCAATGACTTGAATCTCTACCTTTTATGACATGGTGAATGCTTCATCAAAGGTTTAGAAAGTTTTGACATGTCGGGTCAGTGAGATACGTCTAGCACAAGCCCTCATGAAGAGCTCGATGAGTTCTATTTGTGGTAGTTGGAAGATGAATTGATTGATCAAGCTATGCCAATGAGTGACAAAATATGCTATAGATTCGTCATCATACTGACGTGCGGAGTATAGGTCAGTCATGGTAACCTTCTTGATGATATTGATGGAGAAGTGATCTAAAAAGGCTTAGGCTACCTGATTAAATTAAAATATAGAGTGTCTAGGTAACCCACTATACCAATCTAACACAAGTCAAGTTAGAGACATGGGAAAGATCCTTAAGAGCAAAGCATCATCGTGGGCGATTAGGTAGCACCCATGTTTGAACGACCATAAATGTTACTGCGGGTCTTCCTTGCTATTGAAACGGTTGAATTTAGGCATCTCCCAATGCACGGGATATGGATGGATAGGAATGGATCGGTGGACAGGCTCATTAAAAATTTCATCATAGGTGAGAGTGTTGCGGGAGCAAGAACCGATGCCTCCAATCTTTGCATCTTGTCCATCATCAATTTTATTAGGTCGTTGGTGGGTTACAATGATTGGGTGCCTCTTGTAGCGTAAGAGGGTTAGTGTTAGGAATGTAACAAGGGTGGCATTCTAGTATATGGTGTTGCCATGTAGGTAGATTGAGAAGAAGGTAGTGAAATAGGGGGTACATACCTAGAGTGAATAACAGATGAAATAGGAGGCTACCGATAGTACGTGTATGGAGGTGGAAGGGTCGTAGTGACCCTAGTGGCAATGGGGGCCAACGATTATGGAATAGAAAGGACCATGTTTTTAAATGGGTAGGGGTCACCGACACAGGAGGTGGTTGTGTAGCTATGGATATATGTGAGACAATAGGGGTAGATGAGGTTGTGTTTTGAGTGGTTATAAAAGGTATGGTGGATGTGGCGGGTGCAACAGATGTAGCAGACATTGCAGTCATAGTGGGTATAGGACCTAGCTGTAAAATGACTGGGGTTAAGGTAGATGTGGGTAGCACAGAGCCAAATGGGGCTGATACAGGAGTCAGAATGAGAGGCAGGGGGATAGATATTGGCATTCCATATATCAACTGACTCAAGGCATCTCGAGTGGATGAGTGGGAGAGATAAAACTACAAGGCAACAGGGTTTTGGTCAAGGGTTGTCACGAACTCCTCATCTCTGGTAGCGATAGTGATAGGTTGGATAGGATCCATGGTGGGTGATAAAATGGAAGGTGGTGAAGGGCTAGGTGGGAGCAATTGAAAACTGGCATGGAATATGAGAGCACTAGCTTGTCGATGCAAGTAGAACCATGTGAATAGTAGTCGATCAAGTTGGGCTATCTTTCTATAAATGACAATGAAATACAGTAGGAATAGGAAGAACATGCGGTAATAAGTGGATTAGGTACCAAATGTTAGTGGAAGGTGGAACAGATAACCGATGCGTTAGGGTAAACTAACGCTGGTTAGGGGTAATCACATCGTCACCTGTGGGAAATGGACAGTTGATAAAAAAAGGTACAAGGCCAAATCGATAGGTATGTGAATACTGATGAGATTTACAAGGTCAATGGGAATGGTAGTAGTGACAGGACTCTTAATAGTTGAAGAAGGTGAATAGATGTTCTTTTTGATAGGTTAACCAAAAGGACCTGGAACCGATGCCGTTTGGTATAACCGATGACGGTCATAGGGTAACCAACGATGGTCGTTGGACCGACACCGGTCACTGTGAAATTGAAATAGTGATGAAAGAAAAGTGGTTGTGAATTAAAATCTGATGTGGAATCAAACCTAGAATTCTGAGAATGATGAGAATATGGTCCAGGCACACTCAGATGAAGCTGAAATACACCAACTATGATGAGGAGCATGCAAGGATGAAAAAGAAATATGAAGAACATGACCTCTCACCTCAAAACACAAGCCAAGCAGAAACACTAAGAAAAATTCGATCCTAAGAGTGCCTTTTCTATTATGTTTGTTTAGCTTATGCTATTTAAGGACTGACTCATGAACTGTAGAATAGAATTTTTGGTGAGGATGGCTTCCTACAAAGAAGGAGATCTAAAAGGTGAGGTTTTAGGTATGTTATGGTAGGGGCGGGCTTCGCTCTGAAGTATGACTCGATAGAGCAACGAGTTGGGGAGTACCTGCCAATCCTCATATTAGTGCGATCGTTGATAGGCATTCCCAGGAAAGATGTTGTTTAAGAATATGTAATTGTTTTGAATTTGTGTAATTTGGTAAGACTCGAGAGAGAGAGAGAGAGATGTGCTTTCTATGATTCATTTGTCAACCATCAGCTGGGAATGACTTCCAGCGTATAGGTTGCCCTCAATTAATGTGAGCTAATGTAGAAAATCAGAATGAAATGCAATGATTTTTAAGCCCAAATCGAAATATGAAGTTCGATGACACAAATAGATGAAGAGGAAGAGGGATGCTCTTTCACTAAAATGTAGAAAACAAGAAGAAATGGTTCTTTTTAAGTACACCAAAAGAAAGGTTTCTTTTAGAGAAAATAGAAAGAAAAAGAAGGTTACCAAGGAAGAAAATTAATGTGTATGCTTTTTAGAAGGGAAACAAACACACAACTTTTCCTAGGAATGAATAAAATGCAAGGAACCCCGAATGGGTCCCATCGGGCATGCCAAAATGTTTCACCTAATTCTTAGACGTTTCTTTGAAAGTGACAAAATAGATAGGGTAACGGGCATAGGAGGAATACTGTTGAAATGTTGGTTGATAGGTTGTTGCACACGTATGACTTCTAAATCCACTGAGCTGATCGTGAGAGCTTCCTTTTGGTTGGGAGGAACTACCTGAAATGGAACACAAGACCACCAAATAAAAGTTAAACAATATGTGCAGTGAACTACCTAGCATGTGCTAGATCCAAGAAGTGTGATACTTCCTAGATGGTTGTCGATCCACTTTGTTTAAAATAATTTAATGCTAGTAATGATTTCAATCATATTGTAATTGAAATGATTTAGGTATCTCATTTAAAACACAATAAAAAGATCTAATCTAACATGCTAGGTTAAAATAAGATCCAAAGGTCAAGAATGCGGTTCTAGGTCTCGTAGGTCCGACAGAGGTCTTGCGTAGGTCACAGGTGAGTAAGGGTGATGTGGGAATAGGTGGGTAGGTCACTATGCAGGTTGTATTGGTAAATACAGATATCGATACCGATTAAGGGTGACCAATGCCAGTTGGGGAGAACCGGTGCGGTTACTTATGGAATACTCGGAATGTCACGAGTGAGCTTTTAATCTCCCTTATGATTACACAAAGGGTTAGGCTGGTCAAGATGAGGTATTAAGTTGTTTGGATGGGATTTGGCGAGGATTAATGGGGATATGGAGGTGTGAGTATTGAAGGAGGTCAATGGGTGGCTAGGAGAACAAAGGATGAAAATACAATGATGAAATAAGTGGACTAGAGGAGTAAACTATTCTACTTACTTGAAATCTGGTTCTTGATGCATGTGAGTGAGGAATGAAGGTGTTGGTAAGAGGTTGACTGCTGCAGAGGATCACCAAATGTTAAGGAGCTCTTTTATGGGCTACATGTGCTCTCCTTCTTTCCTGATTGGATCAAATCTATGCTTTGGGTGGTTCTTTGGGTGAATGTTGGGTGTCTATGCAAGAGAAAATTCTTGATCTCCTTCCTTGCATGCGTGTTCTTGTTGAAACTTATTCTCAAAAGATGTGATATCTCTCAGGAATCTGCCAACCTCAAAAATAAGGTTGTTTTGGGGATTAAAAGGTGACCGATGGTGGTTGGCTTAACCGGTGTAGATTAAGGGTAACCTTAGGCATCGGTTAAGGTAGGATTTCAAGGTTTACTAAACTAGGTAGATCCCCTTGTTTTGGGATCTCTTGTCGTTTACCCATGGATTATACTTTGGAAGCTTCCTTTAAGCATACAGGAATGTGGTTAGAGGGAATGTAGGCATTGATTTTTATGGTTTGGGTAGGTGTTAGTTAGTTATGACAACTTACTAAGAATAGGTCATAGGATGAGATGGCTTGATGAGGTGTCTAGGTGAGGTGTATGTGTGGGCATTATCTAAATTAATATATTTAAATAATAAATATGGTGAGGATAATTAATTAATTTAATTTAAATATTTAAATTAATATTAGTGGGGTGAAAGGAGGCCATGGCTAGGTGAATGTGATGAAGGTGTTTATTTGTCGAGGACCAAAGGGGAGTGTGACCTAATTTTTATGTCTACAACTACATCGTAGGTGTGAATTCCATGAAGGGAATGAAGTGATGATTGCACAAATTCATGAAATGGAAGAAAAATGGGAGATATGGAAAGAAAATTGAATGAAGATTGGTGGAAATGGATGGAAAAGGTCTACAACTTTAGATGGGGTTGTTGATAAGATGGAGTCCCCAGATTTTCTTACATGTGCATCAAAATGTTGAACCTTAACATCAACACACCAACCTGCTAAGATGAAGTGGTAAGGTACTTCAGACCTGTCCCATCGAGGTGTCAAAAATATTAGTGTGGTCGCATGGTGGCTTATGATTTGATGTTTTTTATCCTACAAAATGGACAAGGGCAATTTGCAAGTAACCATACCAAAAATTCTGTTTTGGTCCCTAAGGAAGTTTGTTAACATTTAAAATGGCCTAAAACTCCTTCCAAAAATCAAGTTTTTTAGAACTTAGCCATTTTTAGCTTCTTTAACTCGGCACAGAAATTGGTGTGTCAACACACTCAAAAGTGCACCTTTTTGAAACAGGAACAGTGTTTCTCATGTCAACATCAAAGAATGTGTGCCCCTTAGAAATCCATTTGGTGCTGGAAATGGTGTGTTGACACCATGAAATATGCACTAGAAATATTATGTTGACACCAAAATATGTGCGCTTAGGTCTTTGGGAGATTTGTGTCGACATCCTAAAGGTCACGCTTAGGCACACTTTTTGTCATGTCGACACTCCTAAAGGTGCGCCAAAGAAAGTTGGTGAAATAATAAATGTCAAGTTTTCTATAAATAGGCACCCAACACCTGTCATTTTCATGAATTGAAAATTGTGAAAAGTGTTTCCTCTACGCTGTCAGCTATCCTTGTCACCCGTGTGTCATTTTTTGAGCTTGTGGACCCCAACATCATCCTTCATCTTTTATAAAACTAGGTAAGTGGCTTCTGTCATCCTTATTGTTGTTATGGTTTTGTTTTTGGTTGTGTTAGGTTTTAGGGTTGTTAAAATATTAAATCTAAAAAGAAGAACTTAACAATCTGCAAACCATCCTGAACCCCCTTTTCCTCTCCTTCCATATTTGCAAATATGGAAGGCCCCTGCCTCTGAAAAAAAACTAAGGCCATTTTTTCCTACTTATAATCTTGTTGAAACAATCTCTTTACCATTTGAAGAAACCAAAAGAGAGAAGAAATATAAGAAATTGCAAAAAATCATCTAAACCCTTGGCGCATTGTCCTTTTATGTTGCACCTCCCACAGTCCCGCCTTAGCGCACCGTACACCTAGGAGACAACCTTTTTCCACGCTAGTTTAATAACACTTAGCAGCTTTTTGTAGGGCATAGGCGCATCCTGCACAACATCAACATAGGATGTTGTGTGCTTCAAATCCATGTCAAGTGATTTTTCCTTAGTGCATTGAGCTCCTTTGCAACATATTTCAAAATTGTGCCTTGGGCGCACTTAAAACCCATGCAACACAATCTTTTTCAGCACCTAGTCAAAGTAATTTTTCCCTAAGGTGTAGGCACATTTCCCTTAACATCAACATGACATGTTACATGTTGTAAACCCGCACCCTGTGCTTTACCCTTTGGCGCTGCCTTCTATCATGCAACACCTCTCAAAAGTGTGCCCTTTCTAAACTTGGCACAAATTTTCTCATATCAACACGGCACACCTTTTTCCATGTTGACATCCTCAAAAGTGTGCCCAACATTTTTAAGCCTCTACAACATGCTATGAACCTATGCCTTGTGCCCTAAGCCTTATAATTGCTCATTCTTCTTTTTGTAAGCTTTCATTATGAATAACATGATGGTTGACATGGCTCTTCTGTGTTGGACCTCCTTGATCCTTCTTACAGAACAACAACAACCATCCTTGAGCTCACACATGTCTTCATCAAGCAAGAAACCAACAAAGTCTAAAGGAAAAGCAAAGCTGTTAGAACAAGAGATGAAGTACAAATATCAGAAAGTTAGGATGTCTGATTCATATGCGAAGAGCAATCTTGACATCAAGGACTCTGAGCTGGGGCATATCGATATGGATGACTTTTGGGCAAGGACCAACCAGCAAGCAATGGTCCATGGATGAACAAACTGGTGGGCAGTGGATTGCACTTTGTAGTTGGGCTGCCAGTAAGTGTTGTAAACAATGAGTTCATCATGTTGGTGGCTCGGTGCTATAACAAGGACACTAGATGTGTTGAAGATAAGGAGGGAAATATGATCATCGACCTCACAACCCGTCACTTTGAACTAACCCTAGGCATTCCTCATCATAGGCAATATGTAGCCATAAGTCTAGAAGACTACAAAAAGCCTCGGATGACAAGTGAAGATAAATGTATGCAAATGATGAATGAACTTTATCTGAAAAACAATAAGATAGTGAGAAGATGGCCACAAACCTTCCACCGTAGTGACTTTAATGAGGAATTGAGCGATATAATCACCTTCCTGAATAGAGTATTTGGGCTTCCTGATGCCCATTATTTCCATAAATGGATGCTTTGAGGTACCAGAGACCATGAGCAAGAATATGCTTGATCAATGATTTGGTGAGTGAAATCATCAGTGACACCATCTCCAAGCAACTTCAACAAGTCCTAACAACTGAGAAGTTCTATATGAATTCCTACGTTGTATACGCTAAAGATCAACAAGAGATTTTTCAAGCATGGCTCGAAATGAGGTATGGCCCCAGGTCAAAATATATGAATTCTACCCAGAGCTAAGGCTCGAGAACAACATCCCCAGTTCTCAAAAATCAATGACACCTTCTTCTATGAGGTGATCTGTTTGCTAAGACCAAACATGAGACATGGTTAAACCAGCCCAAGTGTAATTACCGCTATGAAGAAGTGGGGAGCGTTGTTCACACAATTCCCCACATTCACATATCTCAGGGCTGTGAATTTCGAAGGTGAACCGACAAAGCTACCAAGGTATGCAGGGCCCAAGTTGATCCTCTTGGAGTTGTCAAGGAAACTAATCACTTACCATGAGAAGTGCATGAAGAGAAAGAAAGGAGGAACTCCATTCCCCCTTACAGTTGGCCGATACACCTGCACCACACTGGCCAAAGCATGGGAAATGTATGCTAAGCTGGAATTGCTAAATTTGAAGCACAACTTCCTAGCAAGGCCCACCTTCGATTGTCGGAGTTGCCTCCAAGGGAAAAAATTGATCCCATCCATGTTCCTGAGATCGAGGACATCTGGATTGACTTGACACATGAAATAGAAATCAGGCGAAAGGATCACTCTTGGATGGCTCTAGAGGAGATCATCCACTATGACATGGCCATCATTTCAAAGGGATTCCAAGAGACTGATCAAGAAATTGATCAGGTTTACCTTGACACAGATGGGGATAATTGGTCATGCGTAGAGGTCAACAGATCCAAAGCACCTAAGACCATTCGGGGAAAGGGTTAAGCCCATGCTACAACACACCAAGCATTGGTGCAAACAAAATGGTCTCACCTACCTTATAGTAGATTTCACTACTTCCCCTTCAAGTAGAACACCTCCAAGAACGGGCCAAGTGTTGAAAGGAAAAGGGAAGGACAAGGAGGGAGAATCAAGCAAACAAGAAGAATGTCCTCAAATCCCTCTTACTACTTCGAGAAACAATTTGTCGACTTGGTGTCTCCAGGTAAAGAAGAAGAGACCACCAAAGTTTCAATGGATACATCCACTCAGGATGTTATCATAGCTACAACTACTGAGGTACCCACCATTCCTTCTTCTGCTCCTTCTCCTCCCCTTGTCATTGAAGCATCTATTCCTATGGATGTGTCTTCTTCTCTCCCTTCCTCCCTTCCATCTCCCACCTCTTCCATCTTCTCCTCTCTCGCGGATTTGTCACCCAGTGTTCCCTCCATTTAATTGTAGATCCCTTCAATTTCCATGTCCTTTTCTTCTCCCATAGTAACTCTAGGCCCCACAAGCAGCAGCACATTAGACTCCTTGTCAATGCCACCATCAAGTGTCTCAATGTTCTTCCCTGTGGCCTCTTAAGTTGCTTCCCCTTTCACCCCCGTTTCTTCTTCTATTCCCTCTACTCCCACTCCCATAAGTCCAAGATAGATTTCTGACCATCTGAGCCAACACAAGAGAAAGGTTCCCATCACACCCATGGACTTCTTTGTCATTCCGAAGAAGGGACCCAAGAAGTAGAAAGTGATAACTTGCTTTTCAAAGAGCACTTCGGGGGAGAGATTCATGGAGATTGCATATCCAGATCCCACCAAAGAAAAGAAAGATCTATCTCCCACAGACTTTACAATGACCCAAGTCATGATGGGAACCTCATCTAAAAGCCTACAAGGAGAATCCTTGTCTGCAGTAGATGCCCTTTGCAAGAAGCTACAAGAAGAAAAAGAGGAGAAGAGAATACTCAAGGAACAAAATAAACATCTTCTCCAAGCATTGCAAAGAATGGGCAATGCTCCTCCTGTGACTACTGTTGAACCTACTGAAGTTCTCAATCAGGATAAGATAATTGAATATGCTAAGATTGGGGAAAAAGGCGTGGCAATGTCCTCCTGTATTGAGTGAATCCTTAGAGATAGTGAGGAAATGATTAAGAAGTTCACTTTACTCTACTACAGATATAGATCAGGCAAATAAGGAGCTACAAGCAGTAGCAATTTCCCTCTCGAGGAGTTAGACAATGCTAGGTTGCAACATGAAACATTCCAAGCAATGGCTAACTACTCCACTGATGACCTATTAAATTTCAACGTCATTGATCACCTGTGAGCACATAATAAAGCTCTCGTCACTTTAGATTATCAGGTTGATCAAATGGAATATATCCTGGAGAGGATAGATAAAATCAAGGATGAAGCCCTGGATGCATGATTCAACATGGAGCAGACAATTACAAAGATGTCTCCAGGGATGCTCAGTGAATCGTTCACCTTGAGGGAAGTAGATGATACATTTCAGTACTTTAAGGCTATCGTCACCCAAGGTTTGGCACCAGAGGTCACTTTTGACTGAGAATCAATCAATAACCTTCTGGCTTGCCATGATTTCATTGGATTCTTGATCGATGCATGTGAAGAGTTCATTAGGTTACCTGACAAGCTCAAGAATGAAAAATAAACTTGCAAAGTCATTGGTGACCATTTCAAGGGTCCAAATCATAATCAACTTGAGACAATGATCAACAAGTTAATGAAATATCAAGCTCAAAGTGTCACATCACCTCTCCTAATCGAAGCAAGACAGGTCCATTTAAGCAAAGAGATGATGAGGAGTAGTATCTCCTCTTGTGTATGCTTTAATCATTTTTGTAAAAATATTTTAAAATTATGTTGGCATTTACGATGACATCATCCATGTTACACCATGGGATGTTGCCATCCAGAATCTTACCCAAAGTCAACTTTTGACTTTTTGGATATTTTGTAAATATCTTGTAAGGTACTTTGTAAATAGTGGTTGGTTTTTTTTTGTCTTCTTTCCTCTTCTCCTTCTATAAATACTGGAATACTTGTCGTATTCCGAGTGGAAATATTTGTATGAAAAAATAAGTGAGGAGAGAAAGAATTTGTGCTTCCTTGTAATAGAAGAAATATTAATATATATGTTCAGACTTTGTGCTCAATATATGTGTTATTTGCTTCATAACTTTCTTAAGTTGGATCTATGTTTTTATTCTGTTGGATTCATTCCCATTATCGTCATATGTTCATCAAGTATTGATTTATTTGTTTACGCAAGTAATTTTGGCTCATTTACTACTAGCCCAAAGTATACACCTTCCGACCTTTACGTCTTGGAATTAATTTCTTTTCTTCCTTCGAATCTACCCTCTTTCATTCCTTCCTCCTACCTTTCAGTTTTCAATTGGAACTACCTCTACCGGGATGAGATCCCAAACCCCCGAAGTTAGAATAGTGTAGATTTCAATAGATTCTGCTTGAGAGATTAGAAATAAACTAGTTTCACTTTGCTATCTCAAAGAGGGCTATGCCCCACATTAATCTTTGTTGGCCTATTTCCTTGTGACTGCCTAACCGAAAGTTTTTCAAACTAATAATGTTGTAATGAGACACCTTTGAAAGTTGAAACTCTAACTTTTGTGATGTCCCACCGGCATGCCAAAACTGTTAGTGTAGAATCACAGCACCCCGAATGGCCTAGTTGTGAAGTGGGGCATTTGGTGTGATTGCACAACATGGGACCATCTCTCAAGCTATGGGACTTGTAAAACTTGAGATGGACCTCCAGAGAAAGCGGTTCTTACTTCCTAATCTACCTGCCATAAGATACTCCAATGTAGGCAGAACATATTCTATCATAATCTAACCATTCCAAGGGGAGAGAGAGAGAGAGAGAGGGTGAAAGAGCCTACACTAAGTAGTGATACACCAGAAAAGGAAGTGGTTGAATCACATATCCGACTGCCTGAAGTGGAGAGAGGTGAGTAGAGGAGAGGGTGGAAAGAATGCACCATGGACCAGAGATAGATTTCACATGGAACACCACTTCAAAACCCATTAAGCACAACTCCCATAACCTATAACAAACATCAGAGTATGCACAATATACCCTGTAATGATGAGAGGTAAGAAGAGAGAAATAAATAACCTAAGGATGGCTAGATGCATCACGAAACATATTTTATTGCTCCAAAATGTTACATGGTACATCATTAGTGGGAAAGAGGTAAGAAAACACCATTACAGAGCCATGGGAGGAGGCTTAGACTACGCATTCTACCCTAAGGAAGAAAGAGAGAGGGGGAAGAGGAGAAATAATGACAAAAATTGAATATGCCCCTCCTATACAATATATAGAAGAATGAGAGAGAAAGAGAGGGAAAATTGAACTCTGTTCCAACCACCCCTGTGACACATTGAATCCTACTTTGAAAGCTCAACCACCATCCCTCAATGCCTGCTGTAGATCCACCCACAATCTATCAAGTCCACTGCTCTATGTCTATTTGGCGTGTTGAAGAAGGAAGAACAACAGACAAAAAAACAAATCCAGGTGGTTGAAGCAATCAGATCCTTCATTAATAGCTTGCAAGATGTTTTCCTACTTCTCACCCACCTGACCCTATCAAAATTAAATTTTTAGGCCTCCATGGTGTAGAGGATGTCGAGACCTTTCCAAAAAGTCTTCTCCCGACCCAAATCTGAGTTCCCAATCAAAATATATGGCCATCTAAAGTTCCTCGGGTCGGGTGCTTAATGTGACTTGCAGTATGCAAGGGTTTGTTCATACAGGGGCCACGTGGCAGCCCCACGCTCATTTGAGATTTCACCCCTTGCCTTCACTCTTGAAATTGTGCTAGATTGAGACACGTGGCATTATCTGTGGGCTCCCCTATGTCTTCTATATTCTACTTGAGTCTCTCTTGCTGGCGGAGACACTGTTCCTAACCTAAGACGTATGGAGGCCTGGTGCTCATTTGGGAACTTCCTTTTGGGGTGTGCCTTTGAAATTACAATGATGAGACACGCGCAGTGGCACATGTTTGCGAGACCACCTCTGGATTCACCTATTGAAGTGCATCGAGGAGACTTGTGGATATTTCCTTTGGATTTCTCTTTTCTTTGCATTTTCTTAAGTCCCTTTTTTTCTTGGTGGGGCCATACATCGACCCTAGACATGTTGAGGCTTCGCACTTATTTGGAAACCGCTCAAAATTTTAATTTTGAAGCAGCACTGTGTTGATACTTGGCTCCTTCTGCTGGCCTTTTGCCTATTTTGACTTTTTAACGCCCAATTTTGTCCCCTTTTGGACTTGGGACATGTGGAAGGCATGCACTCATCGAGTCTCCACTTTGGGTTGAGCCTTTGAATTTGTGCTAATGCAACACGTGGCATCGTCTGCTAGTTATCTATACTTAGTCGATTTTGGGCCCGCTATGTCTCCCTCTATTGACTCTTTTAGACCCTAGACACGTGGAGATTTGGTACTCATTTGAGTCTTTCCACTTCGGACCCAACCTTGGTGTTGTGCACCAAGGCACGTGGAATCTTCTGCTAGCACTCTTATACTTAGTCGATTTAAATGGCTAGCTCTATCTCCTTTTCGTACCTAGGACACGTGGAAGCCTCGTACTCATTTGGGAGACCCACTTTTGGATTTACCTTTGAAGATGCGTCGAGCTGACACGTGGCACCTTCCACCAGCTCTTCCATACTTAGCCAATTTAGGCCCACTCTGAATCATTTGTGAAGCCTGAAGACTTTGAGCCTTTCCCGCTTCTCTCCTGAGAGCCTCTGGTTTCTCCATTTTTGAGTCCACCTACAACTTGACTATTGGATTTGAATGTGAGCTCACAGGACAGAGCTAACCCTTAGGTTTTCTTCTGTGTGGGGTCGTGTTTGATCAATTTTCCGGGGCAAAATTGGGATAACAATTTGGTGACTCACGGGGACATCTACTGCTAGATGAAGAGACTAGTGGCCTTGAAGCATCCATTGGGCATGGAGTCAAGAATGATATCCTGATACTAATCCTGTCTCTGATCCGTGAGCCGACTGTTTGCATTTGGTGACCCTAAACCTACCTTGGAAATGGATTGCCTCGAAACCCATTTTTAGGTGCTCTGTATTTTTTTCGTTTTGGAACTAGAAATTCACAGACATAACTATGGGTTTTTCTGCCATGAATACTGAAGGGCCTGGCCTCATGCACCTCTAGAGCAATACGAACAAAACTTATGTACAAAGACAAAAATCATACATGCCTCAAATGAGACATGCAGAGTGTGCACAATCATTTCTTCTATTGAAAGAAAACCTAAACCTACTCCTACACTAACAAGAGAGAAGAGGGACTCAAATAAATCCTACTGGCAGGGAGAAGTAGCTTCCCTTTCTCAAGAGGGGCAGCCATGTAAATGATTTGACACTGAATATGGCTGCTTATATGAGTGAAAAACTGACAATAAGTTGGTCCTCCACCAAAATCATCAAGGTATCAACATCAACCAAAAATACCTCCTCAAGTTGATTAGCATTGGACTCCTGGAGGTGTTGATGATGACCCTTGGTACTTTAATACTCATCCTCATGCCTTGAAGTAGGCATGACTATTTTGGCTTCTCCCTTGGCTCTAATGAAGCCAAGTACCTGATTGGGCATGGTCTAATCCTTTGGATGTGCCCATTGCTCTAAAATTCAACTCCAAAAATGAAGTCTTCCTACTGACCTTCTTGGGTGGATGGTGTGAGAGAGATGATGACATCCTCTTGCTCTTTCCCTTCCTTCTCTTGTGAAGAACATGGAATACTATGATCCTCTAACCTTGGTTCCAGAGGGCTATCATGAAGTGCAAGTTGTTTTCCTTGAACGCTCTCCTTCATGGCAGCAAGCTCGTGTGCTTGTAAGGTGGATGATGGAGGAGAAAATGATGTGATATTCATGGGATACTCTCCATCAAATTAATCTTCCAAGTTTGACAGAAAGTATTCCTTCTTGATGTCTTGTTGCACGCGTTCAACCTCCTCCATGGTGTCCTCTGGATCTACAATTTGTTCACTATGGTCCCCCTCATCTTCAAACATGAAGTTTCAAAAACTCAAACTCTTCTTCAACAATAGAGTTTGAAATGGATGAAGTTGGAGGAAGAACTAAAGGTTATCTTCTGGCTTTCTCTACACGTGGAGCCTCTAAAACTATATGGTCCTCCTCCATCGTGGGTTCATCAATCAAATCAGGCCCTTGAAATGAAAGAAAAAAATCTTCAATGATGCTTTCTTCATTGAGTGGCTTCAACTCTGATTTGATCTCTCCCAACTGCTCCTCTTCAATGGGACTTGGAGTTGGTTGTTCTTCCTCCTTAACTGGTTGTGCAGCTTGGGTTAGATCAGCATCCTCTTTAGACAAAGTGCCATAAACAGACTACTGATTTTCTTCCTCTTGTTCTTGCTCTTCTTCTACTGCAAACTCAGCCTTAGCCACCACTGGCTCTTCAACCTTTACCTCCTCTATTGGCTTAACCATCAAGGGGATCTTTGTAAACTCAAATCTGGCAGCCCAACTCTTCATATTTTCTATCATTTATTCTCTATTGGGCTCCCCTTCTTGTTGTTCTCCTTGACTGGATTCTTGAGTCTCTTCCCAACATGGACTTGGGAAAGCAAGAGGAGTGGTAGGTTGGGGTCTGTTGGTACCCAAATTTAATCTCCTTCAAAGACCGAGAAACATCATGGATTTTGACAGGACACTTAGAGGTAGATAGATAATCATGTATGTCATTTTGTAGTTGGGGAAGCAATCTATCTAACTTGTTAGCACTTAGGTTTTGAAAGGAGTGGGTAGCACCTTAAAAGGATGTGATCTGATCCTAACTATTTTAGGTTGTGCCTTTCAACCAAGGTAAGAGAACCTATTTTGTAACCTTTGTTATTGAAGAACAATGATAAATCCTTCTTTTACATAAATTTTATAGAGAAGACCTTGGGAAAATATGATCAACACACCAAATCTGACTCTCACGAGTTGTCACTTCTAGATCATGGAGATATTTTCACAACAAGGAAAAGGTTACTAAAGACATTTGGGACCCTGATTGCTTCTGCATGTTTTGGTAACAGAGATTATGCATTTGTATGCACACAGGAAAAATATGGGTAGTATAGGTAGGATTGGTTGTTTTTGAATAAATTTTTGGTGGGAGGTGGGGTAGGATGAACTTGATTCACTAGATCCTTGAGGAATCTTACAAAATGGAAGGTTAAACCAACAGAATGCCACAAAATAGCTAAAATGTTTCTTTAACTAGAATATGTGCTTCAATGAAGGCCCAAATTAGCACTTTTTCACACAATATTTGAGATTCTATCACAAAGGCTCGAGTTAGAAAATCCAACAAAGCATCAAGATCTGAGTCAAATCATGCCTAAGGTACACCTAGAGGCTTAGAAAATCTCTGTCAACAGATGAAAGAAAAGTGATTTTAAATCGTTTATTCCACTGCCATCCCATATGAAAGCTCTTCTGAGAAATGAAATTGTAGATTCCACTAAATTGTCACAAGGATTGAGGCCTATGTGATTGAATCAAATTTTAATACAAGATTGCAACAGAAACAAGAAAAACTACTCGCATACATTCAGAAATAAAACAAACACATTTTTCTCAAGACAACACAAAAAACTTAAATTTTATTAAATCTATCACTAGGGAAAGTTTCTAGAATAGTCTCAGAGCTTGTCAATGGTTGTACATTTGCAACCACCTTGACATGATCAAATTTAATACAAAAGAGATATACAAGCTTCTCAAACGGCTTCTCAAAATGATGGGCTCTATCAAGCTTTTTCTATTAGAAAATTCAGTCCCGACCTAACACTCCAACCATTTGCACAAAAAATTTGTGCCATTTATAAAATTTATAATAGAGCCTCTTTCCCCCAAAATCTAGACCTTGAGTGCTACTAGTGCTTGCCATGATCACGATCGTGATTTGAATCAGATCTGCAAAAAGTCATCAGTGCTCGAGGGGAAAATCTCATCAAATATCTCCCGCATTCAACTCCTTCCTCTGGTAGATCACTCTTTCTTCAATTCGCCAACCACTTCCACCCCTAATCTATCAAATCTGGCTCCTTGTGTGCTTGGGAGAAGAAAAACATAAAATCTGATCAAGCACGATAGTCAGACCATTTTAATGGTGAAAGATATCTTCCAGATCTCCCACCAAACTGAGATATAAACATTAACTCCCTCTCTTCCTGACATGTAGGAAATACCAAGAAATCATGAAGACTCGCACTTCCAGGTGTGTTTCAGTAAAAATAGGGGAAAAATTAGATTCAAATTCTTGGCTACCATTTATCTTTACTTTGAATTTGGTCCATCCATGTAAAAGATTCAAACTTAAAAAAGACTGGGGGTTTCTATGACTTTTTAAATTTTGGAAAAATGGAAAAATTTCATATTTTTTTCCGCATCTCCGCCCTTGAGAAATGAGCATAACACGTGTCCTGAGGTGGGTCCCAAAGGAATAGCGGATAATTCTTCCATTTGACGCTCTTTTTTGGAAAAAGGAAAATTTTCCAAGTTTTCCCCGTAGCTTCGCCCTTCTGCTTCAAGTTTCCAATGTGGGTCCCAGCAGAACCACCCTTCCTTTTTTACTTTTAACTCTTTTTCCCACAAAGGGAAAATTTTCCAAATTTCCTTCCTTCAAAGTCCAGCACCTTTTCCATTGACTGGGGCAAACTTTGAGCTTTCTTCCATTAGTGATTGCATGTCATTTTTGATATCTTAACCCTTTTGACTTGTCAAACTACCATGTGTCACTATGGCACACCTTGAGATGGTCCCCAAAAATTGAGACCTTGAATGAGTGTGGGCTCGCCACATGTCTTAGCCCAGAAAATTTTTTTGAAGGCTCGAAGCTCAGTGGAAGGTGCCAAGTGTCATGCTTCGGGGTAGTCTCCTTTGGCCATTGAAAAGTCCAAGAAAAATGCAAAGTGAGCGGAGGCCTCCAAGTGTCCTCCTGGCGCTTCTTTAAAAGACTCCTGAGTGAGCATGGGCTCATCACGTGTCCCCTGTTCTCCACCAAATTACCCTTTGCACGAAAAATTTATCTAAGTTTGGGAAAAGCAGTGCGGAAACCTCCATGTGTCCTCCCGATGCTACTCCAAGGCCAAACCAAAAATTAGATCTTCAAACGAGTGTCATTCCTCCACGTGGACACATTTTTAAGTTGAGGTGATTCATAGAAATTTTTAAGTACCTAGCTAAGCCGCATCTAACCAAAAGGTGCCATGTCCCTATCGATGCAAGGATGTAAATTTGATTGGGAGAAACACCCGTCAAACCATAAAATATATAAAAATGATCATTTGAGCCCGAAAATGAAAATTTCTCCAAGGATAGAGAATTTAGAAATGTTACAAGGCTCAAATACGTCCATTAGAGACACATCCATTCATTTTTCTTCAAGTATTTAGGGTAGAAAATGATGAGGAAGAAAAATCCCACTGTGGAGAATGGAAAATATGGGAGAACCCAAGTTTTTAGATGAACAAAGAACAAGAGACCCAAATTACAGACCTTTTCTAGAGGAAAAAAAAGGAGAAAACCATGGACCCATAAGTGATCTATGACCCAGGAATAGATTAAAAATGGCAACAAAGATTAACGGGGAACAACACGGGAAAAAGAAAGTGACATAGGTCAGAATGTTAGGAATATCTATTTTTAAAGGAAAATAGAACTATTTATGCACCAGTGATTATATTATCTAGGATAATATAATATGTGTTGTAATAATTAATTACATTAAGTAAATGTAATTATGAGTGGGTGCTAAAGTAAATATTGGGTTATGAGTTGTTGAGTAAACAAATCATTAACAATATAGTTTTGTGAGAAAAAAAATCTACGAAAAAGCATGGAGTTGTTTTAGGAGTTATGTGTGGAGATATTTATGGATAGTATATCTCCTTAAATATAGGAACAACATCTCTTATTTAAATGAATGTAATACTTCCTATGAATGTAGTAAGAATAAAGAGTAAATTTCAAATTTATCAATTATGATATTAATTTTCATTTGGTAACGAGTCTAATTCAGGTTTGATGGAAGAAAATTTCACTAATGCTTTCATGATCAAATATGTCTCAAATAATATATCATAGTTTTCATTTCCGGATGTGGGTTATTTTTATAAGCACAATATTTGCATGCAAGAATTATGTGACCTTCTTTTCAAATAACTTCTTTACGGAAGAAATTTCAGCAAAACCTATGCCCTCGTAGTTTGGAAGAAATATGGATTTTACTATGCAGCTATCAAATTAAGCACATCAATTCTTCTATCGAAAGTTTTCTCCAATTTTCAATAATGTTGAATTGGTAATACAAGTTATTGAATTGCTTGGAGGTTAAAAGGTATTCAATATAAAATTTTAAAGTACTTGATTCAATTTTGTATTATTTTATCGATATTGATACAAAATAATGGAGAAACTAAATCGATTGAAAAGTTTGAACCCAAGATTTCCTACATGGAAACTACGATGATCAATACATTTAATAGAAAAGGATCTATGGGATGTGGTGAAGTCTAATTCAACTTTTTTGGAGGAAATGAATTGGCAAAGTGGAATGCAAAAGATCGAAATCATGTTTTCTAGTGAAGTTCTAGCTTGGGAAGTCTAAGAAGAAATGAAGAACTTTCATGTCCTAGTGATGAGGATTTCCTATGGTAGAATCTTTTTTCTTTTGGAGGAAGGAGGCAATGGAGGAAGGAGGAAAATCAGTTTCCTCTCATCATTCACTGTGTGAAATGGGGTCAGATGACAGCAGATGTAGTGATATTTTATTTCAGTTATGTGGTGTGTTTATACACAAGGGGGTGAAACTAGTTTCATGTTTTGATTTTAATGTGTTCACATAGACTAACAACAGTTCTGAGTGTCTATTTGGTGTGGAAGAAGCAAGTTTTGCTTGACTCACCTACAAGGGCAAATCATCTACTAATGTGCTATTCCTCTAAATTTGCCATACTTGATGGAAGGTACTTTGTTGGAAGGTGATCAAGGTCGATGAAGATGTTCATAAAGAGGATGATCATTAGCATGAAAGGAGTTTTCAAGATCAGTAAGCAATGGCTGCTCAGAAAAGTTTGATGTTTCCAGGAGCTCTTACCCCATGTTCACACTAAGGGGGCGAATGTTAGGAATATCTATGTTGTAAGTGTGAACATATAATATTATGTAAGTGATTATATTATCTAGGATAATATAATATGTGTTGTAATAGTTAATTACATTATTGTAAATGTAATTATGAGTGGTGAGTAAATATTATTATGAGTTTTGAGTAAACAAATCATTAACAATATTAGTTTTGTGAGAAAACAAAATCTCACGTAAAATAGCATGGAGTTGTTTTAGGAGTTATGTGTGGAGATATTTATGGATATTATATCTCCTTAAATATAGGAACAACATCTCCTATTTAAATGGATGTAATACTTCCTATGAATGTAGCAAGAATAAAGAGTAAGATTTAGAAATTTTCTTTATGCAATTATGATATTAATTTTTCATAAATCATTATAGATTTTCAAAGGAAAACTAGGGCGAGACTATTTTGAGCACCAAACCTCGGCTCCAACTCAAGGATGGGCACTCCCGTGAGTGCCACAAGAACAAAGGTAGACCAAGTGCCAAAATATCCATTGGGAAATAGAGTCAATTTGCAAAGAGAAGGAAATAGAGCCATCTCAAAAATGAAACAGAGAAACCAGCAAAAATAGGTCACTGAGGACCAGAACGAACAAAAACACAAAAGACGAGACAAACAACAAACTATACATTGTACACAAGATTTTTTCCTTGATTTAGGGGAATCAATCCAAGAAATGCTTCAAATGCCTTCCATTAATAGGAAATTTGAGCAGTTCACCATCTAAGTCCTTGAGGAAGAAGGTATGCTCACCAATCCTAATATCAATGGAGTAAGGGCCCATCCATAATGAGTCAAACTTGCCATGCTTTCCCTTATCCTCATGTCTGCTATCCCATAACAAAGCACAAGATCTCCAACATTGAAGGCCTTAGAGTGACCTTTTTGTCAAATAACTTCTTCACCTAGCTCTATCTCAACTTTACATGCCTCTGGTGGGATGTCATCCTCCCTTCATCAAGTTCAACAATCTAGTTAATGTGAGCATCATAAGGACCTACCTCTTGATCCTCCATTTGTTGAATGAATTGATATGAGGATAATTGCATATGCAGGGAAGCATGGCCGAGTTCTATACACCAATTCAAATGGAATCTTTCTAGTCCCACAACTTGGAGATAACATGGCTCTTTCAGATAGTGATCATATCTACCCAAACAACAAACTTAAACTATTCACCCCACTTTCTCTTATTTATCTCCAAGGTTCTTCTGATAATCTTCAGCAAATTTTTAGTTACTGGACTCAACTTGTCCATTTCCTTAGGGATTGTAATTGGAGGCATATGTCAAGTTGATCCCATACTCCTTGCACATTTCCATCAAAGTTTTAGCTCTAAAGCTCATGACATTGTTAGCAACAATCTTGACTGGCACCCCAAACCTGCAAATGATATGGTTCAATAGAAAATCCATGACAATTTGATGTGTTGCTCTTTTGGTGGGGATTTCCTCCACCCATTTGGTGAAATAATCAGTGGATACAAGAATCCAACTTATGGCCAACACTTGAAGGTTATGAAATCTCACCAATGAAATCCATTCCCCATTGCTTGAATGGATCTTCAATTGATACATACTGCAAAGGAAGGGAGCCTGAAGCTTTCAGTCTTCCAGAGAAGCACTAGAAACTCTCACATCTTCTAACCAAAATAGTTGTATCCTTGAAGATATCGTTGGCCACATAATAACTAGCCCTCATGATCTTGTGTGTTGTGACTCTTGCAAGCAAAAGTTCCCCACATACTCCTCCATGGAGATCAACAATTATCTTGGGGGCTTCTTCTTTAGTAATGCATCTTAAGAGGACTCCCTCTGGGTTCTTCCAAGCCAACCCATAATCAGTAATGACATATTTCTAGGAGGCCAACTTAAGAGCCCTTTTCTGGTTCTTACTTAAATGCTCAGGGTAGTATAAGTGTCTGAGATAGAAAATCACATCCTTGTACCACTTAAAACTCATCAACCTTTCAAAAACACCTGCCCTTTCTTCTTCTACCTCATTTACCTCAATAGTTTGCAAGTTTCTCTTAGCCATAAGCTTAGCCAAGCCCAAACCTCTCACCAACTTTGTGGTTTGGATATCCATATCATATTCTTGCAACTTGTTCACCCACCTACATCTTTTTCTTGAGACTTCCATCTCTGACAAAATGTCCTTCACCATGGTGTGGGGAACATAAGCAACCACTTTAGAACTTAGAATGTAAGGTCTAAAAACCTTTGTTTCTTTTACCAAGGAAAATTCCTACTTTTCCATGATAGTGTACTTCAGCTCATCCCCCCTGCAAGGCCTTATTGAAAAAGGCAATTGGCCTCTCAGCCCCTTCATCATCCTTCTACAGGACAGAAGCAATAGTGTTCTTTGAAGAAAAGGAAAACAATTGGAAAGGCTTCTTATAATCTGGAGCTGCCAAAATAGGGCATGTTTTAATGCCTCCTTGATTCCATTGAAGGCTTGGATGGCATCCTCCTCCCATTTGATGACCTAGTCTTTCTTCAACATGGAAGTGATTGGAATGGTCAACTCAAAAAAAATTTATATGAATCTTCTGATGAAGTTTATTTTCCCAAAGAAGGACTGAATTCCCTTCTTGGTTCTTGGGATTGGGACCTTGCTGATGGCCTCTACTCTTTCTAGATCAATCATCACTCCTTCTTGTGACACAATGTGACCAAGCAACTTTTCTTCTGCACTCCAAAATGGCACTTCTTTGGATTGAGTGAGATGCCACATTCTCTACATCTTATCAAGCATCTTCTCCAAGTGCAAGCAAGTGGTCACTTCTCTTTCTAGAAAACATAGTCACATCATCCTGGTAGACAACAATAAACTCATTGATGTAACCAGAAAAAGCAACATCCATTGCTCTTTGGAAGGTGGCTCTAACATTCATCAGACCAAAGGGCATCCTGACATACACATATGTTCCCCAAGGAGTAGTAAAGGCTATCTTGATCCTTTCTGATTCCTTCACCACAACTTGGTTATAACTAGAGAAACCATCCAAGGTAGAGAGAAATTCAGACCAGTCACTAACTACAGCATGTTCTCCATATTTGGTAAAGGATAATTATCCTTCATTGATGCTCTATTCAGATTCTTGAAGTCCACACATAACCTGATATCACCATTCTTCTTTCTTACTGGTACTAGGTTTGTAACCCAAGAAGAATACCTAGTGGGCTGAATAATCCCTCCATCTCTTAGCTTCTTCAGTTCCTCTTGCATCTTGAGAGATAAGAGTGGGTTGATTGGCCTCTGTTTCTTCCTAAATGGATTTGCATTAGACTCAAGGGAATCTCATGCTGAAACAAGTCCTCTCTGTATGCTTTTAGTTCAAAATAGGTCCAAGCCATGCAATCTTGGTATTTCTTCAACAATTGGATGTATGAATGCTTCTCCTCCTTGCTGAGATTGCTACCTAACCAAATTTTCCTTGGCTTCTCCTTTGTGCCAAGGTCATGCTCCTCAATATCCCTTGAGGTTGTCATGCATCTATTAACAATGCGATCAACATTATCAAAATTGGACTCAAGAGAAACCAGTCCTCTAGGAATGGTATTGGTTTTTAGCTGGATGATGCCCTTGCCAAACAAGGTTTCTTTTCCTTCTTTTGTACATACCATTGGCTCCAAATCAATGCATTGATCAAAAAACTCTCCCTTGTTCTACAGAAATCTTCTGATCTGAGCATCATCATCAAAAACCTGCCAATGTTTAATGTTGTCAGGGACAGAAGGTCTTGTCAATACCTCAACATCATATTCACAATATGGGGACATTGTACAATTGTCAAACCGAGACCCCAACACTACAAGCTTGTCTTCCAAGTCATTGAATTTCCTATCATGATGCACTATGTTGAATGAATCAAACATCTCAATAAGATCCCAAACTGCATGTTTATACTATTTCATTTGTTGATTCTTTGTGGCATAGTTTTTCTAACTTGTTTTACAATTAATTTTGAGTCTCCTTTGACAATGATGTCCTTGATACCATATTTCCAAGAAATTCTTAAACCCAACAACAGTGCCTCATACTCAACAATGTTGTTGGTGCACTCAAAGTTGAGTTTGAAGGAAAAAACAATTTTTTCCGACCAGGAGAAAGTAGAACAACACCAACACCATTCCCAAACTTGGAGCAAGCTCCATCAAACAATAGATTCAAGGAGATCCCGCTTGTTCAAGACACCTGCATTCTTCAATCTTGTGCTCCTTTCCATTAGAAAATCCTACAAAGTTGTCAGCATCAACATTTGTGTACAATACTTCATAGGATGCATTGTTGGGATCCTCAATAAGATGCAACATTTTCTTTTCTCCATACAACCTGACAAGGCTGCCTTCAATTGGAATGGTGGCATAGGACATATCCATTTGGACACTCCCACCAACACTAGTAGCCCATTTTCTTGACAATAGCATGCCCCACTTGGCTGGGCAGTCAATGATGACAACATCAAGTTTTAAATTTTTACCTGGGTAAGCTGCAAGCTGCACCACCAAACCCTTCACACATCCCACTACTAGAACTTCTCTAGAATCCATGGTAGTGCACTTCCCATATGCTATTTTCACTTTGATATTCAGCTCATTCATGACTTCTAGAGGCATGACATTACATGATGCCCCTGAGTCAAACATGCAGTTGTGCAATAGTCTGTCCTTAATGATCAAAGTGGTGAAGAATGGATCCACATTCATCTGAGATTCCACCAAGGATGTCCCCAAATAGACCTCAAGTAGTTCACCTAGTTCCTCCAATGCTGGTGGTGTTTCTAATTCTTGAATGATTGGAGGAGTCTCCACAATATTTACATTTCTGCCTAGGGCAGTCTTCTCTTCTTTCAATCCCAAGTATTCAAATGCTCTCTTTTTGTGCTCAGGAATCCTAAGCAACTCAACAATTAGAACAGAGACTTTGATTTGACTTAAAACTTGGGAAATATCATATGGGACATTCCTTGGCAAGGTAGTATTGGAAGGAAAGCCAACACACTCATTAGGTGGTATAGGATTTTTGATAACTTGGGCATGAGGAGGGATATGATTTTTGTTTAGAACTATAGGGATTTTGGCAGATGCCTCTTTCTTAGGAGCCTCTTTAGGAATTTTTGAAAGTAAAGAGTTTTGGCTTGGCTTGAGGCCCCTTGTACCTTTGACATCCTTACTTCTTGTGTTATATTCCTTCTCTTGAGCAACAACATCATTCATCACATTCTATCCTCCTCAGATGGAATTCCTCCATCATACTTCTTTATCATTAAATCCCTTAAATATTCAAAGTCATTATTGGGAAATTCAAAAGCCTGTATAGTATCTACTTCTAAAATATGAGAGGGAGGAAGAATAGGTACCCTATGAATGCAGTCCCAAAAAGTGGTAGCAGTCCAGGAACTTATCACCTCAGTTGAAGTTGCCCCTTGTTGTAAGCTTGTGGAACAACCCATCATGCATACATCATCATCATTGTCATCATCATCTTCTTCTTATTCTTGTTGATCTTCTTCACAAGGAGCATGAGGCATGAAACATTTGTCACACCAATCAATGACATCTATCTCCTCCACAACAACAACTCTGGCAGCCAAAGGATCAGGCATCATTCTGTTTTCCCTGCCTTGGGGCTGCCTGTTTCCAAATCCAACATAGGTCCTTTGCCTCTATCATCAGATCTTTGGTGATTTGTAAACCTGTCTTGGCCTTGTTGCTTGTGTTGACCTTGTGAGTTCTACCCAATTCCCTTCTCAGCTGGGCTAGTTTGTAGGAAATTTCCTTGACAACCCCTGCCAAAGTTTTCACAACCTCCTCCAAATCAGCAAAGCCTTGCTTGTTTGAGGATTTTCTGGGTTAACTAGCTTTACACCCTCCCTTTTTGGAGGATTTCCAATTTCCTTGATGTTGTTCTCTATTTGCAGAGCCATGGTGAAGGCCTACCTCAAATTTGTGGGGTTCTTGTCTCTTAAGTAATATGCAACCTTTTTATCAAATGCATCAAAATATTTGATCAAACATGACTCATCACAAGGCCTTATCCTAACAGAAATATCCTCAAGGTCTTATTAAACCTTGTGTTGAAATCATGTACTAACTCATTAGGATTCTTTTTGATGTTTTCAAATTATGTCAAAGAAACCTAGGGTCAGTTCTATCACCATACTGCAATCTAAATGCATTACTCATCTCAGTCCAAGAATAAATAGAGTTATCTAGAAATGCTTTATACCGGTCCCACAGTATCCTCTTCCAAGGTATGGATAAATAGCTTGATATATATAGCTTCATGTTCAATCTCAAATTCTTCCATCATATTGATAAAAGGATTTAGATGTTGATCACCGAGTAATAACATTTTTCCTTGGAACTCGCAATATGTTCCTTACATCTTTAGGAATTGCATTTGGATAATTAGCCATTCCCACAAAATTTATAGGTCCAAAGGTGTTTACAACAAAAGGGGGTCTAGGTGGGGGCTAGGCCATGTTGATTCAAGAAGGTGACCCTAGAGGGGTGACAAATTGATAAGGGGATGAGGGTCCTTGGAACACAGGAGTATAATTTTCAAAATGGATACCCCCAAAGGCCTTATCTCTTGGAAATCCCTATCAACCTCTAGAAAAGATAGGTGCAGAATGTGAAGAAAACCATTCAAAATCAAATGAAGGCCCTTCTCCAGCTGGAGAATTCAATTCCACAAAGAGGTTGCCTAATTCAGAGTCACTTGAATGGAAGTCTTCAATGATAGGCTGATCACTTTCATCAATGGAGATCCCTCTTCTTGTCTACTATTCTCCCACAACTCTAGGATTTTCTTCCTTCTGATTTTGCTTTTCCTAGCTCTGGAAACAATGTCCTAAGGATCCCTAGCAAAGAAATATCTTCTTCCTTCCAGCTTTGCCAATATTAGTAACAAATCTGACTTTGACAGAGTTTTAAGACACTGGTACTCATTAAAAATTAGATCAACAGGGAGTTGCCACTAAATATAATTTGTCAAATGTCTATTAATTGTAGAAACTAGAAATGGAAAGATTCGACATTTCTTTACCCATTTATCAAATGAAAGCTAGTACGGGTGTGGAAAATCGAAGGAACTGCACACAACACTTGGAGCATACAAGAAGTGTTATACCGGTGGTCTAAATGTGAGCTTTAATGCAAAAGCGTTATTAGAAACATGTTGTTGATGGGCTAGATGGATATGAAATAGCAACAAATCAACAAATCGGTCATAGTAACTTAAACAATCCCCACAAACGGTGCCCAAGCATGTTTTTGATGGGCTAGATGGATATTAAATAGCAACAAATCAAAAAATTGGTCTCAACAACTTAAAAAATCCTCAGCAGTGGTGCCAGAAGTGTGTTTTTGATGGGCTAGATGGATACAAAATAGCAAAAAATCAACAAATTGGTCTCATCAACTTAAACAATCCTTGGCAGCGGCACCAGAAGCATGTTGGTACCCAAATTTAATCTCCTTCAAAGACCGAGAAAAATCATGGATTTTAACAGGACACTCAAAGGTAGATAGATAATCATGTATGTCATTTTGTAGCGAGGAAGCAATCTATCTGACTTTTTAGCACTCAGGTTTCGAAAGGAGTGGGTAGCACCTTAAAAGGATGTGATCTAATCCTAACTATTTTAGGTTGTGTATTTTAACCAAGGTAAGAGAACCTATTTTGTAACCTTTTTTATTGAAGAATAATGATAAATCCTTCTTTTGCATAAATTTTATAGAGAAGACCTTGGGAAAATATGATCAACACACCAAATCTGACTCTCACGAGTTGTCACTTCTAGATCATGGAGATATTTTCACAACAAGGAAAAGGTTACTAAAGACATTTGGGACCCTGATTGCTTCTACATGTTTTGGTAACAAAGATTATGCATTTATGTACACAGGACAAACAAGGGTAGTACGGGTAGGATTGGTTATTTTTGAATAAATTTTTGGTGGGAGGTGGGGCAAGATGAACTTGATTCACCAGATCCTTGAGGAATCTTACAAAATGGAAGGTTAAACCAATAGAATGCCACAAAATAGCTAAAATGTTTCTTTAACTAGAATATGTGCTTCAATGGAGGCCTAGATTAGCACTTTTTCACACAATCTTTGAGATTCTATCATGAAGGCTCGAGTTAGAAAATCCAACAAAGCATCAAGATCTGAGTCAAATCATGCCTAAGGTACACCCAAAGGCTTACAGAAAATCTCTATCAATAGATGAAAGAAAAGTGATTTTAAATTGTTTATTCCAATCCCAGATGAAAGCTCTTTTGAGAAATGAAATTGCAGATGCCACTAAACTATCATAAGGATTGAGGATTGTGTGATTGAATTAGATTTTAATACAAGATTGCAATAGAAACAAGAAAAACTACTCATATACATTCATAAATAAAATAAACACATTTTGCTCAAGAAAACATAGAATAACTCAAATTTGATTAAATCTATTAGCAAGGGAAAGTTTCTAGAACAAGTATCAGAGCTTGTCAATGGTTATACATTTGTAACCACCTTGACATGATCAGATTTAATACAAAAGAGATATACAAGCTTCTCAAAATGACTTCTCAAAATGATGGGCTCTGTCAAGCTTTTTCTATTAGAAAATTCAGTCCCGACCCCTAACACTCCAACCATTTGCATGAAAAATTTGTGCCATTTATAACATTTACAATAGAGCCCCTTTCCCCCAAAAATATAGACCTTGAGTGCTACCAATGCTTGCCATGATCACGATCGTGATTCCCTAGAATTAGATCTGTAAAAAGTTGTCAGGTGCTTGAGGGGAAGATCTCATCGAATATCTCCCACATTCAACTCCTTCCTTTGGTAGATCACTCTTTCTTCAATTCACCAACCACTTCCACCCCTAATCTATCAAATTTGGCTCCTTGCATGCTTGGGAGAAGAAAAACAGAAAATCCGATCGAGCACGATAGTCAAACCATTTTAATGGTGAAAGACATCTTCAGATCTCCCCACCAAACTCAGATATCAACATTAACTCCCCTCTCTGCCTGGCATGTAGGAGATACCAAGAAATCATGAAGACTCGCACTTCCAGGTGTGTTTCAGTAAAAATGGGGGAAAATCAGATTCAAACTCTCAAACCTTGTTGATCTTTACTTTGAATTTGGGCCATCCACGTGGAAGATTCAAACTTAAAAATAAACCCGAGGGTTTCCTCTAACTTTTTACAACTTTTGAAAAAATGGAAAAATTTCACATTTTGTTCCACATCTCCGCCCTCAAGAAATGAGCCTAACACGTGTCCTGAGGTGGGTCCCAAAGGAACTATGGATAAATTCTACCATTTGACCCTATTTTTGAAAAAGGAAATTTTTCCAAGTTTTCCCCACTGCTCCACCCTTCTCGCTTCAAGTTTCTAATGTGAATCCTATCCGAAACACGCTTCCTTTTTACTTTTAACTCTTTTTCCCACAAAGGAAAATTTTCCAAATTTCCTCTAAAGGCCCGCACCTCCACCATTGACTGGAGAAAGCTTTGACCTTTCTTCCATCGGGCTTGTGGGCCATTTTTGATATCTTAACCCTTTTGAGCATAAGAGGCAAAAATTCTAAGTTTCCTCTAATGGTCCGCTTCCCTACTCCTTTTGACTTATCAAACTACCACGTGTCACTATGGTGCACCTTGAGATGGTCCCCAAAAATTGAGACCTTGAATGAGCATGGGCTCACCACATGTCCTAGCCTAGAAAAATTTGTTTGAAGGCTCGAAGCTTAGCGGAAGGTGCCAAGTGTCATGCTCGGGGTAGTCTCCTTTGGCCGTTGAAAATTCCAAGCAAAATGCAAAGTGAGTGGAGGCCTCCAAGTGTCCTCCTAGCGCTTCTTTAAAAGACTCTGAGTGAGCGTGGGCTCACCATGTGTCCCTGTTCTCCGCCAAACTATTTTAGCTACATAAAATTTATCTAAGTCTGGGAAAAGTAGCAGAAATATCCATGTGTCCTGCCAACGCTACTCCAAGGATAAACCAAAAAGTAGATCTACAAATGAGTTTCATTCCTCCACGTGGACACATTTTTAAGTTGAGGCAATTCATAGAAATTTTGAAGTACCCAGTTGAGCCACGTCTAACCAAAAGGTGCCACGTCCCCTGTCGATGCAAGGATGTAAATTTGACCAAGAGAAACACTGTCAAACTATAAAATACAGAAAAATGATCATTTGAGCCCGAAAATGAAAATTTCTCCAAGGACAAAGAATTTAGAAATGTTACAAGGCTCAAATACGTCCATCAAAGACACATCCATTAATTTTTCTTCAAGTATTTAGGGTAGAAACGACAAGGAAGACAAATCCTAGCCGTGGAGAACGAGAAAATATGGGAGAACCCGAGTTTTTAGATGAATAGAGAACAAGAGACCCAAATTACAAACCTTTTTCGGAGGAACAAATAAACAAGGAGCAAACCATGGACCCGTAAGTGATCGTGACCCATGAGCAGATTAAAAATGGCAACAAAGATTAACCAGGCACAACAAGGGGAAAAATAAAGTGACAAAGGCCATAAATCGATATATTTTCAAAGGCAAACTAGGGCAAGACTATTTTGAGCACCAACAGAGTTCAACTAGTTTTGATATTGTTTTTGGTGGAGAGGAGAGTGGAACTTCTTGTTTATTTAGAGGGGATGACTACTTGGAAGGGAAAAGGGTAGAAGAATCAAGATGAGGTGGAAGACTAGGAGATGGGGAAGGGAACTCAACACTTAGAGCACCAAGTCGGGGTTTGACGCATGACACTTTGTTGAAATCATAAAGATTGAGGAAGAGGAAAATAAAAGCTAGGAGCTAGTGGACTTACCCATTGAAAAGGTTATCTTATGTCCAACTCATAAGCCTCAATATCCTTAATCCACTGTGTAAGTTGAGGTAGCACTTCAACCATGAATTTAGGATTCTCATGAGGGTTGTAATGTCTTGGAAGAGGGCCTCCCCATGGACAAGCTTCCTTGAAATCAATCTTGAATGCCTTCATCTATGTTGTATCCACTGACTGCAGCATGCTAGCCTTCATCCCTTGAATCTTCTCCATTAGATAAGCATCTTCCATGTAGCTGTCACCATCATATGTGTCCCCTTATTATTGATACGCTTCATGGAAAAACTAGTTTTGACCACGATCATATGGATAAGCATAATGGTTCTAGATCTGATCATAATGCTGATCTAGAGGAGCTTGGAAAAATATTGGAGGTGGAATGCAACGCTTTGTAGGTGTGAGTTCCATGAAGGGAATGAAGTCATGATTGTACAACTTCATGAAATGGAAGAAAAATGGGAGACATGGAATGAAGGTGGGTGGAAATGGATGGAAAAGGTATGCAACTTTAGAGATGGGGTTGTTGACTATATGGAGTCATCATATTTGCTTTCATGTGCCTCAAAAGGTGAACCTCAACAGAACACACCAACCTGCTAAGATGAAGTGGTAAGTTGATTATGACTGTCCCACCAGGCGTGCCAAAACTATTAGTGTGGTCACACGGTGGCTTATGATTTGTTGTTGTAATGATACACCTCTGAAAGATGAAACTCTAACTTTTGTGATCTCCCATTGGGCGTGCCAAAAGCTGTTAGTGCAGAATCACAACAACCCCAAATGTCCTAGGTGTGAAGTGGGGCATTTGGTGTGATTTGCACAACATGGGACTATCTCTCAAACTATGGGACTTGCAAAACTTGAGATGGACCTCTAAAGAAATCCATTTCTTACTTCCAAATATACCTACCACAAGCTACTCTAGTGCGAGACGAGAACCTATTGTTATTTAAAATGATCCCCTTGCTTATTTTGGCTAACTTGCCTTCATTCTTGCCTTCCTTGTGCTTCAATATCAAATTTTACACATTTTAGGCACTCAAAATTTTCTAGAAATGGCTTCACTAGAAAGAAAATTTTCTCACCTTTCCAAAACGGTAAATTTTTCCTTCTAACTCCTTGTATTTTCCAAGTTATGGCTCTGCGGAGTTTTTGAGGGAAATTTTCCCTAGGAAGGTCCACAACTAATTAGAAAGTGCCATGTGGTGGTGGAACGGTGGGTCGGCGGAGGTGAGTTAGAAAAATTTCCAATGAGCTCGGTGGGGGCACAAAGAAAATTTTTGTCCCGACACCCCGTGAACCAATAGAAAGATGATGAGTGTCCACAAGGTCGGCGAGCAGCAGAAGAGCGGGGTGATTTTTGGCTTTTCGCCAAAATAGTCAAAGGGTGCAAAGGATAAATGTTTCCCGCGGGCCCGTGGAGGAAAAGAAATGGCTTGAGGCCCATGCCAAGTAATGAGGAAGCGCCACATAGCGGCGGAGGTCGGGCTAGAGGGGGTATGTTGAAAAATTTGCCAAAGGGCTCGACGGAGGGTGGAAGGAGAAATTTTTTCCCGAAGGCCCATGGACCAAGAGGAGGCTGCCACATGTCCAACCGGAGGCAAAAGTTGGAGGTGTGGAGTAAAATTTAGATTTTTACCAAAGTATTCGAATGGCACAAGGGAAAAATTTGACCCGAAAGCCCGCTAAGGTGGAAAAGAAAAAATTGGAAGCACATCCCTGCCAACAAATGAGGAAGTGACACGTGTCACCGGAACAACGGAGTGTGGGACGAAGTTGGGAATTTTTTCCAATGGAAACTCAAAGGGGCGAAAGGTAGATTTGGGCCCACATTTCCATCTGTGAATAGAGAAGTGCCACGTGATAGTAGAGCGGCCTAGTGCGGGGATTTTTGGAAAATTTTCCCAAATTCAAAAAAGGGAAAATTTTAAAGTTTCAGCCCGCCAATCCATTTTTGCCCTAATTTTTCCCTAAATCTTTGGAGGGCCATAACTTTTGATCCAGAGCTCGATTTTTGTGTTCTTGGTGTCATTAGAAAAGGTGAAATTATTTACATGATGGATGGTTCATTTTTACATTTTGAAGGATATTTTTGGGAGGAAAATGGAGAAACATCCTTGGCATGCAAAAATGTAGAAATGGTTACCAACCACCAAATTTAATGAAGTATGGGTCATTTTTTGATCTACAGAGCAATGTACTTGAAGTATGGGCTTTTCCAGGAATCGATCATTTTTAGGCTAATTAGAAGAATTTGTCGGTGGTTGGAGTCGAAAATAAAATTTGCTGCATTTTTGCACTTTTATTCATTACGCTTCATGATAAAAAGCCGGTTTTGGCTCATTTGTAAAAGTTGTTCATCATTCTTCTCTACCTCTCCCTTCTTTTCTTCCCTAGGGTCGAAAATGGAGTTTGAACCTCTTCCCCAGCTCTATAATGACATTTTTTCCTTTTACCATTAAAATGATGTTTTGTGCAAACTTCTAGAGCAACAAAACGTGTTTTGTGATGCATCTGTCCATCCTTGCTCATTTTTTCCTTGTTTTCTTCTTTCCTCTCTTCATTATAGGTATTTGTGCATGTTTGAATGTTCATTGTAGGTTTGGAGCTATGTTCATGGAGTTTTGGAACATTTTCTGTGTGAAATCTATCCTTGGGCCTATGATGCACTTGTCCATCCTTCCCATTGCTCACCTCTTCTTGTTCCATGGCAGTTTTGATAGATGTTCAACATTTTCCTTCTCTAGTGTATCACCATTTTAGTATAGGCTCTATTTTCCCTCTTTTTCTCTCTCTCTCTCTCTCTCTCTCTCTCTCTCTCTCTGTCTCCTTGGCATAGTTAGATTAGGATTATATTAGCTTGCCTACACTGGAATAGCTTGTGGTAGGTAGTTTAGGAAGAGGAACCAGCCTTCTCTGGAGAGCTTTCCCCATTTGCAAAGGTCCCACACTTCTGGAGAGCTCAATGTTGTGCATTCACACCAAATGACATTGCCTTAGAAAAGTCAATCCATAGGTCATTTTGGGGGGGTCTTTGTGAATTTGCACTAAGAGTTTTGGCACACTGGTGGGACCTTAGAGGTCTTCCACTTTATTTTTGATAGCTTGGTGTGTTCTGTTAAGGATTCAACCTTTAGAGGCATATTCGAAAGCACATATGGCAACTCCATCTCGGTAAATAACTCATTTTTACGAGTTGCAAACCTATTTTCCATCCATTTTCATTCATTCCTTCTTTCCATCTCTTTCATCCTTTTCCATTCCATGAATTTGTGCAATCATGACTTCATTTCCATCATGGGATTCACATTTACAACAACAACAATGTTTCCCACCTCCAACATGTTTTTAAATCCTCCAAATCAGCATTTTCAACAAATTCAAAATTAGCATACATACCCATATGAGCAATGCCAAAATAAGTTTTGCTATGGAGTTTTCCAAGAGCAGGAGTATAAATAAAATGAAGACAATTAGATGCAAGATGCTGGTCTGTTGGAGAAAATCCATAAGATGGAGGTAAACATGGTGAAATCTAGGGCTCAAGCACAAATGAAAGCATTTGGAATCAGTTGTGGAGCACCCTATCCATGGGTGTGACCTTTTATAAGGCATTACAACCCTCAAGAGAAGCTTGAATTCATGATTGCAACACTACCATTTCTTGCAAAGTGGACTGAAGGAATAGAGGTGTATGAGAGGAGTATTCAAGTAACCTTGTCAATGAGTAAGCACACCATCTCATGCCTTTCCTTTTCCTCTTTCTCAATCTATTTTATCTCAGCAGTGTCAAGTTTTAAACTCTCCATTTGTTGTCCCAAGTGTTGATTCCATTTCTCCATTCCCTAGCCTTCCACACCATCTCAATTCTTCTATCCTTTTCCCTTCCAAACAGCCATTCCCTCCAAAGAAACAATAATTTATATCTCCTCCAACACCACAAACATTTTCAAAATCAATTGAGTCACAACCCACCCCTCCTCTTGCATTCCCAAATCCATGTTGGGAAGATAAAAATCAAAATGCCGGTCAAGAAAAAAGCAGCGTGAAGAAGAAGAGCCAAACAAGCATTTAAAGATAAAAAGTTTGGTAAGCTTGGCTCTCAAATTTGGGATAACAAAAATCTCCTTGATGGTGAAACCAATAGAGGAGGTTAGAGTTAAAGAACAGTGGTGGCCAAGGCTGATTTTTTTACAGCAAAGAAAAGGAGAGCAAAAAGAAGAAACAGATCAGCAATCAATTTTCTCATAATGTAGTGTCCATGTTGGCACTCTACTTGAAGGAAATGCTGGTCCAATTAAAGTTGCACAATCAGCCATGGAAAGAAGCTCACGAAGAAGATCTTGTAGTCCCAACTTGTCCTCTAGAGCAGAAAATTGAAGAGTTTGACTTGACAAACTTCATACTAGAGGAAGAGTTAAATCAAGAGCAAGATTGTCTTCAAACAGCAGAGGAAGGAGAAGTTGTTCCAAATCCAAAAGAAGAGGATCACATTCCAACTGTGGGGAGAAAAGTGCAGATCCAAAGGCTTTGAGCACAAAGCGAGGCTATAGAGGAACCTTGAGTTCTTCTTTATACTTCATCTCTCTCAAGTTCTAGTCTTTGAAGAAGAGTTTGATCTCTCAAACTCAATGTTAGAGGATGAAGGAAACCATGGTGATCAAGTTGCAAATCAAGAGAACACCATGGGAGAGGTTGAAAATTTGTAGCAGGACAACAATGAGGCAATTTACCTGTCTGATTTGGAGGATTGTTTTGATGAAAAAGAACCGGTTGAAATCACACCATATTCTCCTTCATCATCCATCTTCCAAACACTTTTTGTTGTCATAGAGGAGAACTTTCATTTGCAGTAGCCTGCATCTTATAGCAGCTCTTTGGAATTAATATTGGAAGATTTAAATCTTCCATGTTCTTCATTGGAGGAAGAGAAAGGGTATAAAATTTCTACCATTGCTTCCACATCATCCACCCAGGAAGTTCTACAAGAAGACTCCATTTTGGAGTTGAAAATCAGAGCTATGGGCATATCAAATGGATCAGACCTTGCCCAATCAGGTATTTGGCTTCATTAGAGCCAAAGGAGAAGCCACAACTAGTCATGCTTGCCTCTAAGCATGAGGATGATATGCAAAGTTCCAAGGATCAGCTGCCATACCTCTTCAATCCAAATGCAGAGCAACTAAAAGAGGTATTGGATTTGTTTTTAGTTGACACCTTGATAATTTGGGTAGAAGACCAGCTTCTTGTTGATTTTCCACTCATCCTAATAGTCATACTCAGCTCCAAATCATTTTCATGGCTGCCAATTTTGAAGAAAGGAAGCTATTTTGCACAACCGATTCTGCGGGGTTTGTTTAGCTCACCTTTTCTTCCGGTCGAGTAGAGTAGGTAGGTTTTCTTTCAGCAGAAGAAGTGCTTGTGCACACTCTACATGTTCCATTTGGAGCATGTATGATTTTTAGTTTTGTACATAGTTTTTGGTGCTATTGTATTGCTCTTGCACAGTCCATTTCATGGCATTTTGGTGAAGATCAACTCCAAGTTAAGTGGGTTTCCAAGTAGCTTAGAGGTCAAGTTTTCATAGTTTAGATCAGAATCAATTCAGCGGGCTTGACTCCATGCCCAATGGATGCTTCAAAGGCCACTGATCATTCATCTAGCAGGCAAATGACCCCTGACAGTCACCAAAATTGTTATCCAAAATGAGCCCCCTGCTTATTTTGGCTAACTTACCTTCATTCTTGCCTTCCTTGTGCTTTAATATCAAATTTTACACATTTCAGGAAATCAAATTTTTTTAGAGATGGCTTCATCGGATAGATAATTTTCTCACCTTTCCAGAAGGTAAATTTTTCCTTCCAACTCCTTGTATTTTCCAAGTTATGGCTCAAGTGAGTTTTTGAGGGAAATTTTCCCTATGAAGGTCTGCAACCAATCAGAAAGTGCCATGTGGTGGTGGAATGGTGGGTTGATGGAGGTGAGTTACAAAAATTTCCAATGGGCTTGGCAGGGGTGCAAAGAAATTTTTTGGCTTGACACCTCGCGAACCAATAGAAAGATGATGCATGTCCACAAGGTCGGCGAGCGGTGGAAGGGCGGAGTGATTTTTGGCTTTTTGCCAAAATAGCCAAAGGGTGCTAAGTAAAAAAATTTCCTACGGGCCCGCGGAGGAAAAGAAATGGCTTAAAGCCCATGCTAACCAATGAGGAAGCACCATGTAGCGGTGGAGGTTAGGTCGGCGGGGGTAAGCTGAAAATTTTTCCAAAGGGCTCGGCGGAGGGTGGAAGGAGAATTTTTTTCCCGAAGGCCTGTGGACCAATAGGAGGCCGCCACATGTCCAGCCGGAGGCGGAAGTCAGAGGCGTAGAGTAAACTTTGGCTTTTTTCCAAAGTAGTCAGATGGCACAAGGGAAAAATCTGACCCAAAATCCTGCCAAGGTGGAAAAGAAAAAATTGGAAGCGCATGACCGCTAGCCAATGAGGAAGTGACACGTGTCACCGGGACAGCAGAGCGCGGGGCGAAGTTGGGAAATTTTTCCAATGGAAAATCAAAGGGGTGAAAGGAAAGTTTGGGCCTATGTTTCCATCAGTAAATAGGGAAGCACCACGTGGCGGTGGAGTGGCGGGCGCAGGGATTTTTGGGGAATTTCTCCCAAATTCAAAAAAGGAAAAATTTTAAAGTTTTGGCCCGCCAATCCATTTTTTCCCTAAATCTTCAGAGGCCCATAAATTTTGATCCAAAGCTCAGATGTTTGCATTTTTAGTGTCATTAGAAAGCTAGTGAAATTATCTACATGATGGATGGTTAAATTTTGCATTTTGATGGAGATTTGTGGGAGGAAAATGGAGAAACGTCCCTGGCATGTAAAAAACATAGAAATGGTTACCAACCACCAAATTTAATGAAGTATGGGTCGTTTTGGATCTGCAGAGCAATGTACTTTGAAGTATGGGATTTTCCATGGGAACCCATCATTTTATAGGCTAATTAGAAGAATTTGTCGGTGGTTGGAGTTACAAATCAAATTTGCCTGCATTTTTGCACTTTTCTTCATTCTGCTTCATGATAAAATCCAGTTTTGGCTCATTTGTAAAAGTTGTTCATCATTCTTCTTTGCTTCTCCCTTATTTTATTCCCTAGGGTTGAAAATGGAGTTTGAACCTCTTCCCCTACTTTGTAATGACTTTTTGCCTTTTACCATTAAAATGATGTTCTATGTAAACTTCTGGAGCAACAAAAACATGTTTTGTGATGCATGTCCATCCTTGCTCATTTTTTTGCTTGTTTTCTTCTTGCCTCTCTTCATTACAGGTATTTGTGCATGTTTGAATGTTCATTGCAGGTTTGGAGCTGTGTTCATGGAGTTTTGGAACATTTTTTGTGTGAAATCTATCCTTGGGCCTATGATGCACTTGTCCATCCTTCCCATTGCTCACCTCTTCTTGTTCCATGGCAGTTTTGATAGATGTTCAACATTTTCCTTCTCTCGGTGTATCAAAATTTTCTTTTGTAGGCTTTGTTTTTCCCTCTTTTCTCTCTCTCTGTCTCCTTGGCATAGTTAGATTAGGATTATATTAGCTTGCCTACACTAGAATAACTTGTGTTAGGTAGTTTAGGAAGAGGAACCAACCTTCTCTAGAGAGCTTTCCCCATTTGCAAAGGTCCCATACTTCTGGAGAGCTCAATGTTGTGCATTCACACCAAATGACATTGCCTTAGAAAAGATGATCCATAGGTCATTTTGGGGGTCTTTGTGAATTTGCACTAACACCTATTCTATCCTATCTAACCATTCCAAGGGGACAGAGAGAGAGAGAGAGAGAGCATAAAATATCCTACACTAAGTGGTGATACACCCAAAAAGGAAGTGGTTAAATCATAGATCCGACTGCCTGAAGTGGAGAGAGGTGAGAAAAGGAGAGGGTGGATAGAATGCACCACGGACTAGAGATAGATTTCACATGGAACACCACTTCAAAACCCATTAAGCATAGCTCCCAGAACCTACAACAAACATCAGAGTATGCATAGTATACCTGCAATGATGAGAGGTAAGAAGAGATAACAAAATAAGCCAAGGATGGAAAAATGCATCATGAAACATATTTTATTGCTCCAAAATGTTACACTAGTACATCATCAGTGGGAAAGAGGAAAGAAAATGCCATTACAGAGCCATGGGAGGAGGCTTATACTCCACATTCTACCCTAAGGAAGAAAGATAGAGAGGGGGTAGAGGAGAAACAAAACCAAACTTTGAATATGCCCCTCTTGTATAATATATAGAAGAATGAGAGAGAAAGAGAGGGAAAATTGAACTCTATTCCAACCACCCCTGCGACGCATTGAATCCTACTCTAAAATCTCAACCATCATCCCTCAATTCCCGTTGTGGATCCACCCAAAATCTCTCAAGTTTTCCACTTTATGTCTATTTGGTGTGTTGAAGAAGGAAGAACAATAGATCAAAAAATCAAATCCAGGTGGTTGAAGCAATCGAATCCTTCATTAATAGCTTGTAAGACGTTTTCCTACTTCTCACCCACCGACCCTATCAAAATTAAAGTTTCAAGCCTCCATGGTGTAGAGGATGTTGAGACCTTTCCAAAAAGTCTTCTCCCACCCAAATCTGAGTTCCTAATCAAAAGATATGGCCATCTGAAGTTCCTTGGGTTGGGCGCTTAACGCGACTTACAGTATGCAAGGGTCTGTTCATACAGGGGCCACGTGGCAGCCATGCGCTCATTTGATATTTTGTCCCTTGACTTTGCTCTTGAAAATTCACTGGATTGAGACACGTGGCATCATCTGCGGGCTCCCCTATGTCTTTTGTATTCTTCTTGAGTCTCTCCTACTAGCGGAGACATTGTGCTTGACCTAAGACACGTGGAGGCCTGATGCTCATTTTGGAACTACCTTTTGGGGCGCGCCTTTGAAATTGTGCTAATGAGACACGTGGTGAGTTGGCGCATGTTTTTGACCGCCTCTGGATTTGTCTCTTGAAAGTGTGTCGAAGAGACATGTGGCTCTTTCCACTGGCTTGCTCTTTTCTTTACATTTGGCTAAGTCCCTTTTGCTTGGCGGGGCCATACATCTAACCCTAGACACGTGGAGGCTTCACGCTTGTTTGGAAACCTGCTCTGAATTTTAATTTTGAAGTAGCGCCATGTTGACACTTAGCTCCTTCTACTGGCCTTTTCCCTATTTTGACTTTTCAATGGCCGATTTTGTCCCCTTTTGGACCTAGGACACGTGGAAGGCCCGCACTCATCTGAGTCTCCACTTTGGGTCACGCCTTTGAATTTATGTTGATGCAACACATGGCACCATCTGCTGGTTCTCTATACTTAGTCGATTTTGGGCCCGCTCTGTCTCCCTCTGTTGACTCTGTTGGACCCTAGACACATGGAGAGTTGGCACTCATTTGAGTCTCCGCACTTTGGACGACCTTGGTGTTGTGTAATCGAGGAACGTGGAGCCTTCCGTTGGCACTCTTATACTTAGTCGATTTAAACATCTAGCTATATCCCCTTTTCGGACCTGGGACACATGGAAGCCTCACGCTCATTTGGGAGACCCACTTTTGGATTTACTTTTTAAGATTCGCCGAGTTGACACATGGTAGCTTCCCGGTTCTTCCATACTTATCCAATTTAGGCCCTCTGAATCATTTATGAAGCCCGAAGACTTTGAGCCTTTCCCTACTTCTCTCCTGAGAGCCTCTAGTTTCTCCATTTCCAAGTCTTCCTGCAACCTGACTGTTGGATTTGAATGTGAGCTCACAGGACAGAGCCGACCCTTAGGTTTTCTTGTGTGGGGTCATGTTCGATCAATTTTTACTGGGGGGAAAAATTGGGATAACAATAGCCTCTTCAAAATATATTGGATCTGCAACTTGAGAAAATAATGCAAAAATTAAAATGAATTAGTTGTATCAACATTATAAATCTCACTAAGAATCCGTGTTACATGACACATCTATCATAACCACCTATACACCTATTAAAATCATTTACACACTCATCAAAATCATCTATACATTTATCTTAAATCATACCTAATTTAGTATGATATAACCTATTTTATCACCTTAGGAAAAAAACAAAATCACATCTCTAAAATGTCCAAAAACTCATCCCTCAAAATGCGAAAATAAATATCAAATCAGAAAACCGTTCCAACAATTTACTAAATAAACCTCAAGCAGACTGAAAATCACACTGTGATTTGGTAAATTTCTAGCGATTACTTAAGCCCATTTTACAGTCTCTTTTCGAGATCATATATTGAAATTCTCGAACTTCATTTTCCTATTGGCATTTATCAATTTCATTCGTATCTACATGAACGTGTTATCATACATCATTATTTCCATGATCATCAAATGTTTTGGAATTCATTTTGGAGCCTACACATCATCCACTACAAACTACATCAACTCCTTACATCCTTCTCAATCAAGGTCAGATATCATTTTATAATTATTTTTCTGCATTTAAGTGTTTCTGTTTGATCATTTGTTACTTTACAATAGCCTCTCAAAAACCACAATCACAAATCAATTAGTTAAATCCTTTGTTTTATCAATCTTTTATCATTTTCCGAGAATCGTCAACAATTATTAGAATCTCCTACGATTCTTTCCTATTTTTGCTTTCTTACAAATTTATCAAAATTAGTCCAATTTTCATATTATATACATATTTTTGCTAACATTTTATCAAGAATGGATTTTATTAGATGGAAATAAGCGGACCAAGCCATGAAATAACAAACATCAACTCTCTGCTAGTATCCATCACATCTGTTACATTGGGAGTAATATAATGTTCTACACGACCTTGAGTTGTGTGTCATCCATTCCACCCCTTTGGATAGTTTACAAAACATCTTTGAATCTACTCAATGAATCCATAAAGCTACATATGAATTCTGGGAAGCCTACTTTGATGTTCTACGTATCCGAGCTGATTTAGCCTAGTTTAAGTATCAATACAAAGTTGAATTCGAAGATCAAACTGATTTCAAGAATTCTAATTTTGATTCGAATATCGAATGACACAAAAGAGGAATAGCCAGAATACATTTCATACTTCTTTAAGGAAGAATACACGAGAAGACGAGAGTTCAAAATTTCTGCGGAGAAGAGGATTCGTGAGTCTCTTTGGAGAAGATGTCTCTCCTTCCTCCGAGAATTTAGATACCGAAATGGATTATGATTTCTAAGCATAGTTCTTATCTATCATTGTTTATCATTTATCTACTTTATATTTGTAATAACAAAACATTTATGTCAAAATATTTATTATTACCATTTATCATATGTCATCTACCCACTTGATTGTAAAAGTGGATTGACACCCTTGTCTGGAATTCATTTGATTTCCGGGGCTGACATTTGCGAGGTAATCCACCTAATATTTTATTAATCCTATTTTATTTAGTGGTTGTGATCTGTATGTATTCTCACAGGAAAGGAGCTTGCATTTTTTTATAGAGCACAACAATCAAACACCATTCATCCACATTTGTGGGTATCTCTAAACCCTACCATACTGAGGTTAGGTAAGTTTTATTCTCTTTGATTATTAGGTTAAGTTAAAGAGGTAAAATTTATTCATAATGGATTAATTGAAGAATCAATATTATTTTTAGGAAATTAACTTTGGCTAATCCGGTAAAATTTATTCATAACGGATTAATTGAAGAATCATAACAAATTAATTGCGAGAATAATACTACTAAAGGATAAATTGAAAAATCAACTTTTGCTAATCTTTAAAAAATAAACTTCTATAACAATTTGATTGTAGGCTTAATATTTATCATGGATTATAAAATTTTGTTAGAAACCTATATCACCCGGTCAAGGGTTTCAATCCTTTTAAGCTGCAAGTAGTGGTATATTACTTTCTTCAAAAGTGGTGGAATATCCATAATAGTAAAGAGGAATTATTCCATTTGGGTAATTTGTAAAGTGGGTGTAAAAAAAAATCATTTATTTTTTTATTATTGCTATATTTTTAAAGGTTACCACACCCCAAAGTACAAAAGAGGGCTCAAAATCCAGACGAGCCAAAGTAACAGCTTTTTTTTTTATAAGTGAGGACCACACCCAGGAGAACAAGGCCTAGAAGCAAGAATAGATATTTAAAAATAGAGGAAGGGAACAACCTATGAGCAAAAAGAAAAAGATAGGAAAACAACAGCATAAAAACAAATACACAACCAAAGAAACAATAGAGGTGAAGAAGAGTGACATAAATAAAATAAATAGAGAAATCCCCTTACCCAAGCATAGAAATAAAGATCAGACACATGATGAAGGAGGATTTTTGGATTTCTAGCTGCATTCTATGTCATCCGTCCTCCTCTAGTAAATAATCTCATGTCTTGATTTGAGCGTATTATAGAAGTATTCCCGATAGCAAAATCCTTCCCAATAGTCAAATAGTTTAGCTTGTTAGGGTCACAAGGATCCTTTTGTTTTTCTATGTTGTCCAATTGATCCATAATCTCCAAACACTTGGGCTTTTCAATATTTAGCACGATTTCTAGCATACTTGGGATCAAGCAGTTATCTTCATATCCATTTTCTTCATCTATTTTACCCTTAATAGCATCATCGTATTCATTTTCTGATGAGGCTAAGATTTTCACTGAGTTCCTCTTCAAAATCAAGCTCTTTTTCATTCAAATTTCATTTCATCTATTCTCTCTCTTCATCCTTGTCCACGCATCCATTATCCTAAGTAGAAATAGGAGGTAGAGCAATGATAAAGGCCATCTTCCTAAAGTAATCTTCAGCGGTGGAGACTCCACCACTGACTTCCCTCCACCTTGATTCTCAACCCTTTCCCATTGGTCAACATAAGACACATCCATCCTATCTCCCATCCCCAATCATGGCAGCCTAGCAAAGAATGAGAGGCGGGAACATCGGGATTATTTTTCCATTCTCGAATGAGACCCCATAGGAACTGTACCATGTCCATCCATCTAGAAATGACCATAGAAAACAGGGGAGGTATCAAGAATCAATGGATGGTCAAACACTCCATGAGTAGATTTCAATTTGATAGACTCAGGCAAGGAGGCCCCTAAATCCGGATTAACACAAAATATGGTATCCACCAAATGGGTTCTATCCATAGTTATAGAATCAAAATCAATGAGCTCTCAAAAGATCTTGGATATAATTACAATGACATCCTTATCCCGAAACTTGAGGGTAAGAGTAGGTAGGTGACGACCCAAACTCGAAATCACATGGTACCATTTTCTTCAAACCAAACCCTCGAGTGCCATTTGGAAAGGTGGAGGAGTATATTACCAAAGGACCAGGGTCCCCAACAAAGAGCTCTCTTAAGATCCTCCTCAGTTTTAAATTGAAAAAAAATAACTAGTTGAAATGGAAATCACCTCCACAAAAGGCATCCATTTCCTCCTTGCCTAGGCTTTGAATGCATCGATGTTTGGTTTACATCCTACAAAACTTCCAATGCAAGCCATGCCATATCTTCTTTTTTCCTATCCACTAAGGTATCTGGCACGAGAAGTGAAGGGCCATTCTTGACCCAAACCAAATTTAATGGAGTGATCATAGGTTTTCTCCTAAAACATAATTTTCCCATGAAAGTGGCACCTTCAATCTACCCTCCCATGACTCTATTTTCTTCCTCGGGCCGGGATCTAAGCCAATATCTAATTCCCGCCCATAGGGAGATTCAAAAGTTTGGTCTATTTCCTTCATCCCCGCTCTGCTCTATTCCATCCGTTGTGCTCATTTGTTGAAAGGTAGTTTAAGAGATATATTTTTACATGTTTTATGTAATTTATATTATTGTAAATGTGAGTCATTTTCCAAATTTTTAAAGAAAATAAAATTACCTCATAGATGTATTTTTTGTTAAATTTGATGTCCGAATTGTGTGGTGAGATAAGGCGAAAAATATGCATATCGACATGAATTTTTATGATTACAAAGAAGGAAAAGGTATTTGGATTCGAGGATCCTACCCTTGACCCCACCTTATACATAAGAGGGTGAGGCTGCAGGATGTTACCTTAAGACCCTAAAAGGGAGATATCACTTGGTCTTCCTATGGGTTGTTGTCCCCAAACACCTACTTTGGAATTTCATAGCCTGTAAATTAAAAAATGTGGGAAATTCACATCGATATAAGAAGGTAAACTTTTTAGCTTCAAATTTCATCTTGTTGAGTAGTAACATATCGAAGGATGGAGGAAAAATAGGAAGGAGGGTAATAGACATCATTTTAATAGCCATAAGAGACATGGCTACATTGTGATGTTGTGGCATTTTTATTTGTAGTATGTTCATGTTTTAATTTTATTTTCAATTTGGTGATTAAATATAAGAAGAAAATTGTATTTTTCGACAAGTGAGTGAAAATCCAAATGTAATCCCTTGATGGAAAAATGTAGTAAGAAATCTAAAACACAATGTATTACAAAGTCATGATAGTTGAAGAGGATGAACATGTGTATGCCACTTTTCATACCTAGGTTAGTTTTCATCATGTTTACAAGGGTGGATTAAGTGCTATGCAAACTAGGAAGCTGCCTAGGGTGCCCGATAGTCATGGGGCACCTAAATATAAAGATTTTCATTATTTTAAAATTTTATTAAAACTTAAGATTATTATTTTTATTTAAAGTAATTTTTTTTTATAATTGGTAAAAGGAGGATTTTGAAGGGTCCCTTCCTTATTAAAACAAGGACCCACAATCTAGATATAGAAATGAGCATTATAAGAAGAAAGAATCTAAACAACAATGGGAACAATCCGTCCAAGAACGGTCTAAAACAAGAAAAAAACAATAAGAATCCTGGTCTAGATTAACATGTAAGCAAATCCGAAGAGGCTAAACATCTAAAATTTCATCTGGGGTCGTGACTCCTAGTCACAATGGGGTGACAAAATGTGCGTGGAATTTTCTTTTTGACTCTAGTCCATCCATCGTCACCCTCAAATATTTCTTAATCATTATTCTCATTCCTTGTGGTGTGTTTTATTACCCTTCCTCTGAAATCCTTGTTGGGTTACACGTGTCTAAAATCCTTAAGGATTGGTTCCACTAAATAAATATCTTGGATAATGAATTATTTTGGCCATGCATCCACTCCACTATTAGGTATGACATATTTATGAGCCATTTTAGTTAGACCTTTTAACATTGGCTTAAGCGGGATTTCCACCGCCTCCACATTTAATATGCATCCTCCATTCAAGATTTTAGGCAAGGTTACCTCCACCACCGTATCTTTCTATCCGATGTCATTCTTAACTCCCACTTTCTCCATAGTTTAATTGGACACGTCATCAATTTTGAAAATAGTTTCCAACTCAACTCATTGTTCCAGGATGGTCTCTGACTCGTCCGCTAGTGTCATCTCCACAACCACTTCCTTTTCATGTTGAACTGTGCTCTTCATAGTTTGGCAAACCCCATTCATAGGGGACTGAGAGGCCACATCCTTAGGATTTGGAGACTCCATCTGCTCGCACTCAAGCATATCATTTGTCTCGACCATCCGTGGTTGTTTCGTTATTTCCGATCACCCTCCTTCTACGATGTGGGATTCTATTTTTCCTTGCAGCCATAAGAACCATGACTGAATCTCCCACATTTTGTGAAGAACACAAATGAATATTCGAATATGCATTTTTGCATCCAAACTCCGTCTCCCGACACCAAGTTTATGGCCTCCATTGGTGTAGAAATAGTACATATATTAATGCACATCCTTTCTACGATAAACTGGATGAGATTGATGTGGTTAGATCAATGACAATCAAATCCCCATTGATTTATATATTACTGTTAACACATCGACTTCCCGAACTCCAACGATAGTCCTGGAAGCCTTACCCACATAGGACACACGATGGAGTGTGATTTGTTACTCATGGCTTCCATCTACCTATGGATAGAGTGGTTCTCCCATAGAACTAGGGTCTACCCCCGCATAATTTTTTTCAAGATCTTCTCCAAGGAGAAGACAAATAGAAAAAAATTTAGATAGGGAAAATGTGTTAACTTGCACGAATATTTTCTATTTCTTTCTATTCAATATCCTAACTTGATCAATGTTTGGCCTAATTCCAACAAAACTCCCTATCAAGGAAAATCTCTATCCGCCACAACCTCTCTCAACAATCATATATGGGACCTTCGCCATGGAGAATCTTGTTTCCATACTAGCTCAAGCCTCTATAATGGCTCCTTCAATTGATTATTGAAGATTTTTTCAGCCCATGACCTCTCATCATTTCGCTTTGCCTCCTTTGCGTCCACTCCCATCCTTTCATGAACCCTTTTAACCTTTTATCTAAAGTCAATATTATTTAACCATTTTATTAATATTATTATAAAGTAACATAAAATACAAACATACACATAAAAAGGTACTATAATATTTATGTAAGTAAAAATAAATAGGCATATTTTTAATCTCATATGATATTTTTGATATTCTTACCCATTCTCTAATGTAGCTCTAGTTAATTCAGGTGCATTATTATTTCTCGAAAAAGGTTAATTTATTTTTAATAAGGTCACTTTGGTGTAGCTAGTATATGAAAGTATACTTGAAAGAAAAAATTATTTAATTTTTCATTTCTAATGTTTTGAGTGTAATATGTCTTCATTATGGAGGAGTTAGTAGGCTTGGTCCAAATATCGCTCTTCACAAAACCATGGGAGCTACATAAGAATTTTTATTTCTTTGTTCTGAGAGGTGCTTTGTTCATTTTTAAGTTCCATCACCTTTAAATATTGGTAAATAAGATGAGTAACCAACCTTGCATAAAAAAATATATTTATTGTATTCCTATTATTAATTCTCCCCACTTATGGATTATTACTTGTCCTTATTCGATAATTTTAGATAATATTTATGATTTTTATGAAAAATTTAAAATATTATGATGTTTGTAGATTTTATTTATTTATTTGATGGGAAAAAATTATTAACTAAAATTGTAAGAAGGGTGTCCACTTCAATTATTTCCTAGAGTGCTTCGAACCTATAATTGGCTCGCCTATTAAAATCATTCATGAGGGATGAAAAATGTAAAATTATTATTCATGATTCTTACGTTGATCTATTTAGATGAGTTCTCAACCATGTTTGGTTGATAAGAGGCTCATGATTTCCTTATTTACATTAATTTGAGTCATGGACCAAGGCCATGAGAAATAAGAGGAATAAATCTATAAATGAATTATAATTGTTTCTCTACTATGTTCGGATTAGGGTGAATGTCGGGAATTTATTACGATTAGTGAAAAAAATTATATGTATGGGTGGATTATAACGGGTGACTATGATTTATGTGAGATAAATATGTAAATAGTTTTTATTTGAGTTGATTGGTTGTTAAGACAACTTACAAGATTAAGATTAGCTTGTTGAAAGTATTTAGGTAAGATCCCTACTTTATATAATATTATAAAAATATAAATATGTAGTTATGTTGGGTAATTGTTAATTTATGAATCAAAAGTGTAGTTCCCACTCCTCTTCGACATTGATCTTACTATGATTTTTGCTTACTTTGGATTAGAGGACATGGAATTTGTTATCATATTTGATCAGTAGACATTGATAGATGGACATTATTATATTTTATTAGTATTTTGATAGACATTATAGATATTTTGATTACGGATATGTGGTGACTCATAGTGTGAATTATATGCATGGATTGATATTTTAGTATTGATGATGATCTAGAGTTACTACCTTCTATATACTAACACATTGGATTTTGATACATAGATTTTATTAGACGATCTAGCTAGTCTTGTGATCTTATTGTTTTCGATGAAATGAAAGAATTAAAATATTTTGAAATTGTAAACAATTGGTGAAATTACTTGATTCTAGCGATGATTTAGTTGTGTTAATTGATTATGTGAATTGATATGTATATGTGTGTTTTATTGTTTCAATGTTATTGATATGACCACGAGGCCAGAGAGGTATTGTTTTGATTTTGCAGAAATTGTAACACAAAAAACAAAAGGGGATAGGAGACCAACAATGAAAGAATTTTGGGTATTGGCAACATGTCACCTTGGCAACTTGTGTTTTGTGTATGTTGTTATGTTGTAGATAGATTGTTAGGAGGTTCCCTTTAGGAGGGTGACATCAAATGTGACCAAAGTTAAATGTGTTGTTCCCCTTTTAATTTTAATTATTTTTGTGAGTATGTGATTTATTATTTTAATGTGATTAACCTTATTGTTGCTAGTTATTGTGCTCTTATTTAGGTTAATTAATCTTGCTAATTAAAGTAATTTGGGATGTGACCAAAGGGTATTTAATTTTGGTAGATTGTCCTTTATTTTATTATGGATTTGAAAATATTTTATTGGTTTTAGTGTTGTGTACTCAACCTTGCATTTCAAACTCGGATTTTGGATTAAACACTATTTTTGGAGGCTTATGGTACAAGTTAAACTTGTCCCACACCTCTAAAATTCACCTACCAACTATATCTAATGGGTAAGGGGTCAAAATTACTCCTCATTATGTGATATGGGGGCTATAATGCACCTTTTATAAGAGATTTTGTTTATTTTTCCTTTGGAGTATGGATTTTGGTTTGTGTGTGTAAGAAGAACTTGTCCATGTTATGAATATATTGTTTATAACATTATTAATATTTTATTGTGTGTGAGTATTTAATATTATTATTTAAATGAGATGTCAAACTCATTTAGTAATAATATAGTGTGAGTGAATGTGAAGTTGTAATAAACAACTCATAGGTAGTTTGATAGAGTTGAATGAGAGAATAAAGGGATAAGGAGATAAACTAGAGAGATTTGTGGGATTTATAGTTGGAGCAAACTCCTTGTTAGTAGGAGCTATAATGCTCTATATATGTAATCACTTCTCTATGTAATATATCCCGGATGAATAAAATTTGAGTGTTGTATTATTTCCGGTGTTATTTGATTTGTGTGCATGCAAACTGAACCAAAATAATATTTGGTATCAGAGCAGAGTTCGTGTGATGGAGAAATAATTATTATTGAAGGGGTTCATTGTGGGCATCTTGCTATTTTGGCGTTTCCATTTCCTTTCATACTTCTGGTACACCGTTTTATTCTATGGGTATGAAAAGTTGATTTGCAGGCTGAAACAAGTGAATTTGAGCTCCAAATAATAAGACGTGCCCAGATCTATGATGTTATCTCTCTGACATCGAGGAATTCATCATCTCGGTTGTAATCCTATTTGATCTCGGCTTTAATCGTAGAAGAAAGTGAGTTCCCTGAAAAAGCGTGAGTTGCAACTCTTCTGTTCTATTTTTGCCATTTTAGGACGATAAAATAAATGTAAGCTTAAAAAAACCATTTTTGGAAAGGGGTCTGAAAATATTTTGAGATTTAAACTTGTAAGTTTTGTAACTTTCAGCTGGTAATTCGGATCTAGGTGTCATTTTTTTAAATGATTATTTTTTAGAGCTCTATGCATTGATCCAGTTCTTTCTGTTGCTAGAATTTTTTAAAGTTTTTTCCCATTTTTGGAAAATATTTTAAAAAAACTACTTTCAGCATTTAAAATAAATTTTATTGTAAGGGTGCATTATCGGTTGAACCCGACACCCATGAGAATTGTGTAATGAGCCTCAAAGATAAATTTTCTAACTAAGTAGAAAAATGATGGAGGATGGAGGCAATAGAGGAAGGAGGTTGATCAGCGACCTCTCCTCAGGCACCATTGACGAGGCCGCGGTACTAATTTGGTGGCCAAGTATTTTTAGTTGTGTGTTTGCTTTTAGTTGTGTGGTAGATAATAAAAATAGATGATACATTCATGTTATTGTAATGTGTGACAAATTCCTATATGTAACCTTCTAATGAAAATATAGTGGGGAAGTAAACAAAACACATGCAGACATGGATCTTGAAATGGTTTGTAGAGATCTAGAAAACCACATAAGGTGAACAATAGAGTGGAGAATTTTTCATCTCCAGGTTGGTTGTAAACCTGTTGTAAAACCATAGAAGGTTTATTGTTGCTCGCTTCATTAATATCAAGGTCATGAGCTACATGTGTTCCGCAGGGGTTGGCATTTTGTTGAGATGTGTAAACATTTTTCTACCTTGTTCACATTAGGGGAGTGTATGTTAGGAATTAATAATGTTAACAATAGGGGAGTGAATGTTACGAATATATTATTTATAACATTATTAATATTGTATTGTGTGTGAGTATTTAATATTATTATTTAAATGAGATGTCAAACTCATTTAATAATAATATAGTGTGAGTGAATGTGAAGTTGTAATAAACAACTCACATGTAGTTTGATAGAGTTGAATGAGAGAATAAAAGGATAAGGAGATAAACTAGAGAGATTAGTGGGATTTATAGTTGGAGCAAACTCCTTGTTAGTAGGAGTTATAATGCTCTATATATGTAATCACTTCTCTATGAAATATATCTTGAATGAATAAAATTTGAGTGTTGTGTTATTTCGGTGTTATTTGATTTGTGTGCATGTGAACTCGAACAAAAATAATAGTCACATTCTCACCCACCAATTTGTTGAGCTTTGGGTTTGGAGTTTTACCATGTGACGTGGAGTTGAGGAGAAGTGATGTGGCATCCTACATGGAGCCAACTCATCCTCCTCTTCTCTTTTCTATTTATCCAAGTTGGTATATTATCATATGTGTCTTTTTGTTGTTCAACTATATTTGGTTTTAAGACATTTCTAATACAAGGAATAAAAAGAACATAAAAAACTCTAAAAATTATTTTTGTACTTGGTATACAATTGTACTTATGAATCATAAATATACCTCTACGATAAGAATGGGTATCTTATAAAATGTAGTTTTTTTGCACCAATGCACATTTCTTACTGAAATAACTCTTAATCTATTATTAAAATGGTCCCTAAGGGATTAAATTAGATACATTTTGGTATGAGATGTTTGAATCAATAAAATTTCGATGTCTCGGTTGTAGGTATTGATCATGAAATCCACTGGATTCATGAGAAATATGTAATGATCAAATCCCACTTAGAATATTATGATAGTTATTTCAAGAATATTTATAGTTCCCTATAACATGGAATTTTGTTGAATTCTCGGTGCTGAAATCTAAGTAACAAGACCCTAAAAATAACCATATATTCTTAGTTGTTTTTATTTATGTGATCTCTGTGCGGTTTAATGAAAGAGAATTCGGAGCTACAATGTGGGATGTATAAGTCAAAAAAACTATTTTTGATTCTTCGGATGACATTTTAGTGGAAGAGTGGATCATGTTGGTCTATGCCACACACTCAATCAACAAATATAAAAAGATATAAAACAATAAAATATTTTTGAGTTTAAGTTGCACCAATAGGATTAGTAATTCTATGTTTTGATCTTTTTCACATGATATCTATTGCACACCATGTTAGACTAAGTAAAAAAGAAACCTAAACCCCACACATTATGAAATTGATGATAAGAAATGAGATTTTTACAGAATGAGTACCACAAAAATTTAAAAATGTTAAACAATGATGCAAAAATACCGCTATGTAGATCAGAAAGGCCACATCGTAGTGCACAAAATCCATTCATATGATCATAAACACCACTAGATAGAGTGTAGAAAAGCAACACAATAGTGTAGAAATTTAAAAATATGAAAAGCATGGTGTTAGAGGATAAAAAATTCACTACACTAATCAAATTTTCAACTATGATGATAGAAAATACCATATTATACATAAAAATGTCAAACACTACAAAATAGTCATGCATAAGCACAACGCTCAAAAATGCCATTGTATCATGCAAAAATATTGTTCACATGATAAACAATTGTTGTTACATAGAGAAACAAATGCCAAAAATACAACAAAATAGAAATAAAAGAAAGAAAGTGAACTATGAACATAGGTTAGAGTAATATTCTAATTAATCATAAAACAAATGTGCACATGTCAAAATAAGATCATCAATAAAAACTAACTTCATAATCAATAAATGTTATAAGTTGAAGGATGTCCCACTTTGTGCAATCTAGAAATGTACATGTTAAAATATTTTAAAAAATGAAATAATAGAAATTTAGATCTTTATCTAAATAAAAAAAATACCTCAATATTGACTAAGGAGAAGGGATGCAATACTTGCACTTACAAAGTGTTGATTCAATTGATACATGGATTTTATCATGGATGATAAATGAAGCTCTAGATTTTTGGATGCTCAAGCAACAAATGCTAAATTCAAGTAGCGTGTACCTATGATGATGGTTGAATTAAATTATTTTGATATGATTAGAAAGATTCAAATTTCCAAGATTTAAAAATCTCTTCCATTTCCTTAATCAGTTTTGTCCCCTTAATTCTAGCTAAGAGGGATCAATTGAACAATTTTCCATGATGGAGATGGATTTTGAGATTAGATATCTTTATTTGAAACATGCAACTCTTGATTGTCTTGTTAACTGAATGGATTTATTTGTTAATAGGTTTGATTGGATTGGATTATTGAATAGATTAATGGTTGGTGATTTGATTGATCGGTTAACTTTTTTGATTTATTTGTTGATTGATTACCTAATTGAATTGAGTTTTGTAAACACAAATTAAGGAGATGATGGATTTGAATGTTTGATGACATGCAATTAGAAATTGGTGAGGGTATTTAGTTATTTAATTTATTTCTAATATTAATTAGGAGATAATAGAATTGATTAGTGATTAATTAGTTAACTAGTTAACATTGGTTAATTAGCTAGATAATTTTAGGTGGGATGTTATGGGATGAAAATGGGATGAAAGTGAATTATTTAACTTCGTGATGGTCTTAGGATATGTTTAGCTACAATGAATTATTGGTGGAATATTTAGGGTGTCTATATGAATAACCTAAATAAGCCGAGATACAAAAATAGTCAATTTTCATCATTTTGGTATATAAATTTAATGAATCATAGTTTTAGATATATGGTGTCATGGATAATTACGTCATCAACTCATTTCATCATTGATGTATTGTGATATACTCTATAGATGACACTACTTATAGGTATAATGCCCACTCTTCTTAAAATCATGAACACGATCGACTTGTCCCTCCCTTGTCCTAGACACTTCCTCTTCCACAATGTATTTACATAATACATTTTCAAATTATATTAAAAAAATCTTAGAACAAATGGATTTTAAAAATTTGTTAATATCTACAAACATACATTAATATGATGTTATAACTCAAGAGAGACTACTAAATTTGTTGGTATTAGATGTCACATTTACACAAAATTGTGTAATGAGGGCTTGAATTTGTAAATAAATTTGTAAAAAACATATAATTATTTTCACTAAGAAATGAATTTTCAAATATGCTCACCAATTTCTTAAGTAAATTGATTTACTATTTTTGAAAAATATTTAATTCATTTATCAAATTTTAACATGTTCAATATACAATATAAGTTTGATATTTAAAGATGCGATTAAAACATACTTTTGATTTATGAACAACAATAATTAATTAATTAAAAAAGCCACATTATATGTGTTGTTTTGAGTCTAATTTTTGTATATGGGGTGTTCCATAACATTGCTTGATGTGAATCATTATGATTTAGGACAACAATAATTAATAGAAGAAAGACACATTTTATGTCTGTTGTTTTGATTCTAATTTATTGTATGATGTGTTCCACAAAAATGCATGATGTGAATCGCTATGATTTGTGAGCAACAATGCTTACTAGAAAATATACACATTTAATGAGTGTTATTTTGATTCTAATTATTGCATGGGGTGTTTTGTAATAGTCACATTTTTGTGATTTTAATTCTAATTTATTGTATATGGGGTCTTCCATAAAATTTGTTGAAGTGAACCCTAATGCACTTGCGGAAAGGTCTACATCACTATTTAAGTGCATAAATGTGAGCATTCAAATTGGTCACTTTTGAGAATTCTAATGAAAATGATGAAACATAATTGCGGCGATGAAAATATGTTGAAGCAAAATTATGTTAGAGATAATTATTTTGGGAAAATTCTATTCATATGTTGCTTCCTCCCATCACGACATACTTTCCATGAGCAATAAAACGTGATACATAGTGTAATAGGTATCCTAACAAAAAGTTCACTTTATTTTTGACATGAAACACTCAATATTTATTAATGAAGAGCCCTAAAACTCAAGCTGAGTGTAATCAACATGCATAAATAATATGACAACCTACTCGAACTCAATAATTATCGACCAAAACATGTAATTGTGTCCCATCCAAGATTCAACAACATGACCTACCTATTTTGACTACAGTGACCCAGCCACTCCACCCACATGTGTAACATGCATACATATCATTCATCTACCAAAAGTATTTAGTTACTTCTACTCAAACATCCTCAAACAACATTTATGTGTGCGAGACAAGGCCCTAAACCTCCAATTACAAGTCAAATAACCATCCACAATAGAAAAGCACCATGCATATATCCTAATCTCTCAACATCTCGAAAACATGGGTCTACCTCTATATTTCACTCTAAAATATGATTTTGTGAAATGTGATCTGAATAAAAGAAACATGAAAATAATGTGATGTGGTTAAATCAATACTTTATGGGGCAAAACCACTTTCTACAAATGGCACGTTCTCTTTTGGACTCGAGTCGAAACAAAAGAGTCGGTTGTCAAGCCGTTTAATACATACACGGCTCATATCCCTCATTACACACGAGGTTCTATTTTCGACCGAAGACTTCATTTTTATTGTTCTTGTTGCTTTTGATGGACAATGCTTGAATGCTTTTCTCACCTCATTTTTATTGAGTGGAGAAGGATCTTTCCTATTTTGTTTTGGAGTAGAGCCCAGGCAGCTGGCACTGATAACGCTGCATCAAAGTGGTCCTTTCAATTACTGAATTAGTTGGTGCAATAATTAATTGGCTAACTCCAGGCCAAACAATAATATTATCTGAAGTAGAAGGTTCCCTCAATTTGGAACTCTATCTCCACGAATGAGAAACCGTCACATAAACAGCATGCGCATTTACCTGCCATTAACATTATAAATACTAAAATCTTTAATCAATCCACGTTAGTTCACTGACTGGTTAAACTCTGTTGAATTAAATATATGTGATATATGGACAAGATTGCAGTTCAATGGTGAGGATGAAGGTTCGTTAAGTATAAATTCTTTACAATATTTTAGATAGATAATGAAATAAATAAGATCCTGACTTTCCTTAGTCAAAGGAAGACTTTGGTATATGATATAGATATACCTAAATTTAACGAGTGTAATCAACTGTATGTTAAAGGCTTCGAGTATAAATATACGCTTACTCAACAAGTGTTATCACTCATATGTTGAAAGCTTCTCAACAAGTATTATCAGTTATATATTGTAGGTTTTGATATAGAGATATGTTTATCACACAAATGTTATAAACTATATGTTAAAAGTTTCAATAGAAATATACACATAGTCAACAAATACTATCAACTATATATTCAAGACTTCGATTATTCGATATACATATACATAAAAATATGCTTACGCAATAAAAAAATAATAATAATACAATTTAATATTACAATTATATAATAACTCCAACACATTACAATCTTTTCATAGAGTTAAAAGAGAACAAATATTCAAGCTTCATAATTTTTTTTTAAGCCGAGAGAAGATTACGTATTCAATTTTTTCCCATTTAGATGCGCACGACATAAATTATGCACAAACGAGGTACAATCGATCTTTTAAATGTTAGGATCGAAACACAGATGAGCAATAAAACATAATTAAAACAGAAATAAAAGAAGCATGCAATCACAAGATAAACCCAAGATTTAACATGGTTCATCTAATTTGGGCTACATCCACCAAAAACAAGTCAGTCTTCTCCTTTATTCAGTCTGAGGAATACAATACAATTCTATCTCTTTTTCATACTCCAAAGAGTAAATCCATGCACATATATATAGCTTGTGCACCTCTTTGTAAAAGTTTGCTTCAACCACAAGCAACCTAAATATCACATGCTTATAAAAATAACAACTCTAGTCTATTAATAAGATAATGCTATTTTTATCCATGGCCATGATTTCCTCCCAAAAATAGAACAAAGAAAACCAAACTCCCACTTTAACTTGTAATCAAGCTCCACAACTTCAACAATCTCCCACTTAAAACCGATCATTGCGATCAACTCCACCGTTCAACTCACCCTCCCACTCTTCTTCTCGACTTGATTCTCTTCTTCAAGATCAATCTTGAAGACCTACTCAAAGTTGAACAACCTTCCAACTTCTCTTTTGTCACTGCCTTTGTCAACATATCAACGAGATTCTAAATTATATAGATCTTCTCCAACTTTAGTTATCCATCCTCCAAAATAGATCTAATAAAGTGATACCTGAGTTGTATATGTTTGAATCTCGAATGGAATTTTGAGTTCTTTCAAGATGAATTACTGATCCGTAAACTTCTACTTTGGAATTTTACGAATCACACAATTATGTTGTCCTACTTTTGACTTTGGAATGTAACAATTTTTCTTGAAAAATTAGAACTTAGTGAGTGATTATCTAGTGCTATAGAAAGGAAATTGCAGAGTAAGAAAGAATTCAAACTGAAACACCAACAATTTTATCCTAGAAATCTCCAATGGAGGAAAACTAGTCGGGAAGGGCAAATGCTCTTTCTTCCCATTTGTTATTGGTCTAATATAGATAATTACAGATTACAATAAGTATGGAAAGAAGAAACAATGTAAACCTTCTCTCCAATTACTTGTTTGCTCTGTTTCTACACCTTGCTCCTACAATTCCAGTCCAACACTGAAGATCTTGCTCACTTCTCCCATTATACTTTGATTCTTGATCTCTCTCAATCTCCCGATGTGATTCTCTTGCTCCTTTCATGCATTTATAGACCTTCCCATGTCCTCCCATGCACTGGAGGATGTGAAAGGGCATGGAAGGGAAGAGACATGACTGGGTGTTTCAAATTTACATCCATTCATGCTTCATTTTTGTTTTTGTCCAAAAGTGACAAGACCACCGCCGTGCCTGGACCGGTGGTCGCAAGACCCGTCGCCACCTGGCTGAGTGGTGGTTCTTTGCACAACCTCCATTTACCTTGTTTTTGTTCACTTTTCCCATTTCTTCTTCTTGGTGCTGATGAAGGCGATGAAGTGGCACGTTTTTACGGATCCCTATGGATCATATCTCCCATACTTGAGAGGCTTTTGGTCCCACAAAATCTTAGTGGGGGAGTGGTAGAGGAATCAACTCCATCTCGTACTCACCTGAGTACCATCGGGTCTGCCTTGGTGTCTTCTCTCATCCATCCTACCAATGTTCCTGTGGATCTATGGTCTGTTACTCCGTGCTACATCCTCCTCTGAATTTCCTCGTGTACAATACTCCTTGGAAGGTAACTTATGTATCTTTCCTTCTTTATCATACATAGATGGCATTAGTGGATGTGAGCTCTTGCAACCTGCTATCGTGTGCATCTGCATGAGGTATGGCCCAAAGGTTTCTTCTCCAACCTGCTCAAGTATGGTGAAGGTCCCATACTGAAGTGGTTTAGTCCTTCTTTCGTGTCTTTGTTTCATGAGATGGATTGGTTGAATCCTCTCCAAGTGCGTTGTTGCTTTAGTCACCATTGTTCCTTGTATCTCCTCTTCTTCTTGCTGCCCCACGGTCAGGTCCAGTGAATCCGTAGGTAGATATGGTGATTGCATAGCAGAAGTTTGTTTGAACAGTTCCTGTGGTGGCTTCTTCTGCAAAAATTGACAAGTGCTATCCAAAATATCCATACTCTCTAGTCCATTTTTCTTTTCTTTCAATGAAAGTAAACAAAACCATTGATTTTCCTGAATAAGTCTTTGGGCTTGGTTGGCACTTACCATAGCTTTCTTCGATTTGCTCTGGTGTGCCCGGATGTTGAAACTGACCCCATCCTTGACCCATCTGAATCGGTTCTCCCTCCTTGTGAACACAACATCTCTGGCATACAAGTAAGGACTTCCGAAGACAACGTCAAATGCATCAAGTGGAATAATATCACCCACTAATACCTCAATATATTAGGTATTTATCCCAAACTAAAACTTACACTTTCTTGTAACTTGTATTTCTACACCCTTCTTCACCCATCCCAGTGGGTATGGATGTGGATGCACGTAAGTCTCTAGACCAAGTTGTTTTACAACCGCACCAAAAATCAAATTTGACTGAGAACCAAAATATACTAAAGTGTTTACCTTAGTCTTCTTGATTTGGATTCTAATTTGAAATAACTTACTCATATCTTCTTCTTATTCAACCCCATACATGTTAGTGGCCATGCATCCCAGCCTCTCGTCTACATCTGAATCATCCTCAATCTCCACCTCTCTTTTTGTCTTCACATTGGCCATGGATTTCTTGGAATCCTTGGTTCGGTGCTTTGGGTGTAATTCGGATGTAACTTCCAACATGTGGCATCAGTATGTCCATTTACATCACAATTCTTAAATAAATTCTTAGGATCTTTACAAGTATGCAAAGTAGTAGCTACAATTTTACCTTTCCATTTACCTTTGCTAATTGTCTTCCCTTGTTCTTTGTCCTATTGTTCAGTTGACTAGTCTCCCTTTGGCTCTATTTCTCCTTGCTTCTTCTCGTAATCAATGTAGTATGCTTGTACACAAGCTTCATTGAGATCCTTGGGCTTCGTGGAGATTACCTTCCTCCGAAGGTGAGTGTGAATTCTTCCCAAATACTTGGTCAGAATGTCCTCATCCTCCAAGTCCATATTAAGCAACATGGTTCGTCTCTCGAAATTCTGTAGTGTAGTCTTGCGCTTTAACCGTTGCTTACTGTCTAAAGTACTGCCACTTAATCATCATGTCAGTCTTATGGCCAATAGGATAGAAGTTAGCTCTTATCAATTCTTTAAAACCTTTCCAAGTACTGACAATAGGATGTTTCTTCTTCTCACAAGTGGCTAGATGGGTTTCCCACCAAACCAGAGCATGACCTTCCATTTTGAGACGTGCAAAGGTGACCATTTGTGCCTCAGTGACATTATGCACACTAAAGTAGACTTCCAACTATTTTAGCCATTTATCTAGTAATTCTACATCTACTTGTCCTTCAAAATTCTTTATTTCCACTTTTGTTTCAACTTTAAAAGGTGTATATGCATATTTTACCTTCTCGCTTACAATTGGTGTCTCTTCATGCTCTTCCCATTCTTCCTCTTTGTGGCTCTTTCCAATACCAATTTTTTTGGCTAGTGCTCAAACACAATTTCCATGGAATCTTGCTTAACCAAAGTCATCTTTTGCAGATCTGAAATCTCTTCTTGTTTTACGTGCAATCTATCCATCATGGTCTCTAGCTTCTCGAATCTACGAGACCAAGTTATCTTCCTCCATTTGAGCTTGAATTCTATGTTTCCACTTCTTTGTAGAAATATCTGGCTCGCAAGGTAAAACTTATTCACCTTTGGACCTTGTCACTGTCATACAAAATCACAAGAAATATTCAAATACCACATTCCTGGATATATAATCAGCTCTTATACCAGAATGATCCATAAACTTCTACTTTGGAACTCTACGAATCACACAATTATGTTGTCCTACTTTTGACTTTGGAAAGTGACAGTTTTGCTTGAAAAATTAGAACTTAGTGAGTGATTATCTAGTGCTATAGAAAGGAAATTGCAGAGTAGGAAAGAATTCAAACTGAAACACCAACAATTTTATCCTAGAAACCTCCAATGGAGGAAAACCAGTTGAGAAGAGAAAATTCTCTTTCTTACCATTGTTTATTGGTCTAATATAGACAATTACATATTACAATAAGTATGGAAAGAAGAAACAATGTAAACCTTCTCTCGAATTACTTGCTTTCTCTATTTCTACACCTTGCTCCTACAATTCCAGTCCAACACTGAAGATCTTGCTCACTACTCCCATTATACTTTGATTCTTGGTCTCTCTTGATCTCCCAATGTGATTATCTTGCTCCTTTCATGCATTTATAGACCTTCCCATGTCCTCCCATGCCTTTGGAGGATTTGAAAGGGCATGGAAGGGAATAGAGGTGATTTGGCCGTTTCAATTCTGTCCATTCGCGCTTCATTTTTGTCACCGTAGGGTGGCAGTCATCTCACTTCGGAATAGAGGATGTGAAAGGGCATGGAAGTGAGATGACTGCCACCCTACGTAGACTAGTGGTCCTAGGACCACCACCCTGTCTGGGCGGTGGTTTCAAGACCGCAGCAGCACTGCAGGTGGCGGTTCTCAAACCGATGCTCTATACAAAGCGGTGGTTCTTTCTAGAACCTCTGTTTACCTTGTTTTTGTTCACTTTTCATGTTTCTTCTTCTTGGAGCTGAAGAAACTGATGAAGTGGTGTGTTTTTATGGATCCCTATGGATCAATCACACTTTGGCTATCACCGAATAACATGTAATCCTCTTGTGTCGTAACACCTGCAAAAACGACGTTCTAAGAACACGCTACAACTAAACACTTAACCTGAAAATTTTGACTAATTTTGTTTTGTTAAGTTACAAAGAAGGTTACAAGGGTGCTTAACCTTTATGGTTCTTTAACTTAACTTACACTACTTACTCAACTTTATGATTGAAGAACCAGGTCTAGTTAAAAGTTCCATGTTTTCAAATTTTTCTCTAGGGTCCATTAATCAATCATTCAAAAGGAAGGTACCAAGGATTAGTTTATTTGATTAAATATTTTTTCCCTTTAAATATTGCTCAACTTTAATATGGTTAACCTCTTGCTTAATTAATCTAGTTTCATTATCCTAATAGTTTTTAAAGTCCTTCTATTAAATTCCTACAACATAGTAAGGATTAATAAGGACATTACACCCCTAAGAAAATATATGGTCCCACACACCATCTAGACATACATTAAGGGATTTTAAATTAAACATTTAAAATACATTTCTACCTAAGAAAAGTAGGGTCATTCCTCCACCCTTGGATCAAATCCACCTTGGCCACTAGATCCTAGGGTTCAAAACTTATCCCTAAAATCCTTATGAAATTCTATTAAAACCTTTCCTCATTCTATTCTTATCATTTGTTCTATTTCCTTTTTGCTGAATTTGTAGGTTGGAGAGGAGGAAACCATGAGAGAAAAGAAGAAAGAGCCATGGTAGATTCTACATGGATATTTAGTCTAGGCTTAGTTTAGTTTTAGTTTTATTCATGTAATCTATTTAATTCTAGGATTGGGAGGATTTCCTCTACCAATCTGGTTTTTGTTTTAAAATTATTTGTATATTGGGTTTCAAATTTGGGGCAAACCCTACCCCATTGTTATAAATGAAAGAATTCTCTTAGATTCACCATTTGTATGTTTTATCGCCAAATCTAGTGGGTTTACTCATTGTTTTTATTGTTGGAAGCTATTAGATGAATTTTACATTTTATAAATTAGATTGAACCGATTAAAATTTATGCACAAAGTGCGGATCCACGGAGTTACGTCGTGAGTGATAGAATGACCACCCGGAGCGGACCGGTGGTCCTAGGAATGCTGCCCTACCGAGAGGTGGTTTTGAGGCGTAGCCTTAGCACGAGTGGCGATTCACTGGGACTGCTACCCTATACAGGAGGCGGTCATGTTTTGAGAAAATAGAACCTAAAACCCGAGGAATTCCAAAAAACTAAAAGTTACTAAAATGTTTAAAAATGCATTCTGAGTCTATTTAAGTACATCTAAAGGTTCAGTTTTGAAATTTAGTTTTATTTATTCATTCCTTGGTTAAATCTACTCTTTTTAAGGCATTTTCAACTCTATAAAAAAATACATCTACTTACTAGAATATTTTAATTTGTGCAACTAAATATTTTCCTTGCATTCTAAGAGCAACATGGATCTAAATCTATTACTTTACATTTCCACTTTCTTTGCAATAAAAACAATCAACATTTCTAAATACAACACACACACACACACACACACACACAACTTGTTCTATCTTTTATTTCACTAAATATACATACATTCAAATTTGTTCTCTTGTTCCCATTTTAACTACAACATATGTATGTTCAAAATAACTATAATAACTTTCATTTTTTATTGCAATGGCTCAAATCATTTAACACAAAAAATTCCCCAATACAACCAAGGTTCCAAATAAAATATTTACTTTCTCTTCTATTTCTCAAACAAACTCCGCAATACAAATCTTTCTTCTTTTTCTTATATAATCATACAATGCCACAATGAAAGTAACTTTCCTCTCTTTTTTGCATACAATTTCAACTAAACTCTTACATAAGATTTTCATTTTGATTCTTTCTCTTTCCCTATTACATTCTAATAAGAAGAAAATTTCTTTCCTTACAATCCTACAATGAATTTCTTCAAATATTCATACAACTTGTATTTCAATATTTCTTTTAAAACATAACCAAATTTACAACCTTCCACTTTGAGTGGGAAACAAAAAGGCTTCTCTCAAGAAGGGAAATCTTCAAGGACCCCAACAAACTTCCAAGCTCCTCAACACCAACAAGAAGGCTCCATCATGATTTGTTTGATTCACAAAAAAATGGGGGGAGAGGCAATGCTCTCCACCCAACCAAGACATCCAATGAAGAGGAGAAGCCATCCTCTCCATTGGTCCTTAAGCCCCAAACACATTATAATGGGGGATGATTCAAACTCATGGAAACAACAAACTTCCACAACACACACAATTATTTTACTAACATGTTATTCACATTGAGAAAAACAACAACACAACAAGAAGAAACAATATAAAAATCTTATCAAGAAAACCGGAAGAGCAAGACCTAATGGGAGGCCACGTATGCCTCCCAATGGGAATGGGTGCCCACCTTAAATCATCCAAAGCATGTCTTAAATCCCCTACAACTCTTATGCCTCCCTCAAGTACATCTTATACCTCCATATACTCTTATGCCTCCCTCACAACAAGAAACAAGAAGGAATACAAGCATTCCTCATACAAGGTGGGGCACCCAACCCAAACTCCCTCCAACAATAAAGTAAACTCTTATGCCTCCCTGCAAGAATACTCCCAATAGTCTACTCCTACTCCAAACTTAGGAAATTTACCCACACCCAATAAGCATTCCAAAGGGAAACAAATACTCAACACAACATATAAACAAACAACCAAAAGACATAATTTAAGCAAGGTAAAGCTCCTACCTCTCCATAGTAGAGCTTGTTCCAAGAGTGAAACTCAAGCTCCTCAAAACAAATCAAACCTCCATAGATCTCCAAAATCCACAAGCACTCCCAAGAATTCTCTAAGTCTTAAAAATGTTAAGAGTCCAAAATGATCAAGTAACCCCAAACAAGCCAAAAGATTTCAATAAATAGAAATAGAGAGAGGAAGATGATGTGGCTCAAGTAGGATGCCACCTCATTTCCTCTCTACTCCACATCACCTTATTCAACCTCATATTCCAATGCACAATAAATAAGTAGTTGAAGGAATGACTAGAAACTTACACACTCCTTCTAAGCCCACTCTCCCTAAGGATAAAATTAAATATTTGAAAGAAAGTGAAATTAACATTTCACCTTTTTCTCTTCCCAAAAAAACCTAATAGGGCCTAATTTTGATCCCCCAATCCATAGGTAGGGTTGGCATAGACATTTAAGAGGTGTGAGACAAGTTTGACTTGTCCCACAAGCTTCCAAATTTGGTCTCCAAGGCCAAATCCGAGTTTCCCATGAAGGGTGGAGTGTACTACACTCAAGACTCAAGCATTCAACACTCAACACAAAATCAAAGAGTAAATAAAGTCTAATAAATGAACTCCTTTTTGGTCACATATTTAATTAGTTTAGGACAAATTTAAATTAGCTTAATTAAGACACTATAACCCATTAATAATAAAAGCGTAAACATACATCCAAAAATCTAAACAATTAAATTAAGTAAATTACATTATCAAAAGAAAACACATACTAACATTTATAAAAGAGAACTAATAATAAAAGACAACACATGACCCCTTTGTCACAATTTTTCCGTAACCAAACTCATACACACACACGAAATTACATGTTTTCGTGGTGACCCTAGTTGAATTCATCTCGAATTCCAATGTGGCTGGTTTCTAATCACCCCGATGTTCTTGTGAATATAACGTACCTGCAAAATAGAGAATGCCTCCTTCGGCCTCGTGGCCACATTAAAACATCCATGCCAAAATATATGATATAAATATAAAATCATGTATGTATGAATTAATATCATCTATGCAAATATGATATCATTTACTATTTCTAGCAACATTTCTATTTGACACTTCATCCATTTCAAAATGATCACAACATTAATCCAATTATCAAAGGTCTACTCAATATGACTAAATATATCACGTGTCGAAATATATATATAAATAACTATGTCAACGAGTATATCAATATCAACATCAAATGCCTCTAATAATCCACATGCATTATATATGAAATGAAATCATTAATAGCCCGTATCTCTAACATATAATATCAAACTGAATCAAAAGGCTACAACAATGTCCATAAGTGTACAAACGATCATGGTCGTAAATGATCTTCCGTGGAATACCGTGTAATCTAGAAATCTCATCAAGATATACCCTTGCGGTGAACTAACTATATAGGTGGTCTTCACTAGAGAAAAATGAGCCACCTTCATCAATTTATCCACCGTGACCATGATGGCATCATGGGGCTATCTCAATGTCGGTAACCCTACAATGAAGTCCATGGAAATGGTGTCCCACTTCTACTCCGGTATGGCATGAGGAAAGAGAAGGCCAGCTGGATGTTGATGCTCGGCCTTCACCCTATGACACTCTAAATAATGTGATAGAAACTGAGCCATGTCTCTCCAAAGTCCTCTCCAATGGTATAACTGTCTCATATTTGTGTGCATCTTCTTCACGCTGGGATGGGCTGAATAAGGTGCACAATGAGCATCTATCAAATTCTCCTATCTGAAGTCTCCTTCTCTACGAATGCATATCTAACCCTTGTGTCTGAGAAGGCCATCTTCCTCTAATGAAAATCATCAAATCTCCCCTCAAGGGGTCTACGAGACTCAATATCTTCTCTCGGCTATAAGGTAGAAACTATCCTGAGGAAGCTACATCAAAATCCTTGTCCAAAAATCTGTAACTACTGAGGTAGCCATAGCCAAATTTCTCTGCTCAAGGCGTATGTAACCACATTCTCCTTCCCCTTCACATGATATATCTCCATATCATACTCTCAAAGCAACTCCATCCAATTCCATTGATGAGCATTGAGATTGGGTTGCGTGAAGAGGTGGCGAAGACTCAAGTGATTAGTCCTAAGTGTAAATCTCCGGCCAAGGAGAAAATGTCTCCACCACATTAAGGTGTGCACAACTACTGCAAGCTCAAGGTCATGAGTTGGATAATTGAGCTCATAATATTTGAGTTTGTGAGACTCGAAGTAACTACCCTACCCTCCTACATCAACACACCTCTAAGTCTTACCAAAGAATCATACGTGTAAACATAGAACTTGCCCGACTATCTCGTACTACAAGAATAGGCCTCTTTGTAAGGCATTCCTTCAATTTCATGAAGGCTTGCTCACATCTATCTGACCAAACAAACTTCTTCCCTTTCCCCTGAAGGGAAGTGATGGGGTGAGTAATCGAGAAAAGGCTTGAACAAATCTCCTATAATATCTGCCAAACCCATGAATCTGCGTGCACCTTGATCACCTTTGGTGGGTGCCGACCAATCCATAATAGCATGAATATTAGAAGGATCGAATGTGATTCCTTCCTAGAAATGATGTTTCCCAAATATTGTGTCTCTTTTCGAAAGAACCCACACTTCTCCAGGTTCCCGTAAATATGTTGCTCATGAAGAAAATGAAGAACTTGAAGAAGATACACCTCCTGCTCCTCACACGTACATGAGTAAATCAAAATGTCATCAAGGAAGATGAGCATGAAGTGATCTCGAAAATTTCTGAATACCCCATTCATGAAGCTCATGAAAACTCCGGGGGCATTCGTTAGACCAAAAGGTACCACTATGAACTTGTAATGGCCATCTCTCGTACGGAAGGCGGTCTTATGAATATCTGCCTCCATAATCCTCAGTTGATGGTACCTTGACTTAAGATCTATCTTTGAGAAAATTGTGGCCCCCTTCATCTGATCAAACAAGTCATCAATGCGTGGAAGGGGATAAGAATTCTTGATCATTACTTTATTCAACTAGCGGTAATCAATACACAACCGTAGAGATCCATCCTTCTTCTTCATAAAAATCACTAATGCACTCAAGGGGATACACTAGGATGGATTAGGCCTTTCTCTAGAAGGCCCTCAAGATGCAACTTGAGCTCACATAGCTTAGGGGTAGTCATCCAATAAGGAGCTCGTGAGATAGGATGTGCACCGGAACCAAATCTATATGAAAATCTATCTCACGTGGGGGAGGTAACCATGATATCTCCCTAGAAAAAAATCAAAAAATATCTCAAGATGGGATATTCATCAAGGGATGATCCACTAGACTCATCCTCCAATTTTTCACTAACCATAACAGCATACATCGACAACCCCATCTCACACACTACTTATGGTGCATAGTGGAGATGATACGAATAGAAATGGGTCTCCTAACCCCTGCTATCACTGAATCCACTTCTAGATCATATGTACAAACAATAGTCTTATGGTAATAGTCCACTCTAGCTATATGTGCAGATAACCAATCCATGCCCAAGATAACACCATAGGAACCCAAAGGAAGGATTCAAAGATCCGAAGTAGTGGTGAAGGGTCCCAAATCCACTACACACTCCTTAACTAAGGAGTCTACAAAAATTTGGCTCCAGAAGCCATCTCAACGTCCCAACTACGACCATTTGTCTAACGGTGACCAACTTGTAACAATCTACTAAGGATGGTGTGATAAAGGAATCAGAGGAACCAAAATCAAATAATATAGAGGTGTAAACACCACCAATACTACATGTCGTCTCTATCACGGTACTCTGGTGCTTAGCCTAGTGGTTCTCAACCCGATGCATAGATCCGATGACTCCGTGCCATATCTCCAATAGTAGGCTCTTACATCTGCATATTAACCTTGTTGCTAGGGTTCTATGGGAACTCTTTCCAATGGTGTCCAAAAAAACCACAACCATAACGGTTATGCGGTCCTCTCTAGTGGGATGCAGCTCTAGCTAGTATTCTAGATGTCTTTGTTCTAGATCGATGACCCTACTATGTAATTTGTTGAGGTCTAGCCGATGAGATTCTGCTGACTTAGCTCTCTGCACTTTGTGTCCGATGGGACCCCAGGGACGAGGCCCCATACTCTACCCCTCTCGTGCATAGAATATCGAGGAGGTATGTAAGATAGGTGGGTGCTGCTACTACTACTATTACTGCTGAGGTGGATACTGTGGTCACCTAAAGGAAGACTATCTCGAACTCTTTTCGCTACGAGGAGGAGGAGCCCGACCCCTCGATCTGCTATCCTACATCTGCTGGATGTGGCTCCGAACTCTATCTCTAGCCTGTTGTGTCTTCCCACATGCCTACTCTGCAATATAGGCATTCTCCATGACCTCTACTAATGTTTGTGGGCATTGAATGCGTACCACACCACCAAAATCCAAATTTAGGCCCTAAATTAACCTTTGAATCCATACCAAGGACTAGTTTATTTGATTAAATATTATCTTCCCTTTAAATATTGCTCAACTTTAATATGTTAACCTCTTGCTTAATTACTCTAGTTTCATTATCCTAATAGTTTTAAAATTCCTTCTATTAAATTCCTACAACATACTAAGGATTAATAAGGACATTACACCCCTAAGCAAATATATGGCCCCACTCACCATCTACGCATACTTTAATGGATTTTAAATTAAACATTTAAAATACATTTCTACATAAGAAAAATAGGGTCAATCCTCCACCCTTGGATCAAAGCCATCTTGGCCACTAGATCCTAGGGTTCCAAACTTAGCCCTAAAATCATTATGAAATTATATTAAAACATTTCCTCATTCTATTCTTCTCATTTGGTCTATATCCTTTTTGTTGAATTTGTAGGTTGGAGAGGAGGAAACCATGAGAGAAAAGAATCGCCGCCAGAGAAGATCGGCGGTCGTAGGACCTCCACCCTACCGGGGTGAAAAACCCTGAGACCACCGCCCTACTAAGCCAAGGTTTTGAGACGCCACCTTAACCGAGTGGGCAATTATAGGACCGCCGCTCTACACAATGCGGCGGTCTTGTTTCGATAAAATAGAACCTAAAACCTGAGGAATTCCAAAAACAAAATGTTACTAAAATGTTTAAAATTGAATTCTAAGTCTATTTAAGTACATCTAAAGGTTCTAGTTTTGAAATTTAGTTTTATTTATTCATTCCTTGGTTTAATCTACTCATTTTAAGGCATTTTCACCTCTATAAAAGAATACATCTACTTACTAGAATATTTTAATTTGTGAAACTAAATATTTTCCTTAAATTTTAAGAGCAACATGGATCTAAATCTATTACTTTACATTTCCACTTTCTTGCTATAAAAACAATCAACATTTCTAAATACAATATATATACAACTTGTTCTCTCTTTCATTTCACTAAATATACATACATTCAAATTTGTTCTCTTGTTCCCATTTTAACTACAACATATGTATGTTCAAAATAACTATAATAACTTCATTTTTCTATTGCAATGGCTCAAATCATTTAACACCAAAAATTACTTTTCCCCAATACAACCAAGGTTCCAAATAAAATATTTACTTTCGCTCTATTTTGAAACAAACTCCACAATACAAATCTTTATTCTTTTTCTTATACAATCATACAATGCCACAATGAGAGTAACTTTCCCTCTTTTTGCATATAATTTCAACTAAATTCTTACATAAGATTTTCATTTTGATTCTTTCTCTTTCCCTATTACATTATAATAAGAAGGAAATTTATTTCCTTACAATCTTACAATGAATTTCTTCAAATATTCATACAACTTTTATTTCAATATTTCTTTTAAAACATAACCAAATTTACAACCTTCCACTTTGAGTGCGAAAAAAAAGGCTTCTCTTAATAAGGGAACTCTTGAAGGACCCCAACGAAATTCCAAGCTCCTCAACACCAACAAGAAGGCTCCATCATGTTTTGTTTGATTCATACAAAATAGGGGAGAGGCAATGCTCTCCACCCAACCAAGACATCCAATGGAGAGGAGAATCCATTATCTCCATTGGCCCCGAGCCCCAACCACATTACAATGGGAGATGATTCTAACTCATGGAAAAAACAAGCTTCTACAACACACACAAGTATTTTAAAACCATCTTATTCACATTCAAAACAACAACAACACAACAAGAAGAAATAATAACACAACAATATAACATGGCATATCAAGAAAGCCGAAGAGAAAGACCTATGGGAGGCCACTTATTCCTCCCAATGGGAATGGGTTCCCACCTTAAAGCATCCAAAGCATGTCTCAAATCCCCTATAACTCTTATTCCTCCCTTAAGTACCCATTATACCTCCATAAACTCTTATGCATCCTTGAATCTCTTATGCCTTCCTCACAACAAGAAACAAGAAGGAATACAAGCATTCCTCATACAAGGTGGGGCAACCAAACCAAAGACCCTCCATCAAGAAAGTAAACTCTTATGCCTCCCTACAATAATACTCACCATAGTCTCCTCCTACTCAAAACTTAGGCAATCTACCCACACCCAATAAGCATTCCAAAGGGAAACAAATACTCAACACAACATACGAGATACAAGAAAAAAAGATATAATTTAAGCAAGGTTAAGATCCTACCTCTCCATAGTAGAATTTGTTCCAAGAGTGAAACTCCAAGCTCCTCAAAACCAAGCAAGCATCCACAAAGCTCTAACAATCCACAAGAACACCCAAGAATCCTCTAACTTCAAAAATTTTATGATTCCAAAATGATCAAGTAACCCCCAAACAAGCCAAAAGATTTCAATAAATAGAAAGAGGAGAGAGGAGGATGATGTGGCTCCAAGTAGGATGCCACCTCATTTCCTATCCACTCCACATCACCTTAGTCAACCTCATATTTCAATGCACAATTAATAAGTGGTTGAAGGAATGAAAGAAACTTACACACTCCATCTAAGCCCACTCCCCCTTAGGAAAAAATTAAATATTTGAAAGAAAGTGCAATTAACATTTCACCTTTTTCTCTTCCCAAAACACCTAATAGGGCCTAATTTTGACCCCCAATCCATAGGTAGGGTTTGCATAGACATTTAAGAGGTGTGGGAAAAGTTTTACTTGTCCCACATGCTTCCAAATTAGACCTCTAAGGCCAAATTCGAGTTTCCCATGAAGGGTAGAGTGTACTACATTCAAGACTCAAGCATATAACACTAAAAAAAAATCCAAGAGTAAATCAAGTCTAATAAATGAACTCCTTTTTGGTCACATATTTAATTAGTTTAGGAAAAATTTAAATTAGCTTAATCAAGACACTACAACCCATTAATAATAAAAGGGTAAACATACATCCAAAAATCTAAATAATTAAATCAAGTAAATTACATTACCAAAATAAAACACATACTAACATTAATAAAAGAGAACTAATAATAAAAGACAACACATGACCCCTTGGTCACAATTTTCCCTTAACCAAACTCACACGCACACACACGTAATTACATGTTGCCATGGTGACCCTAGTTGAATTCATCTCAAATTCCAATGTGGTTGGTCTCCAATCCCCCCGATGTTGTTGTGAATATAATGTACCTGCAAAACAGAGAATACCTCCTTCGGCCTCGTGGCCGCATTAAAACATCCATGCCAAAATATGCGATATAAGTATAAAATCATCTATATACGAATTAATATCATCTATGTAAATATGATATCACTTAAAATCTATAGTAACATTTATATTCCACATTTCATCCATGTTAAAATGATCACAATATTATTCCAATTATAAAAGGTCTACTCAATATGACTAAATATATCATGTGTTAGATATATATATATATATATATATATATATATATATATATATATATATAACCATGTCAACAGTATATCAATATCAACATCAAATGTCTCTAATAATCCACATGTATCATATATGAAACAAAATCAAGAAAAACCTAGTATCTATAACATCTAGTATCATCTTTGAATCAAAAGGCTACAACAATGTCCATAAGTTTAATCGATAGTATCGAAATCAACAATTGAAAAAAGGTGTCAAAGGAAGTGGGCACTACATCCCACTCCTCTTATAATCGAATTGTTAGGGAATAAGAGATAAAATATGTGGAATAATCCCTTACAGAATCGCAACAGTAGAAACTAATATGCAGAAAATATTACAGATCTCAAATAAAAGTGTAGAATAAATAACACAACATAGAGAGACAAGATTTAACATGGTTCACCCAATTTGGGCTATGTCCACCAAGAATCACTTGCTCAAATTTTATTACAAGCCTCCACTCTCTCAATACAATACCAAGATGTATTTGGAGCTATCTTAAAAAAATCTATAGAATTCACACCCGAATTCAAAACACTTTTGCAATACATTTGCTTGTCTCTCTATCATATGCATAAGACCATATAAATAGAAAATTTCTTAAGCAGTTTGATACAAAACCGTGGGTATCAAAACCATGGGAAAAAAACTGTGGGTATCAAAACAATGGATACCATAAAACTATGGGCCCAAAAACAGCCCATAACGGTTACCCATTACCCATGGGTTAATAAACCACCCATGAAAATTTGCTTCGGGGAATTTTCCCCTGAACCCCATTTGATTGGAGGGCTTCACCCCCTGAACCCCCTTGACCCGCTCACTTTGGCGAGTAGGACCGATGTAAAAATACGAGTAACACATAGAAGGTGTACCGCACTCTAACATGAAAACAGGCTCCACAAACATAACAATCTCCCACTTGGAGACCGATTTCCACCGAGAAAGCTTCTTAACCCTTCTTTGTCATCCGCATGAAGGCCAAACAAAGCTGAACATAGCTTTAGTTTATCCTTGTGACCACCTTGGTCATCATGTCTGCAGGATTAAGTGGTATGAATCTTCTCCAACTTAACCTTATCTTCTTCCAAAGGCGTCGTGATGAAGTGATATCTCAACTATATATGCTTCATCACGGAGTTGAAAGTAGAGTTCTTAGCTAGGTGTATAGCACTCGACTATCACTATGCAGCTTACATTCTTCTCGCTTATGCCCCAACTCCTCAAGAAATTTTTGTAACCAAATCATCTCTTTTCTTGCCTCTGTGGCAACAACATACTCAGCCTCCGTGGTTGATAAAGCCACTAGCTTCTGTAGTCGTGAAATCTAGCTCACTGCTGTCCCACCTACAGTGTAAATATAACCTATCGTGCTCCTCCTGCATTGTCAACATCTCTAGCCATGTATGAATCTACATAACCACATAAAGTGGTGTCTGATCCATTGTAGCACAAAATTGTCCCCATGGTCCCTCTCAAATACCAAAGGATCCACTTTACTGCTTACTAATGCTCTTTACCTGGATCACTCATAAATCTACTCACAGCTCCCACTGCATGGACAATATCAGGCCTAGTGCACACCATAGCATACATCAAACTGCCAACTACTGATGAGTAAGGTACCTTAGACATCTAGTTTCTTTCTGCTCTGTCATGGGACACTGCTCCTTTGATAACTTGAAATGGCCTGCCAAAGGAGTCCCAACCGGTTTAGCATCCTACATGTTAAACCTATCCAATACCTTCTTAATGTACTCTTCCTGAGATAAAGTCAACTTCCGTTCCTTTCTATCCCGAGTTATCCTCATACCAAGGATTTGTCTAGCTGCCCCCAAATCCTTCATATCAAAGGATTCACTTAGTTATTTCTTGAGTACTTTTATTTCCTACATGTTTTTACCTGCAACCAACATGTCATCAACATACAAACATAAGATAATATAACTTCCATCCTTAAATTTCTTTGTATACACGCAATGGTCAGAATGACATCTAATATAACCTTGCTCCATCATGAAGCTATCAAACTTCTTATACCATTGACGTGGAGCTTATTTCAAGCCATACAAGCTCTTCTTCATTTTACACACCATCTCCTCTTTACCTTTGACCTCATAGCCCTCTGGTTGCTGCATATATAGTTCCTCCTCCAAATCACCATGGAGAAATGTAGTCTTTACATCTAACTGTTCTAAGTGCAAGTCTTCTACTGCCACTATTCCAAGAACAGTTCTAATAGAAGTCATTTTTACTACAGGAGAAAATATCTCATCAAAATCTATACCTTGTTTTGTGCAAACCCCTTGACCACCAATGGGCCTTATATCTTTTCTTTCCTCCTTCTTCATCTTTAAATCTATACACCCACTTGTTTCGCAATGCTCTTTTGCCTTAGGTAGCTTCACCAAATCCCATATCTACGGTTCTCATGAGAGACTTATGCTCCTCATCCATAGCTTGCTCCCACTTCTTCTGGCATCTACCCGCATTGCTTCATCAAAGCTCTCGGCTCTCCACTATCGGTGAGTAATAAATAATAAAGAGAAGGAGAAAAAGTTTGGTTCTTTTCTTACCCTAGAAGACCTCCTCACTAGAGGAGTTTGGGGTTCCTGTTGAGTAGGTTCCTAAACTGATTCATGGGTCACTTTCCCATCCGAGAAGATCCTCTACCACCGCATATTCTTTCTTGGATTCTTCCTTGTTTTCCTGTATTTAATCTGTTGCTTATACATGACTTTCTCATTAAAGACCACATCCCTAGACCGAATATTTTTCTTTTCCTTAATACTCCAACATTTATATGTAAAGTCATCACCACCATAACCAATGAAAGTACATTTTTATGATTTAGCCTCTAGCTTGGTCCTATCATCCTTGTCTATATGAACAAACACCTCACATCCAAAGACTCTAAGAAATGAATAATCAACTTTATTACCATACCATGCCTCCTTAGGTATTCCTCCATCCAAGGCACTTGAGGGTCCTCTATTTATCAAGTACACAATTGTGCTCACCACTTCTACCCAAAAAGAAAGAGGCAGTCTTGCATGTAACCTCATGCTCCTAGCACGTTCCATTATTGTTTTTTTCATCCTTTCTGATACCCCATTCTGTTGTAGAGTTCCTGGAACCATCTTTTGCCTACGGATTCCATTCTTAGAATAGTAATCATTAAATTCATTGCTGCAATACTCCCCTCCATTATCTGACCTGAGACATTTTAGCTTAAGACCTATTTCATTCTCTACCAAGGCTTTCCATTTAACAAAAGTGTCAAATACATCAGATTTGTTTCTAATACAATAAACCCAAACTTTCCTTGTTGCATCATAAATAAAAGTAACATAATAACTTGAACCCCCAAGAGATGATACCTGAGCCGGCCCCCACACATCAAAATGTACCAGCTCTAACTTACTCTCTTTCTTTGTAGGTCCAACCTTGAGAAACCTTACTCACTGTTTCCCATATATGCAGTTCTCATAGAAATCCAAACCTATTTCTGTATATCTAGGAAAATTCTTCTTTATGATGTTCATGCCCTTATGGCTCATATGACCGAGCCTATAGTGCCATAATGTTGTATTTGCATCTGAAGCGACAAGATTACAATCATTAGTACTATCAGTGGTTAAATACAAGGTTCTAACCTTCTTACCTCTTGCCACCACAAGAGCACCCTTGGTAACCTTCCAAGAGTTAGCTGTAAATATCACAGTACAACCATCACTTCCCAATTACCCCGCCATTATCAAATTTCTCCTTAATGTAGGCACATGTCTGACATCCTTCAATAGCCATGTATTCCCATTTTGCATCTTAACCTGAACAAAACCTTTTCCAACTATACTGCAAGGCTCATCATCACCAAGAAAAACATGCCCAAAATCCCCTTGAACATAATCAACAAAATAATGCCTATGTGGAGTAGCATGAAAAGAAGCCCCTAAATCTAAAACCCAAGATTCAATAATATTATGCAAAGAAAGAATCAAAGCATCCTGACATACTTTACCCGATGCCACATTTTCCTCCTTATTTTCTTCCTATTGTTTCTTCTATCCCGAAGCTCCCAACAATCCTTCTTTTTACATGCCCGAGAATTTCCACACAGCCCAACATACAATCTTGCTCTTGGATTTTGACCTTGCCCGATCTTTTGATTTTCCATGGTTTCCTCTATTCTTCTGTCTCCCTCTAGTTTCCACTTTCAAAGCATTCCCTGGATTAGAAGATTCCCAGAGATTTTTCTTCGCATTTCCTTGCTTAGAATCACCCCTACAACATCCTCAAACTTCGAATTCGAGTTAGCTGGAACCGAGTTGCTTACCGCCATTACCAGGCTATTCCAACTTTCAAGTAAAGAGTGCAGAATTAATAAAGCCCTAACTTCTTCATCAAATTATATTATGTAAACGAAGCTAGCATATTCACAAATCATTGAAATCATTTAAATGATCTGCTACTAAACTATTCTTAGACATCTTCATATTAAACAACTTTTTCATTAAAAATATATTGTTAGAGCGAGAGGTTTTTCATATAACTTCCTAATGCATCCATTAGATCTTTTGTAGTCTCTTCCTTTGAAACATTAAATAATACCAAAGATGCAAGACACGGTCGGATCGTTCCAAGTGCCTTCCGATCCAACAAATCCCATTCCACTGTCTGTCATACTCAACGGTTTGTTCACCTTCTCGAGACAACGGAGTATAATGATCCTTCGATAAAGGTAATCTTCCATCCGCATCTTCCAAAGACTGAAATTATGCCCGTTGAATTTATCAACCCTAGATCTTCCATCATATGCCATAGCTCCCACTCAAGATAAAAATTTTCCTGCAATTCAACGCTTGACAAACCAAACTAGGCTCGATAACAATTGTTAGGGAATAAGAGATAAAATATGTGGAATAATCCCTTACGAGAATCGCAACAAGAGAAACTAATATGAGAAAAAATTATAGATCTCAAATAAAAGTGCAGAATAAATAACACAACACAAAGAGACAATATTTAATGCAATTCACCCAATTTGGGCTAGTCCACCAAGAATCACTTGCTCATATTTTATTACAGGCCTCCACTCTCTCAATACAATACCCAGATCCGTTTGGAGCTATGCTCAACAACCTCTATAGAATTCACACCTGAATTCAAAACACATCTGCAATACATTTTCTTGTCTCTCTACCATATGCATAAGACCATATAAATAGACAATTTCTTAAGCAGTTTGATACAAAATCGTGGGTATCAAAACCATGGGCAAAAAATCATGGGTATCAAAACAATGGGTACTAAAAACCATGGGCCCAAAAACAGCCCATAATGGTTACCCATTACCCATGGGTTAATAAACCACCCATGAAAATTTGCTTTGGGGCTTCTCCCCCGAACCCTGTTCGATTGGAGGGTCTTCACCCCCTCGAACCCCCCGACCCGCTCATCGGTGAGCGAACCGCCATAAAAATACCACGAGTGTAACACAAATAAGGTGTACCACACTCTAACATGAAAACAGGCTCCACAAACATAACACGAATTCCTCACGGAAGTCACTTTGAAATAGGTGTGGAAACTACACTCGTAGTAAAGTAGCATCCTCCCATGTAGTTGCAGTCTCATTATATCTGTCCCATTGCACCCGAACCTAGTCAATCTCTACCACGAAGGCCCATGGTCCTACGCTCTATAATGTGGATGGGCTCCGGCATCGCTTTGACGACCCGATCTCGCACTGCAATTCGGTCCAATATAGGACATGAGAAGGATCAAAAATATATCTCCTAAGCAAAGAAACATGAAACACATCATGGACACAAGACAAGCTAGGTGGCAACGCTAGACGATAGGCCAAGGGACCGATGTGCTCCAAGATCTCAAAGGGACCCACAAACCTAGGAGAAATCTTAGAACCTTTTCTCGTAATGGATAGGGCTCTTATGCGGTCTGACACGAAGAAACACCTTTGTGCCCACCTCAAAACTATGATCTATCCTATGCGAGTTTGCATACTTCTTCATATCCTGAACCTCTTGCAATCTCTGTCTGATCAAGGTAACCTGTTGCTCCATATCTTGTAATAATGCTGGCCCAAGAGAAACCCTGTCCTCTAACATGTCCCAACTAAGAGGTGTCCTGCACTCTCTGCCATATAATGCCTAAAAAGAGCCATGCCTATCGAACTCTGAAAACTATTATTGTAAGAAAACTCCACCAAGTACATATACTCCTCCCATCTCAACTGGTGATCCATAACATACAACCTAAGCATGTCCTCCAGGATCTGATGTACCCACTCAATCTTCCCATTTGTCTCAGGGTGATATGTTGTGCTGAAATTTATCCTCATCCTGAGAGCATCTTTGTAAGGTGGTCCAAAATGTAGAGTGTACAAAGGATCGCGGTCGCAAATGATCTTCCATAGAATCCCGTGTAATATGAAAATCTCATCAATATATACCCATGCCACTACACTTTGGTAGTATAGGTGGTTTTCACGAAGAAAAATGAGCCACCTTCATCAATTTATCCACCGTGACAATGATCGCATCGTGGGTGTATCTCGATGTCAAGTAACCCCACAATGAAGTCCATTGAAATGGTGTCCCACTTCCACTCCCCTATGGCATGAGGAAAGAGAAGGCTAGCTAGATGCTAATGTTGGGCCTTCACCCTCGAAACTCTAAACAAGCAGTGTGACACAAACTGATCCACGTATCTCTGAAGTCCTCTCCAATGGTATAACTGTCTCAAATTTACATGCATCTTCTTCATCTGGGATGGGCGGAATAAGGTGCAAGATGAGCCTCTCGAAAATGTCTTGTCTCAAGTATCCATCTTGAGGAACGTATATCCGAACTCCCTGTGTCTAAGAAGGCCATCTTCCTCTAATGAAAATCCATCAAATCTCCCCTCAAGGGGTCTTTAAGACTCAATCTCTGCTCTAGCTGCAAGGTAGAAAATGTCCTCGGGAAGCTTCTACAAAATCCTGCTCCAAAAATCTGTAACTACCGAGGTAGCCATAGCCACATGTCTTCGTCGATCAAGGCGTATACAACCACATTATTTTTCCCCATCACATGGTCTATCTCCATATCATACTCAAAAAGTAACTTCATCTAGTGCCGATTGTGACGTTGAGATTGGGCTACGTGAAGAGGTGGCGAAGACTCAAGTGATTAGTCCTAAGTGTAAATCTCTGGCCAAGGAGGAAATGTCTCCACCACACTAAGGCATGCACAAACTGTTGCAAGCTCAAGGTCATGAGTCAGATAATTAAGCTCATAATCTTTGATTTTGTGAGACTCAAAAGCAACTACCCTACCCTCCTGCATCAACACACCTCCAAGTCCTGCCAAAGAAGCATATTTGTAAACATAGAACTCACCCCGAGGATCTTGTCTGCAAGAATAGGCACCGTTGTAAGGCATTCCTTCGATTTCTTGAAGTCCTACTCACATCTATCTCGAATAAACAAACTTATTTCATTTCCAATGAAGGGAAGTGATGGGGTGCACAATCGAGAAAATTCTGAACAAATCTCTTTTAATATCCTTCCAAACCCATGAAGCTACGCACCTTAGTCACACTGGTGGGTGTTGGCCAATCCATAATAGCTGGAATCTCGGAAGGATCAATGCGATGCCTTCCCGAGAAATGATGTGGCTCAAATATCGTAGCTCTATCTTAAAGAACGTACACTTATTTAGGTTCTGTAAAGATCCTACTCACAAAGAAATTGAAGAACCCGGAAAAGATGCTCCTCATTCTCCTCATGCGTACGTGAGTAAATCAGAATGTCGTCAAGGAAGATGAGCATGAAGTGATCTAAAAATTCCTGAATACCACATTCATCAAGCTCATGAACATTGCGGGGGCATTTGTCAAACCAAAAGGTACCACTGTGAACTCGTAGTGGCCATATCTCATACGGAAGGTGGTCTTTTGAATATCTACCTCCCTAATCCTCAGCTAATGATACCTTAACTTAAGATCTATCTTGGAGAAAACTGTGGCCCCCTTCATCGATCAAACAAGTCATTAATGCACGAGAAGGGGATAAGGATTCTTGATTGTTACTTTGTTCAAATGGCGGTTATCAATACACAGCTGCAGAGATCCGTCCTTCTTCACAAAAATAACTAGTTCACCCCAATGGGATACACTAGGATGGATTATAACTTTCTCTAGAAGGCCCTCAAGTGTAACTAGAACTCACATAGCTTAGGGTAGTCATCGATAAGGAGCTCGTGAGATAGGCTTTGTGCCCGTAACCAAATCTATATGAAAATCTATCTCACGCTTGGGGAGGTAACCCCTGGTATCTCCCATAGAAAAAAATCAGCAAACTCTCTCAAGATGTGATGTTCATCAAGGGATGGTCTATTGGACTCATCCTTTGATCTATCACTAACCATAACATTATACATCTAATAACCACATCGCACACACTTGCTTATGATGCATAGTGGAGATGGTGTGAATAGAAATGGGTCTCCTAACCCCTGCTATCACTGACTCCACTCCTAGATCATCTATGCAAGAAATAGTCTTATGGTAATAGTCCACTCTAGCTCTGTGTGCGAAAAACCAGTCCATGCCCAAGATGACACCATGGGAACCCAAAGGAAGGATTCAAAGATCCGAAGTAGTGGTGAAGGGTCCTAAATCAACTACACACTCCTTAACTAAGGAGTCTATAGAATTTTTTTCTCCATAAGCCATCTCAACATCCCAACTACGACCCTACCTAACTGTCACTAGCCTGCAACAATCTACTAAGGATGGTGTAATAAAGAAATCAGAGGAACCAAAATCAAATAATATAGAGGTAGAAACACCATCAATACTACATGTCATCTCTATAACAGTACTCTGGTGCTCATCCTGGTGGTTCTCAACTGCTGCATAGATCCGATGACTTCGTGCCATATCTCCAACAATAGGCTCTGAGATCTGTGTCTTAACCTTATTGCTAAGGTTCTATGGGCACTCTCTCCAATGGTGTCTAGCAACACCACAACCATAACAACTGTTTGGTCCTCTCCAGTGGGATGCAGCTCAGGTGCATTTGGTACTCTAGATGTTTACATTGTGGATCTTGATGACCCGACTATGGAATTTTGAGGTCTAGCTGAAGAGCTCCCTCGGTGAGCTCTTTGTACCCCCTCTATCTAGATGGGACCCCTAGGAGGAGGCCCCATACTCTGCCCCCTCTGTGTGTCAAATCTTTGAGGAGGTTTGTAAGGTGGGTGGGTTTGTTACTACTTTGTTGCTGCTGCTGCTTGAGGTGGCTGTTGAGGTCACTTGAAGGAAGACTATCCCGAACTCTATCAGCCTACGAGGAGGAGGAACCGGCCCCCTCGATCTACTATCCTCGCATCTACTTTGAATGCGGCTCTGAACTCTATCTCTATCCTGCTATGTCTTCCCACGTGCCTTCTCTGTAATATAGGCCTTCTCCACAACCTCTACTATTGTCTATGTGTAGTGAATTTGTACCACACCACTCAAATTCAAATTCAGGCCTTAGATGAACCTTTGAATGTGTACCAAGGATTAGTTTATTTGATTAAATATTTTCTTAACTTTAAATATTGCTCAACTTTAATATGGTTAACCTCTTGCTTAATTACTCAAGTTTCATTATCCTAATAGTTTTAAAAGTCCTATTAAATTCCTACAACATACTAAGGATTAATAAGGACATTACACCCTAAGAAAATATATGGCCCCACTCACCATCTACACATACTTTAAGGGATTTTAAATTAAACATTTAAAATACATTTGTACCTAAGAAAAGAAGGGTCAATCCTCCACCCTTGGATCAAATCCACCTTGACCACTAGATCCTAGGGTTCCAAACTTAGCCGTAAAATCCTTATGAAATTCTATTAAAACCTTTTCCCATTCTATTCTTCTCATTTGGTCTATTTCCTTTTTGTTCAATTTGTAGGTTGGAGAGGAGGAAGCCATAAGAGCAAAGGAAGAACCATGGAGGAGTCTATATGGAGATCTAGTCTAGGATTAGTTTAGTTTTCGTTTTATTCATATAATCTATTTCATTCAAGGATTGGGAGGGATTTCGTCTACCAATCTGGTTTTTGTTTTCAAATTATTTCTATATTGGGTTTCAAATTTGGGGAAAACCCTACCCCATTTTTATAAATGAAAGAATTCTTTTAGATCCACCATTTATATGTTTTATTGCCCAATCTAGTGGTTTTACTCATTGTTTTGATTACAAGAAATTATTAGATGAATTTTACATTTTGTAAATTAGATTGAACCAATTAAAATTTACGCACAAGCGTGGATCCATGGAGTTCTATCATGAGTGATAGAACCGCTGCCCCTCTTGAGTGGCGTTTTGAGACCATCTCCTTAGCTTGAGCAACGGTTACAGCACCGCCTCTCTACACGAGCGGCGGTCCTATTTTGAGAAAATAGAACCTAAAGCATGAGGAATTCTAAAAACTCTAAGTTACTAAAATGTTTAAAATTACATTCGAGTCTATTTAAGTACATCTAAAGGTTGCAGTTTTGAAATTTAGTTCTATTTATTCATTCCTTTGTTAAATCCACTATTTTTAAGGCATTTTCAACTCTAAAAAATACATCTACTTACTAGAATATTTTCATTTGTGCAACTAAATATCTTCCTTCCCTTTTAAGAGCAACATGAATCTAAATCGATTACTTTACATTTCCACTTTCTTTCTATAAAAACAATTAACATATCTAAATACAATATATATATATACAACTTGTTCTCTCTTTCATTTCACTAAATATACATACATTCAAATTCGTTTTCTTGTTCCCATTTTAACTAGAACATATCTATGTTGAAAATAACTATAAAAACTTTCATTTTTCTATTGTTATGGCTCAAATCATTTAACACCAAAAATTACTTTTCCCCAATACAACCAAGGTTCCAAATAAAATATTTACTTTCTTTTCTATTTCTCAAACAAACTCCACAATACAAATCTTTCTTCTTTTTCTTATACAATCATACAATGCCACAATGAAAGTAACTTTCCTCTCTCTTTTTTTGCATACAATTTCAACTAAACTCTTACATAATATTTTCATTTTGATTCTTTCTCTTTCCCTATTACATTCTAATAAGAAGAAATTTTCTTTCCTTACAATCCTACAATGAATTTCTTCAAATATTCATATAAGTTGTATTTCAATATTTCTTTTAAAACATAACCAAATTTACAACCTTCCACTTTAAGTGGGAAAACAAAAAGGCTTCTCTCAAGAAGGGGGCTCTTTAAGGACGACAACGAACTCCCAAGCTCCTCAAAACCAACAAGAAGGCTCCATCATAATTTTTTTGATTCACAACAAAATAGGGGGAGAGGCAACGCTATCCACCCAACCAAGACATCCAATGGAGAGGAGAATCCATACTCTCCATTGGCCCCCAAGCCCTAACCACATTACAATGGGAGATGATTCCAACTCATGGCAACAAAAACTTCCACAACACACAAGTATTTTACAACCATCGTATTCACACTCAAGACAACAACAACACAACAAGAAGAAACAATAACACAACAATATAACAAGGCTTATGAAGAAAGCGAGAAGAGCAAGACCTATGGGGAGGCCACTTATTCCTCCCAATGGGAATGGGTGCCCACCGTAATGCCTCCAAAGCATGTCTCAAATCTCTTATGCCTCCCTCAATCTCTTATTCCTCCCTCACAACAAGAAACAAGAAGGAATACAAGCATTTCTCATACAAGGTGGGGCACCCAAACCAAACTCCCTCCAATAAGAAAGTAAACTCTTATGCCTCCCTACAAGAATACTCCCCATATTATCCTCCTACTCCAAACTTAGGCAATCTACCCACACCCAACAAGCATTCCAAAGGGAAACAAATACTCAACACAACATATAAACACAAAAACAAAAGACATAATTTAAGCAAGGTAAAGCTCCTACCTCTCCATAGTAGAGCTTGTTCCAAGAGTGAAACTCCAAGCTCCTCAAAACCAAGCAAGCATCCAAAAAGTTCCAACAGTCTACAAGAGCACCCAAGGATCCTCTAACTATTCAAAATTTTAAGAGTCCAAAATGATCAAGTAACCCCCAAAAAGCCAAAAGATTTCAATAAATAGAAAGAGGAGAGAGGAGGATGATGTGGCTCCAAGTAGGATGCCACCTCATTTCCTCTCCACTCCACATCACCTTAGTCAACCTCATATTCCAATGCACAATTAATAAGTGGTTGAAGGAATGACAAGAAACTTACACACTCCATCTAACACCACTCCCGTTAAGGACAAAATTAAATATTTGAAAGAAAGTGCAATTAACATTTCACCTTTTTCTCTTCCCAAAACACCTAATAGGGCCTAATTTTGACCCCGAAATCCATAGGTAGGGTTGGCATAGACATTTAAGAGGTGTCGGAAAAGTTTGACTTTTCCCACAAGCTTCCAAATTTTTCCTCTAAGGCCAAATTCCAGTTTCCCATGAAGGGTAGAGTGTACTACACTCAAGACTCAAGCATGTAACTCTCAACACAATTGAAGAGTAAATCAAGTCTAATAAATGAACTCCTTTTTGGTCACATATTTAATTAGTTTAGGACAAATTTAAATGAGCTTAATTAAGACACTACAACCCATTAATAATAAAAGGGTAAACATACATCCAAAAATCTAAACAATTAAATCAAGTAAATTACATCACCAAGAGAAAATACATTCTAAAATTAATAAAAGAGAACTAATAATAAAAGACAACACATGACCCCTTCATCACAATTTTCCCCTAACCAAACTCATACACACACACGCAATTACATGTTGCCATAATGAACCTAGTTGAATTCATCTTGAATTCCAATGTGGTTGGTCTCCAATCGCCCGATGTTGTTTTGAATATAATGTACCTACAAAACAGAGAATACCTCTTTTGGCCTCGTGGCCGCATTAAAACATTCATGCCAAAATATGCGATATAAGTATAAAATCATCTATATTTGAATTAATATCATCTATGTAAATACGATATCACTTACAATTTCTAGCAACATTTCTATTCCACATTTCATCCATGTCAAAATGATCACAACATTAATCCAATTATCAAAGGTCTACTCAATATGACTAAATATATCACGTGTCGAAATATATATATAAATAACCATGTCAATAGTATATCAATATCAACATCAAATGTCTCTAATAATCCACATGCATCATATATGAAACGAAATCAACAACAGTCCAGTATCTCTAACATCTAGTATCATGTTGAATTAAAAGGCTACAACAATGTCCTTAAGTGTAATTGACGGTATCAAAATCAATAATAAAAAAATGTGTTGAAGGGAAGTGGGCACTACAATGTCTTTCCCTACTCGCCATGAACCATTGCTTCCATATCATTTCCTTGATTACTTCTATAGCAACAACATACTCTGCCTCTATAGTAGATAAGACAAGTAATCTTCTGTAGTTTAGAAATCTAACTAATTGCCATCCCACCAATAGCGAATACGTAACTTGTGGTGTTTTGCCTTCCATCCAAATCTCCATCCATGTCTCGCATCAATATATCCTTGTAAGGAAACATCTGTCCCTCCATAGCACAATTGTCTAATCTTTGGGCCCTCTCAAGTATTTGGGAATCCACTTGATTGCATTCGAATACTCCTTTCCTTGATTTCTCATATATCTGTTGATGAATCCCACTGCATGGGAAATATCGGTCTTGTGCATACCATAACATATATAAAAATTCCAACTACTCAAAAATATGGAATTCTAGACATATATTCAATCTCTTCATGTGTTTTAGAACACTTTCTTTACTCAACTTGAAGTGCCCCGCCAATGGTGTACTCTTTGGTTTGCATCCTACATCCTAAACCTCTCCAACACTTTGTTCACATACTCTTTTTGAGACAGTCAATATTATACTCTTCTTGTCTCTATTGATTCTCATGCCAAGAATTTTCTTTGTTGCACCTAAATACTTCATGGAAAATGTATTGGCTAACTATCTCTTTAGCTCATTTATATCATACATGTTTGATCTTTCCACAAGCATGACATCCACATACAACAACAAGATAATTTAGGTGCCATTATTTAGTATTTTAAAATAAACACAATGATCAAAATGACATCTAGGGTAACCTGTTCTATCATGAAGTCACAAATCTCAAATACTATTGTCTTGAAGCTTGCTTAAGGCCATATATGCTCATCTTCAATTTGCACACCAATTTATCTTTCCCCTTGACTTCATATCCTTATGGCTGCTCTATATAGATTTATTAATCTAAATCACCATAAATAAAAGAAGATTTTACATATATTTATTCAAGATGCAAATCTTTCACGTTACCAAACTTAAAACAGTTCTAATGGAAGTCATTTTTAGCAACGGGAGAGAAAATTTCATCAAGTTCTATACCTTTTTCTTGTGAAAATCCCTTCCCAACAAGTCTTTCCTTATACCTATTTTTCCCACCTTATTCTTCCTTCAACCTGTAAACCCACTTATTCTGCAATGCTCTCTTTCCTACAAAAAACTGAACCAAATCCCAAGTTTGGTTGTGTTCCAAGGAGTACATCTCCTAATACATTCCTTGCTCCCACTTTTCGTGTTTTTACTTGCATTTCTTCTTGAACACTTTCTAGTTATCCACCATCCATCAATAAATAATAGTAAAGTTGATACGAAGATAATCTTACAGGAGATCTACTTACCCTAATATAATGTCTCACAAAATTTTATGGAGTTTGAGGCTCTTGATAATTTTGATATACATAATCAACATTGACTGTGCCAAGAATTATGCCAACTTCTTGATTTTCCAACCCTTTGAGCACTTCTCTATCTTTTATCTCATCAAGTGCTACATAATCAAACTTTTCTATCTTCTTATCCTGTAGTTGTTCCCTGTACATAACCCTTTCATTGAAAATAACATCCCTAATCCTAATGATTTTCTTCTCATCCAAATTCCACAACTAGAACCCAAAATCATTAGTGTCATACCTAATGAAAGTGCATTTCTTTAACTTAGCTTCTAGCTTGGTCCTATTCTCTTTATGAATGTGAAAAAATGCTTCACAACCAAAAAAATTCAAAAATAATAGTTTACCTCCTTACCATTCCAAGCCTACTCTAGTACTCCACCTTCCAAAGAACTTGAAGGTCCTCTATTTATCAATTAAACAACAATATCTTATCCTATAGTTCTTCCCTTTACATAACCCTTTCATTGAAAATAACATCCCCAATCCTAATGATTTTCTTTTCATCCAAACTCCACAACCTGAATCCAAAATCATTAGTGACATACTCAATGAAAGTACATTTCTTTGACTTAGCTTCTAGCTTAGTCCTATTCTCTTTTTCAATGCGAACAAATGCTTCACAACCAAAACTTTCAAAAAAATAATGGTTTACCTCCTTACCGATCCAAGCCTCCTCGGTACTCCACCTTCAAAATCACTTGAAGGTCCTCTATTTATCAAGTAAACAACAATGTCTACAGTATCCTCCCAAAGATGTAAGGAAATCCAACATGTAATCTCATGCTCCTCGCATAATCCATGATATTCCTATTCATTTTTTCTAACACACCACTTTGTTGTGGTGTTCTAGAACTCGTGTTCACCTACGGATTCCATTATGTGAACAATAGTTATTAAATTCATTCCTACATTACTCTCCACCATTATCCGATCTGAGACACTTCAACTTCAAAACTATTTCATTATCAACTAAAGATTTCCACTTTTTGAAAGTATTAAATACATTAGATTTCTTCTTTATACAATAAACCCAAACCTTCTTAGTAGCATCATCAATAAAGGACACATAATAAAATAAACCTCGAAGAGAAGATACCGATAGGGGCCCCACACATCTGTATGAACAAGCTCTAACTTGTGCTCCTTCTTGGTTGATCCAACCTTGACAAATCTCACACATTTTTGTTTCCTATACACACATTGCTCACAAAAATCCAGGTCTATGTTTTTCAAATCTTAGAACTTTCCCCGTGATTGTAAAATCTTCATCCCCTCTCGTCATATGGCCAAGTATGTGATGCCATAGAGTTCTGTTTATACATGTAGTAGATAAAATATAAGAGGGATCAATACTAATAGTGTATAAATACAAAGTACATACTTTCTTACCTCTTGCAACCACAAGAGAACTCTTGGTAAATTTCCAAGAATCTACTAGAAATATAACCATACAACCCTCATCTCCTAAATGACTGTAGAAATTAGATTCCTCCTTAGGCTAGGAACATGCCTGACATTCTTCAACACCCAAGTGTTACCATTCTTCAATTTAGCATGAACATTTCCTTTTTCAACAATTTTGCATGGCTCATCATCACCAAGATATACATGCCCAAAATTTTCTTGAACATAATCTTGAAAATACTGTCTATGAGGAGTTACATGAAATGAAGCACCAGAATCTAAAACCCAAGATTCTAATTTACTATCTAAAGAAAGAATAAGAGCATCTTGTAACACATCACCTACTACATTTTCCTCTTTGTTCCCTTCTTGTTGATCTTTCCCTGATTTTAAAGACCAAAAATATTTCTTTGCATGTCTTGCTTTTCCACAATTCTAGCATACCATCTTGCTTCTAGATTTATATTTTCCTTCTTAGACCTTCCACAATTTATAGGACCTTTTTCTTTTTCCTTTTGTCTTCTCTTATTCTCTAAACTCAAAGCATTACTAGATGACTCACCTGTGTTTTTCTTCTCATCTCTACACTAAGAATCACACCAATAACATCATCAAACTTTAAAGTGTTTGAACCATAAATAGAATTACTCACAACCATAACCAAAGTATTCCAACTTTTAGGAAATGAACACAAAATTAAAAGATCCCTAAATTCATCATCAAAAATTACTCCTATAGAGCTTAATTGATTATTAACTATGTTGAATTCATTCAAATGATCATTTACTAAATCACCTTCTGACATCTTCATATCAAACAAACTTTTCATGAGAAATAACTTATTGGAGGCTGAGGTTTTTTCATACAATTTACCCAATTTTTCCATTAGATCTACCATTGTCATTTCCTTACAAATATTGAAAGCTTACGTACCTATCGTGCACAACCGTATCATTCCTAGTCCCTTCTAATCAAGAACATCCCATTCTTCATCTTTCATAGTTGATGGCTTCAAGCTTTCCCTTTCAATGGTAGATAAAGATCCTTCCAATATAGGTAGTCCTCCAATTACATCTTAGATAGCTGAAAGTTCGGCAATTAAACTTCTCAACCCCGAACTTGTTATCTTCTCATCATGCTCCCACTCAAACAAGAAACCTTCCTGTGAGCTTTTTCTACCAAAACAAAATCCTGCTCTGATCCTAGTTATTTGGATAGAAACACAGATGAGCAATAAAAGGAATTAAAACATAAATAAAAGAAGCATATAATCACAAGATAAACCCAAGATTTAACATGGTTCACCCAATTTGGGCTACATCCACTAGAAATAAGTCAGACTTCTCCTTTATTCAGTCATGAGGAATATAATACAATTCTCTCTCTTTTTCATACTCCAAAGAGTAAATCCATGCACATATATATAGCTTGTGCACCTCTTTGTAAAAAAAAATTTCAACCTCAAACAACCTAAATATCACATGCTTATAAAAGTTTGCTTCAACCACAAGCAACCTAAATATCACATGCTTATAAAAATAACAACTCTAGTCTATTAATAACAACTCTAGTCTATTAATAACAACTCCAGTCTATTAATAAGATAATGTTATTTTTATCCATGGCCATGATTTCCTCCCCAAAAATAGAACAAAGAAAACCAAACTCCCACTTTAACTTGTAATCAAGCTCCACAACTTCAACATTAAATTATCAAGAACAATATAATTTAAAAATTGAGAAAATAAATTTATTTATTTATTTTATATGAAAAAATTACAAATATACATAGATATCTCACATCTCTACCCCAAGATAAAATGGAAATTATATTTAACAGATATATACATATTGAATAAGCATATACTTACCTATACCCAAGAATTGAAAAAGGAAATTTATTTTCCTCTACTGACATTAATTTATGTACAAAAATAACGTATGCATATGATTCATGATGGCGAATTTCTTTTCTCTTCCACTTCACACATGATGAGGACCCTTACTGAAGTTAAACGAATGCATGTGCATCGCATTTATGTATTATTTGGCCTTAACAGTTTGCATTTCCTTGATTCAGTAGTCTTCTCGCAGTGAAAATGAACATTTATTTAGTTTTGGTATAATCCTCTAGAAATTAAGAGATAATTTATGCTTTAATTGCCTTGCTGAGAACATCTCTATGGACTAGAATATCGGAGAAAATGTAGCCATAGTTGGAGTTGCTTCCGCCCACTAAAATGTGCCCATCCAAAAGAATGTTTATAGTGGATGATGAACACAAAATCGAGATGCAAGATTGAAGACATTGTAGCGAATGACTTCTGTTTCTTGCATAAATCTTGATAGGTAACTAAATAGCTTATATTTGGCATAGTGTAGGCTAAGTAGATCAGACTCTAGATCAACTGTTAATAGAGAGTTGCATTTACCTACAATGATCGATCTTTAAGTAGCAATAGGCTTGTAGTCCATTATCTGATTTTTTTTTAGAAATGTCTTGTCATATTTCATTTAACTCAAAAAGATGTGATTTTTGTGTTCCTATACTTCTAGTCATAGTTACCAAATACGATAATTTAAAGGAAAAATACCGTATTTTTACGATTTTTTAATGCTGCTGCAAAAACCAAAAATGTAAAAAAAAATTACATATGGAAATTTATATTTTAAATTAATTGAAAATAGTTATACACAAAATAAATATACTTAATTAGTATTTTTATTCAATATATTTCGAATTTATCTTTGGCGGCACTTGTTTTTTAACATTTTAAAAATAATTTATCTGTCATATGACTATTATGATATGACTATTTATGATTGTTGTAAAATTGTTTTTGAATTGTTAAAAATTATTATATTTTTAAAATAAATAACATACCGTATTTATCATTTTTTACAATAGACCGTTTTTGACATATTTTAAGTCCGTTGTATTATACACTCCCTACGAAAGTCGCTACCTTGCTTCTAGTATAAGAAAGTAATGAAATAGCCTAATATTTTTCATGTCGAATGCATGTTTTAGATTTATCTTTATGTCTTCTATCAATTGTGTTGGGCTACTAGTGATCGATAAATTGTTCACATAACAATTATGATCACCATGTTCCCCATTATTCGTTGAGGTATAGATTATGATTATAAGGGTTGTTTTTGAGTCCATTGTGAACAATATGCTCATCAATTTTGTTGTACCATGACCTAGGAACCTACATGAGTCCATACAATGAATATACGAGCCTATACACCTTTACTTCCTTGTTCTAAGAACAAAAGAACCTTTGCTTGAGTCATATAAACTTCTTCCTTAGGTATCTATTTAGGAAGACAAATTTGATGTCCATTTGGTTGAACTTTCCAACTAAGTTGGATGGTTAGGAAAAAAGGTATTTTAAGTGTCTTGATATTAACTATGGGACTAAATGTCTCCTCACAATCTATTCCTTCCTTCTAAGCACACCCCTTTAGTACAGTCATGCTTTATGCATACCAATTCTTCCATATACAATAATATTTTTCTAAAGATTCACTTACAATAAATTGGATTCTTCCTTGTTAATAGGTCTATAAGTTTCCATGTTTCTTTCATCATTAGTGACTCATACTTAGCTTCCATGGTTGAGACTCCGGGCTTCGAGACTATTGCAGTTCATGAGATTCAACTATTGTAATAAAAAGTCCTAATTTACCTCTCCTCGAGTCATACTACAAGTCCTTGGTCAAGTAATGAATAAGCCTATGATTTTAACCAACTTATCATCTATTAAGAGATTTGTACACCACCTTGGCATAAGTTATGTTGTGGGTTATAGATATTATTCAACTCCAATATTCCCATTGTTATAGTCCCCATTTTCTTTATCTTTCTCAATCACCGTAGGTCTTTCTTATAATTTTTTTTGTGAGTATGTGAATGCTTGACATGAAGGACCCATATCATCATATTGAAAATCTATAATTATAACAACTTTCTTAACCTTTAGATATGCTAACATTTATCCCATTAAATCTTTAGTGTATCCAACAAAGATGTATGGAGTAGACTTGTTTCCCAACCTATTCCTTTTGTGTTTAGGGTCTAATATATGAGATTTTCTTCCAAAAACATAAAAATGACCAATTGAGGGTTTCATTCCTAACCATCCTTCACATGGATTGATATTGTTAAGAGGAACCATTGGCGACCTATTGATAAGATACACTATTGTTTTGGTAACTTATGCATAGTAAGTTATGTCCAAGCATATATACTCAATCATACACATCACCAATTCATTTATTTTGTGGGTAATTCATTCCGTAACACTATTATGGTGTAGATAGTAGGGTTCATTAGTTTGATTAAGAATTCCATGTTCCTTTAGATATGAATATAAAGCATTGCTGGAATATTCCTCGCTCAATTTGTGTGGAGGACTTGGATGTGATTTCTAAAATATTTTTCACAAGATCTTTGAACTCTTCAAATGTTTGGAAGACTTGATCCTTTATATTAAGAAAATATATCCACATTTTCCTAGAATAATCATCAACAAAGAACTATAAGTATTGATAACTACATTTAGTTTCTATCATCTTTCTGCAAAGATTGACATGAACCAAGTCCAAATTACCTTTGGCTCTATATGGATTTATCGGAAGGGTTCTCGATGTCATTTCCATATGAGACAAATGGGATAGATGTCAGTCTGTCTTCAATGATTACAAGTTTCAGACCATCTGGTAACTGCTGAGATTTACTATATACCCAGAACTTGCATGTCCATATCTTTGATGCTAGAATTGCATGGAATTGGCGTGCTTAGAAACGAGTTCCTAGTTATTATGTGGCAAATATTCAAACTGAAATGTATCTTGTTGATAAATAATTCACACGTAATTATTTTTGATTGCTTGGATTAATCCCGAGTCAGGAAAACCATCTTGCCACTTGTGTATTCAAATTCAATTATGAGATTGTGATCAAATACATGGTTGAATGATATAAAAAATTGTTAGTTTGGGTAAATATAGGATATTGGTGACTTTGATATACTTATTTCTAAGAGGAAACCATATATCTCTATTTCCTAAACCTCGTAAGAAGTGTCATCTCCCAATGAAACTATTATTGTGGGAGATGTAGTAATTGTGGGAACTATCCTGTCATATGTCCAGTTACACCAAAGTCTGCATACTAGATATAATTTTTTGTGAATGTTTCTTCTACTAGTTTTGGAATTAACACATTATTCAAATTTGTGGATTCATCTTCGTTAGCATCATTTCCATTTAATGTTATTGCCTCTTCTAGTTATTATATTGAAAACGAGACTATTTAGAAAAATTCTTATTGTTATTGTTGTTTGATTGTTGTAGATTACATTACAAATCCGTTTACTTATTAGTCAATTCTAGGGAAAATTTTAGTGGTGATTCTTCACTAATTCATGAATATTTAAATATTTAAAATTTTGATTTGGTAATTTTGAAGAGTTATACGGAGTAGCATTTCGCATAAAATTTATGGGTGCAACATAGTCTAGCGGGTCGGCTCACCTAATGTTTATAATAAATTTCATATATATACATATAATTGCCCAAATGCATCAAACTATAAATTGGTTACATTCACTAGCATAAATATTTACTATTTCAATAAAAACATAAGCCAAACACACGACCCAACAACATATTCCAAACACTGTTTGTTTTCTCCAAATGTCCAACCATTCCGGACGTGTAGTGCCTCCGAACACCTAGCCGCTCTAGACATCTAGACTCTCGATTGAATTATGTAGACACTCATTGCCGCAAGTGCAGGCGAGCGGATGCATAATTCAACCAAGATTTTGAGTGTCTAGAGCGGTCGGGCATCTGGAGGATGCAAACGCGTCTAGAGTAAGCAACCTTGCGTTTAGAATGGTTGGGCATTTGGAGCAAGCAACCTGTGCATCTAGAATATGTTGTTGGGTCATGTGTCTAGCTTATACATATTCCAGACTCCCGATTACTTGTTCCAAACACCCAACCATTCCAGATGCGCAATTTCTTCCTCCAAATCCGTGACCACTCCGGACACCCGACTACATATGCAACCAAGCGGTTGCATATGTAGTAGCACCCAACTCCATGTGCAACTAGGCACCTTCATATGCAAATGCCTAGTTGCATATGCAGCTCGGCATCTACATATGTAGTTGTCGATTTGCATTCAAAGTTAGTTGTTTGTATAGATAGCGCCAAAAATTCACCTCGATATTCATGCACGATCACCCATTTTTTCTTGTCTTTTCATATTGCAACCGGGCATCTATACTGATTGCGTTATGCATATATTTTTTCTCCAACTTTTGTTGCGATTCATTTTTGGATATTTGCCATTTTTTCAAAAATCCATTTCGGAGATTTGCCACCCATTCTATAATATTTTTTGGAGGGGGGGAGTGTCTTAAAGGGAACCATGATGTAAAAAGAGAATTTAAATTTTAATATCTTTAAAATCTACTTTTAACAAACAAATCAATGTTCTCCTCCACAATAAGCATGAAGTGACATGATAGAACTTAGAGAGTGACATATACATAAAGTGTATGTAATATAATCTAATTCAGATAAATGTACAATATGGTTTATAATCGAGGATGGTACTAGTGGTTTGTAATGTCTCCGAGTTGTTAACAATTAATATTCGAACTTAAACATTATGACCATTTGAGCATCATAAAGAAATTGCAATCTTAGATTTAATATCCATTTGACCATCACTCAAAAGTTTTTATTTTTTGCTTAAGGAGTGAAGTGAAAAATGCTAATAACTTGGCCATACAATGGAGTTTGGTGTCCACTTTTCTTTCCTTGTAATTTTTTTAACCCAATGTAATATGAGGAAAAACCAAGATATTGTTCTCTCTCTACATTTAAAGATAAATGCATTTAAAATATCTCTACTAATATATACACATTGAAATTATAATATTTTAAAGAAAAATAAGACTCACAACATAATCATTCCATCACTAAGTGATCAACTTCTTATTTTTTCAACAAAACTATAGGAACATTAGTATGGATTGATTACTGGAATAATTCAAAATACGTTTTAAAACATCATATGAGAATAATACTAATATCCTATATACCAATTTCAACCAATAATTAAATTTATAGAAATAACATTAATAAAATTGAATAACAAATCAAATATATATTTAAAACATTAAATATTAGAAAATTACCCACCTCAAAATTATGTGGGAAGTAGATACTTTTGTAATATATATACTATTTAAAATTATTGCACGACCATTCAAACAAAGGATGGTCTGGATTCGCAAATGCAATGCTTACTTTGACATGAAAACAATTTTTCTACACATGCATAGATTGCAGAAGATCGAAATCAGAGGATATCAGTTTAGTCCCAGGGAGCAACAGAGCATTCCACAGGCTGTGTAGAGAAACGAGTTTTGTCATAGCAGTAATCATACACCATGTACTTGCTTCTCACCCATCCGTAATCTTTCTTCTGCTTATCATTCAGACTCCATGCAACCGGCTCATCCCACCATTTATCTGTAGTTTTAGAATTGCAGGCAGGGTATGAATCCTCCCATTTGCAGCCCACAGCATGGAATTTCTTGTAAGAAGAAACAAATGGAGCTAATGCCCAGTTTGTTTTCTCCAATCCACCCCTGGTGGCCCAGTCATCTGCATTCCAAATGCTTGAAAACATGTACATCCCCTGCTCCTTGGAAACACATGGGTAGTTGCCTTGGTGTGCCTATGCACTCTCACTGGAATTTGGTCTGCAAAAAACCTGCAACCCCAACAATTTCAGCCTAAATCATGAAATCACATTTAAAGAAGACCAGTAACAATAAAGCATTAGAGACATACACAATCTGGTGAGAGTTGCAGATGATTGCCATCGGAGAGACCCTATACAACATGCGGACCTTCTTCCAACCTGCAGACTAAATAATAGGATTGAAATAAGAGCTACATATAATTAAAACTAGATTTGGGGGAATTTTTTTAATTTCCTATTGGCAGTATTCAAATTTCAAAATCAGTGGGTGAGGGAAGTTATTGTTAGTTTGTGGGTGCGGAAATGGAATAGGCAACGTAGAAAATTAACAACTTCTACTCTAACAACTTCAAAATATTTATGTATGCTAGATAAGGCTCGCTCACAAACTCCAATTACAAGCCAAATATTGACAATAACGAAAAGAACTATTCATTAAAATCAACAAAGGAAAAGAACTGGACATAAATGCTTAAATCTCTCAACATCTCCAAAAGATGGGTTTACCTTTATCTTTAGTCTAAAAGATGATCTTGTGGAATGTGATGTGGTTAAATTAGTACTTTATGAGGGCAAAACTGATTTCTACATCTAAAGAGGCACGTTCTCTTTTGCACATGAGTCAAAGCCGTTTGATATATAAATCAAAGGTGGCTGATTCGACACGAGACTGTTTTCGACCGGAGACTTTATTTTATTCTTAATTAATACTATTCTCACCAATCACTTACGCAGAAGAATGCTCTAAAAACTGCAAATGTCCACTCTCCACTCGTGGAGGCCAGTTATTCCCAACACTTTTTCTTATTTTGTTTTGGAGTAGAGCCCTCGCAGCTGGCACTGATAACGGTGTATCAAAGTGGTCCTCTCCACTACTGAATTAGTTGGTGAAATATTTAATTAGCTAACCATAGGGCCAAACAATAATATTATCCGAAGTAGAAGGATGCCTACATTTGGGACCTATCTCGAATCATAGTCCTCATATAAAAAGTCTGATCATTTATGTGCCTTTAATGTTACAATTACTAAAACCTAGCAATCACATGTGTACAATGCAATGTGAATGCTGAACGATATATGTTATTTGATTTAGAGGAATAGTTATTACTTTTGTAGTTGTTGATAAGGGGTGTGATTGATTTTGTAAGTGTAGGAATATAGATGAAGCATTACATTTAAAGTTTATATCTAATTTCAAATTTGTTACAAATTCGTACATATACATTTGCAAATCTTATATCATGAGTGGTAGTGTTTTACGGACTATTTTATTTGAACTAAACATGAATACATGAATACTTCGTACATTTGCAGATTTTATATCATAAGTGGTAGCCTTTTGTGGCAAATTTTTTGGCACTAAACATGAATACATTTGATATCACTTTGGATAGTTAATTACTTTTGTAGTTAATGTGGTTTGTAATTAGTTGGGAGGAATTGTGTTAGTGTTGCAATGTGTTTGAGACGGTGGTTGCATCGGTTGTTTGGTTGGTTTTTTATTGAAAAAGCCTTTTTGTAATGTTGATAACATGTTGATAAAGGGTGTGATTGATAGTGGAGTTGTAGGAATATAGATGAAACATTACATTGAAAGGTTCTATGTGGACATTTCAAATTTGTTACAAATTTGTACACATACATTTGTAAATCTTATATCATTAAGGTATATGAAATTCACATGAAAGATTACAACAAATATTAACAAATTTCTTCAACTACATGTCGAGCTACTTAGAGAGAATACTATGGGCAGTTTCTACAGTTTTCCACATTAGTTGGGTTTGCCAAATCGGTAGCGTTTTCCAGAATAGTAGGGTGTTGTTATATCGGTTCAATCCTCCAACCAGGTGGAATTTCATCACAAGATTAATATTGCACCTACATTTATGTTTTTCCATGGTAAAGTAGTAGTGAAGGCATTATCAAAGTAGAGGGTAGTATTTACGATGGGTTATTTTTGTTGAGTGATATGAGTCTTGACTCCTCCTTTCTTCTTGCTCCAAGTGTTAGTATGTGCGCCATTTTTAAGTACCTTTCAAATGAAAAAGGTTTTTGTTTTGAAGATAAAGGAAGTGTGGAAGATGGTGGTGTGGCCTGCATGTTAGTGTTAATTGTGTCTTCCTTTTCTCTCTCGATGAATGATGAAGTAGTTATCTACAAATCGGGTGGAACATCATTTATGTTCCAATTATTATGTATGTTAAAATATCATTTCGCAATCATTTCAAGACCTGTCAAGACCCGTGTTGTTTCTTGGACGAAGTTGTGCAAAAACTTGTCATTCATGCAATACTTCTTGTTGAATACTGCATTCGACCTCGGAGTCGGAACTAACATCTGTAGCATGTCACGTGTGCGTGGCGGTCGTAAAACATGTCATGGTCGTAGTTGTGCTCAAACAAGTCCAAAGTGTAATTGATTTCATGTGGGGTTGAGCCAAATTCGGAGAAAATATTTCTAAAAGGCTTATATAAAAGGAGTTCTGGCCAACAGAAAAGGTCATAGGATAATGAATTGTGAGTTGGAACATCTACAAATTATGGGTGGACCCAAACAATTACTTGGCTCGTTCATAGTTTCCATTTTCACCTTTACGGTTCTTGTTGTAGCTCCAATCTCGAGCAACCTAAATAAGAGGTAGGTTTTTCATGCTTGCAGGATGAACTCTATATGTGTCCAAGAAAATGGTTGTTTTTGTACATCAACATCACTTTTAACAACACGTCTCAAATTTTTTTGCCAACATTGAATGAATCAAATGAATAGTGGTTTGTCCTTTTCACCAAGAAATAAGCCTCTAATCGACCCACCAAGCATGAAGTCGGGGTTCATTTTAAGAAGGTCTCTCTAAAAAATTAGTTTAAAATTTTTGGTGAATCCCAAAATCAACTTTCGAATCATTGGCAAATTTCGAAAAAATGTTTCTGGCAAAGGTCATTCCAGAGAACAATTTTCCCTAGTTTTGCAAAGTAGGATAGGAAGTTTAGCATGCAGGTTGGGCAGAAAGGTTGGTTGGGTGGGTTGGACGGTTAGAAACTAAGGGGTTGGGTGATTAAGGGTTGGATGACTAAGGGTTGGATGGGTGGGTTGGATGGCAAAGGATTGGATGGGAAGGTTGGATGGCTAAGGTTTGTATGAATGGATTAGACGGGTTGGTTGGATGGGTGGGTTAGGCCGGTAAGGGGTTGGAAACCGGGACGAGTGGGTTGGATGGGCAGGTTGGATGGCTAAGGGTTGGATGAAAAAGGGTTAGACAGGTAAGGGTTTAACGGGTGGGTTGGGCGGGCATGGAGTTGGACGGGATGGGTGGTCGGTTGGGGAGTTGGACAAATAAGAATTGGATGACTAAGAATTAGATGACCAAGGGTTGGATGAGTGGGTAGGATGGTTGGGAGTTGGACGGCTCAGGGTTGGGACAGGTGGGATAGACGGTTAAATGTGTTGGATGGTAGAGGGGTTACATGGCTATGGGTTGGGTGGGTAGGATAGACGGTTGATTGGTTGGACGGTTATGGACTTGGATGGAAAATTGTTGGACAGTGGGTTGCTTAGTTGAGGGGTTAGATGGTTACTTGTTGGATGACTAAGTTTTGATGGGTCCATTAATTATCGCTCGAGGCAGACCACCTTGGCTAGCCAATACTTTTTAGTCATGTGTTCTTTGACCCATTCAAAACCCTATAAATACCCCTACAAGGTTCATTTCTTCACTTTTCTACAAAAATTTCCAGTGGTCTGAGCTCTCTAATTTTCAAAGTTCTTCTAAATTTCAACAATGGCAAGCACCACATCTACTCCTACACCCAAATTCCAATACAAAAACCTCATGTGCCCACAGATTGTAGCCCTTTTGAAAGAAAAAGATGCACAAAAGGATTGGCTCAAAAAATCAAGAATTTACCGAGCTTGTGGACATGCCCCAATTGATATTGATACTTCAGTGCTTGATTACCTTCTCACCTCTTACAATGAGAATGATGGAAAATTTTCCATTCTCTTGGTGCATCCGAGACATCGTCAAATTTCATTCACAATTGAGCCCGCAGACGTACATTGGTTAACTGGGTTACCATTCGAAAATAAGCCGCCTATTACTACAAAGGTTGTCCTCACAGACGAAGACATTTTTTTTTGGAGTCTCATTACAGTGTGCAGGTTGATGGTAAGTTTATTATTTTCAAATTCTTTTTCTCTTAACATTTTTCCACCACCCAATCCTCTAACATTTTTTCTGTTATTGTAGCTCCTCTTAATCGTTCATCACGAGGCCTACTTCTTCAAGGTATTACAAACCAATTCTTTCTTGCAGTTGCATCACTTTTTCAAGCCATGATTTTATTATAGGGAAGATCTACAAACATTCCGTATTGGGAAGTTCAATATTTATTGTGGACACTAGCAGGGAAACAATTCTATTGGTGCACATATTTATCTAATTGAATAAAAATAGATGTCTCTCTTACCCACAATTCCAATCAATCTATTAAACCTAAGATCTGTATTTTCTTGTTGCAATTTTATTATTGCTTTCTATTAGGAAGTGTTCTACGAATTTCAAAAAGCTAAAATTCCAACTGCAATCAATGATAAAATGATTGGTCTAACTCTTGAAGAACAACAAGTAATTGTTACTTTTATAGTTTTCTTGTTATAATGATTTCAAATTCAATATTTTTCAATAAAATAATAATTGTAAGATTTTCTATTACAGAGAAGAATTATTGCTGCAACAACTCATAAGGAGGCAATTGCTTAAGGAAAAGCCCCTATAGAGGTCTTTGTTGATTCTGACATGGATTCAAAGTAGAATCAACACCAGTAAGACCTCCTCATCAAAAGTGACCTAGGGGGTTACTATGTCCATCATGTCTACCATCACATTTAACTACAGGTATGAATTTTTCTATTGATATAATTAACTAATTCAAACAAATAATATAGATTATGTAGGTAGTCTTTGTATTTTAATATTTCTATTGTTCTTTTTACATTTATTGTATTCAAAAACTACTGAAATGGTTGATGATGATCAAACTCATTCTGACACACAAGATCGAAATGTTACGCTTGCATCTCCAAACATGCAAGGTAAATTGTAATATTTAATATTTAGCATGTTTTATTACATTACTACTTTTTAGAATTTACAAGGCCTAACCGTATAATGGCTTCTAACAATTTTTTTGCATCTTGTAGGTAATATATCTTCTGAGCACATTCCACTTGCAAGGAGGCCACCAATACCACCAACACGTTCATTCCAAACAAAAAGAAGATCTATAGGAAAGAATATAAGGTTTCTTGTAGAATCAGCTGGAATAGTTCATCCTGCAACAACAAAATTTTCGGACTCTCGTTAGGAGGTGTTTTAAGTGTAACAACCTCACAACTTTTCAACAACATCACCCTTGATGAGGAGTATTTGGGCTTCAATACTGGAAATGTTGACAAGGGAAACTAATTTGAAACTCTGATATAATTCAATCTACTCGCATCAACCACAACAACAACAAAATGTGCATGATGTATATGACGGTGGATCTGTCCTCCTCCTCCATCAAATGCTCCAAACAGAGATGATGAAAAGGCACAATTTATATTGGAAAATCAGATATCAGATAGTATGAGGGTAATAATTCAAGAGGTTGTAATTTTTGATGTGGATTTTGTGCGGTCTTGGGAGAGAAGAGCAATAATTTTATATAAAGATATAAATACAAGATACCATAATCATGCTCAAAGGCATTCATTGTTCACTACCGTAGAGAGCTAACTGGCAAGGCAAGACATTTTGCTAAATAAAGCTCAGTCGGGGACAATTTCCTATACTAATAATTACAACGATGAAATTATAGACATAATGTTAAACATGTTAGAGAATCGAATTTGAAGCACATCTTTGAATACAACAAATGGGAAAAGGACAAGACAAATATTTTAATCAAAAATTATGAAAAAGAAAAAGTTGTGGTGAGTGGGATTTATGTTTTACATGCAAAATACTAATATTATAAGAACTGTAATATTTTTTTAAGTTATCTATTATCTCTCGAAAGTGCACCTATGAGAGAGATGGTAGCGAGTTTTCTAAGTCTCCGCAAAATATCTCTATCTCTCTCTCTCATAGATCTGATGGGGACACCTCAGTCGTGGGTATACCTATTTTGAGGTGAACCTCCGGGATTAAAGGCTGGTTCCTTGTTGGTGTACACTAAACTGATTTTTGGGAGTTTAAAGGGAAAATATGGTGAAAAGTGAATAAATACTAAGGTGATACACCAAATTTTGCATGAGAACTTGGTGAGTGAAATAAACAAGCGATTTGTGAAGGATTCTTTGGATGCGCATGAACAATTAATACTTTATGCATTATATAAGGGCAAAACACTTAATTTATCGAGGAAATTCACAACAAAGACTAGTAAGCTAACATGCACAATGAAATTTAGCGAAAATGGTAAATTTGTAGCAGGGTAAAGTGTTTAATTAGGGAATATTGAATCACAAGATTAATGTTGACATACACAAGACTGAAAAATAACTTGGAAAGGCATAAAATACTTCACACTCAGAGGGCAAAACTGGCAGAAATTGCTTCAGTACTCATATCAAAAACTTCTCTGGGAAAGTTCTCTGAAAAATTCCCCCTTGTGCTTTGCAATAGCACACAATATATAGAAAAAGTTCACCCCCTTCCTAAAAATAGCCTAAAGGCTGTACTCACCCATGCATCCTAAGTTTATCCTTTATTTAATAATAAATAAAGGAATAAAATAATACAAACTAGAGCATCTAATAAAAATAGGCATTATCATCCTTAGATACAATATAGTCAAACTAAAGTTGACTGTTCTATTTTTAAGAAAGGAAAGGTGAATAATTTGCTAAAAATACAATTTGCTTGCTAGGTAAGTCTTCCTCCTTTCAAAGCATGCAAATTTGTCATCTTCTCTGTTCTGTCTTGTTGTGAAGGCATGCAAAATATCATTATCTGTGTATAAGCAAAAGGCTGCAATCCATAGCAATATTTGTAAAATAGAATTAAGTGGGGACCACCTTTGGTATGCACATGCTCTGATTTCCATCCTTTTTTGAATGGTCACAAGAGTGACACTTGCAAATTTTAATCAAAAACCCCAATTGGGGACCACCTTTGGTTTATTTGTTTTGATGTTGCCACCTTGTGGACTTAGGAAAAAGCATGTGATTTGATAAAAGGGCACCACCCTTTGATTAGTTTGGAACGACCACCTAAGGTCCGCCACCTTTCGCCTTGGCATATGATTACAAACTTCCCCTTTTTGGGTGATCATGGCATAAATAATGTGGTTTCGATTTTTCCTTGGGCGACCATAGTTTGGACTTTTGAGTCGCTGTGAATGATTATTATTGTGTCCACAGGTTGGCCCCTTCCATGATGACTCACCCCTTGCGGACTTTGGCGGTTAGTAACTTAACCCTGGGTAGATTGACTTGGTTTTCGTGAGCACTAATGGCCCTTGATCTTCGTCCTTCTAATTTTTCACCATTTGATCATCCACCATGGTTAGGCTTCGACCTTGGCATTTATTGTAGTCGGTGTGGCCAACCGGGGGTTATCACTTGGGAACCTGTGTTTGATCCTGCGTCGTTCGATCTTGTACTTGGACATTTGGTGGACCGTCGATTCTCTACCGTGGGTTAGGGTTTCAAACCCTTGGTCTTGGTGGCAAGTTAAATCACTTGGGCTCTTCACATTTGCATTTCATTTGGTTTTTTCTACGCGGGCGAAGCCACTGGCAATTTTTTTCTGCTCTACATTTTCGATGGAAACTTGGAGGTTTTCGGGTGAGTTTGAGCTTGGATACTTGATTTTTGATGCTCAACGCCATAGTTTCTTGGTTAATTAGGAATGGTTCCCGAACAACCAAGCAACTATGGTGTCGAGCATCAAAAATCAAGTGTGCAGGCTCAAAGTCACCCAAAAACCTCCAAGTTTCCATCGAATATGCAGAGGAGAAAAAATTTTGCAGGGGAGGCTTCGCCCGTAGTAAAAAACCAAATGAAATGCAAATGCAAAGAGCCCAAGTGATTTAACTTGCCACCGAGACCAAGGATTGAAACCCTAACCGGTAGAGAATCGCGGTCCACCAAATTTCCAAGTACAAGATCGAACGACATAGAATCAAACATAAGTTCCCAAGTGATAACCCCGATTGCCACACTCGACCATAATAAATGACAAGGTCGAACCCTAACCATGGTGGACGATCAAATGGTGGAAAAATTAGAAGGATGAATATCAAGGGCCATTAGTGCTCACGAAAACCAAGTCAATCTACCTGTGGTTAAGTTACTAACCGCCAAATTCTCGTAAGGGGTGAGTCATCATATAAGGGGCCAGCCCAGTGGACATAATAATAATCATTTCAAAGCAACTCAAAAGTCCAAACTATGGTTTCCCAAGGAAAATCAAAACGACATTATTTATGTCATGATCACCCAAAAGGGGGAAGTTTGTAATCATATGCCAAGGCCAAAGGTGGTGGACCTTAGGTGGTCATTCCAAACTAATCAAAGGGTGGTGCCCTTTATCAAATCACATGCTTTTTCCTAAGTCCACAAGGTGGCAAACATCAAAAAAAAAAACCAAAGGTGGTCCCCAATTGGGGTTTTTGATTAAAATTTGCAAGTGTCACTCTTTGTGACCATTCAAAAAAGGATGGAAATCGAGCATGTGCATACCAAAGGTGGTCCCCACTTAATTCTATTTTGCAAATATTGCTATGGATTACACCTTTGCTCATACAGAGAATGATATTTTGCATGCCTTCACAACAGCGAGTAACAGAGAAGATGACAATTTTCATGTTGAAAGGAGGAAGACTTGCCTAGCAAGCAAATTGTATTATTAGCAAATTATTCACCTTTCCTTTAAGTAAAAATAGAGTAGTCAACTTTAGTTTGACTATATGTATCTAAGGCTAATAATGCCTATTTTTATCAGATGCTCTAGTTTGTATTATTTTATTCCTTTATTTATTATTAAATAAAGGATAAAATTAGATGCATGGGTGAGTACAAATTTTTAGGCTATTTTTAGGAAGGGGGTGAAATTTTTGTATATATTGTGTGGTATGCAAAGCACAAGAGGGAGGGGGATTTTTTTGAGAACTTTCCCGGAGAATTTTTTGATATGAGTCTTGGCAATTTTTGCGCTTTTCCTCTGAGTGTGAAGTATTTTATGCCTTTCCAAGTTATTTTGCAGTCTTGTGTATGTCAACATTAATCTTGTGAATCAATATTCCCTGATTAAACACTTTACCCTGCTGCAAATTTACCATTTTCTGCTAAATTTCATTGTGCATGTTAGCTTACTAGTACTGTTGTGAATTTCCCTCAGTACAAATTAAGTGTTTTGCCCTTATATTCTGCAGAAAGTATTAATTGGTTCGTGCATCCAAAGAATCCTTCACAAATCAGTTGTGTATTTCACTCAGTCAAGTTCTCATACAAAATTTGGTGTATCACCTTAGTATTTATTCACTTTTCAGTCATCTTTTCCCCTTTAAACTCCCAAAAATCAGTTTAGTGTACACCAACAAGGAACCGACCTTTTAATCCTGAAGGTTCACCTCAAAATATGTATACCCATTGACTCGAGGTGTCCCCATCAGATCTACAAGAGAGAGAGAGATCTTATGCATTAGAAAACCCGCTACCATCTCTTTGTAGGGTGCACTTTTGAGAGATAACATTATCTAATAAACTAAAATTTGTTATTTCTATTTTGTAGGAAAAATATGAAAATTTAAAGAAAGAAGCAACTATTTTTGAAGCACATTTAAAGAATTCCGCAAAATCCTAAATTCATTTGTACAGTTGAAGGAAAAATTAATAGTAATAAATAAAAAAAATAATACATTGAGAAGAATAATCAAGGAGCATAAGATGGATCTAGAAATCTTACTGAAGGAAAATATAGACACAGATGCAACACTTTTGACAGCAGGAGACGTAGTGAGGGAGGAACTGAATATTATTTAAAATATCAATACTGGTGCATGAGATTTACAGGCATCAGGAGTTATAGAAGATAGCTCTTTCTGAGACACGTAGATTCCTCCACCTCTAACACAATAAAAAGATCAAGCTTCTCCTACTACATAAGAAATTCAATATGTTAGTGAAGTTCACCATGTGACAGGTGTGTTGTCACAATTCTAACACTGACGTAGGAATTAAAAGATAGTGGCCAACCAATTTATTTTGTTTTTATTCCTTGAGGTAGACATAAGGACAACTATGATTCAAAATCATAGGCAGAAAAGAGGATGACCTCGTAATGTGTCCTTATATGACAAAACTTGTCCGGAATATTTGACAATATGTTAGTGAAGCTCATCATGTGACGGGTGCATTGTTACAAATCCGACCTTTGGTGTAGGAATTAAAAGATAGTGGCCAAAAAAAATTCCTTTTTTTATTCCGTGAGGCGAGACGTAAGAACAACTATGATTCATAATCATAGGCGTAAAAGAGGATGACCTCGTAATGTGTCTTTATATATGAGTAACTTTTCCAGAAGCTTTGAAATGTATTTACAACCCCCTTTTTGTAATTGTATTGGCCAATAATACTTTATGAATTTGTACTTTTCTTCATAAAGTAATCTGCCACATGAGAGAACCATTTTAACAGTACTTTGGAAATTGGAATTGTAACTATTTATTGTTATTCGATTTCTACATAATATAAATGATGTTTTTGTCTCTTTGTTTACGTAAATGTTACTTAAATTTACTTGATTTTGTTTGTTTAAAATATTTATGTTTCGATTTCTTGCTAGATGTAAAATAAATAAATTAACAGATATAAAAGACAGAAAGACAAATATTTTCTTATTTCAGTTTAAAAACCAAATATAAAAAACAAATATTTAATATTGCATTTATTGAAAGTTGCAATCTCTGTATGAAATACATCAATAGTTATAATTTATTACATTAAATAATTGTAATGAAATCTATGTGAATTGAAATAGTCCTGGATCAACACTTTCATTTGTGTCTTGGAAATCAACTGTAGCATGATCTTTGGATGTGTCTCCATCCCCTAGGTCAGATAAAATATTACAAACTCCTCTTCTTTCTACTAGTGAATTCTATAATGTGAGTGCTCTATCATAAGGGAAAGACTCCATTAAGTAATGTGATACATATAACCTCAAACAACTTCCTAGATTCTTGTCCAAACTGTTTTGAACTTTTGATTTTAAAAAGGATAGTGCGATGAAAACCTTCTCATCTTCCATAGAACCCAGAATCATAGTTTGATAGAGTTCATATAACTTAATATACTTGCTCAAATATTTACTTAGAATACTACTAGAACAAATATCCTTCTAAATCCTTTTGATGGCACCATAATCCTTTGGGTTTTGTAGAAAATGAACTTTCCTTATAATAATATTAGCAAAATCCATTGACTAGAAACTAAGTATTTTTCTTTGTAAAATACCTTCTACAAAAACTTCATTTATCTCTTCAATCTTAGAGAAATGGTCAGTTAGAACACTCATGTTTTTGACAAATAAAGGACTGATAGATGTATAAGGTTTTCCCCCAGAAAAATTCCAAAACTGTGGATTTACAACTCCCATTGCTTCAAGAATTTTATCATTTTTGAATCTTTCCGGATCTCTTTAGCTAACGATTCAGAGATCTTTCTCAACTTATTCTTGGTTTCCATTAATACTGCATCATATAAATTTCATGTCACTTTTACTTCTTCTATTTCCAAGATAGCCATATCAACTCTTTTTTGGAATGTATGAAGTGGAATCTCCTTTCCATGTGTTGTAATACACAGATGATCATGTATATTGTATTTTAAGAAGCACCTAGGATTTTTCAAATATTTCAATGCATTCCAGTTTCCAAAAGCAACACCCTGAAAACTCCCATCAGAAATATATAAACTTTCAAGACTCTAGCACACATGCTTTCTCGAGACTTATGAAGTTTTTATGTAGAAAGAACGATCTTGTGCATGCTTGGTTAATATATTAAGCTCCCTCAACATGGAAAAATATCGGAGAGTGTCATTAAATTTTCTATGTTTGTTAGATGGCACAATAGGTCTTTATCTTTATCTACATCCTCGCGGTATTTATACATAAATCATGTCAATGAAGGATATACATCAAATATTTTACGGAAGGTTCATACATAAATATCCATCTGGTATCTACATCATTGAGAATATTTTTTCCTTTGTTAGTCCAATTGAATTTTTTTAAAATTACAAAAATCTCTTTGGATTTGCTAGAATAATAAGCATGCAACTCATGTATCAATTCCTCCACTCTAGCTACATTTTCAAATGTGCTCACAATTTTGTAAGCTAGATTCATTCTATGAGCCATACAATAGACAAAAACAATATAGAGAGAAACACTTGTTTGAATTCTAACATAGAGACCATTTCTAGCTCCTGCATTACAGCTGCACCATCGCCCGACACAAACTAATTTTGTTGCTTGAATGGCAAAGTCATCCATTATAGAAACATCCTTCAGATTTGAGACCACCAACTTATAAATATGTTTAGAATTGTAGTTCTTATTCATTTTATGAATTGCTAAGAGGTGTGGAGTTCTTATTTCATTAGAAAATGTATAAACATGAATACAAATCCATGAAGTATTATCAATTGTAGTAACCTCATCTATTCAAAGGGAAATATACTTAGCATTTTCAACACATAGTTTCAGATCCTCATTTTCTACTAGAGATATACATTTTTGTAATTTCCTAGCCACTAGTATCTGACCAATGAGATTGAGGAATGTTCTGTAGACCAATAACCTGATACAAAATTTTATTTTCTCTGAAATCCGTCATTGGTCTTCCCCTTTTCAATATATGGAATACAGTAGCAATCTAAATACTTTTTGCATGCATTTCTGCCTCCATAGCTTTGTTCAATCTTGCTACTATGGTCCTACTTTTTTCATTCACATATTTTATATGTTTTTTTTCCTTTTCATATTCTTTTGTGTATTTGACATGTAGACAATCTTTTACATCTTTCTATTTATATGTTTTGACTATGCTTCCATCCTTTTGCTTTTGGGAAATGTATATCTTCCCACAATGCCTTTCAATTATGTCTAGTTTGAGTTGCATCATGTGATCCTTCCCCTATTTTCAACTACATATTTTGCATCAACATTGTGTTAGAACATCATTACCATTTTCAGTGTACACAGGTTCAATAAATGGATATTTTACAGCCCATTCGAACTGGAATTTCCTTCCAATTTTCTATTTTTTCTCCTCTTTCTTTTGACATTTTTTTTTCTTGGGGTTCAACTTCTACATCTGGGATCTCAGTAGGAATATCTTGATTCTCATGTCTCCTTTTTCTTGAAATAGACCTTGGAGTAGAAGCTTCCTCTGCTAGTGTATCATGAGAATTCGATGAATTTTCTTGTACTTTTATGTCATCAAGGGACATAATGTTTTCCTCAACATATAATGGATCATCAATATATTTAAATTGATTATTTTGTGAAGGAATTTTTGAAACATCTGTATATAATTCTATAAAATTGTTACAAATATAGTATTAATTTTATCTATAGTTAAATTTTTACACAGTACAAAGAGTTCCAAGAGTAGTATGAAAAACATAATTATTAAATATTGTAAGATTAAATAACCTATAAATAGCACATGCCACATACTGATATTTTTTGCTGATGCAGAAACCCCTTCATTTTTTGTGATTTTCCAAAATAACCAAGAAAATTATTTCTAGTATCCATGGCTGAATTAGTAACCTTCTTACCTTGATTTCTAGTATCCATGACTACTTAGGGACAACTCTTATGTTCGAAGGCTCTGAGATTGGATAGTTTAGGGTTAGATAATAGTGGTTGGATGGTAAAGGGTTGGATAGAAAAGGATTAGACAACTCGTGGTTAGATGGAAAAGGTTTGGACGATTGAGGGTTTGAAAAGCTCACGGTTGACGGGTGGGATGGATGAGGGGTTAGACGGATGAGGGGTTGGACTGATGAGGGGTTGGATGGCTAGGGTAGGATGGATTAGGGTTGGAAGGCTCAGGGTTGGATGGCTCTGGGTTAGACGACTCAAGGTTGGATGGCTAAGGGTTTGGACAGCTTAGGGTTGGATGACTCGAATTGGACGGTTGAGAGGTTTCTTATGTTTACTTTGGAAAATATGCGCATGGAATGATTTGAAATGGTGGTGAATTACATTCATAAGATCTTATATATGTGTAAAATATAGGTGAAATGAATAGTATAAGGGACAAGTTGGTCGAATATTTCGGTGAATAAGTCGGCTACAAATCACAAAATATTCACCAATTCAAATTTCCATAATCCTCTATTTTCGTGAGATTACGAAAAATTCGCCACTAAAAATTTCCCTACATGAAGTTGCCAAAGTTCTAAATTCGATGTTGTCAATGCCTATACCTAAGCAAGTTCCTAGTATCCAAATGAACCAATTGACCCTAGTAATAATTACATGAGGTATTTGGATGAATATGCATATGGTAAGCATAGAGATGTTACGGGGAGCACAAGTAGCACTTCTAATGGGCATTTGTTTATTTTGTTATATGATAAAAAGGTATGTTCACTTGTCAACAGTTTAACCTTCGTAAGGATGACAACTAGGGTTGAAATCCTTCATCGAAGACACCCTGCAAGTGTAATCAAGACCCATTTAACCCCCATTTTACATATAAATTAAAATACTACATTATTATTTAGGTTTTCAACTTCAGTATAAGAGATCTCATGAGAACTCCACACTCAAGCAAAAATTGAGCCATGAAAATGTTTAAGCATTTCTAACCTTTAATATTAAACTGAATCAATAGACATATTATTAAAGCTTTGATATTTCCATAGATAAAATATTCGACATATGCATATTTTTGAAATCAACTGCTTTTTCTTTTTTAAAAGCTTGAAGGCTTTCATAACTATTAAAATTTCATTAAATTATATTAAATTAAACATGCCTATCTACGGAGATTTGAACATCTTCGGATGTAGAGAATAACAAGTTAAGATCCCACGATGTGAAATTTTCCCCATTGACCTCGGCTATTAAAATATCATTGTTACTTTTGGTGTGTCACCATGTCACGAAATGATCTGAAAAAATGTGCATAATCAAGTTTAGAGAGTTATTCAAACCACTATTAGCTCTTTCTACAAGAACCAAAAGATAAAGAACAGACTAATCTTAAGGTGGAATTCAAAGCGACAAGGAGGATAAACTTAAGGTCCTAGAAAAACTGGAATGAGTCTAACACTATTTCTTGATGACTTAATGGATAAAAACAATTGAAAGTATAAAAATTCACACATACTCATCCTTATGATGGATTGATAAGTGTGAATCAAAAGATGGATTGATTTAAAAAATTGACACAGGTCTTTTCTAGAAATCCTTTTGGTATAGAAAACTAATCAACCATTTGGTAATTCTCGCATATATGGTTCACATCCGAGAAGTCCAATCAAAGGATATGAGGGAAGGGAATTCAAATCCCGCCTTATAAATCTAACCAAACAAAATTATTGATATCGGTGACAAAACTAAATTAGAAGATGCCACCTATCACGACCGAGAATCACACACACAAACAACGCAGTAAAAGACAGGATATATATATATATATATATATATATATATATATATATATATATTGACTTACTTCCACACATAACATGACGCAACATGTCGTCACCAAGGGTACAACTAACACTGTGAACAACTTGATACAAGGATGGCCATAAAGGCAGCACGGAAACATTCACATCTTTCAAGGACAATTTACTTTTCTTTTAGACATGACAACATAGAAGTCCAACCACAAAACACACTTACAGTTAGGGCCAACCACAATGAGATATTCTTGGGGTTTATTTATTTTAAAAGGACATCTTGCAATTCTTAGCTTACGTTTTCAAGGAGGCTCAAGATATGATTCGTATAATTCAACTTGCCAAGCCAAGTTTATTCTCTTTACACTGAGTATTCATCTTTAATCTTCTCTATTAAGACATTCATTTTCTTAATTCGTTTATTTAGAGAAATGGGTAATTTAATTTCACAAGGCCATCTATTAACACTTACGCTACTAGAACTTGTTCATGCCCATATGACAACATGGGTTCACGTTCAACAACTTAAGAGAAAATTACAAGGTACCTTGGATAAAGTTAAAGGAAGGAGGTCAAATGAGTTCATCCTTGAGACATCATTTGTTCTTACTGAGGTTTAATTTGAGCTTGAGGTGTTATACGTAATTATTAACGCTCTTACTTAGGCTTCACTGAATGAGCTTATCAAGAGGAAGCTACTTACTTTTAAATAGGCTAAGAGATAAATTGAGTGGTTTCTAAATTTTCTTCTCTTACTTGTTAAATCTTATTAGAAACTAACCATTGTTTTCCTTTAAGCTTGTTTTAAGCGTTCACCAAAAAGAGTAGTGTTTACTAGTTCAGTTAGGGATAACACGTTATATAAAAACACTTTGCAAGGATAGTCTCACTCTTGATTACTTAAGGCATTGTTGTTTTCAAGGGGATCTAAACCACAACATATTTCTTTGAATAAAAATTTTAGGTAACTTCTGTAAGGAAAAGCCACCCCATTAAAACTTACATATAACACATCAATACAAGGTCTTAGAAAGATTTTAATTTACACTTAATTCTCAAGATCCAAGTTTTACAATGCTTATGCCAGTGAAAGGATTGAATAACATTTCCCACAAAGATAAGTTACCAGTTTACCTACAGAAGGACAAGATAACATCTTCACGCAATTTCTGAACAACCCAAGGCAAGAGGTCTTCTAAATTCCTTTGCAATCACTATTACAAAATTTACCTCACATTGGACATTTTTACAAGGAATTTCATAAATTGCACTGATGAAACCTTTACAACTCTTTCCTTTAATCTACTCGCACAATCCATCTGCACAAATACTAGCTGGAATCAGTTCGCGAGAACTGAGCATGTTAAGGACTTACAAAAAAAAAAAACATCATACTACTTTTAACAATATCATGAAAGGAAACTTCTATATTCAAGAAAAGGATTGAGACTCTCACTACAAGTCAAAATCTTAAGACAAAAATAAAATTTTCACCATGCCAACTAAGGAGGTGGTCATGGGTTGCAGTTAGGAACAACGTCTCTATAGCAACAAGAGTTCAACAACCAATCAGGTAAGACCATAGGCCTTAAAATTTAGAAACAAAATGTGGAGTGTATTGGGATTTCAATGTAATACTATAGATTACATGATGGAAATATAATACTCAACCCGCCGATCTAAAATTCATAGGGAAAATACAAAATTACCAGTTGCGATCATTTCTCACTTATACGACAATAGTTTATTAATTATTCAAGAAGGGCCATAAGATATATCCAAAGGTCAAATGTATAGGGATTTTAATCATGTAATCATGATGATTATATGATTGAAATCTAATACTATCAACCTATAATACCCTACCTACCAAGAGGCTCCACAATTAATACTAACAAAATGTTTGAAATAGGCATTGCCTAGTAGTCAAGTGACCTGAGATATCCAAACAAGGAACAACAAAAAGACTTGAAATTACCCAAGTCCGTCATGGAAGTTGGCATTCTAAATATCCATCCAAATTTCATAGTACTTTAAATCCATCATCCTTCTTATGTAATTTTATAATTTCGATTTATAAAAATTTTAAAAAGAAAATCATTATTTTCTCATCACAATATTTTCTTAATGTAACCATCATTACCATACCCAAGTCCCCCTTATATATATTTACATATACCACCAACAATAGTTAACAAACTTAACAACAAAATTCCGTCATAACACAACCAGATAATCATGATTACATCTACAAGCCAAAGAAACAAATCCGGATAGCCACGTACCAAACTTGTTCATAATAATAGAGAGTTCTGAGATAATCATCAGCAAGCCATTCTACTGCAAGGTTCATGACCAAGTTACCAAAATTCATATTATAACCATATGAAAACCAAACTTTAATCATAAAGGAATTTAGAACTACTTTTCATTTTTTATTAAAGAGTTTCACATGCTAGCCGCAACAACAAAGTTGATATTAAAAATAGCTAATTTTAGTCAGATTCATGGCCCAACTCACTTTCCGTCTCACCCAAAAGAAAACAATCATGCATGAGAGATCTAAGAGCTCTCAAAGTATGCTATAATACCATCCATATAGGTGAGACAACAAAGGTAAGGCCATATACCCTAACAAAAACTCATAAATATGATAGTATGTTAAGGTAAATCCTTATTCGCCTTAAACAAGTCGAAAGCCCACAATACCTTCAGATGCCACGAATAATTGCAAAAATGATAACCCTAAAACAAAGTAACCATTCCACAGATCTTCTATGCACCTTTATAGGTAACTGTCACAGAGGATTAATATCATTTCAGATATTTAAACCCGCACCAATATGCAACTATTTTTCATTACAACAACTATAATCATTTAGAAGGAAGATGCGTGATTAAACTGATATAAAACCATGGATTCACCTACGAATCCATATCAACTAAGCTAGTATTAGCTTATTCGAAACCCATCATCAGCAGAGACTAGGATTCCACTTCAATATGATTAGCAAAGTTTTTATTTATTTATTATTATTTGCGAACACAAGGATTCAAACTAGGGACTAGGTGATAAGCCAACAAAGAAATGAAAATCTACGGATATAGACACAATCAAACATAAACGACTAAAATAACCAGATGGTTTTCTTTTTTTGGAATAAACTAATCCTCCATTTAAAGACTATGAGTCGACTTTGCCGACACTAAAATTTTCCTCCATAATTTCTATTTCATTAATGTATGTATTAGGAATAGGATGTTATTAAGTATAATTAGTAGTAGCGTCGATAGAAGATAACGGCGCCATCGATGCGGTGTCGTCAATAATGTGGAATACAAGAATGAGTCAAAGTACAATAGGAATGTTGTAAAAGTAAATATTTGTCGTAAGTGGTCCGGTAATGTTAAAATGTCAAATTTTGGGTAATTAGAGAAGTAGGGTCTACATGATTAGGAATTAGAATATTATATTGGTAATAAGGACAAGGAGTGAGGTCATAAATATTTTGTGTATTTTATTTGTAAAAAGTCTAAAAATGTGGAACCCATGTAAAATGATAAGGTTTATCTTATCTTAAGAGATAAGCTTACATGTACGAGATAAGAGTTAAGGTATGGAATATGATTCGTCGAGTGGATTTCTTATCCTATCTTAGAGATAGGATGGATAAGCCCTGGAAGTTCTATAAATAGAGAGGCCACCCCTCTCATTTAGCATAGAAAGAAGTAGTGAGAAATATTGTAGGAAGTGTGCAAAGGAAGCCATCAGTTAAAGGTGTGTTGAAGAAGCCATCAAGAGGCGTAATTGTAAAGTTTCTCCCATAGTCTTGTTGAAGTGCCTCATGGGTGAGATTGTAACAATTTCATGTTAATATTATAATTTACTTTGATATTTCAGATTTGTCATCATTCCATCTTATCATAGTCAATGGTATTCTTGTGTTCGGTTGTTGTTTTGTTTCCAGATTACATCCACCAAACTAAAGGCTGTGCATTAGTAAATAATCATAGCACGAGGAGTTCCTGGTGAAGAATTATCATAGTGCCGGATTGGTGATGACATTTTGGTTCCGTTGCCAGGACCATTCCTCGTTGGTGGATTTTCTGGAGAGATATTCCCACTTAGGCAAAAATCAATTAGAGGGTAACCTTGTTTTTACTGTGCATAGTAGTTACCATGGTAAAGTCATTTTTACCGTGAATAGTAGTTACCATGATAAAGTCATTTTTTTCTGTGAATAGTATTTATCACAGTAAAGTCACTTTTTACCGTGAATAGTATTTACCGCAGTAACTTCACTTTTTACCGTGAATAGTGTTTACCACAGTAAAATCAGTTTTTACTGCAGTAAGTCAAGTTTTACCATAGTTTACCATGGTCATTTCTATAGTAATTCCAATTATTTGTGCACATAAGTCTTGTTGATTGTACTTGTGGGTTGGTATTTCACGGTGGTTACTTTTGAAAATGGGAAAGATTCTGGTTTTCAGCTCAATCTAATGAAGATGCTTCTTCTTTCATTCAAGAGTTTAAGCAATCTTGTATTTGTAATGGCCTTATAAGAAGGAACAATGGACTGAATTTTTCCTACCTTTTTGGATGGTTCAGCACTTAGGTGGTTTGAAACATGAGGTGATAATGTGAAAAATTCATGGGATTTATTAAGCGAAAGTTTTCTTGAAGAATTTGGTGAACAACAGAGATATGCAAATCTCATGATTGATATCACAAAGCTAACCCAAGGAGAGAAGGAGAAGATAAGGGATTATCATGCTCGTGTTCTAGAGCTAACGAGGAAGCTCGATGCCCAGATCCGGAAGGAAGGATTAGCGGATGGGTTGATGAATGGCGTGGATAATCTCCTATGTAAGCACTTCATTCTTAGGATGAAGCCGAGAGATCGGACAACGAGTGAAGTATGACTGCTTGACTACCATTAAACAAACAAAGGAGATTGCAAGAAGGCAAGAAGAAAGCATGGAAGAGGAGCCCAAAGAAATTGTTGTTAAAGTAGAGCCTACACTAGCACCTTTGCTCCAGAATCCACAACCACTCCCGGTGAGCACAAATATTTCTCATAGTACATCTCTGGGTATGAATATCTGCTTATGAAGATGGGCGATTAACTATTAATCTTCTTGAGGAAAGGAATTTAGTTCTCGGGGAGGAGATAGAGGTCAAACAGAAATATTTCTGAAGTTGTTTGTTATGGTTGTTATAAAAAGGGTCATTATAAGTATAATTTTCCAAATAGAGCTTCTACATCTGGTACAAGAGATAATGATAAAGGAAAAGTACCTATGAATTCTCTTGATGTAGTAGATAAGAGTAGAAATAATGAAGTAGATGTGTTTGTAACAAAAAGAAAGAAAGAAAAAGATAATCAAGATGGAACTGATCCTAAGAAGATGAAAGGAGAAACTAGTAAGAAACATAGGAGAAGAAAGTTGGGTGTGCAGGATTTTCTGATTTCACAGGGGCAAGGACCATACTCCATCTTGGAAGATCTGTCCAAAAGGCCTGCAAATATTACATATGGTCAACTCTTGGCTATGTCTTCTGAGAAGAGGCGGGAGTTGCGAGGTGGACTCAATGCTCGAAGAAGGAAGGAGGTTGAGGTCCCTGTTTTGGAGGCAAAGGCAGATCCTTATGCTCCACAAGTTGAGGTATTATGTAATGGTATTTCAATTCATGATGTCTTAGTTGATGGAGGTGCTGCAGTTAATGTAATGACCGAGTCTGTAATGAATATGTTGGGTTTAAAAATTGATCGCCCTTCAACACTTATGTTAAGGTCATTAAATAAGGGAAAAACTAAACCAGAAGGTGTAGTTTCAAATGTGGCAATATCTGTTATGGGTGTTGTATGTGTGGTAGACTTTCAGGTGATGAAAAATGGTACTATTGCGTACCCAATGCTGCTAGGAAGACCATGGCTAAGGAGAGTTCATGCAAGAAACTACTGGAATGAAGGTTTCATGACACTTAGACGTGGTAGAGAGAGGGTGAAGATAAACGTGATCCCTCGACATCATAAAGCAGAACCTGTGGATTCAAGTGATGAAACTGATGATTGGACATCCTCTGATTACTCTAGTACCAGTGAAGTGGACACTGAAGATGAAGAAAGTGAGGTTGATGTTTCAGTCATGGATATTCTTCCAGTCACACCAACCCAGGACCCCATAAAATTATCTGAAGAAGAAGTTGATGATCGTCTCCAACAAATAAAGATTGGTGATCTTTGTGATGGAGAGTGAGAAGGAATCCTACCTCCGGCTCTTTCGAAGGTACATACACCTATTCACTTTTGATTACAAGGAACTCCGTCAAGTAAGTTGGGTAGAACATTGTATTGAAAGTGGTAGATGGTGCTAAGCCCATAAAGCAAATGCCATATAGAATGAATCCTAATTTTTCCAAGCGTAAAAGAAGAAATAGATAAGTTGCTTGATGCGGGATTCATATTTCTTTGTGGAGAATTCAAAATGGGTTTCTCCCATTGTGATCTCAATAAAAAAGAATGGGAAGCTACGCATTTGTGTTGATTACAGGAAGCTCAATAAGGCAACAAAGAAGGATCATTACCCTCTTCCATTTTCAGATCAGATCTTGGGCGAAGTAGGTGCCGAGTGCTATAGTTTCTTTGATGGATATAGCGGCTCTGACCAAGTTCGTATAGCAAAGAAAGATCGGTGAAGACCACGTTCACCACTCCTTGGGAACGTTTGCTTATAGAGTTATGCCTTTTGGGTTGTGTAATGCTCCAGCAACATTCCAGTGTTTGATGAATAGGGTGTTTGAACCCTACATTGGGACCTTCATCAGAGTATTTCTGGATGATTTTTGCATCTATGGGAGCAATTTGGACCACCTTTTGAGATGGAGACAACATTTCAAAGGTTAGATGAAGCACAAGCCTCACTAAACCCTACAAAGTGTGTCTTTGGATGTTCTAAAGGTGTTTTGTTAGGGCATGTTATATCCGAGAGATGGTATTGGTGCGATCCGATAAAGTTTCAAAAATCAAAGATTTACCATTTCCTATTAATAGAAGTAAGTTGAGATCATTTTTAGGCCATGTGGGTTACTATAGAAGGTTCATCAAGAATTTCTCAAAGATTTCATAGCCACTAACCCAGTTCTTGAAGAACGATGTTGCTTATGAACCAGGAAACAAGGCGCATGAAGCTTTTGGACAACTGAAGGAAGCCCTGGTGTCTTCACCTGTTTTGAAGAATCCAGATTGGAGCAAACCATTCATTGTGTACACTGATGGCTCAGATGCAGCACTAGGTAGTACTTTGAGCCAAAAGGATGAAAATGGGAATAAACATCCAATTTACTTTGGGAGCAGACAAATGAGCAGTGCTGAGGTAAACTATCTTATGGCCTGAAAAGAGGCTCTAGCTATCATTTTTCTTTGTAAAGAAGTTTAGATATTACTTGTTAGGGCAGAAATTTATAGTTGTAACAGATCATCAGGCTCTGAAATATATTGTCAATAAGCCTAACCCATCAGGGAGAATAGCAAGATGGATAATTTTGCTACAAGAATTTGAATTTGATATTATAGATAGGCCAGGAAAGAAGCATGTCAATGCAGATGCACTCTCTCAAGCCTATGATGGTTTAGGATCATCTTGTGATGATGATGATTTTCCGATGCAGCATTGTTCTCCCTTGACACAATCCCTAGTGAATACATAGATATTTGGAATTATCTGAATGAATTCATGTTTCCTGATGGTGCCAATGCAAAGACTAAGAGAAAGATTACTCAAGTCGTTGTCCATATTCTATTCTACGCATGGAGCATTATTTGAATAGGACACGATGGGCGGTCAAGAGGCGGTTGGACGTGATCAAGGAAAGGATTTGCTAGAAGAATTCCACAATGGTACATGTGGAGGGCACTTCTCTGGACAACTTACAGCAAGAAGGATCTTGGATGCAGGTTATCACTGGCCCACTCTTTGTAAAGATTGTTATAATTATTGTAAGACATGTGATATTTGTCAAACACATGGTACGTAAGACTTCATCAACTCCATTATGTCTATTCTTCCACTTGGTCCCTTTGAAAAATGGGGAATAGACATTGTGGAGGTCCACTTTCAACTACATCACGCCAAAATAAGTATATTGTAGTTGCCACAGATTATTTAACCAAGTGGGTTGAAGCTAGGCCATTGAAAACAACTTCCATGGATGAAGTGGCAAGGTTCATATATGAGAACGCATTGTCACGGATTTGGTTGTCCATTAGAAATTGTAGCAGATCAAGGAAGCCACTTCATTAATGAGGTGGTAGAAGCCCTAGTCAATAAGTTTTCTATTAAGCACAGGAAGGCAACAACATACAAGCCAAGCACAAATGGACAGGTGGAACGAACAAATTTTGTGCTGTGTCAAATTCTAGCAAAAGATGCAGCCTTGCAGGTACATAAATGGGATAAAAGGATTCATGCATTGTGGGCATATAGGGCAACATCAAAGTCGCAACAGGATACTCCCCATTTGGTTGGCCTATGGAATTGATCTAGTTCTTCTATTGAGTTTGATATTCCCCTTTGTGAGAGTTATGAAAAATGAAAGGATGGATGAAAGTGATTCAGTAAAAGAAAGGTTGGTACATCTTCATTTGCTAGAGGAAATGAGGGAAATAGCAAAGGATACAAGCCATAAGAAGAAAATGAAGCAAAAGGAGTACTTTGATCAAAAGATCCGGTGGTCTCCATTTCAAGTGAATGACTTGGTTCTAGTATATGATTCCAGATACAAAAAAAGAAGACAGAGAAAATTTCTTCCAAAATGGATGGGCCCTACAAAATAGCAGTTGTGCATGAAAATGGTACATACCGAATTGGAGGAATTGGATGGCACTCCCATTACAAAATGGGTCAACCACGACAAGTTGAAGATTTTCCAAGCACCAAAATAGTCTACTCCGAGGACGGAGTAGAAGCTAGGAAGGGGGAAGATGTCGACACTAAAATTTTCCTCCATAATTTCTATTTCATTAATGTATGTATTAGGAATAGGATGTTGTTAAGTATAATTAGTAGTAGCCTCTGATAGAAGATAATGGCGCCGTCAGTATGGTGTCGCCAATAATGTGGAATACGGTAATGATCAAAGTACAATAGGAATGTTGTAAAAGTAAATATTTGTCGTAATTGGTCCGGTAATGTTAAAATGTCAAAGTTTGGGTAATTAGAGAAGTAGGGTCTACATGATTAGGAATTAGAATATTATATTGGTAATAAGGACAAGGAGTGAGGTCATAAATATTTTGTGTATTTTATTTGTAAAAAGTCTAAAAATGTGGAACCCATGTAAAATGATAAGGTTTATCTTATCTTAAGAGATAAGCTTACATGTACAGATAAGAGTTAAGGTATGGAATATGATTCATCAGAGTGGATTTCTTATCCTATCTTAGAGATAGGATGGATAAGCCTGGAAGTTCTATAAATAGAGAGGCCACCCCCCTCATTTAGCATAGAAAGAAGTAGTGAGAAATATTGTAGGAAGTGTGCAAAGGAAGCCATCAGTTAAAGGTGTGTTGAAGAAGCCATCAAGAGGCGTAATTGTAAAGTTTCTCCCATAGTCTTGTTGAAGTGCCTCATGGGTGAGATTGTAACAATTTCATGTTAATATTATAATTTACTTTGATATTTCAGATTTGTCATCATTATTGTCTTATCATAGTCAATAGTATTCTTGTGTTCGGTTGTTGTTTTGTTTCAGATTACATCCACCAAACTAAAGGTGTGCATTAGTAAATAATCATAGCACGAGGAGTTCCGGTGAAGAATTATCATAGTGTCGGATTGGTGATGACAGACCCCCCCATAGAGGTCGAACGACAAAAACCCAAAAACTGTCTTCACAAAATGATAAGCCATAAAAAAAATCATATTCAAATCAAAGGATTTAGTATATTAAGAGTAATAACATCCTAAAGTTACAGGGCATTCCATATCTTACAAGCCTCAGAAATCACAGAAAATTATACAAATGAATATATCCACAATTAGCCTAACAACAACAGATCGAGTGAATCCAGTAACTTTCCAAAGCACAAATTCATACCCAACTTCCAATATCAAGTAACAATGATAATACCAAAATAATAATACCACTTAAACCCTTTATCAACATGATCACACAAAGAACTATTGTAGAGAATTCGTTTATACAAGCACAAAGTGGAAAACGTTGTAGAGAGAGGAAAGAGATGTTCCAAGCAAAATACCATTCAGAACATGAAAAGATTTCATTTCAGGAAATTTTTAAAACTAGTAGATGTTAGATTAGGTAGTGCTTAACATGCCTGATTTCCAGTCTCTACCAGCCGCAAGGACACCTCCTAGAGCAGCAACAGCTATAACGATCCCCAATCTCGAATCAGAGGATACCTAGAAGCAAACAAGAAACCCAACTGTAGAAAATGGGTGGCGAGAAGAGGTGCGAATCATTACCCAGCCCCAAGATTTGATCGAGCTTCTTCCATGTTAAATTCACCACTGGACAAGTGACTTTCCAAAATGAAAAGGCAAGACAGCTCAACTAAAACTTCACCTCGTTCTTCTACTATAGCTGCAAGATTTTACAACAACTGATCATGATTGTGGTCGCGTGCAACTAGAACATCAGGATCAACACCAATGGTTCCTTGGGATCACCCTGCAGCAGCTGTCGCACTTAACTCTCTCTGGAGGCCACTGATTTTCTGAGATAAGTTTACTTCCCTGCCCTATAGCTGCTGCATATAGCCAAATACTTCCTCACGGCACTTTCTTAGGAGAATTTTGATTCTACGCTCCACTAAAACTGCCTGTACAGCATGATTTTGAGAATCCACACCCACCCACGCAACATCAGGGTGATAGACCTTCATTTCACCATCAATGAATCCACTATCCAGAACACGCCAATGCAAGCTACGCGGCCACCAAGGTTTCTTTGCGTGAGCAGGTCAAAATGAGGTGTCAGGGTTATAAATCATGGTAGATTGGTGAACAAGTAGGCCTGTCAAACAATGAAGATAGTTGGTGGAGGTGCCCAACCACACACCACTTGCCAAAAGGACAAAACAACAACATTCACAATGCCTTCTCCCTCATGCAGGCGGAGTCACATAGATGGCCATAAAGGATGGCATGAAGGTAGGTGAATGCAACTATTTTCCATTAATTTTAAGCTTGCATGGAGCCAAGGGAAAAAGACTAGAGGTTGTAGTTTTTAAGGCAACACATTTGAATGGCTAACCAAGGCAACAATAATAGGCATTCTCTTCAATTGCGTGAACCCAGGCTCGGTCTACGGGAGCGACCGACAACATAAAAAAAAACTTAACGATAATAATTAATACTTAAAATTGATAACAATTGAAAATAAAATACAATCACCAATCGACAATAATAACAATAGTAATATTATTATTATTATTATTATTATTACTTTGTAGCTTAAAATAGTTATTAATTATAATCGTAACGGTCAGAAGTCAAGCTCGACAATAGAGAAAAAAACTTATTATTATTATTATGGATATTCCTCTTTAACCAAACACATCCTAACACACCAAAACGTCATTCCAGCCCTCTACTAGGATAATAGAACACGATATGCCTTTAACAGGGTATTCATAAAGGACACTACGAGGTCTACAACTAGAGGCAACGACAACAAAAAGAGGAGGCAAGACAGAGACAAAGGATGCTAATCCTTCTCTGTGAAAAGGAAGAAGTCATGTAACGAATAAAAGAGCACACTTTCGCAAATGTTCAATGTTTAGCAATAGGGTCAGAAACAAGGACTAGGAGTACGCCAAATGGGGCATTACACCACCAAATCAGCGTAGTGTACATCCAGCTAAAGAAACAAAATATCTTGAAGAAATTAAAGATAATCAAGAGTGAATAATTTATAAAGTAAAAATTTCTGATTGTTAAATTGATTAAAACCCATTTTAAGATAAGGTTAGCTATCAAGAATTTAGTTCTGGGATGTGGAATGGATTTGGTGGCAATTTCAATGATCGAGAGAATGAAGCTTGATGGTAGAAAAGGAATCCAACGAAGTGAAGCAATGCAGAAGAGGCTAATCACATTGGGGGCCAACCTTGCCACAATATGACCAAGCTGCAAAATGGCGGTCCAGAGCACAATCTTTGGTCTTTGATGAGGATGATGCGGCATACTTGCAAATGAGAACGGGAGCAGTGGGCCAAACATGAGCTTCATCACTTTCTGTTCTACCAAATCAATTCTTCACCAAACATAAAGTAGTTCTGCGATAAAAGTGATTTTGCTCAAACCATGCAACTAGACTTGAGGATGCTAAAAACAATTAAACCGTTTAAAAACCCATCAGACGCTCATCAAATTTAACATAATGTCATGAAGGACCACAAACCCTTTACCATAGCGGGAATGTTTTCGACATAATTAGCGGTTAATACACGTTAATTTACAATTAATTGGTTGTTTAAATTCTTTTGAATTAAATATATCTAATATATTGAAAGGGTTGTAATAAATGATAAGGTTCTTTAGTTTATTAGACAATCCATAGATATAAATATTTCTATATAAATTACACAAAGAGTGAAAGAAATAGAGTCGAGAATCGATGAATTTTCTTAGTTAAAGGAAGGCTTTGGTATATGGTATAGATATATACTTACTCAATTATATGTCAAAGGATTCAATATAAATATATGCTTACTCAACAAGTATTATTTGTTATATATTTAAGATTTTGATATAGATATACCCTCCTCCAAAGTGTATTATCAACTATACGTTTAAAACTTTGATTTACACAACAAATATAAATCAACTTTTATATTGAAAGATTTAATAATATAATAATAATAATAATACAATTTAATATTACAATTATATTAATAACTCGGACACTTTACATATTAAGATTATATTAATAACTCCAACACTTTAGATTCTTTTCATAGAGCCGGAAGAGGAGACCAAGTATTCAAGATTTGCAATCTTTTTCTAGAGTCGAGAGAAAAATATGTATTCAATATTTCTCCATTTACGATTTGGACCCCAATATCAACTACTAAGAACAAAATAATTTAGGAATCCAGAAAGGCAATTTATTCGATCTTTTTGGAATTATTTTTTTCCTAGAAAATACACTATGCATTTCATTCATGGTGGTGAGTTTCTTTTCTCCTCCACTTTAGACAACAACTATTCTTAGTGAACTTAAATGAATATATCGTGCATTGCATTTATGTATTATTTGACCTTAGAGTTTGTATTTTCTTGATTCACTAGTCATCTCACAAGAGAAGAAGGAAATGTATTTATTTTTGGTATATCCTCTAGAAAAACATAATTTATCGTGTTATTTTTGTTTAATTGATGAAGTTAGTCCATTCGGCCTTGTTGGGAACATCTATATGGACTAAAAAAAAGCATTCATAAGTGCTTGTGCATGACAAATATAGGAATTTTTGGAATGGGTGTATTTCTTTATAACTATGTCTACTCCTTCACATGTGATTTTTGTTTTCATCTATGATAATATGATATCTAAACATGTGTAACACCCACAAAAACGACATTCAAAACCACATCAAAACTATCAATTTCATTGGGAGAAAATTTGTGATTTTTTTTTTTTTAAAAGATTGCAAGAGTGAAAAATTGGTCACGATTTAATTAATTTCTGATTAATTGTTTATCTTGTTTGACCACTTAGGTCCTTAATAAATTTTATAAACAATTCTTAAGTTAAAATGGTCACATTTACCTATGTCATTTATACCCTTATTACACCTTTATTCTAATTAATTAATTTTCATATAAACACTTGTCTTTTTTAACCCCTTAATTAATTTAATTAAAAATGTCCCATTAGCCACTTTAGTTTTAATAGCTAGCACAAACATCATTTACTTATTTATTAATTCAAAGTAGAAGGGAAGGGGTCACAACATAGTCTAACCCACAAGTGTAGGTACCCTAGGGCCTTATTAGTTAATTAGATTCATAACATTTCACACATACCCATTCCTACAAAAATTCCAATCACTTAAGTGATGCAAGATTCATCCTCCACCATTGGATCAATTCTATCAAGGCCATTGGACTAAAACATGCCCTAAAATCATTAAGAGTCTCTTTTATTCACATTTTCCCTAATTTTATTTCATTTTTGTTTTGTAGGTTTTGGGAGCATGAAGGTCATGGATCTATGGAGGGTTTGTTCATTGCACTCGGATGTATACACACAGATTTGAAGAGTTATTTTACATCCCTTTCCTAGGGTTTGCTTTGCATGTTATTTGTTATTTGTATTTTTTTCAATGATCTTCCCTATTTTATTCTCTATTACAAGAAGTATATTCACAGATCTAGGGTTGGGTATATGTATATATATATATATACCTGTTTGTATATGGCTTTTGATTTTAAATTTATTTCAAAATTTCTAAGTTAAAAATATCGACTTAATTATATATATATATATATATATATATATATATATATATATATATATAGTGTATGTATGTATGTATGTATGTATGTATGTATGTATGTATGTATAATCAATGGTCGGTCGATTTAAACAAAAAGCGCAGTGCAGGCTGTATAGGTGGCCGCGACCAGTGTTGGGACTGGGTATTATATAAGGAAAGGGGTTTGGGGTCTCCGTTCGAAGCATGGAGTATGGTATACTAATCTGTGACTAATCTGTGGGTGGGGTTGGTGCCCCACCCTTATTATATATATATTTTTAATAAAACCCCAACCAAATAAGTATGGACGGCCCAATATTATTAATTATTTTTTGGGAAACAAATCAATGCGTTCGGTTGGATACTATCAATATTAAATTTTAATATAATATATATACGCATATACACACACACACTTCATTATTCATATAAATATACAAGTTTATATATATATCCATTTATATAAATTCATATATTTATAGTTCGTATATAAAGCCCTTTTTAAAAAAATAAAGCAATCAATTAGTCAAATTTACGTGTATAACAAAATGCAAAAGCTTAAGTAATTTACAAAAATTATATATATTCCTACATAATAGTGATAGATCTACGAATTTCCTTTCCATTCAACTAAGAACAAGTAGATGAAGTGAATATATTTCTTAACTTGATAAGGATCATTGAAATATTTATATTGTCTAGTTTACAATAAGGAGAGAAATGTAACAACCATAAAACATACTTAAATGAAACTTTTAAAAAAAAAAAAAATTCAATTCAAGTTCAACAAAATCACTTAAAAAGCAAAACCACATATTCTTCTCAAGCAAGAAGATCATTTTAAAAAATATATATTTTACAATGCCACTTCACATGCCTCTTTTCCAACATGTATAATACAAATTTGATGAGTGAAAATTGCAAGAACATTCTTTCATAATACAATAATCTTAGTTCATTTCCTTACTGATGAAATAGTTCTTTCCAACAATTTGAAGGAGTATTTCACAAGATTACACTTTTACTTTACAAAAATGGGATAATATTACAAAAATTATCTTTTTGGCTCCAACAAGGTATAACTCCTCTAATCTTCAACTTTGCGCTCTTCCCTCCTTATCAAATTTGAATCACAATACAATGAAAGGGGAGTAGGTGATGCTCTCCACCCAACCTATAATCCAATAAGAGGAGAATTCATCCTCCTTATTGGCCCCTAGCCCCAAACAAAGAACAATGGGGAGTGTTATGCAACTTTTGACAACTTTTACAAAAATGGCTTCCACAAAAATAAGCATTCCACAATAACAACACATTCAAATAAACACACAGCAATATTTACAAACTTTCCAACAACACATAGGCTTGACAACAATCCAAAATGAGCAAGGAATATGGGAACCACCTCGTTATGCCTCCCAAGTTATATAAGAGTTCCACCCAATAGCCTCCATGTGCACATCACAAAACACGCTCTCTCTCTCTCTCTCTCTCTATATATATATATATATATCATTTTCTCTCCCCATTTCAAACACATAACATGTAGAAATATTATCCTTTTCTCTCCCCATAGGTGAAACTCCTGTTCACACTCCCTCCAAAATGTATGCCTCATAAATCCCTTTTCCCTCCCTAATGGTCCCATACTTCCATCTCCCACACCCTTCTTAAGGCAAGCTACCTAACCCCAATATATCACATTCACAACACTCATGCAAATACTCATAAAAACATAATTTTCACATCTATTTTCATAAATTAAGAAATAACAAAAGTGGAGATCCTACCTCTCCATTAAGCTTCCAAAAATATTAACTCCAAAAGCTTTCAACACCTTCAAACAAAGCACAATCCAAAATGCAACTCTAAAAAGGCTCCAAGCATGAACCTCAAAACCCAATTTCAAAAGTGCAAAAGAAAAAATAAGACAAGTAACCAAAAATCCTTCAAATTCACCCAATAAATATAAAAGGGAGGTGAGGATGACGAGGTGGCTCTATGTAGGATGTCACTTCATCATCCCTCCATTCCAACTCACAAGTCAACACATCAAACCCAATGCAATAAATGAACATGTAAGACTTATGACATGCACACATGACACTCCAACATGCACTCCATGCCTTTTAAGGACAAATTAATTGTGGTAAGTAAAAAAGTGCAATTATTTTCTCTTTTACATTCAACAAATGCATTAAAATGGTCAAAATAAGCCCCATACTTCATAATTATGGTTAGTAGAAGAGTTTGAGATGTAAGGGACAAGGTTAACTTGTCCCACAAGTCTCAAAAAGTGGCCTACAAGGAAAAATTCGAGTTTGGGAAGGGAATAAGAGTACACACCACCTAAATTCAATTAATTCATTCCACATCAAGCACAAATCAAGGACTATCTACTATATTTATTACCCAAATGTCACCTCTTCCTTTTAGTTTAAAATTTAAGTTAAATTAGCTAATTAAGACACATTAACAAGTGCTAATAAAGTGACTAAAATTTCCCAATAATTAAATACATACGCCATAAATAAAATACACAAAATTAAAAAAGGAAACATTACACCCTATGGCCACACATGTGATGTCACCCCCTATGGGAAACCTCCTAACTAAGCATGCAATCATACCACATATACATTAGACTTAAGTTGTCAAATTGTTCCATGTTGCAAAACACCCGACATTCTTAAGGGTTGGTTCCTATCCCATTTCGTTGTACAATGATATAATTTTCCTATAATCACAAAAATAATAATACTTTTTGGCTTCAAGGCCATATCAATATGTCATGGAAATAAATGCACATAAAACATCCATCATACAATCCTCAACATACATCAAGCAATACAACACACACATATATTTATCAATTAACATCGTTGTATAATGTAGCTAAATCATTATCATCAAATTTATGATTTTTATCAATTATTTGAAATCACTTAACATTTCAATTCTACTCTAGTAAATAATTTACAATCATCAATAATCCAATTCACATTCTACAATAATCATGAAATTCCCTATATCTACTATAACTCCTAACTACTAGATACACTCAACAACATATTACCGATCCCTAATACCATCATATTGTTAGCAATTCACAAAATCAATGAGACCACATGGTTAGTCCAATACTCCGAATATACTCAATACGTCAAGAATCCAAATGTCAGTATATAACAAAGTAACCATTCTAGATCATCATCATATCCTTAAATGTCCATCAAGGTCCACAATACACCCATACAATCCAAAGTAATAATCAGAACACAATAGTAATCATGATGTCCCTTGTATCTTAACAACATGCTAACTAAAATATAATAATAAGGTCCATGTCTCTAATCAATCGAAATTAAAATCATAGTATAATCAATGTCGAAGAGGAGTGGGCATTACAAGATGTCAAGGATAAAAACTCTTTATATAGTAGAATTTTTTTATCATGTCAAACACATTCAAAACAATGTAAAAAAATGGAAGTTTTAAATCATTAATAACAATCGAGCAAGAAGATGATAATTGTTTAGAGTTTAAATAATTGAAAAAGCGAACATATATAAAAATATCATTAAAATTGAAGACATGTCAAAATCATGAATCAGATTAATACAAATTCAACAACATTCAAAATAAAAGGAAATAAATCACAATGGACTTACCTATTATCCCATATCCATGTATTATGTAGTTTACTCCATTATATTTATTTAGTTTACAAGTCCATTTCTACTCTTAAATTGGAAGTATTAAAAATGGCATCAAAAAGAGAAAATAAAGTATTATGAGGCATTATCATTGTAGATAACGATTATAAATAATGATGAATAAATGTAATAGGCATGTATAAGTATTGTTAAAATATGACATGCAATGAAAATGGTTCAGAAAAAAGTGAAATGGACAACATGAACCATATTTACAAAAGACAAGCTAAAAAACAATTTAGGAGGTTCAAATATATGTATACTATAAAATTATGTATGCGGAAAATAAAACAAGAATAAATTAAAATTATTTTATATTCTTGTAGGTTAGTGTTACATAATATTTCATATCTCAAATTTTAAGTTTAGTTATATTTAAATTATTTTAAAATGGTTTCTTTTAATAATCACTAATTAAATATAATTATTCTTATTTATTATAATAATAATTGAAAGGTAAGGAGATACACATAACATATAGATATTTTTATAAAAAATTACTTGTTAATTATAAGGGGAGATATAATACATTTTACATATGGATGGTGAATATAATACATTATTTTGAACTTGAGAGAATCCAACCACTCTCTTCATTTTATAAAATTTGAAGTGTTAAAATTTATTTCAAATTAATCTTATTCATAATATATACCAAAACATTTTAGCAAAATGTTACTCTTACAATTACATATAGTTAAGGAGTTATTAGAACTATTATAACAACCAATAGAAATATAGGTAAAAACAAATTCACATAAATATTTATAACATCCCTTAAAATTTCATTAAAAAAACCTTTCATTTTCCTTTTAATTTAAATCTTAATGTGTTTTTGTGTATAATTAATACAAAAGAAATATGAAATTCTATTATGAAATGGCCAAACATGAGTCCCTAAAATATGTTTATTGTCTTTTCCATTACATTATTTAGAACACTTTTAATATGTGTGTTTTTTTATAAAATTTGTATTCATTTATAGAAATATTATTAAGAAACACATTTTATATACATTAATTTGCTTTATACTAAAAAAACGATGAACTAAAATTCATAAAATTTCCATTAATAAAATATCAATGACTTAGTTTAATATTAAAATTGCATTATATTATTTACTTAAATAATTCTATGATTTTAAACATGGAGAGATTGTTCTTATATGATATTAATAATATAGTTTAATATTATTACATGAACAATATTTTAAAAATATTTATTAGTAGTACATGTTAATACTTGGTGTATGTTGCTTCATATGAGTTTGATTGGTGACACTCATCTTGTACCTTGTGTTAGACCTTTGCTATTCATAGGAGCCTATATAAAAACACCGACTATTTATTTTTATTCGAGTTCATGATACAAACTAATACTTGAATGGAATCCACTTTTTGTTTATTTCTACTATAATGATAGATTTACATAATGTCATCAATTTTTTACGAAAACATTGTAATAACTACATAAATAAATAAGTGAAGTTTTGTTAATAAATCCTTAAGAAGTTAAGAAAAATACAACAAGAAATATTGTGTTATAAGGAAAGTAATATGTATCTCACTAACCCAATCCTTAAAAGGAAAATAAGATTAGTGTGGCTTATGAGATGACAAACTATTTGCCATAATTATGGAAAATAGAAAGGTCAAAGAAGTCTATTAACCATAATTGAGAAGAAGAAATAAAACATACAAAATGAATGAGTAAGGTTATAAGTAAAATAATACTCAAATAGGGAAAATTAATCCTCACGAAATCAATAAGTCGAAGGAGAAATCATGTTTTCCTTTCCTTTATCGAACTATGTAAATAAGACAATCTTATGAAGCTATTAATAAATGGAGTTAATAATATACGTTATAGGATTTTGATATGGAATTATTATTTTCATCTTCATTTCTTCTTATTCATTGCCGATGTTATAGTAGCTTTATGCATTAATGATGTTTCAAAGAGTGAATGCACAAGGAAATATTTATATACTTATTATGGCTTTCGGTGAAGATGTGAAGGATGCCTACCTTGGTTTTGATATCACTTTATCTTCTAACCACCTACTTCACTTGGGGAAAACAAAACTATCGACCGAAGAAAAAATGTGACGGTGGATCAGGATATGCATATGACATCTACATAAATCCATGTTTTTAAAATGGAAAACAATGTCCCAATTTATAAGATCATGGATTGACACTTCGAGGAAAATAATTGTAGAACCGCGTAGAAGAATGAAATTGTTGCAGAAAATGAAATATAGCTGAAGGAGATAGAGATGAACCATTAGAAATAACTTTTCTTTCATTGTTAAAATATTTTGAATGAAAAATAGAATACCTAATAAAGTTTTTTGTTTTTGAGTACAACTAATATTAAAATTACAAAGAAATACTCTTATAAAAGGCATATTGGCAAAAAAATATTTCACTATTCATTTCTCATTAGAATCAATCACCTAAATCCTAGCAACCATTTTTATTTAAGTGAAATAAAACATGCCTTGCCAAATATTTTAGGAAAAAATGATGGGAATTATACAGAAAATTCACTTTAGAAAGGCATATAGGCTAATTGGAGAGTCAAATAGTACAAAAATGAGCCACCACCTTTGGGTTTGGTGGTGGCATCAAATTTTTGGATATAAATATTTCTCACCTTTGATCTAGAAAATGTATGCCTCCTTGTGGCAATGGTGTCTTGAATAGTGCATACATGTAGAAATGGAATGTTGTACTTCATTTCATTAGAAGATAGAAAAGCAGTCAATGCCTCTCTTTGAGTCATAGTGTGAGTTCACATATTATGGAATATAGGATTCCACTTGTAGTTTAGTCGGCAAGTGCAATCAGCTATAATCTATAAAAATTGTACCATACCCATAATGCACTACATGTGCATGCATGTGATTTGTGTTTTTAGTTGATGGTGCTTTTGATGGGGAAATCCATGACAAAGAAAAATTAGCCACGGTTAAAGTTGCTTTCACCTGACTAAATATACCCATCTAGAAGAATGTTTATATTGGATCATGAACACACGTTAATCAAGATGCAAGATTGAATACTAGGTGATCTTTATTCATTATCAAATAAACAACATGGTTGCAATATTTATAGATATTACATAGCTAATACAAGTAGTAAAAATGGTAATGACACTAGTCATAAAAATATATTACAACTATGCCCTAACAAACTATTGACATAAGTAATATTGATTACTTACATTATATTATTTAAAAAGATGAATTAACATACTAAAACTAAACCTAACAACTAAAAACATCCTTGTCCTGAAATTAGAAGATGATGTGCTCCACAAATTCCAAGTGGAAGATGAATACATCGGGCTTGGACTCATGCAAATTTAATTTTTTTTGCCCAAGCTACACCGCTTATATGAGTGGATCATTGCACTTTGGAGTCTAGAAATAAATGGTAAGGATCAAACTCTTTCCTTGATCTAAAGAATATTTCATTGTTGTTTTTGAATCTATGGAGGATCATGAATGAATTCTCCGTAGGTATTGTTTTTTGGGGGATCAATATGGACTTATGCCTAAACCTTGGTCTCCCCTTTTTGTTCCTTTGAAAAATTATTTTGACACTTTACCCATTTGGGTTAGATTCCCAAGCCTTCCCTATAACTATGGGATAAATCCTACCTTGAACCTATTTTTAATAAGCTAGGAGCCTTTGAAAAATATGATAAGGCTACCTCCCTTCAGTTCCATACTACTTATGCTAGGATTCTTGTGGACATTGATATTTCTCGGGACCCTCTAGAGAGCATAAATTTATAGATTCGTGATAGAACCTTGACACAAATACTGGACTATGAAAAATTAGATTTTTAATGTCACTGATGTTTTAAAACAACGCATTTGTTAGGGGATATTTGTCATACAAAAAAAGGGGGAAATATTCTGCCTAGTGGGTGGATTCTCTCTCATCTCATTTCACCATTAATCTCCCTTTTTCCCTATTCTCAATCCCACTTCAAGTGACCTCGGGTGGTCTCTTCCCCGAGTTGTGAAACCCTCTCATATCCCTCATCTTGAATCATTGAATCACATTTCACGAGTCCTTGTTGAGGTGGTGTTGCAGAAGGAAATCCCCTCTTCTCTTAATATCCTTTCGACCTATTTCAAATTCACATGTTCTTCTTTAGATGCGATTACGGTGATGAGCTTAACAAGGAGGAATGGAAGTTATTCCAAAACAAGAAAAGAGGATCTTCTAAACTCAAATCAACCACTTCTTGTATGACACTTAGATCACACTCTTCGGCCATTGGTTGATTTATGTTCTTTGTTGTTTACATTTCACATGCAAGGCTTGGTACATTACGGCAATTTTTTCGATGTGTTTATTTTGAGATTCATTGTATTATCTAGGTTTGAAGCCTTTTTATCCTAGGTAGGATGTCAGTTTAAACACCTTTATCCTTAATAAAAACATTACCCCTTAATTCAACATGATATCAAGTGAAAAGAGAAATATTCTCGAAATAAATCATTTTTTTATATCAAGTAAGAATGATTGGATACATTGCATTGATCAAAGAGGAGAATAAATATAAAAGTATTTAGTTAAAAATAAGATCATTTACTAAGTAATTGACAATCATCCCAACTAAATCTATTATGTCAACAAAGTATTATGCTTGAACATTCCCCCTTATTACATTGTATTTACAAATGTACCCCGAAAAAACTCAAATTTCACCTTATCAAGAGACTTGGTGAGTATACTAGCTACCTAAAGAATATGTTGGGAAGTATGGGGCTGGATGTGGTGATTCAAGACATGATCTCATATGTAGTGACATTAGACCTTAATATGTTGGTTCTTTCATGGAAAAATAGATTCTTCACAAGATTCAACACACCCTAATCAAGGTAATAAATGATAGATGGATTTTCTTAAGGAATTTCTATGTCATACAGATACAACATAATCAAATCATTATTATCTATTCTCACCCCGGGTGAGAATGGACAACTGGGATCTTGCATGCAAGCAATGTCAATGGATCCACAGTCAACAGGGTGTGCATGCAATTTCCATTATTGAGGGTAGAACAAGACTCTTTAGAGAGGTTGGAAGCCATTAGAGGAATTTTTCCTCTTCTGGGTTTTCATCAAGTTTTAAGTTTTATTCAGGTTGGAGAAGCAGGCACCGGGACCCACTTGTGGAAAAAATGGAAAAAATCGGGTGCCTTGGTCTAGGACACTCAAGGTCATCTTTACACATCTCCCCAACTTTGGAAGAGTAAAAAAATGCAAAAGCATCCGGGAAGAGTGGGAAAATCTTGCAAAATGCCTTGTGCTCTTAACTAGATCATCAAGATGGTGGGCGAGATGGATCCCACTGACGTGCTACTCAAAGTCATCTAACTACTATCTTGTTTGGGAGGGGCGAGTTGTTAAAACCACCCATCGAGATCATGTGGAGATCAAATCGAGTTGATTTGATATTGCATGGGGAAAGCTCTGCAGAAGTGGCCGAGATGGGTCAAGACTTGGCAAGCTCACAAAAATGGTACAGAGCAGGGAAAACTCAATTTGAGCATGAAGTCATTGAAAGGAGTTGAGTCATTTGGATTTCAAACCACAAGCCCCAAGATTGAAGGTTTAAGTAGGGGATACGTTGTAAGGATCACTAAGTTCACAATTTACAAATCCCAAGCTAAATCGAATCGATGGTTGAGCTACTACAAGTGCCGAAAGTGTGTAAAAATCCCTAGTGAGCCTTAATGGTGGAGAGGCCGAGTTACACATCGAATGGGCGAGTTATGTATACCAAGATATACATTGCATGTTGTTATGTGCAAACAAGCTTAATGTTGCATTATGTGGGAGAGGTTGACGCATGCCGGGGCCAAGATGTTAACATTGATGGTAGTGGCGAGCTATGGTTGAAAGAGGAACTTGGGCATCAAATATTAGGTAAAACGATTAGCCTTGAGTCTTTCTTGAACCAGGTCTTTGCGACACGTTCATGTAGACCACCTTGAATTCATTGCAAAGGAAACGATTCAAGCCTTGGAGGAAAAATTTAGGCAAGCTCAGCATCAAGATCCGAGCTGATGCAATAGAGGTTGGGGAACTTAGTGCAAAATGGCGAAGTGAAATGGAGTTGGCTCGCCGAGCCAACTCAGCAAGCCGGGGTCAAAGTTTGTGGGTATGCCATGTTGGCTGAAGCAGCTTTTAGTGCACAGGGAGCCCTTTTGAATTTGGGCCGCGTGTGCTGAGGCAACCTGACTTCGCTGCAGGCAATGCAGTGCGGAGGAAGAATGGATCGCAAGAATGGGTACGGCTCCGCATGGGGCGTGAGACACACTACGGACCTGAGACGAGATGTGCATCTAACGCACCAAGAGAAGACTAAGAGAAGCAGCTGAATTGGAAACTGGGTTTCAAGTGTCCCAGTTGTACTCGTGCCTCGTGTGTATAAATAACTCACTTTTTCCGAAATATAAATAGGGCTTTTGTAAATCGGCCGCAAAAGGCACGAAATGAACGAGCCGAAGGGCGGTGTGTTCCCCGTATAACGTTGAGTGAAGTCTTCGAGGTCGATCATCCGATGGTGATGTCGAGTTGACATGGAAGTGGGGCAGTGCAACATACACGCCGAGGTAGAATAAGCGGTTTGCCTAATGCAAACGACGAGGCCGAGCTAGACCGAAGGGATATTCAATGAGGAGCCCATCGGGATAAATAAAAGGCGAGTCGATGGTGGGGGTTTTCACGAAGCGCCAATCTGGAGGGATTGAAGCGGTTATCACGGTGGGTAAAACAAATCCCAATGCACATAAATATCCTGATGCATGTAAAATGGCCAGCTCGGTGAACCAACTGCCGAGCTAGCCGAGATGGCTCCAAATTTATCCATTTTAAACACTCAACCTCCTCTTAAATAAAATTTGATGGAAATGATGGACCCCACAAACTTTTAAATGCTCCCAAGCTATTAAATCATGCAAAAACATTATGGAGAGAGGGAAAATAATTTAAATGTTAATTTCTAGCCCAAATTAATTGCTCAATCCCGAAACAGAGATGCCAAGGTGGTAAAACCCAAAATAGCTACCTTCGCTCAGAGGAGTATAACGTTTTTGTTTCTCAACCAAATCGTGAAAAATTGGACTCGTTGGAATCATGGTTCCAATTTCTACACACATAAATCAGAAATTTCAAGGATTTATGGAGTTTTGGGGAAGAAATTTGTAGAAAACGATCCCGATTCAAAATGCAGATACTTATAGTTGGTCAAGGCAACCATAATTCCTCTACTGCAAGTTATGGGACAGCATGGGGTAGCTTTTGCAGGTCACATATCATCATTTTCCCACATTTATGGCATCTTGCAAGTGGCTAGAAAGGTAAATCGAGATTGCACTTCTCTCTCCTCTCTCATTCTATAAATTGTAAAGGGGGTACATTTGTAAAAGAGTTGGACATTTTTAGTGTTGTCCCTCTTTTCTTTTCTTTGTAGGAATGTTGTGGAGCCTCTAGCCCTCCCTTTGTAAGAACTTTTGTCATAAATCTTTGCTCTCTCTATTGTAGTGGTGAATTTTTGCATCTTGTGAAGCAATAAAATCAAGTATGTTGTGACTATTTCTCTACCCTCTCTTGGTTATATTGTATTTTTATTACCTTTATCCATGCTTGCAGTGATTGCACATATCTTATTCTTATTACATGCTAAAATTTGTTTGTACTAACTTGAAAATGGTGTGTTGTGTGAATCTATCTTTGGTCTATGGTGCATCTTTTCCACCCTCTCCATTTCTCACCTTCCTCTATTTTCGGGCATCAAACTTGTATAAAGAACTCCTTCTCTTGGTGTTATTACCTATTTTAGTGTAGTATTTCCCTTTTCATGCACTCCTTCTCTCTTTTCCTCCTTGGAATTGTTAGGTTAGGGGTAGATAGTTATATTTCCTTCCTTAGAGTAGTTATAGCATTAGGATTAGGATGAGGAAGAAGGCTTTCTCCAGAGGTTCACCTCAAGCCCGCAAGTCCCACAACTTGAGAGGTGATACCCATGTTACCCAGTCACACCGAATGCCCCATTCACATCTTTGGTGATACGGGGGTACTATGATTTGATGATAAAAATCACCTCACACACAACTCCTCATGAAGAATGATATTTAACCTCATTGGATGAGAGACAAACAATAGTTTTTTTCTTCTTACTAATCCACGAGATAAGTCTATATTCGAGATGAAAAAAATCATGTAGTTGACTTCCTATCATAAAAAAATCAAACATAATCCAAGTCGGTATATCCCTCAAAGAAGAAATGAGAGCTCTTATGATATCTTATACCATAATAAATTGACCTCGGACATATTTTAGAACATGATTTTCAATAACAATAATGAAATTTCTTCACTCTGCATAAATCATGAAAGATAGCTGACGACAAAACATAGTATAAGTCAAGTAAATGAGAATCCCATCAAGATGCTTGTAGAGAGTAGGATCTACTTGAGGTGAATCCTAGATTTGGGAGATTTGTAAACCTTTCTCCATTGGATTGGAAACAGGTTTACAATCAAATATCTCATACTTTTCCAAGAGTTTCTTTTATATTTCATTTGTGAGATAAAAATGTGATGCTTCTTCTTCCATATTTCTAAGCCAAGACAGTAATGATGTAGCCCTATTTCTATCATGTCAAAGGATTTCTTCAAATTGTTATTTACATATTAAATGAAATTGTTTAAGAATCATATGATAACAAGATCATCCAAATAAAAAAACAAGAACAAAAATCTTTGTGCCTATTTATTGATATACAAATTTGAATATGAGGGTCCATGGGTGAATCCATGTTCTAATACATAATCATATATCTTAATGTACTATGCCCTTTCTACTTTCTTAAGCCCATAAAGTTACTTAATTAGATAAAATACCTTTTGAAGATCCTACTCATCAATAAATCATTTTGGATAGATCATGTTTACTTCTTCTTTGAGATCACCATTCAAGAAAGGATTTTTTACGTCCATCTACTAAAACTTCCATCCTTTTTGTGCTGCCAGTGCACAAACAACTATGATGTTTTGTATCTTTGTAGTGGGTGCAAAGGTCTTCTCATAATCAATTCTTTCTTACTCAACATATCCCTTCACAAAATTTCATGATTTATACTTCTCGATAGATCCATCTGCCTTGTATTTTGTTTTAAAAATTCATTTGCAACTAATGGGTTTCTTTCCTGCACGTAGATCGACAAGTTCCCATATATTATTCTAAATCAAGGAGTCATACTCCACATCCATTTCCTTCTTCCACTATAATTTACTTAGTACCTCTCCAACTTTATCAAGTTCGGTGTTTTCAACATATGAACTCATCGATTGCATGATTTACCTCATTTGTCACCTATCTTCTCATTTTGACTCTTGATGAAGTATTTGGGAGAGATTTTAGGTGGGATTCCTTGATGGTGCTTTGGGCCCATTTCAGAAATTGATGTTATTGTTGCTTCAACATGAAGAATTATTTTCCAAATGACCAAGATCAATGAACAATTATCCTTGCAGCTCCTTTTCTTTGTGAGAAGATTCTTCATGTTCATCATTTGATTCGAGAGAAATATCTGAGAGGTGGTATGTATTGATTCTTCTTTGTGTGGAAATGATTCAAATGATGACTCATCACAAACCACATCTTGAATCTCATAAATATTTTGTGTTTCAGGATCCATGAGATGGTATTCTTTTGAGGTAGTATTGTACCCAAAAAGATACACTAGAGTGTCTTGGGATCGATCTTCTTCCTCTTTTTAGCTAGGACATGTATATATGTTATACAACCAAAATCCCAAATATGGGACATCGAAGGCTTACGACCACTCCATAGGTCTTCTACGATCTTGTATTAAACTATCTTTGTAAGTTCCTTGTTGAGAAGATACATATATTTCTATAATTCTTCTACCCAAAATCTATTCTCTAACTTGACTGTGGAAATGATGCAACACGAAATACCCTTGATGGTCTGATTTCAACATTATGTAATTACATTTTTTGTGGCATATAAGTGGCCGAAAAGTGTTGTTTTATGTCATGCTTATTCAAGAATCCCAAGAACTTACTTTATATGAATTCCCAACCTTAATCTGAGCATAGGATAACAAGAGGCTACCTCATTTATTATACAACTCATTGGTAGAAAATATTACATTTTACAAAGGCTTCACTCTTTTTCTTGAAAAAGAACACCCATGTCTTGCGATATAAGTCATCCACCATTAACTAAAAGTGGAATCTAGAATCCCTAAAAGAAATTAGGAAGGGGTCTACACAGATCAATATACATGACCTCAAGATGATCCTTGAGAAGGAAATACTTAGATCAAATGGATCATGATGTTGTTTTCTTGCAAGACATCTAGAACATATAAGAAAAAATGGAAAATTTGATGAAGTTTTGTTACCATCACCTTAGAACTCGGGATGATATTGGGAACTAGCAGAAAGGTGCTTATATCGATAATGTAAGAGAACAACAAACTTTTCAGCAGAGTCGGATAGAGTAAATTCGAGAGGATGAAACTACATCTATTACAAATAAAGGGTCCTTCAAAAAAATTCTAGCTATTATCATACCTTATCACGAGATCACAAAAGATTTTATGCCTTTCTAGACCACAAAGTCCACCTTGAGCTTTTGATTCAAGAGTTGATTCATAGACATGATATTTCTTGTCAATCTAAGAACATAGAGAACCCTCATGAGGATATAACTTCTCATCTCAATAGGAATGGTGAAAGTTTCAATTCCTTCTACAACATACTCCTTATTATCTCCAATTCGAAAGTGATGTCTTGTGGTTGATCATTTAGTGAATCAAAGAGCTTCATATTTCTCACAATATGCTTCTTTGGCACCTAAGTCACTCAAATATACACATCTGCGATGGTGGGAGATTTGGGAGACGATAACAACATTATGATGCACACTATAATTGGTTGATTCTAATACTTCCTCATCAAATTCATCATCTTGTTGGGATGCAACATGTCCTTTGTGATTCCTTTGATGAGGACATTGTTTGAATTTCTAAGAGTCACTATGACAAGATATGTTATCTTTCTTGGATTTTCCTAGATTCAGTCACTATGTCAATAGCTAATAGTCTTTGTACATAGTTGTAGTAAAAATTTGATGTCATCGATTTTCCTTTTGTGACTTTTGCCTCTATGCTTTTTGCTTCTAGGAAGCTTTTTTGTTGTCCCTTTCGATAATTTTGACCATGATACTATCTTGAGATCAATGCTTTGTCTTCAAAGTCCTTTGTGTCTTGATTAGATGGATTATTATTGCTAGAGAAAATTCACCGGTTATTCAATGGACACCACTTATTTGGTGATGTTCAATACCATGAAATATGTCTAGAGCTAGGAAAAAGAGATCTCATAGTGATTGGGACTATAAATTTATCTTCCAATTTCTCACCGACTACGATAAGTTCTACTTGTATTTCTACCACTCAACATAATAATCCCTCTACTTTCTCACCATACTTCATACTGAGCATATAAAACTTTGACTAGAGATGGATAGTCCTCGTCTAGTTCTTCACATTTTAGATGATGGATATATCATCCTAGGCCTCCTTTAACTTTTTCACATCCTAAACATGTGGTTGAACTTCGTTAGAAATGTTGAATGTTATCAACATCAAGATTTCTCATCAAACCTTGTCATACTGCATCTCCTTATCAACACCATTTGGACACATCACTTTACCAGTAACAATTGCCCATAGTTCTTTGAATTGAAGAATTGTGAAAATCTTCATTTTCTAGGCTACATAACTAAGTCCTTTGAGCAATTGAGTATTAGACGATAACAACTTTAAAGTAGACATGATGCCAAATTTTATTTTATTATTATTGTATTAAAACGCTAAAATCCTGTACTGATTAAGAATAGAGTCTTTGTGAGCTTGGTTTGGACATGACTTGAGGTGTAAATGCTTGTGAGGGCGTTCTACCTTGCATTCATCATCTATAGCATATCCTTCCTCAATCTTAGTATGAAACATCTCTACCTAGAAACTGCATGATGAATGAGAACAATCAAGCGAGACGTGACGCACTATTTCTTTAAATTTTAAGTTTCTAATGTTTCAGAAAATGTTTAGCAACACAAAATAGAATATTTTGCTCTCAGGGATTAATTTCATCCCTCTTAGTGGTTGCATGCAACTCCAAGCTTACTCGTAGAAGCTGCTAGATTCTTCGACACAATTGGCATGTTCTCACATGCCCTTCTTAAGGAGACAATTTGTATGCTAGGTTGAAGTTATATGTGTAGCGAATACTCCTCTTCGACACTATTTTCATTATGTTGACATTACTGATGCATTGATACTTAGACATTTTGATTATTATATTTTGAGAAGTAGATGATAGACTATGTAAATATTTGGACTATTGACATGTTGTGATTCACATTTTGATTATGATACACTAGATGACATTGGTAGATAGTTCAATATATGTTGATTTGCATTATTTGGATTTTATACATACACGTTATACTCTAGATATTCTTAGTAGAATTATGATCTTATGGATGTTAGAATTGAATTATTGATATGTTTATAGATGATAAGATTACTTAACTTTGGATGACGATTATTTATTTCTATGTATATATTATTTCTTGATGTTGTTGATGCATTCGTGAGGCCAAAGAGGTATTTTGTTTGTGTTGCAGGGATATTTTATCACATACATTGAAAGGGGATAAGGGACCAACCATAGAAGGATGTCGGGTGTTTTGCAACATGGAAAAATTTGACAACTATGTCTAATGTTTATGTGGTGGTATTACATGCCTAGTTAAGAGGTTTCCCATGGGAGTGACCTCACATGTGTGGTCATGGGGTGAAATTTTTTCCCTTCTTTTAATTTTGTGTGTGTTTTATTTTGTTTTATGTGTATTTAATTCTTGGAAAATTTTATTCACCTTATTATTAATTATTAGTGTGTCTTAATTAGCTAATCCAACTTAATTTGTTATCTAAAATATGGATGTGACAATTGGATAATTATGAGGTTATATGGTCCTTGGAATCTTGTGGATGTAAGTTGGATTTTTTGTTTCTGTACTCTTCCCCAACTTCAAAATTCGGATTTTGACTTGGGAGTATTTTTGGAGAATTGTGGGACAAGCTAAGCTTGTCCAATGCCTCTTAAATTCACCCAAAACCATACTAATGGTATGGGAGTTAATTTTAGTCTTATTTATGCATTTTGGAGTGTAAAAAGTGAAAATAATTGCACTTTGCTACTTACCAAAATTAATTTGTCCTTGGTAGGCATGGTGTGCAAGTTGGAGTGTCATGTGGGAATGTCATATGTCTTACATATTCATTTATTGTCTTAGGAATGGTTTTTGATGTGTGTGTTGGAATGGAGGAATGATGAAGTGGCATCCTACATGGAGCTACCTCATCATCCTCACATCCCATTTCTTTTTATTGATTGAATTTGATGGATTTTGGGTTACTTGTTTATTTTTCTTCTTTTGCACTTTTGGAATTGAGAGTTTGTTAGAGTTGATTTTGGAGTTCAAGGTATCAAAATCTTGTTTGAATGAATACTCTTGGAAGATTTATGGAGTGGTAGGATATCCACCTCTGTTATCTTATTATTTATGTTTGTAGATGTGAAAATTGTGCTTGTTGGATATTGTATGAGTGTTGTGAATGTGTTTTTTTGTGGTTGGGTAGTTTGCCTTAAGAAGGGAGTGGGAGATGGAAGTATGGGACCATTGGGGAGGGAAAAGGGAGTTGTGAGGCATGCATTTTGGAGGGAGTGTGATTCGAGTTTCACCTATGGGGAGTGAAAAAGAAAACATGGACATATTTTTGCATACTTGCAAGGGGAGAGATAAGGATGTTTTGTTGTTTGTATTGTGCACATGGAGGCTTTGGGTGAAACTCCTACTTCACTTGGGAGGAAAAAGGAGGTGGTTCCCATATTCCTTTACCCTTTTGGTTTGATATTAAACCTATGTGTTGTTCGAGAAATTTGTAAATATTGTTGAGTATGTCCATTTGAATGTGTTGTATTTTTTTGTGGAAGCCATTTCTTGTAAAAAGTTGTCAAATGTTGCTCAAGATCCCTCATTGTTCTTTGGTTGGGGATCGAGGGACAATAAGGGGATGGATTATCCTCTTATTGGATTAAAGGTTGGGCGGAGAGCGTCACCTATTCCCCCTTTCTTTGTATTGTGATCCAAGTTTTTGAAAGATTGAATAATGCAAGATTGAAGCTATGAAGTTTGGAGAGGACATTGAAATGAAGACTTGGGTTTTGGCCTTGCTAAAAATATCTATGTTGGTAAATTTATCATTCTATTATTCCCACTTAGAGTGAAAAATTGGAACTTTTCTATTCTTGAAAGAAAGTTTTGTAATATTTCATGTATTCCAAGTTCGAGTGATTAAGTTGTATAGTTACTTGAAATGAAACTCTCATAAATTTGTATGTACTCAAAGTTAAAATATAGATACATATGTATATTTGGAAAAGAAAGGACTAACTTTATTGAAATAAATGGATTTGAAGTTCTTGTATTACAAAAAAATGTTATTATAGCTTGTAGTTATCATATTTGTATTTATGGTTGAAAGGAGAAATTTCAAAGTATGTTTAATAAAATAAAATTTTCGTTTCATGTTGTTGAAGGTTGTTTGATCAACGGGAAAAAAAAAAGGAAAATGTTTTCATTAAATAACAAAACAGATCCATTGTAGGATCTCTACATTAAACAAATGAGCAATATTACAATAGTAAAATCTTTACAACTTAAACCAAGAGAAATTTTTCCATGGATGCACTTCTTGCTCTCATGGCTCCTCCTCCTTCTCCTCTTCCAAAACCTACAAACAAGAAAATAGAAAATGAGGTTGTTTGGGGAAAATAGAAATAAAAAGAGAACCATAAGGAAATTTAGGGCAACCTAAATCTAAGGGCTAAGATAGATTCAATCCAATGGCCCAAATTAAACCCTACCTCACTTAAGTGGAAAGCATTTTGTGGGAATGTAATTTAAATAAAAAAGAGAACATGGGTAATGGGGTGAATGGGGCCACTTAGTGGCTAGGAAAAACAATTAAACCTTTGAGTTAGAAAATAATGTAATCTTGGTGCATGATAAATAATTAAACTAATGGAGCTTAGTAGATGTTTTAAATCAGTAAATATAGCTTAGGAAGTAAATTAATAATATTTAATTATTAATTTAATTTCATTTTTCACAAGCTTGTGTAGAAAGACTTTAACGAATAAATTTATTAATTGTGGAAATGTCTAACCTTGCAAACCCCCTTAAACAAAAAAAATTATTACCCTAAACTTAGCTGTTAATTTATTAGCTCTATTTATTTTGAGAGTAAAATATTTGTGGGCATTAAACTTGGTATCAGCGACACAAAAAGAAAACCTAGCACAACTCTAAACCTAGAACACAACATTTCATGTTGTTTTAAAATGTAAAAATTTAGAAAACTGAAACAAAGCCTAGATGATGATAAACTAACTCTTGTCTTAGTTTTTGCGGGAGACACGAACTAGAAGAGGGTTCCTTATACGTGAGACTAGATCTACCACCCCTAGATCATACAATAGCATTTATATTGCCTCATATATTTTACACACTATAGGATGTTGATGTCGCTTTACGTGGTGGATCTTTAGGAGGCGACCTAGCGGTCATGATGGAGAGCCATCAGTGGAGGCTCGTGCATCGTCACATCACAATGCCGAGGATAGGGTAGAGCACCCTCATGGAGTCTATTGGACATGAGTCACCACGTAGAGAGCATAGAGATAGAGCTTGGAACATAGAGACAAGTCTAGGGGACCTAGGTGAGGGATGTTCATGCAGAGATACTTACGGTCTAATAGTCGACAATGAAATATCAAATCATAGAGATCTTGAAGTTACACCCATAACATTTTGCTAGAGACATGGGAGGCTTTCATATTGAGGGATGGTTGGTTAGCTTGAGTGGATGATTTAAGCTATGTCCTTTTACTAGTAACACGAAAGCTCATGTTGCTATCTACCTTCTAAGAGACAACGTCGAGTTTCATAGAGGACTAAGAAGAAGATGCTCCATGTAGATTCTGAGACAGCTACTTAGGAGCTATTCGAGGATCACTTTAGGATTAGATGCATATCTAGGAGATTCATCCAGCAGTGGATAAATGAGTTTCATAACAGGCTTCTATGATGGTGGAAGAGTATGAGGGTTGGTTTTAAGATCTGCTCCATTATGTGGACTACATGTAGGATGAGTAGGTTAGGGTCCATAGGTTCATCAGGGGCATGAAATTAGACTTGGGTGGGGAAATGAACATTCATTTCCCATATACTCTAGAAGAGGCCATGGAGAAGGCCTATATTGTAGAGGAAACCAGAGGGAAGACTCAGAAGGCTAGTGACAGAGTGAGGAGCCGTATACAACAATGGTTGCAGGATAGTATTTTAAGGGGATCAACTCCTCATCCTCATGGTAGACACAATTCAAAAAAATCTTCCTTTAGACCTCCTCCTCCTTAGCAGTAGCATACTTAACCACCCTTTTAACCTCCACGGCGTGATTATGCTCGAGAGAGAGTGTAGTATGGGACCTCTGACTGGGGGGCCCAATAGGACTTAGGCTCCATCCCAGAGCACAATCAGCGGAGTACATCTACCGTAGCACCCATATATATCTATAACATGATCATCGGGTTCTACAAAACAAACTAATGGACCACCGGAGGAGTATCTTCTCGGTAGAGAGGACCAAGTAGTTGCTTATGGGTGCGAGGTACATGGTCATCATTAGAGAGTACCTTCAAAACCAATCGGGTAAGACACTTGTTTCGAGCCTAAGGTTGGTGACATGGCCAAGAGCCGAGAGGATATATGTTGCGATCGAGAACCACCAACTAGAGCACTAGGGCACACACCTTGATTGAGACCATAGGTAGCATTGGTGGTACTTCTACCCCCATCTTATTTCATTCAAGCTCATCATATTATTTCATTTTTCCATCTTTAGTAGAGTGATGGAGGAAATTTGGTGGTAGTTAGGCAAGGCCTTAGTTGGGATGTTGAGATAGCTTCTGGAGCCAAGCTCTCGGTTGTCTCCTTAATTAAGGAGTGTGTAGTGGACCTAGGACCCTTCACCATGAATTTGGATCTTCGTATCCTTCCCTTGGGTTTTGATGGAGTTATCTTGGGCATGGATTGGATTTACGCACATAGAGTACGAGTTGATTGTTAAAGCAAGGTTATATCTTGTGCATACTTTCGGGAGTGGAGTCGGTGATTTTTGGGTTAGGAGACCCATATCTATTTGCACCATATACGTTATGGAGCTGAAGTGGTGTTCATGACAAGGTTCTCGTTATTTTCCATCATTTTTAGTAGTGTGATTAAAGGCTAAGACCCATGGACATTACTTGATGAACACCCCATTTTCAGGATTTTCCAATGTTTTCCCAGTGATTTGTCAGGAGTTACCTCCCCACATGAGATTGAATTTCATATTGATTTGGTTCCAGGATCATATTCTATCTCATGCGCACCATATAGGATGACCATAACTGAGCTATGTGAGCTCAAGTTATAGTTGGAGGGCCTTCTTGAGAAAGGAATAATCCATCTAAGTGTATCTCCTTGGGGCACACTAGTGATCTTTGTGAAGAAAAAGGAAGGATCTCTACATTTGTGTGTGGATTACGAGATAACCTGAAAAAAATAACAATCGGAATTGTTACCCCCTTCCACTTATAAATGATTTATTTGATCAGATTAAGGGGGCCACTATATTTTCTAAGATTTATCTTAAGTCAAGCTCTTTGTCATCTAAGGATTAGGGAGGTACATATCAACAAGACAACTTTCAGCATTATATATGGCCACTATGAGTTCACAGTGGTACCATTTGGTCTAACGAGCACCCCTGCAATATTCATGAGGTTGATGAATTGGTTGTTCAGGATGTTTTTGCATCACTTCATGCTTGTGTTTCTTGACAAAATTATGATATACTCACATATGATTGAGGAGCATGAGGAGCACCTTCAACATGTTCTAGAGTGTCTTTGTGAAAAACAACTATATGGGAACCTAGAGAAGTGTTCATTTTTCCAGTCATAGGTTCAAGTACTTGGGTCACATCATTTTTGGGGAAGGTATCATAGTCAATCCTTCCAAGATTAGAGCTATTATGGATTGGCCCACACCAACCAATGTGACCGAGGTGCGCAGTTTCATGGGGTTGGTAGGTTACTACAAGAGATTTGTTCAGGACTTCTCTCGGATTGTGCACCCCATCACTTCCCTTCAGCGAAAAGGGAAGAAGTTTTTTTGTGTCGATAGATGTGAGTAGGCCTTTAATAAACTAAAGTAATTCCTGATGAAAAAACTAATTCTTACACTACCATATCCTCGAGAGGGATTTCTTTGTGTGTACAAATGTTTCCTTGGTAGGATTAGGAGGTGTTTTGATGCAGGAGGGTTGTGTGGTTTCCTTTGAGTCTTGAAAAATCAAATATTATGAGCTCAACTATCCAGCTCATGACCTTGATCTTATGGCAATAATGCATGCTTTTATGTGTTGGCAGCATTTCCTCCTTGACAGGAGGTTCATTATCAAGACAAACTATTTGAGCTTGCATCACCTCTTCACGCAGCCCAATCTCAACGCTTGTCAATGGTGTTGGAGGGAGTTGATATGCGAGTACAAAATGGAGATAGAGCATGTGAAGGGGAAGGAGAATGTGGTTGTATACACTTTGAGTAGATGGAGACATTTGGTTATGGCTACTTCAGTGGGTACAAATTTGTGGAGCAAGATTTTGCGGACGACTTCCACATGACATCTTCTACCTTGCAGCTAGATTAGAGTTTGAGTCTTAGAGACCACTTGAGCGGAAGTTTGATGGATTTGCATTAGATTCATATGGACTTATCAGACATAAAGGCCAGATATATGTACCTAGGGATGGAGGTTTGAGACAGGATATCTTAGCAGAGGCTCATCGTGTACTTTATTGAGCCCATCTAGGGGTGAAGAAGATGCACACCACCTTGAGATAGTTATACCATTGGAGAGGTATTTGGAAAGATGTAGCTAAATTTGTGTCACATTGTTTAGAGTGTCATAGGGTGGAATTCGATAATTAGAATCTAGTTGGCCTTCCCTACCCACATGATATACCAGAGTGGAAATGGGACACCATTTCCATGGATTTCATAGTAGGGCTACCGACATTGAGATACCACCACGATGCCATCATGGTCATGGTGGATGGATTGATGAAAGTGGATCATTTTTCTCGGTAAAGACCACCTATACGATTAGTGTAACGCGAGTATACTTAGATGAGATTGTCAGACTACATAGGATTCTGCAGAATATTATTTTTGACCGCGATCCCTTATACACCTCTCATTTATGGACAACCATGCAACATTCCCTTGGTATGAGTATGAAATTTACTACACCATATCATCTACAAATAGATTGACAGACAGAGTGGGTGAATCATATTTTAGAGACATGCTTCAGATGTACGTAATGGACCATCAGTCGAGGTGGAAGGAGTATTTGTACCTAGTAGATTTTTCTTATAATAACAACTTTAAAAGTTCTATTGGGAAAGATCCATTTTAGGCACTTTATGGTAGGGAGTGCAAGACACCTTTTAGTTGGGACAGATTGGAGGATAGAGTATCTCTTGGGCGGATTTGTTACAGGACATGGAGCAACAGGTTGTTTTGATTAGACATAGGCTTTATGAGGCATAGGATAGACATAAGAAATATGTAGATAAGAGGAGAGTTAACTACAACTATGAGGTTGGCACGAATTTGTTTCTTCGTGTCAGACCTTATAAGAGCCCTATCCATTATGGAAAAGGCTATAACTTAACTCCTAGATTCATGGGTCCATTCGAGATCTTGAAGCAGATCGACCCCTTAGCTTATCATCTAGCCTTTCCACCAAAATTATCTCACGTTCATGATGTATTTCATGTTTCTGTTATTGGGAGATACATTATAGATCCCTCTCATGTATTGGATTAGACCACATTACAGGTGGAGGAGTAGGGCAGTTACTTTGGATCCCATGCGCATCAAAGAGCATAGGACCCTAGGCCTTCAAGGCCATGAGATTGACCAGGTGTGAGTCTAGTGGGATAGGTATGATGAGGCTATAGCCACTTGGTAGGATGCTAATTTTTACGGTAACACAATTTCCACACCTTTTCGGTGACTTCGGGATGAAATCGAGTCTAAGGGGATGAGGATGTAGTGCCCACTCCTCTTCGACACTATTTTCATTATGTTGAAATTATTGATGGATTGATACTTAGACATTTTAATTATTATATTTTGAGCAATAGATGATACACTATGTTGATATTTGGACTATTGACATGTTATAATTCACATTTTGATTATGATACACAAAATGACATTGGTAAACAGTTCGATATATGTTGATTTACATTATTTAGATTTTATATTGACACATTATACTCTGGATGATCTGAGTAGAATTATGATATCATGGATGTTAGAATCAAATTATTTGATATGTTGATAGATGATATAATTACTTAAATTTGGATAATGATTATTGATTTCTATGTATATATTATTTTTGGATGTTGTTGATGCGTTTGTGAGGCCAAAGAGGTATTTTGTTTGTGTTGTAGGGATATTTTATAATATATGTTGAAAGGGGATAGGGGACTAACCACGGAAGGATGTTGATTGTTTTGTAACATGGATAAATTTAACAACTTTATCTAATGTTTATGCGGTGTTATTGTATGCCTAGTTATGAGGTTTCCCATGCGGGGTAACCTCACATGTGTGGCCATGGTTTGAAATGTTTTCTCTTCTTTTTATTTTGTGTGTCTTTTAATTTGTGTTATGTGTATATAATTCTTGGGAAATTTTAGTCACTTTATTAGTAATTATTAATGTGTCTTAGTTATATAATCCAAATTAATTTTCTAACTAAAATAAGGATGTGACAATTGGATGATTATGAGGGTAGATGGTCCTTTGAATCTTGTGCATGTAAGTTGGATTTGTGTTGGATTTTGTGTTGTGTACTCTTCCTCAACTTAGAAATTCGTATTTTGACTTGGGAGGCTTTTTTAGAATATTGTGGGACAAGATAAGTTTGTCCCATGCCTCTTAAATTCACCAAACAACCATACATATGGTATGGGGAGTTAATTTTAGGCTTATTTATGCATTTTGGAGTGTAAAAAGTGAAAATAATTGCACTTTCCTACTTACCACAATTAATTTTTCCTTGGTAGGCATGGTGTGCAAGTTAGAGTGTCATGTGGGCATGTCATATGTCTTACATGTTCATTTATTGTCTTGGGAATGGTGTTTTACTTGTGTGTTAGAATGGGAGAATGATGAAATGACATCCTACATGGAGCCACCTCATCATCCTCACATCCCATTTCTATTTATTGATTGAATTTGATGGATTTTGGGTTACTTGTTTATTTTTCTTCTTTTGCACTTTTGGAATTGGGAGCTTGTTGGAGTTGCTTTTGGAGTGTGCTTGGCTTGAAGGTGTAAAAAAGCTTGTTGGAGTGAAGACTCTTGGAAGCTTGATGGAGAGGTAGGATCTCCACCTTTGTTATCTTCTTATTTATGTTTGTATATGTGAAAATTGTGCTTGTTGAATATTGTATGAGTGTTGTGAATGTGTTTTTGTGTGGTTGGGTAGTTTTCCTTAAGAAGGGAGTGGGAGATGGAAGTATGGGACCATTGGGAGGGAAAAGGGAGTTGTGAGGCATGCATTTTGGAGGGAGTGTGATTGGGAGTTTCACCTATGGGGAGTGAAAAGGAAAACATGGACATATTTTTACGTACTTGCAAAGGAGAGATAAGGATGTTTAGTTGTTTGTATTGTGCACATGGAGGCTTTGGGTGAAACTCCTACTTCACTTGGGAGGAAAAAGGAGGTGGTTCCCATATTCCTTGCTCCTTTTGGTTTGATATCAAACCTATGTGTTGTTTGAGAAAGTTGTAAATATTTTTGAGTATGTCCATTTGGATGTGTTGAATGTTTTTGGATTGTATGTTTTTAGGAAGCCTTTTCTTATAAACAGTTGTCAAATGTTGCTCAACATCCCTCATTGTTCTTTGGTTGGGGCTTGGGGGCCAATAAGGGGATGAATTCTCCTCTTATTATTTTAAAGGTTGGGTGGAGAGCGTTGCTTATTCCCCCTTTCTTTGTATTGTGATCCAAGTTTTGGAAAGATTGAAGAATGCAAGATTGAAACTATGAAGTTCAGAGAGGACATTGAAATGCAAACTTGGGTTTTTGCCTTCTTTGAAAGTCTCTATGTTGTAAATTCATTATTTTATTATTCCCACTTAGTGTGGAAGATTGTAACTTTGTATGCTTGAAATAAAGTTTTATAATATTTCATTTATTCCAAGTTATAGTGATTGAGTGAATGAAGAAAGCATGTATATTTCATTTATTCAAAGTTTTAATGTTATAGTGAAAGGAGAAAGCTTAAGTTGTATAGTTTCTTGAAATGAAACTCTCCTAAATTTGTATGTACTCAAAGTTACAATATAGATACATATGTATATTTGGAAAAGAAAGGACTAGTTTTATTGAAAGAAATGGATTAGAAGTTCTTGTATTGCAAAAGAATGTTATTGTAACTTGTAGTTATCATATTTGTATTTATGGTTGAAAGGAGAAATTTCAAAGTATGTTCAATAAAATAAAATTTACATTTCATGTTGTTGAAGGTTGTATGATTCAATAGAAAAAAACAATAAATTTTTATAATGAAATTAGTTATATAATTCAGATTAAGAGCAACAATAGAACACCAAATAACACAATATTTCAGAATAATGATCTCAATATACAATTATAATAGCTTCGCCACTTCGAGGGGGAAAAATCCAAACCATATAGTAAGACTCAAATGCTCAAATGATAATGAAATACTACCTATAATCCCCTATATATACTATTCATATGCTATGGCCATCACCAAGGCCGACCTATTAAGCATGAGAAAATATAAATGATATAATAAAATGATATGGTAAGCCACAAGTCGGCTACTCATATCCTAATACAAGCAATAGGTTAAGGGTGTAGCATGCCCTTTGCCTTCAAACCAACATTTTCCTCAATGTTGAATAATCTTGGATGTTGCTGCAAAAAACCTTCATCCTCCCAGGTGACGTCTTCTATGCTCAGATTCTTCCACTTGATCAGATATTCCTTAATGTCTCTAGTTCTCAGCCTCTTAGTACGTGTTTGCAGAATCTTCTCTGGCTCCAAAATTATTCTTCCTTCCTCGTCAAGTTCTGGTAACTCTGTGTGGGCTTCAATTTTTTTTCCAATAACCTTCTTCATGCATGAAACATGGAATACTGGGTGTATGTGTGAAGATGGAGGAAACTTTAGTTTATAAGCAACACTACCAATTTTTTGTAGAACCTGATAAGGGCCATAATATTTAGGAGCAAGTTTGTTTTCCTTTTTCTGTTGCTTTAGGGACATCTGTTTGTAAGGCTGGAGACATACAAAACCCAGTTACCAATTTCAAAATTTCTTTCACTACGGTGTTGATTTTCTTGTTGTTTCATCCTATTTTGTGTTAATGTTAATTTCTCCTTCAAACTAGCCAAAACCTGTTGTTGATGTTGAATGTGTTTCTCAACATCTCTGACCTTAGTTTGCACCCTCAAGGAGGAAGTGATAGAAGGTGGATGGTAACCATATAATGCTAAAAATGGGGTCATTTGAGAAGAGGTATGAAAATATGTGTTATACCACCATTTTTCCAGTGGTAGCCATTTAATCCACCTTTCCTGCTTATCTGATACAAAACAACGTAAATACCCCTCTAAGCATTTGTTGACCACTTCTGTTTGCCCATTAGTTTGAGGATGATAAGATGAACTGTGAGCTAGCTGAGTACCCAAACATGAAAATAATTCCGTCCAAAAATTACTTGTGAAAATAGGATCACGATCACTTACAATTATCTTTGGGGTTTCATGTAGCCTTTGAACTATCTCCAAAAAATAGATGCGACTGTACTGGCTACAAATGGATGTGATAGGGCACAAAAATGGGCATATTTTGTGAGCCTATCCACAATCATGAAAATAACATTCTTACCCTCTAAACAAGGCAATCCGGTGATGAAATCCATGGAGACCTCCTCCCATCTCTGGCTAGGAATTGGTAAGGGTTGCAATAGACCTGGTGTCTTAATTGTTTCCCCTTTGTTCTGTTGGCACACTAAACACTCTGATACAAACTTTTGTACATCCCCCTTGAGTCCTTCCTAAAATAATTATCTTTTTATTCTATGATATGTCTTCAAAAACCCAGAGTGTCCTCCAATAGGTGAGGCATGTAGCTATGCAAGAATCTTATGCTTCAACTCAAAATCTTTACTCAAGTATAACCTATCCTTATACCATAAGGCATTACCTTTCCACTTAAATTTGTTATATTTCATATATCCTTGTTTGATATTTTGTATTAGATATTTTGTATCCTTATCTTGATTCCATTCCGATCTTACTTCATCTACCCAATCGGTCATCAACATGGACATTCCACATAGTTAGGCATCTGCGGATGTATCCCTTCTGGACAACACATCAGCTACTACATTTTCTTTACCCTTTTTGTATATGATTTCAAAATCATAACCCAACATTTTTTTACCCACTTTTGTTGTTCCTCAAATGATAACCTTTGCTCCAAAAAGTATTTGAGACTATCATGATCAGTTTTTACCTTGAAGTGTCTACCCATGAGATAGGGCCTCCATTGCTTGACCGCATGAAGAATAGCCATCATTTCTTTCTCATAGACATGTTTGAGTAGATATTTTCCTTTGAATTAGTGACTCTAAAATGTAATTGGTATTCCTTCCTACATTAGAACTACTCCCAATCTTGATCCTGAAGCATCACATTCAACAATGAAGGTTTTTGAGAAGTTGGGAGTATCCAAAACTGGGGTGCTGCACATGGTTTCCTTAGCTACTCAAAGGATTTAGTGGCTATGTCTATCCAATGGAAGGCATCCTTATTTAGCAATTCAGTGAGGGGGGTTGCTATTCTACCATATCCCCGCACAAATCTTCTATAGTACCCTATTAGTCCTAGGAACCCACAAAGATTTTTGAGACTTTTGGGCCTTGGCCCTTTCACCATAGCTTTGATCTTCTGAGGATCAACTTTGACACCTTCATGGGATACAATATGACCCAAGTACTCTACCTCTTGTACACCAAAATAACATTTGGATGGCTTTGCATATAGAGTATGGTTCTCCAAAACTTCCAACACCTTATTTACATGTTATAAGTGTTCTTCCCCTGTCTTACTGTAAATCAATATGTCATCAAAGAAAAATAATACAAATTTCCTTAAAAATAGCCTAAAAATAGTGTTCATCAAGCTTTGAAAGGTCGAGGGAACATTTGTAAGACCAAAAGGCATTACCAAAAACTCATAATGGCCCTCATGAGTCCACGAAAGTCGTTTTATGAACATCTTCCTCTTTTATCTTAATTTGATGGTACCCCAAACGAAGATCTAATTTTGTAAAATAAACAACACCATGTAATTCATCAAGTAAATGCATCAATTCTTTGGAATAGGAAACTTATCTTTGATGGTGTAATTGTTGAGTTCTCGGTAATTTGGACACATCCTCCATGTTTCATCCTTCTTACGTACCATGACCACTGGTGAAGAATATGCACTCTGGCTATGCCTGATGATACTTGCCTTCAACATTTCCTCCACCATTTTCTCGATCTCACTTTTCTGGATATATGGGTATCTGCATGGTCTAATGTTAGGTGTTTGGCTCCTTGGAATCAACTGAATGGCATGATCATGATCCCTAACTGGTGGTAGTCCCTTTGGAATTGCATCAAAAATAGATGAGTGAGCATCCACAATCTTCTGAAGATCGAGGTGGCATTGAAGACTCTCTATTTTGTACTTCCATGGAAAATAGCTTTTCTATAAATCCATCCACTCCTTTTATGAGAACCTTCGCATCGATGCGAGCTAATAATCTATGGAGACTTAGCTACCATCCCATTCAATTGTATTGTCCTTCCATCTCGAATTAAATCACATGAACAATTCCTGGAAATTCATCTCTATAGTACCTAAGGTTGTGAGCCATTAGACCCCAAAATAATATCTCGCCCTCCCATAGAAATAGAAAACATAGGTGAGTCTAACATGTAGTCTCCCATGGAAATTGAGCTTGATACTATGACACTTTCCTATGCACTTTACTCTCCCACCATCCGCAATCATAACTTGCATTTTTGGAGCTGGGTAAATAAAACAATTGAGGCGGGTAACTAACTTACTATTTATGAAGTTATGAGTATTCCCGAGTCAATCAACACCGTCACCTTATATTTTTGAGATAGCCAATAACCTTGAGTGTTTGAGGAGTAATAATACCTGACAATCCATGGCAAGAAATTGTAGGTTGGTGATCCTCTACTTCATCTTCTATTGGTTCCTCATCCTCTCCTATAATTTCAGCTTCCTCATCATCCTCATTACCTCCGTCAATATAGAACAACTTCTTCTCAGCACATTTATGTCCCAGTCCATATTTTCTATCATAGTTAAAACATAATCCTTTTTCTCTCTTTTCTTCCATTTGTTGAGGAGTCAGTCTAATTGGCCCAGCAAATGAAGGGGAAGAGATACTACTATCTCTGGTGTTAATGAAAGGTGGTATCCTACTACAAATAAATTTTTCCTTTGCATGACGTGCCATGATAATAAAATCGAAAGCTTGATTGGATTAAACAGACGTACCTCATGCTCGATGTGGTCCTTAAGACCCCAAGAAACAGTCATTGATTCTCTTTTGGAATATTCTCCACCCTTAAGGATAGGTTTTGGAATTGATGCACATAATATTTGAACAATCTTGTTTGTTGTAACTTTTGATTGACTAAAGTAGTTCTCTCGAAACACTTGAACTATAGTGCAATTGCAACTCCTTGGTAAAAACTGTCCAAGTAACACCTAGACCATTCTTGTACCTCGAGCACATAACCAATGATACCAAAAAAATCACAGTTCAAGATATAGGGATGCTAATGTCACCTTTTGTCCCGATGGTGTTTGATTTAACTCAAAGAAGTTCTCCATTTGATTTATCCAATTCAGGGGATCCTTACCATCAAATTTGCGCATATCCACTTTCAGCATCATGTTCCATGGTTGCGAATAAATTTGATTCTGATGGGACTGGAAAAGTGATCCAATATGGTTAGTTTGTCCATGATTTTAAACTGAAGGTCCTCTTTGGTTTATATGGGCTGGATTTGGGCAATACTGGTTACCCTTTACATGTTGCATGATATCATCCAATCGTTGATTGATTTAGGTTGTCTCCTTTAGAGGCCATCTCAGATTGTACATTTCACAACTCATACTCAAGTTGGCTCACCTTATGATCAACTAAGGTAAACCCTAGTGTTGAGGAATATATATTTACCCCTTCTGACTCCATCTCTTCAATCACTACCCCATCTTTATCTGGGGTTTTACCAGAGTAACCGGATTCTTTTTTGCTCTTGTGGAAGGCCCCGCCATGATGTCAAACCTTAGGGTTTAGGGTTTCAATACAATTTTGGCTGAACAGGAAAAAATAGAGAATATACTAATACTATTTTTTTGAGAGCTTTCTGAAAATGTAAAGAACTTGAAAATTTTCCACAATTTGCACCCTAGGGAGTGATTTTATGAAAAAACCTAAATTTGTAATAACTTTTGAAAAATAAATCAAAAAAGTCTAAAATTTTCAGGAACCTTACTTGAAATTCTTCACAACTTTGGTAAAAATATCTCCCACCAATTCGCTCTGGTTTGTAATATGTTGTGGAAACAAAAAATTAGGGTTTTTGCCCTAATTTCGGCCCAGATCGTAGCTCTGATACCACTTGTAATGAAATTACTTGTATAATTCAGATTAAGAGAAACAATAGAACACAAAATAATATAATATTTCACAATAATGATCTCAATATGCAATTATAATAGGTTTGCCACTTCGAGGGGGCAACCTCCAAACCATATAGTAAGACTCAAATGCTCAAATGATAATGAAATACTACCTATAATCCCCTATATATACTATTCATATGATATGGCCATCACCAAGGCCGACCTATTAAGCATGAGAAAGTATAAATGATATGGTAAACCACAAGTCGGCTACTCATATCCTAATACAAGCAATAGGTTAAGGGCGTAGCAATTGTTTTCATTAAATAACAAAACAAATCCATTGTAGGATCTCTTCATTAAACAAATAAGAATATTACAATAGTTAAACCTTTACAACTTAAACCAAGAGAAATTTTACCATGGATGCACTTCTTTCTCTCATGGCTTCTCCTCCTATTCGAAAACCTTCAAACAAGAAAAGATAAAATGAGGTCATTTGGGGCAAATAGAAATAAAAAGAGATACATAAGGAAATTTAGGGCAACCTAAATCTAAGCGCTAGGATAGATTCAATCCAATGGCCCAAAATAAACCCTACCTCACTTAAGTGGAAGGTATTTTGTAGGAATGTACTTTAAATTTAAAAAACAACATGGGTAATGGGGTGAATGGGGTCACTTAGTGGCTAGGAAAAATAATTAAACCTTTGACTTAGAAAATAATGTAATCTTGATAGATGTTTTAAATCAGTAAATATAACTTAGAAGTAAATTAATAATATTTAATTATTAATTTAATTCCATTTTTACAAGCTTGTGGAGAAAGAATTTAAAAAATAAATTTATTAATTGTGGAAATGTCTAACCTTGCAAACCCCCTTTTAAAAATAAAATAAAAATTATAATCGTAAACTTCAATATTAATTTATTAGTTCTATTTGTTTTGAGATTAGAATTTATTTGGGTGTTACAATATGCCCCTAAGAAACCAATTTATTCGACAACTCACTTTGAACATTACACAATCCAAGTGCATACATTCACCATTACACCACCAACCAACTTCCTAAATCTTAAATATATTCCAAAGAAGATATCGCATGAGATCGGAAAGAGGGAAAACTATTCGACATCTACTGTAAATGCATGAATTTTCTCTTACCCTTCTAATATGATCTCTAACTGCCAATATCTTGATGCTTGAGTATTCACCAATGCTCACATAGTCTACTACCACATAAGTCACTACAGATTTCTATACCCATTCTTAGTCGACTGTCCTCCTCCTATTATACGAGATCAAATGCTCTCATGTCGCTTCTAGAAAATTAATTAACTATAGGCTAATTAACACATCCCCCAATAATTGCAATCCTTAGTCACTTGAAAATTGTAGGCTTTTCTTTTCCACACTGGTCGACATCTCTCTTGCTGCTTTGAGACCAAAGATGTCAAGTAAGAATGATAGGATACATTGCATTGATCAAAGAGGAGAATAAATACAAAAGGAGTTAGTTAGAAACTAGACCACTTACAAAGTAACTGATAACCATCCCAACTAAATGTGTTATGCCAATAATGTATTATGTTGATAATTTTTCCTGTGTAATTGGTTTAGTGAAGACATTTATTGGGTAGAATTTGGGTTGAATGTAATTTTGTACAACATGTTTGCATAAAAATGTATCGATACTTCAATGTTCGTTGTTTGTTTATGAAACATGGATTTCTAAACACATTTGAGAACACTATAGATGTTAAAATTTAAGGGTTGATTGTTTCTTTTGCGGTACTCCTAATCCCTCAATTGTGGGATGTAGACATATTACTTCTAAAAATCTCTTTTTATAGTGCAATATTCTGCTACAATTTAAGATCATAAGACAATATTTTCCTTCTTATTCTCCCATGATATCCTGCTAAGTCCTAATTAGAATACAAATCCATAAGTTGATCTCATGCCATGTATGTTATCAACATGATCTAAATCTTAGAAATCCTATCAATAATAATTGATTTTTCTAATTATAATATAGGCTAAAGTATGGGGCTCCTTTTATTTATATTAGATTTCTCTTTGATACTTTTTAGTGAACGAATTTTTGTTCTTACATAAATATTGATAGGTAGCTCACTAAATAGCTTGTATCTGAAATATTGTAGGCTAGGTAGATGTGATTATTGACCAACCGTCTATAGATGATTACATCTACTTATAGTGATCGATATTTTCAAGGCAATTGCAGATTTTCCTACATGGGCTATAGAAATTAGCTTGCATTACATCATCTAATATTTATTTAGAAATATCTTGGAATATTTTATTTGAATCATTAAGATGTGATTCTTTTGTTCCCATGCATCTAGTCTATAAAATATAAGTATCATGATATTTTTCATGTCGAACACATTTTTTCAAATTTATATTTGTGTCTTCTATCACTTGTGTTCGACACTCGATGATCACAAGATCATTAACATCTAAAACTATGATAAATCACAACCATATTATGCCCTTATTGATTGAGGTAGATATTAGGATCATAAGTGTTCATGTTCAATCCTTTGTGAATAATATGCTCATCTTTTTTTCATCATGACCTAGGAACCTATTTGAGTCCATACATTTACTTTATGAGCATACACACCTTTTCTTATTGGTTACGTGGAAGAAAACCTTTTAGTTCAAATTCATGTAAAATTATTAATGTAGATATCCATTTATAAATAAAAATTTGATGTACTTTCCAACCAAATTGGGTATCCAAGATTAAAAAAGCATCTTTATTGTCTTTGTCTTAACTATTAGATAAAATTTATCCTCAAAGACTATTCCTTCCTTATGAACACACCCCTTTCGTATGAGTCGTGCCTTGTTCTAATAAATTCTTCCATCTTTAATATGTTTTTTCCCTAAAGATCCACTTAGAATTGATTGGATTCTTCTATGTTAAAAGTTATATAAGTTGTCATGTTTTGTTCTTCATTAGTGACTAGTATATAGCTTCCATGGCTTGTTTCGTGGTTGAGATTCTAAGGCTTCCTAGATGTTGTAGGTTTATGAGATTCAACTATTGTAAGCATGAAGGATGAATCACCCTCTTGTGAAGTCATACTTTCATCCCTTGGTTAGGTATTGGATACATCTAGGAATCCATGTATAACTCGGGATCTCTACAAATATTTTTACACCACCAAGTGTCTTAAGTTATGTTGGGGATTCTGTATATTGTTTAACTCCTATATTCCTATTATTACAATCACCAATTTCTTCATCTGTTTCAATCATTAAAAGTATTTCCTCCATAAATTTTGTTTCTAATTATATGGATGGTTGACATGAAGGACCGATCCCATCATATTAAACACTTTTTATTATTAAAAATTATCCTTTAGATATGTTAAGCACATATCCCTCGTAGACACCAAAATTGGGTCACATGCTCCTTGACCCTTCGTTAAATAATCAACTTGAACACACTCACCTAACCATGGCCCCTTACACCCCACACTAATATTAATTTAATTAATTTAATTAAATTAATCCATGTCCTCATAATATTTATTATTTAATTATCCTAATTAAGATAATTCCCACACCACCACCTCACCTATACACCTCACCTAGCCACCTCACCCTAAGTCTATTCTTAGTATGTTGCCATAACTAACTAAGACCTAACTAAACCCTAAAAATCAAAGCCTACATCCCCTCTAACCACATTCCCACATAAGAAAAGGTAACTCCCGCTCTGGCCTAGAGGAATAGAGAGATCTGGTGGAAATCATTGCCATGATCTCCCATTTTTAGTAAACCTAGGGAATCTCACCCTAACCAATGTTGGTCACCCTTGAACGGACGCCAATCAACCCAGAACCATCATTTGTCAACATTTATTCCCTTTGGTAACCTTATTTCGAGGTTGGCACATCTTCTGAGAGCAAGGAAGGAGACCAGAGCTGCATGCAAGAGAAACAAGCATCCTTTTACACATCTATCCATCCAAAGCCATCACCAGCATCAATCAGAGAGCCATTGTATTCATGGGAGCACTCCGGGAAAGCACCACTATAGGACCATACATGTATTCTCTGATCAACCACCTCCATCACTCAGCCATAAGATCCTTAACACAGTAAGTATGGCCCTAATCAAGTATAGTTTATTTTAGTTAGTAATCTTTATTACTCTTGTTATTAATCTATTCTTTACATGCTTATTACTTCATCACCCACTTACTTGTAAATCTAAAGATCCCTTCACCCACATCACCAAATCACCTATTCTCACCTGTTGTATACTTCTGAGCATACCTAAGACCTCCACAGACCCCCCATTCACTCACCCAAACTTTATTCGACCTCAGATCACCCCTACCATTTAACCTATTTTGAGTTTCTTTCACCCCGACCATACCGATGCCGGTTACCCATAACCATCATTAGTTCTACCTAAAGCGCATCGGTCGCATTCAGCCGACGTCGGTCTCTATGTTTTACACCTTGACCAAGAATAGACCCAACAACCACCCTACCAATTGACCTACATAACCCATAATCGACTCGGCCGGTCCCAAAACCTTGACAGACCCCTCACCTCTCAAATCTAACTATAGCCTAGCCTATTGTGATTGGATTTGCTTATTGTATTTGAATGAGATACCTAAATCATATCAACTACAGTAGGACCTTTTTTATTTCTCACATTAACTTATTTTAAACAGTGGATTGACAATCGTTTAGGAAGTATCACACTTCTCGGAACTAACATACGCTAGGTAGTCCACTGTCATATATCATTTAACTATATTTTTGTGGTCTTGTTTTCTATTACAGGTAGTTCCTCCTAGCCAAAAGGAAGCTCTCACATTCAGTTGTGGATCAAGAAGTCAGAACATGTGCAACAACCATCAACTAACTAGCATTTAATAGGTATTCCTCCTTGGCCCTTACCCTTATCTATTTCGTCATTTCGAAAAGGTAAAGAAAATGGTGAAACATTTTGGCACACTTGGTGGGACCCATCAGGGGTTATTTTGCATTTATTCATTCCTAGGTGAAATTTGTGTGTTTGTTTCCCTTAAAAATATTTCACATTAATTTTTCTTCCTTGGAATCATTCTCCTTCTTTCTATTGTCTAAAAACAATCATGTTTTTGGTGCTTTAAAAAGAACACATCTTCCTTTCTTTCACATTGCATTAGTGAAAGAGCATCCCTCTTCCTGTTCATCTCTTGCTACATCAAATATCACACTTTGATTTGGGTTTAAAACACTTGCATTACATTCGATTTGTTGCATTATTAGCTCACATTAAAATCGAGGGCAACCTATACGCTGGAAGTCATGCCCAGTTGATGGTTGACACAAAGAATCATAGAAATCACATTTTTCTCTCTCTCTGTGTGTCTTACCAAACTTGCACAAAATCAAATATACACATATTTCTTAAACAACATCTTACTCAGAACATCTTTCAATGATCACATGATCCGATTGGCAGGTACTCCCCAACTCGTTGCCTCTGTCAAGTCATCATCTCAGAGGATAGCCTGTCCCCACCATAACATACCTAAAACCTCTCCTTTTAGATATCCTTCTTCGTAGGAAACCTTCCTAACTAAAAATTATATTCTAAATACACACAGTCAACCCTAAATAGCATAAGCTAAACAAACATAAGAAAATCACCGATTAGGATCGCGCTTTTCTTATATTTTTCTTGTCTTGTATTTTTAGGTGTGAGACTACGAATCCCCATTTTTATCCTTCCTTGTACACTCCACCATCATAGTTGGAATATTCTAACTTTGTTTGAGTGTTCCAGGGTCTTATATTCTCACTCTTAGGTTTCTGAGTTTAATTCTTCACTTAATTTAATTCACAAAATCAATTTTCTTTAGTTCTTTCTAATTTCAGTCACCGACGTCGGTCTAGCGACCATCGCCGGTTCACATCTGACCGTCGTTGGTTAAACCCTAACCAGTGTCACTTCTAGCTTTCTAGTTACTTTACCTAGAATAGCTTTCATTATTGCTTCTATTCTATTTTTAGCCCTTAGGGCATCATCATATTTCTCCCTTATTGATATTTTATATCATACACAATTTCACCAGTACAAATCCAACATTCCCACTTCATTTTTTTGAGATTGGTTTCTTCCATAATGATCGTATCAATTTTAGAAACCATCATCGGTGTTGTCCTAACTATCACCGGTCATCCTGACCGTCATTGGTTTTCCCAAAACCATCACCGGTCAACTTGATCATCATTGATTTCATTGGTTTACATTTTTAAAATCTAGACATTGACCAAATTCACCTCCTAGACCCAATTATTCTCTGTTTTTACTATTGTCTATGTCATCTACTAGAATATAGTCTTACCCTTGGTCAACACTTGTTCACATGGTATTGACTCGTGAGCTTACTAATGCCCTCATATTCCACATTAGTCATCAACCACTCACACCTAGTCCTTCACCACCTTCCATCCTATCACCCATGGATCTAACCTTATCTACCACCATTGCTGCTGGAGCGAGGAGTTTGCATGACTCCTTGATTAGAATCTTATAGCTTTACAGTTCTACCTTTCCCATTCTTCCACCCAAGACTCCTCTCGTCAATTAATATATGGCATGTCAAGATCAATCTCCCTATCCTTGTTCCTATTACCTGCATTAACCTCACCCGCTTCACCTCGGTAGTTTTGCAGCTCGGACCCATACCCACCATGACTACCACATCAACAGCTTCCCTTGTGCTGTCGTATCTATTGTCCCTCGTCCACCACCTAGACCATAGCATAGTTTGTACCCATTCTCTCACAAATACCCATTGTAACACAACCTCCCGTGCTATTATCGGTGACCTCTAATCCATTCCAAAATCTTGTCCTCTCCATCCCGCAAACATTGCCCCTAATCGCACTGCGAGTCACGAAAACCATCCCACCTACATACAAACTCTACTATCTACAACCCCTATCTCTCTGCATCACCCATTTTGGATATAATCCTTCCATGTCGGTTCCTTATTCTCAACCTCCCTATCGGGTTCGTGATTTGCCTCCTTACACCATAGGAGGTGTCCCCCCATCACAACCTACCAACGACCTCTTCAAGTTGATGATGGAAAATATGCAAACACTAGAAGCATCGGTTTCGGCTCATGTAATTCCCTCACCTATGATGAAATTTGTAATGATCCTATTCACCCGTCCATTCCCATTCAACCATACCCTATACATTGGGAGATGCCAAGAGTCGATTGTTCAATAAAAAGAAGATCCGCAACAACATTTGTAGTCCTTTAAACATGGGTGTTACTTGATTGCTCATGATGACGCTTTACTTTTGAGGAATTTTCTAATGTCTTTGACAAGACCTACATTAGACGGGACAAGTGGACTACCAAGACACTCCATTTTCTCATTTAATCAAGTAGCCCAAGCCTTCCTAGATCACTTCTCCATCAACATTGTCAAGAAGGTTACCATGACTAATCTTTATTCCACAAAAATATGACGACGAGTCTATCGCTGACTTCGTCACTTGGCGCGCGACCTCATAAACCTGCTCACATTCCAATTACCTCAAACCGAGCTTATAGAACTATTTACTTGAGCATGTGCTAGACACATCTCACCAACCGTATAGGTGAAATTTTTTCTCACTTTCGATTTGAAGCATTTACCATGGCATGGAAATTGGAAATTCATGCTATCAAAGAGAAGTTTCAACTTCGTAAGAAGAACATCGCGTTTAAATCAAATGATACTTCTTTGTCTTCGAAACCTAAAAATAAATATTCAAATCCCAAAGGTTCTGATAATTCCATAGTTCTGAAAGCTGGTCCCCCTCATCAATCAAACCCATCAAAACCACCTTCTAATATTTCTCGTGTACAAGATTTCTAGTTCAGATGAGAACAATGAAAGTACACTTCCCTAGGAGAATCTTACTCCTCCGTTTTGGAAAATCTTGTTAAGGCAAGTGCCATTACCCTTCCACCCATAAAACCACATACTAGTTTCGACCCTGAGTGACCCATGCCTACATGGTATAAGGAACATGACTTTTGCAACTATCATTGGATCAAAAGTCGTAATGACAATCGCATTACCTTAAAAATTATCATTCAACATATGATAGACAATGAGACTTAGTCTTGGATAGCCAATGCACCCGCTAAGCAAAAGCTAAACAATGATAGCACTGTCATGCGAGGTCTATGATATTTTCAATGACATGCCGCTTTCTTCCCAATTGCCTCATATTCCTTCCATAGATGAAATCTTAGACCATGCTCCCCTACCTACACCAGAACATATTTCATCTACTCCTCTACCCATAGAGGAATCCCCTTCATCTTCTCCTTCATCCATGAAAGATCCTATAATCAGCACACCACCTTTAACCCTCAAAATTTTGAGCCCACTTCACCAACGCAAGGAGAGCCCACTTCGGCTAGCCCATCCTCTCCTCTATCCATGGAGGATACTATAGAAGTACCGCCACCTATAGACGATTGTTCACCATCAGACCTTCAAGATCCCGTTGATCTACTTTCGGCTCTCTTACCCACAAAGTTTGAGGCTAGCCATTTCTGGTATCTCAAACACATTTTATGGGGATTGCCACTCGGTCCACGTTAGCTCCACTTACAATAGTACCATTCTCACGCTTGGCCAATCACCTAGACTATGTCGATAGAGCCTTACTTTGGGGGCATCTTCTACTTCCTATTTTAACACAAATGTAGTTATCACTCATTGACACCTCCACTATCTATCCAAAAGTGTTTTGGTGACCAAATGAACACAACCACAACTATCAAAAATATCCCACGACACCACTCATGGCTCAACTCACACCTCTACCCATAACCCAACATGCATCTGCACCCAAACCCACACCTATATCATCTCCCTTTCCTAAACCTATCACTACCTTAGGGGTCATACCAACAACTAGCCTTACTCATCCACCCATCAAATTAGATTTAGCTACATCTTCCAAAACTAACACCAAACTTAACTCGAACCCTAAACATAAGAGACAATCTCCTCGATCTCATACCTCAACCTTTCCAACCACACCCTTATCACCTTCACCCCCCTTCGTCCATCCTAGGACCTCACCCTTTGACCACGGCAAGAAACCTTCAACCAATGGTAAACCAAGAATGCAGCAACCCATTTCCCCATCGCAGACCTCTAATATATCCAAGTGCCCCACACAACCTCCGCCCTCACCTATAGCCTTTTTACCACCCATACCTCCAATACCATCAATAACTTCTTCACTACCCATGACACTTCCTTCTCTTTCACTCATGCCTCCCGCCCAACCCACACCACCTACCTACATAAGACCTCGGCCTATCCCCATGGGTAACCCGCCCTCTTCCACCTTCAGCTTTTCCCTCCACATCTCATGTGCCCGTATCACCTTTACTCAAAAAGATACAACTTAAAGACAAAAATACGCTACCCTCTAATAAGGTAGTTAAACTTACCACACCTTCTATTTCCAGTTCATCTACCATGTTTCTACCCAAGTAGATAGGACCAACACCTAATACCACACCACACACCAAACTTGTAGCCCAATCCACTACCCCTCTTGTGAAAACTCTTCCTATACAATCATCTGCACCTATACCCAAACCCGATTCACCCCCAATATGATCCATTAACAGGGTCCTACGCTAAATTCCTAACCATCCTCCTCAAAACTTCTATCATCACATTACCACCTCTTATACCTTACGACCCACTCAAACCCAAACCAAAAGGGTTTGAAAAAACCAAAATTTGTGCCTACCATCGTGTGCCAGGACACGATGTAGAGAACTGTAAGGCTTTGAAAGTCACTCTTGTCCAGTTATGTCCTCCTGAAGAAAAATTTGACGATGATGATCTTCTTGATGAGGACCCCATTTCACCTTCACCAATTTCCATAGATCCTCTCTCGTTACCTACTCAGCAACTAAGATCTCCACCCCCACAACTCTTCGATCCATCCTCGAGATTTGAAATTAACATGGTTCGCATAAGAGAGTTGGCCAAATCACCACCCAAATGTTGTTGTGCCCAGCTCACTTCACAAGGATTTTCTCCCCCGGTAGGTTTCTTCCCGTCATGCCATTATACCACTCATCCTACACCTTCTCCATTTACCCCCTCCCCTCAGATTAACATGATCAACATTTCCACCCATGCTCAGAAAGACAAAGGAAAAGAGAAAATAATCTGGCCCATCAACCAACCTTGTACCCAATATACCATCTCGTACCCACACCCAAAGTCATCATTCACGGTCCTGCATATCCCATTTCCGACAGGGCCACACATCATACAATGTTAAAATAACTACACCAATCCCCCTCAAAATGTCTTTATATGACCTCATTCAGACCTCGGAGTCACATCGTCAAGCCCTCATAGAGGTCCTTCAATCTATCAAAGTCTTACCAAATGACCCCACACCCATAGCCTCCATCATTACCCCTCACCATGTAGCCTCTCTCACTAGGTCGTCCCCTTCCTCTACACCTTCACCCACTCACCAAGTGGCCACCCTTAGTTTTGCAGATGAAGAGATCGCTCCCTTCTAGTCCGATGACCCCAATCCTACTCTCTTCATCTTTTTCTTAATCGATGATATACACATCCAACAGGTTATGATCGATGGTGGTGCTAGCATTAACATCATCTCCTCCCATGCATACGCCCAAATGTAAATACCTACCAATTACATGCATAGTAACCTCATTATGTTGTGTTCTTTCAATGACACCATAACCTCTACACTGGGTACTGTTGTTCTCCATGTCCGCGTAGGTCCCCGCACCATCCCAAAACTTTTCTATGTCCTAGAAGGGGAGTTCCAGTATAACTTGTTGCTTGGTCGACCTTGGATTCATGTCATGGGTTGTGTCCCTTCAACGTTACATCGATGCCTCAAATTTGAACACAAGGGACATAATTACACCATCCTTTCTAACCCTCACCTTTCAAGACCTATAACATGCTATATCGACCCAATGATGTGCTTGTACTAGTCAAGGCATCCGCCACCAAAACCACTTCACCTCCACCCATAATCCCATCCACCAAAATTTCCACTACTCTGCTACATCCAACCTCGCTTTACCTACTATAGCTATAACCTGTACCACTAGCACCCCTATTTCCCCTTCATCTAGCACGCCATCTATACCCGCTACCCACATACCAACTACAAATCCCTTAGAAGGTGTTTTTCAACTCCGCACTCTGGGGGAGTACCACCTATACAATATCAATTACTTCCTCAACCCACAAGAGTACGGGAATCTACGTCAACACCCCGATTATGACATGCACATTGGTGACATTTTCCCTTATGGCCCTCCCCATCTTTGCACCAATCTAGTGTGTGGGGACTTGATATGACCACTTATAAACCTGAACCTCCATCCCAAACCCAACCATTTTCCACCGACCTACACTCCCTCACTAACTATCATTTCACTCACACTTTCCTCCACCTGGTGCACATGGAAAGGATTTGGCTTTGGTTTTTATGAACAAGGTTGCCACACTATCATCTCCTATACCTCTCATAAACACAATGATATTTGTAGTGACATTGATTTTTATGCTCCATCCTGTAAGAATTTTTTCATTGAACTTATTCGGGATGAAACATCTTCCCCTCTCATTCACCCACATTACCATCTTCACCCACGAGTCCATAGATCCTGAATCTATACCTCCTAACTTTTTTTTGTAAACACCATTTCCCTGGGACCACTGACCTATCAATGTGATGGTGAGGCTCCCTCTTCTCTCCCATTCCGTATCCTGACATGATCAATGATGATATGCCTTTAATTAATGTCATTCAATGTCAGGATAATGAGTCCATCCTCACCTACCTTGGTGCAAAAGACTCTTATATTCACCAGTCGTTACCCTCCGAGACACAAATCGACCATCGAAATCAACATTAATACCCAAGATGACCCACACATTCTAAATATTAGTCAATCTTTAGATACTACTGAATAAGAAGCCTTCACCTCTTTCCTTCAAGACCATAGTGATGCATTTGCTTGGTCCTATGCTGATATGCCTGGTATTGATCCTAAAATCATGGTTCACAATATCGTGACCATTCTTGATGCCAAACCTATCAAATAAAAGCTATGGAAAATGCATCCTCACATTGCTCTTCTGGTCAAAGAAGAGCTTCAGCACCTTCTCTTGGTCTCCTTCATTCTACCCATCTATTATCCCCAATGGATTTCTAACATCGTTCCTGTCATAAAAGCGATAGGGGGACTCCACATTTGCACAAATTTCCATGACCTAAACCTCATTTGTCCCAAAGATGATTTCCCATTACTCAGGCATTGACCAACTAGTTGATCTCACTGCTGGCCATGAAATGTTATCACTCATGGATGGTTTCTCAGCTACAATCAAATATTACTAGATCTCCGAGGATCAACACAAGACTACTTTCATCACCCCTTGGGGGAATTTTTGCTATCGATTCATGCCTTTTGGCCTCAAAAATGTTGGTGCTACATATCAGCGGGCCATGACTTACATCTTCCATGACATCATGCATCGCATATTAGAGGATTACGTAGATGATCTACTTGCCAAATCCAAACATTGAACCGAACACCTACCGTTCTTAAAGTCATCTTTGACCACCTCATCAAATATTGTGTTCATCTTCAACCAAAAAATGTGTTTTGCGGTAGTTTCAGTGGAAACTCCTTAGTTTTATCTTTTATTTGCGTGGCATAGAAGTCAATCTTACTAAAGTCAAGGCTATCATCGAAATGCCTCTGCCCACTAATCTTCATCAAATTCAAAGCCTAAAAGGTAAGTTACAATCCATTCGTTGTTTTATCTCGTTGCTTTTTGACCGTTGTCAACCATTTCATCATCTTCTCAAGAAATATGTTTCATTCAACTAGGATGATGAATGTCATAAAGCCTTTGAGGCCTTAAAAAAATACCTCCTTCAACCACCAGTGCTCATTCCTCCTAAGGATGACCAACCCTTATACCTATATATTTCTACCACTGACCATTCTCTAGGTGCCATGCTTGCTCATCACGATGACCAACACCGGGAGCAAGTGGTTTATTACATAAGTCATACCCTTCTTAACTACAAAACTAAATATTCCTAGGTGAACATTTTTTCCTAGCCTTAGTTTTCATTGCCACACCAAACTCCGCCTTTAGCTACTCAACCACAAAATCTTCGTCATTATTAATACGGACCCATTACACTACATATATGCCAAACCTTATCAAAATCAACGTGTCGCATGTTGGCTTATGCTTTTGGCCGACCTCAACCTCAAATTCATCCATCAAAAGTCCATCAAGGGCCAAGCTATCGCTGACCAATTGGCCGACACACCTATTTCCGGGATCAACCCTCTAAATTTGAATTTCCAAATGTGTCTAATGTAACCATTTCCCTAGACGAACCCACCTACCAAATGACACTCTTCTTTGATGGCTCCAAATGTCGACATGGTGGTGGGGCTGGTGTTATCCTCATTCTACGTGATAGTTAACCTATGTCTTTGTCTTTCAAACTTGATTTTTATTGTACAAACAATATTTCGAATACGAAGCACACGTATTGGGTCTTCGAGGCTATTTATGCCTTAGATGTTAAGTCAATCAACATCTTTGATGATTCTCGATTGGTCATAAACCAATTCAATGGTATATATCGATTATGTCGTAATGAGATACTTCAAAAGTATAGGTATCATGTGGACATACTTTTGACAACCTTTGACCGTTATGCCCTTCAAACCACCCCACGTTCTACCAATAAATTTATAGATACCATGGCTTGCTTGGCTTCTCAGATACCTGCTTCACCCACTGACTCTAAAATATTTTTCACCATAAAAAGACTACAATCACCCTCTTATTTTCCTCGTGAAGTTTACTCTATCAGAACCACTGCTCCTGACCCGAGTGACCTTTGGTATAAGCAATACATAGACTATCTTTCCCTCTCCATTTTACCTCACCGATCTCACTCGTAATGGACAATGTGCCTTCCTTAAAAGTGTCTCACGTTATGTCATCATGGGTGGTATTCTATACAAACATGGTTTCAACAACATTCTCTTGCGATGCCTTACCAGTTCTGAAATTCCTTACACCATTAAGGAAGTCCACGATGGGATTTGTGGAGGCCACTTTAGTGGTCTTGTTATCGCTAAACACATTCTTCGCCTAGGCTATTACTAGCCAACCCTAAACCGTGACTGTTGTAATTATGTCAAACGCTGTGTAAAATTCCAGCAACATGCTAATCTCCATCACACCCCTAGTCATGCCTTATAGGTCATGCGAGACCTTTGGCATTTCTCTCAATGGGGTTTGGATCTTGTCGGTGAGATCAACCCCCATTCTTCACAACACCACCAATGGATCATAACCGCTACTAAATATTATACTAAATGGGTAGAAGCTATTCCCCTCATTTCCACCAAAGCCTAGAAAATATGTGAATTCATCAACCATCACATCATCTATCACTTTGGTGTCCCTCATCGCATTATCACGGATAATGGAAAACAATTCAAAAATAAAACCCTACGTAAAATATGAGATGGTTTTGACATCCAACTTAGTTTCTCATCACCTTATTACCTGTAAACCAATGGTCAATCCAAATCAACCAATAAAACCTTGAACAAAATTCTCATGAAGGTGGTCAATGATACTAGAAAGGATTAGCATACACACATTCCTTTTTCCTTGTGGGCTTATCACACTAGTATTCGCACTTCGACTGCTGCCACCCCCTTTTCTTTGGTCTACAGTAATGAGGTTGTCTTACCCCTAAAAGTCCATCTTCCATCCCTCCGCATCTCACTACAAGACATGCTCAACGACGATGACTTTCACCAGGATCACTTAGCACAACTTGAATTATTAGATGAACGTCATCTCAACGCCTTGGACCATCTTCAAATCTACCAAAAATGTATCAAATGTGCCTATGAATTTTTTTTTCACGAATGAACCTTTCAAGTCGGTGACCTTGTCCTAAAGGAAAATCTACATGTAACCAAAGAGGAGAAAAGTAAACGGGGAAAATTTTCTCCTAACTGACTTGGACCCTATATCATCACCCATGCTTATGGATCAGGTGCTTATTGTTTTTATTCACTTTAAGGTAAACCTGAACCTGAGCCCATTAATGCCTTACATCTTCAACCATTTTATTGTTGATATCAAGTCCTATATCACTTTTTGTCAATTGGTCGCTCATCCCTTGAGCACTGTTCACTTTCCATTACTACCCATTTTTGAGGATCCACGATTCAACAAGAATCATGTGATTACCGTCACTTGTTCGTCTTGTCTTCAATATGAGTACCATGGCTCTACTCATAGCATGATTCTCATGGATAATTTTTGTCTTCTTCAAGATGGAATCCCATGGTCGTTCATCACTCAAAACCACCTCTTTCCTAGTTAATCTTTGTGTACTATGATCTTGTCTTCTAAAATTGGAACCTAATCGTCCTCTATAATCTTTTCCATGACTTAAACGTCTACAAAAAGATAGGGATACAACTCCTTGAGTCAAACTTCCAACAACAAGATGACTTCCTCAAAAGGGACATCTCTTCTCCATATTATACCACTATCAATAGACTGCTCCCTCGAAGGAAAGCTATGTTCAATCATTAAAAAATGTAATAAATATTCGAAGCTTCTGAATCATCCAGCCTTCACGAAGACCTCAAGGAGATAATATATTCATCCCATATAGACTTCCCACATCGATCAGTCTATTAAAAACAAACAAATCAAGAAAAAGATGAAATTTTCATCATGGACTTGCCTATTTTGGATTCGGGTTTCTTGTTCCAAAAACACGTCGTCATACACTAAGTTATGTTAAACCTCTCATTCTCACCTCCTTGTCTTTTTCACCTAAATTCCTCGTTACTCAAGGGACTTGCCGTAAACGTGACATTTTGTGATCTTGTGACTTTTCTTCACCCTTAAAACAATCCATTATGCAAGGCCTGTAGGGTCTTATGTTCATAAGCCCATCTAAGGTGTGATAGACTCATCAGGGTTCTTATCAATTAAACAACTCTTTTACTACTTCTTACCATTCGCCTTCCTCATTACCTATTGATTATCCTATACAAGACCAAATCCTTGGCACATGTATTTAAAAATCAATCAACCATACCTATAACCTAAACACAATCATTCCTATGACCTACATCACCCATGCCTAATACCTATCCAACCATTCCACTATTTCACCTTAATCTTCCCTAGCTTATGGGAGAACTACATCAGCATGAGGTCCCTTTTTACCGAGACTATGTAGGTAGCACTCCGAGAGCATGGGGCCCTCGAGAGGTTAGCTCGGCCACTCTCTACCCTAACCAAGTCCTCCTCTCCCTTTCCTAGTCACATTTTACTCTAGTTAGTTTCCTTTTATATCAATAATTAGAAATTAAACCAAACAAAAAACACTTACTTCACATCTTAACCATCATCACTCATGCATTAATTTCATTATGTTTTCCATTTCTTTACCATTATCATGCATTTTACAAATGAACATCTTAAAGTGACCCACATCATCATTAATTGCACCAATTAATGAATTAAGTAGTCAACCAATCTTAATTAAACCACATCTAAACCAACTTTGACTCAATCCATGCCTATGACTTGACTCAATCCATGCCTACAACCTGACTCAATCCATGCCTACAACCTGACTCAATCCATGCCTACAACCTGACTCAATCCATGCCTATGACCTGACTCAATCCATGCCTATGACCTGAATCAATCCATGCTTGTGACCTGACTCAATCCATGCCTACGACCCTAACTCTATCATACTTAATTCACCTAGTTTCCATCACATACACAAATAATAATGGAAATTACAACAAGCACACCATCCATAGTATAAATATCATCATCTATAAATCATGACATTTGTGTACACATACATATGTACACCAATACAAATGAATCCAAAAATCTCAAAAACCCTCATGTACATCCTCACCATCTTCGGCACGTAGGCCGGTATATGACCAAAATCAATCAACTCTCGTATACATCCTCACTCTCTTCAAAGACGTAGGTCGGTATATATCAAAAATAAATAACTATACAAAATGAAGGTATATACGGATATCAAATATCACCCTACAGGATATCCTCCATATGAGTCTCCCTTGTCTCCTCCTCATCCTTGGCTCTGTCACGATAGCTTGCTAACCTCTCACCGCACATCTTAGGTTGTGGTTGGGTCCTCGTGGTAGTGCACCTAGAGCTAGCCTCCGTGAATGGGTAGCCTCACCTTGACCCTTTCTTAGGGTTCGCATTGGCCCCTTGTACTATCCACACTATGAGTCTATGACCTAGTCCTCTTACTTGAGGCTTATTGTGCCCTGTACTCTCAATAGGCTATAAAATCTATCCCTTCCGTCATCAAGATATCCTAATAATACTTGGCCTCACCTAAGGCATCCGCAACCTGGCAAGCCGGTACTATACGTGGTGTCCCCATCATCCTCTCGACCCTATGCCTATGCATATATTGAGGGACCCTGTCTCGCTCCCCGCTATATTCGGGATCAAGAGTCACAACTGTGCTTGTGTAGTGGCCAATCGGCCCTAAAACCTATAACCTGCACCTGTAGGGTGGCCACCTATATCCCATCACCATCACCACCCTATGCGGGTGCTTTTCCCTATATTATCGGACTGTAAACTAGCCACATATGCCTCTGCACCTATTACCTTCCCCTACACCATCCCCGGCCTATGTAATCAATGTGGTTACTCGCCTCTGCAGGAGTCTCTCTAAATAGTGATGGTGGCTAAATCTGGTTGCCCCGACCTTGGTGGTACTTCTCATAGGTGTGTAACCCACCACTATCTATATCTATCAGTCACCCTGGCATCATCGATCTGTTGGTCTCTCACCTGCTCCTCTTTCCTATAAGCACTATCGGCTGGGGCAGAGGCAACGACCTCTCCACATCATCCCTCCTGTATTATGGGAAGGGTGGAGGTATATCCTGCGACATCCCAAACTGTCACCTAACCTTGTCTATGGGTATCATCTCATGCTCTCTGACACGTCGCCCCTCTATCCATCTAAGAAGATGCAATCCATCTAACTCCACATCCATCTGCCCATATGATGGATAACCCACATAGGGCCTCCAAATGATGTCTACACCGAACAACCCCTCTAGTAACCACCTATAGTAGGTGACATCATGCATCACCCACCTCTTGATGCTCTCCAATAACTGGCACCCATCGCCTATAGCCCACCCAAACAAAACCTGGCTCGAATGCATCATCTCGAGGCATACCAACTAGTGCACACACACAATGTGCTCATATGCCCAATAATGTAATAAGAAAGTGCAACACAAAATGAACCTTCAAAGCTACCCATACACCCATAGCTCCCTGTATAGCTACACTAGGAATGTTGGTGCCCATGCAAAATGGGTCTGGTCTATCACCATATCATGCAAGACCCCCATCAGTGATCATGGGAATCTCCCACCCTTTGCATCTAGCAGTGTAAAGTAGCAAACTACCTCCATCAACAACACAATAAGCCCGTATCCTCCAAAAGGGCTGGTACATCTCTTCGTAGCTCAGCCGCGCTATGGAACCTTAACTCCACCAACCCCTTCCCAAATACCTATTGATGGCGAATCACAGAACCCTTGAATGTCTACAACTTGATGGGTTGAGATTCTCAGTGTGATTGCATAACATGGAGCTTTTCCCAAGTGTGGGACCTTGTGAATCAGGAAAGCTCTCCAGATGAAGGCAGTTCCTATTCCTCTATTCAGATGCACACATAAAAATGCAGAGGGTTTACTCAAAACCTAATCTAACTTACCAAGGAGACAGGGTAAGAAGATGCATAAAAATAAACCTAAACTAACAAAGGTGATGCACCAAGGAATGAAGAACACCTGTCTTGCCAATAAACACAAACCATTAAAATGCAATGCAAGATCATGCACAAATAACCAAATTTGCAGTGAAAGATCAGGAGGATGCAAATAAACATAGAGAGGGTTGAGAATCATCCACTGGACATGCTTTATCTACTCTAAAGATTGATACAATACACTACTGAAAATGCCAAGAGGCAAAGTTGCATTACGAGTTTTAAATGGGAGGTTTTACTCCACAAACTCAAATTCGCCAAAGAGAAGAAGGGAGGGGTGAAACAAGAATGTCAACCTTTAGAAAGAAGCCCCTCCTTACAATTAATAGGAAGAATGAGAGAGAAAAGAGAGAAATTCCAAATCTACCCCAACTACCTCTAGGTTGCATTTAATTCATCTCATTATGGCGGTAGGTGAGAACCCTAGCAAACCCAAAAAGTGACAAATTGTATTTTGAATTTTTAAGAACTTGTTCCCACCCAATTAAAGATATCCAAATCAGTAGTTGGACAAAGGACCTCGTAAGCTTTCCGAAAAATCCAACCTTGCATGAATTTAAGCTCCCTATGAAAATTTATGGCCATCTCGGCTATCTGCGCTGTGGTTTGCTTCCTGTCAGCACTCAAAATGTTGCGCCTCCCGAAGATGCGCCATAGGCATGAAAATTACATGTCGACACTCTTTTGCCTACGCCTTGGCGCATCCTTTTTGTGTCGACATCCTTTGTTGTGCACCCTTAACCTGCGCCTTGGCGCATCCATTTACATGTCGACACTCTTTTTCCTATGCCTTGGCGCATCCTTTTTCATGTCGACATCCTTTGCTGTGCGCCCTTAACCTGCGCCTTGGCACATCCATTTACATGTCGATACTCTTTTGCCTACACCTTGGCACATCCATTTTTGTGTCAACATCCTTTGTTATGCGCCCTTAACCTGTGCCTTGGCCCATCCATTTACATGTCGACACTCTTTTTCCTGTGCCTTGACGCATCCTTTTTCGTGTCGACATCCTTTATTGTGCGCCCTTAACCTGTGCCTTGGCGCATCCATTTACATGTCGACACTCTTTTTCTTGCACCTTGGCGCATCCTTTTTCGTGTCGACATCCTTTTACTGCACCATAGGCGCATCCATATTTGTGTCAACATCCTTTTACCTGCACCATAGACACATCCATATTTGTGTCGACATCCTTTTACTGCGGGGTGCATCCATGTTCATGTCGACACTCTTTGACGTGCACCTTCTACCTGCATCTTGGGCTGTTGGTGATGCAATAAATATCAAGCTCTTAGTTTCTTTGATTTCCATATTTCTCGCTGTCTATATCTACCCGGGGGGAAGATATTTACAACAATTTGGTGACTCAACGGGATCACCTACCTACTAGGTAGAAGATCAGTGGCCTTTTACAATCCATTGGGCATGGAGTCATAAGCAATAACTTGAAACCAACTTGATCTCGATCCAGAGCCATGATACCACAACTCCTTCTTCAAGAGCATGCTTTGAACTATAGAAATTCAACTCCGAGAGCAACAAACCAAAGTGCTAGAGCACTTAGGGAAATTGAAACCTAACTACAACAAGACAATGTGCATACACACTTATAGGAATTGAAATCTAGGCTAATATTTACATGGGTAAACCTTTTCCTTTTAGTAGCAGATGTTTAAGATAGATTCCATTAACCGGAATTGGGAGTTCTTCTCCATCCAATGTAGACAATTGGAAGGCATTACTAATTTTACATCCGTGACCATGTAGGGGCCACTCCAAATGGCATCAAACTTGGAATGCCTTCTGGTTTTTCCTGATTTGCATCCCATTTGAACTAAGTCCCCTTCCTTGAAGGTCCTTGCTCTTGCCTTCTTATCAAACCATCTTTTTACTAAGGGCGATTCTTTTCAATCATCGAATCGCATGTTCGCTTATTTCTTCTAATTCCATCAACTCTACATACCTGGCCTCCATTGGTTCAAACTCAGACAACTCCAACTGCTTCATGAGCTCCAATGCTGGTAATTCTAATGATATAGGCAATACTACCTCTTTCCCATAGACCAACTTATAGGGAGAATTACCTATAGATCTCTTTGGTGTTATCCTATCAGCCCATAATGCTGATTTTAGCTTGGTATGCCATGTCCTTTGGTTTTCATCCAGAGTCCTTCTGATGATTCTTAGAAAATTCTTGTTCGTGGACTCTGCTTGTCCATTACCCTGCGGGTAATAATTTGAAGAGGTGCTCAAATAGATTCCATTCTTGACAGCCCATTCTATAATCTTGGAACCTATGAATGCCAATGCATTATCTGATATGATAGTGGCTAGCACACTAAACCTGGTCACTATTCCTTCATAAAAGTCTAGTATGTTAGACTCATTTGCTTCTTTGAGCGCTACTGCTTCGGTCCACTTGGTGAAATAGTCTGTTGCCATGAGAATCCACTTGTGGCCTTGGCTTGAGTTTGGGTTGATGACCCCAACGAAGTCCAATCCCCATTGCATAAATGGTTGGTCAACAAAAATTGGGTGCAATGGAAGTGCTGCTAGTCTTTCTTTGCCTGTGAAGAGTGCACATTTCTTGCACTTCCTTATCCATGTATAGCAGTCACTGAACACTGTGGGCCAATAATAACCTACCTTCATTATCTTGAGAGTTGTTACCGTGGGGAGAAATGTCCTCCGGAATCTCCATCGTGAAAATCTCGTAACACCCTCTCAATTTGACCTATTCCAATGCACCTCAATAAAACTCCATTGATGTCTTTTTTAAACAAAACACCATCAACAAGCACATATGGAATGGCTTGTAATCTGAAGTATCTCCTTTTTTCTTTGCTCATTTCCAGAGGGCATAGGCCTACCTGTAGGAAGTGTATCATATTCTGAGTCCAACAAGGAGCAGCCACATCATCATTTTCTTATTCTTGACCATCTGTGAGTACTCATGGCGTCTCTTTTTCATCACTGCTTCAATTTTCGACTCAAATCTAGTTGTTCACATAGTCCTTTTCCATGTACTAGCTTAGTGACCTTGATCTTGATGTCATATTCCATGACACAAAGTTATCCATCCTACACGTTTCTCATTCAAATCCTTGTTTAGAAGGAATTCCTTGACTCCCGCATGAGAGACCAACAATTGGATCTTGTTGTTTGATACTAGGTGTTTGAATTTCTTTAAGCTCCCGATCACTTGCAAGGACATGCTTTTTAATGAAGGAGTACCTAGTTTCATATTCCTCCAAGCCTTGATGAAGAAAGTAAGCTGGTTGTTCTAATCCTTCTTTGTTTTGTTGTACGGATTGTAAAAATTGTGTCTCCACCACCAAACGTATATAGCATGAAATCCTTGGAGAAGTGCGGATTGAAAGAGTCACGAACTTGAGATATAGCCTCTTTTATTGCCTCAAAACTTGCCTTGCCTTCAGATGTCCACTTAAATGCCATGCTCTTTTTTAACATCAGTGTTATTGGCTTTACGAGAGCTACAAAGTTTGGAACAAACCTGCGGACAAAATTGATCCTTCCCAAGAAGCTTTGAAGAGCCTTCTTATGACTTGGCAATGGCAACACTCGAATTGCTTCAACTCTTTCTGGGTCAATCGTCAATCCCTCCTTTGAAACAATATGGCCTAGAAGTTTTCCTTTGTGAGCCAAGAATATGCATTTTTTGGGGTTCAATGATACCCCAAATCTTCTACACCTCTGAAATACCTACCTCAGATGAAAGAGGTGATCCACTACATTTTTGGAGAATATGGTGATGTCATCAAGATATATCAAAACTATTTTATTGATCAATCCCTTGAATGCCATATCCATTGCCCTTTGGAAAGTGGCTCCAGCATTTGATAGCCCAAATGGCATCTTCTTGTAGGCATAGGTGCCCCATTTGGTGGTGAAATCCATCTTGAACTGGTCATCTTCTTTCACCATTACCTGATTATACCCTGAGTAGCCATCTAGGAGAGAGAATCTCTCCAAACCGGATAACACTTGCAATATTTGTTCCATTGAAGGAAGTGGGTAATGGTATTTAAGAGATTCCCCATTGAGGTCTCGGAAGTCTACACACAACCTGATTTCTCTGCTCTTCTTCCTGACTAGAACCAAGTTTGTAACCCAACTTGAGTGCTTGATCGGAAATATAATGCTTGCCTCTATTAGCTTGTTTAGCTCTTTCTTCATTAGAGGCTCGAGGTGAGGGTTGAGTGGTCTCTGCAATCTGCTTGATAGGCTTAGCATCTGGATCCAATTCTATGGTATGTTGTGCCAACTTTGGATTGAATCCTCTCAAGTCTTCATATCTCCAAGTGAAGACATCTAGAAATTCTTGGCAAAGCTGTATGAAATCTGATTTCTCCTACTCAATGGCCACTTTACCAATTTGAAGTGTTCTGCCTTCTCCAACCAGAATTGGCTCTGAATCTTCTCTTTTGACCTGCATGTTAGCCTTTTCCTTACGAAACTGGTCGTTAGGGTTGAAGATAGAATCCAATGTTACTAAACCCTTGGGAAGCTTGTTTGTCTGCAGCTGCACTACTTGATCACCGCATCTTTGTTGCTCTAGTCTATCAGATTCCGAAAGTGAGAATTCAGCCTCTTCTTGTAAGAAATTGATAATCTGTTGATCGTTCTCAAACACCTGCCAGCTTGTGTTATTATCTGGAACTGCTGGCCTCACAATCACATGGATATGTGGTTTTGTTTTTTCCCTTCTGATGTTGTCAACCAGATCAAATGTTGCTCAAGTGCTGCCGAGCCTAGCCTATCCGCAACTTCATTTTTCTTCCTAGGTATGAACACGATGTTGAAAGCTTCAAAATCCTCAACATGGTCCCATACCCTATTCTTGTAGTTCTTCAACAGGTCATTATTTATACCATGTTGTCCCCTAACTTGATTGATGATTAGCTCGCTATCCCCGAACACCTGCAAGTTCTTTATGCCCTTTTTCCTGGCCCAATGAAGTCCATGAATCAAGGCCTCATATTCAGCTATGTTGTTTGAATAGGAAAACTAGAAATGGAAAGATGAATAATATTTGATGCCTTGAGGTGAAACAAGCATAGATCCTCCTCCTGCACCTTGCCTACTCCCGATCCATCAAAGAATAAGCGCCATACCTCATTGCCATCCTTATGGTCTGGTTTGGTGATGCTAGGAATGGGCTAGTTTTCTTCATGTATGCAATAGACTCCTAGCTCAGATTCTTCTACTTCTTGGTAGGGATCAAAAGCATGTACCTTGCTTGCCCATTCATCAAGAGTCAAATCTGGGATGCTTCCAAATTTGGTGTCAGCTTCATCTGTGCTTGGATAATCTTTTTGATCAAATCTTTGAGCAGGTTGACTTTGATTTGGCTTGGAGTATGAGGCTCAATATGAAAATTTGCAATTGGTTCAGATCTGATTGTGACCTTAGTACCATATCTTGTTACGAACAACATGTGTGACCAGTCAGTAGATAAGTACCCTCCAATTCTAGATGTAAAATCCTTGATAAGCGAGAGGGCAAAGAGTGGTGGAAAATCTATCACCGACACATCTTGCAAAATGGTAACGTTGGGGCATGCATGCAAGATAAGATTCAAACCTTTAATCACTCCCACGTTGCTCTTTGCGCTGTCCCATCCAATTTCACTACCCCCTTTGATATGAATTCATATTGGAGACCTAGGTGATAAGCTATTTGTTTGGGCATGACAGAACTACTTACAGAGAATCAATCATGCAATTGTGTACTAGTTTATCCCCAGATGATTAATGAAACATAGAATGGAGGGGGCTTAAAAACTTTACCTTGTTCTCCTCCATGATTCCCTTGAGTGAGAAGCATTTGTGAGGACCTTCTCTTGCATATGGACATGCTGGTTTGAAGTTGACCAATTCTTCATGGCAGCTTCTAGAAGATCTCTTTGGCACAGGATGGATAAAGATTCCCACATCGATATATTCACATTTTCTTCTTCATTTGATCAATGATACTAAATGGGGATGAAAGATATCTTTGTTGTCCTTTAGGCTGCACATTCCTTTCTTTTTTTTGCATGGGCAGCAACACTGTAATTTGAGTTGGCTTAGAAGGTGGTTTGGGCTGTCCTTGTGTGTTTGGAGCTATATTTTGCTTACCAACACCTTGTGGAGTGATGGAAGGTTGTAGATCACTTGAATCCAATGACTTCCATTCACCAATATTCCTCTTCTTTGATCTTGTGTTAGCTTCTACACTCTGAGAAATTATTTGATTCATGCCACAAAAATCCTCAGCTTGCCAATTCACAAGTGCGGTATCATTTGGAGTTGTGTTTTGCTGAGATGTCCCTTGTTGCTGATTTGTTTCTTGACTCACTTCACCCTCTATGCCAGTAGTTTTCACCATCAAGGCTTGGTTCAAAGCACCATTGAAGCACGTAGATTGGTTGTGAGGTTCATTGCATGGGAAACACCAATCATACTCTTGAGCCATGTTGTTTTACATTGGCACTAATGCTTTAGAAGTAGATGCAACATTGGGGTTATAGGGCTGAAATGGTCTATTGGTGGGAGGCCTTACTTGGCTTTGATTTGCAGCCGGATTGGGTGGCCTATTGGGCTAGTATGGTGGCCTTGCCTGGTACTGTGCTTGAGGCTGATACGGTCTAGCACTTTGAGCTTGCTATCTTTTGATAGTCACTAGCTCATTTCCAAGGTTCTGTAATTGTTTCATAACCTCCTAGAGTTCATTTGAAGCACTAGAGGATGAAGTAGAAGTTTCATTTGAACTTTGATTTCTATGAGTGGGAATAGGAGCCAAAGTGGGTGTTTGACTAGTGCTTGGATTTTCTAAGTTTGGATATAAGGGCATGGGAGGCCTAGGAGCTAGCTTACCAGCTTGAATAAGATAGTTTTCAGCCCTAATGGTAATGCTATAAGAAGCAGGTAAGGTTGTGCCTCCCATAGATTGAATTAACATAGAAATATCAGAATTCAAAACTTTAAGATAATATAGAAAAGCACCTTCAGCTGTTGGCCTAACGACCACTAGAATCCTATCCCAAGACCTTTGAAATCTGAAGTTGAAGTCAGTCAGTTGTTCATTGGGAGCTCTCTTGATAGTTTTCAATTGTTCCGAGTGAGAGACAAATTATCTCCCTTTTCTCCAAACTCGCTCATGGAGAACTATGCATAATCGATTCAATTTTGGATAGAACCAGCTCCAAGGCTCCTAAACCATTGCAATACCTTCCTTTGAGCGAAGATGCCAGCAATTTGACAAATGACATCCATTTCATTTATCTCATGGATTGCACAAACGTTAGCTATGTCTTTGACATGATCACCTGGGAGTGGTATGATTTTCTCTAGTGAAAAATGTAATGTTCTTCAATGTTGCAATTGGAAATGGACTCGTGCATTGAGGGCAAGTGGGCTGCTCTTTGCCAATGAAATTAACAAAGGGATTCGGTGGTAGATGTGCCATTATGATTGACCTAAGAACTCACGGTTGATGCGAGAAAAGGTCTACCAGGTGGAGGTGTAGACAAAGTCGATTAGGTGGAGATGGTGACCTTCGTGGTCCTCTTCCTCTCCTTCCTCTCGCCTAGTGATAGTTGCAAGTGGACAAATAGCCCCTCTTCTCAACTATCAGACCTGGTTTGAATTCTTCTCATGTACCTGGGCAACTTGTGCTGCTATACCACTGACTTCTATCCCTTTGGATTCACCAGATGTGTTAGATAATGAGCCTCAAAAGGCTAGATTCTGCCAAGTTACACACCAAACCGACAATATTAAAAATAGAATTTAAAAATTTGAAGGACTTGAAAGATACATTTCTTCAATTCGATTATCGGGTCTTTTTGTTCATCTACTAAATATTTGAAGGTACAGGTGAAACTCGAGATCATGTAAGGCAACTTTCAAAACCGAAATACACCGTGTCGAACTTGGGACATGCTCACCCAAAATACAAAAACCACGAAATTTTGAAAGTCAAAATCTCAATAACCTAAGAATACCCTTTTGAATATTATCCCCGATCTATCAACTGGTGAAATTTTGACTTGTTTTGAGCAAGTTAAGCCCTTGAAAATCAATTTCAAAGTTCAGCCTGGAAGGTGAAAAATCTGAAATTGTAAAACTTGCAATTTCTAAGTCCAAATTTCTTGAAAATTCCTTCAAATGTTGTGGAATGACCTCTTGGTCCCATCGAGCATTCCAAATACATGTTGATGGAAAATCACGGCACCCTTGAATGTCTCTGTAAATCGATGGGTTGAGACTCTCAGTGCGATTGCATAACATGGAGCTTTTCCCAAGTGTGGGACCTTGTGAATCGGGAAAGCTTTCTGGATGAAGGCTGGTTCCTATTCCTCTATTCAGATGCACACATAAAAATGGAGAGGGTTTACTCAAAAACCTAATCTAACTTGCCAAGGAGACAGGGTAAGAAGACGCATAAAAATAAACCTAAACTATCAAAGGTGATGCACCGAGGAATGAAGAACACTGTCTTGCCAATAAACAAAAACCATTAAAATGCAATGCAAGATCATGCATGATAACCAAAATTGTAGTGAAAGATCGGAGGATGCAAATAAACATAGAAAGGGTTGAGAATCATCCACGGACATGCATTATCTACTCCAAAGATTGATACAATACACTACAAAATGCCAAGAGGCAAAGTTGAATTACGAGTTTTAAATGGGAGGTTTTTACTCCACAAACTCGGTGCCAAAGAGAAGAAGGGAGGGGGAAAACAAGAATGTCTAACCTTTAGAAAGAATCCTCTCCTTACAATTTATAGGAATCATGAGAGAGAAAAGAGAGAGGACTTCCAAATCTACCCCAAACACCTCTAGGTTACATTTAATTCATCTCGGTATGATGGTAGGTGAAAACCCTAGAAAACCCAAAAAGTGGCGAATTGTATTTTGCATTTTTAAGAACTTGTTCCCACCTAATTAAAGATATCCAATCGTAGTTGGATAGAGGACCTCGTAAGCTTTCTGAAAAGTCCAACCTTGCATGAATCCGAGCTCCCTATGAAAAGTTATGGCCATCTGAATATCTGCGCCAGGGTTTGCTTCCTGTCAGCGCTCAAAATGTTGCACCTCCCGAAGATGCGCCATAGGCGCTGAAAATTACATGTCAACACTCTTTTGATTGCACCTTGGCACATCCTTTTTGTGTCAAAATCCTCTGCTGTGTGCCCTTAACTCGCGCTTTGGCGCATCCATTTACATGTCGACACACTTTTTCCTACGCCTTAGTGCATCCTTTTTCATCGACACTCTTTTTCCTGTGCCTTGGTGCATCCTTTTTGTGTCGACATCCTTTGCTATGCACCCTTAACCTGCACCTTGGTGCATCCATTTACATGTTGACACTCTTTTTCTGCGCCTTGGCGCATCCTTTTTCGTGTCGACATCCTTTGTTGTGCGCCCTTAACCTGCGCCTTGGCGCATCCATTTACATGTCGACACTCTTTTTCTTACGCCTTGGTGCATCCTTTTTCGTGTCGACATCCTTTTACCTGCACCATAGGCACATCCATATTTGTGTCGACATCCTTTTACGTATGCCATAGGCGCAACCATATTTGTGTCGACATCCTTTTACCTGTGCTAGGGTGCATCCATGTTCATGTCGACAATCTTTGATGTGTGCCTTCTACTGCGTCTTGGGCTATTGGTGACGTAATAAATATCGAGCTCTTAGTTTCTTTGATTTCCATATTCTTCTGCTTGTCTATATCTACCTGGGGGAAAATATTTACAACAATACTATCAACATCAACTCCTCTGATACCTCTAAAGAAATGAAATATACCTGCGCCCCCACTATAGGCAACTGCAGGATCCTGTATACATCCTCCAGGGTGACTGTGATCTCACCCATCGGTAGATGAAATGTGTTGGTCACCAAATCTCATTTATCAATGAGGGCAACCATCAAACTATGCTGCCGGACTACATATCGGTAATGCCTTACCCTTAATCAAATCAATGACCATGAAGCATACCACCAATCCTCAACTATCGCACCTCCTCAAAATATCATGAGCAAGGGCGAAACCCTATCTCACATCCACAATTGCTCTCTCACCTACATCCAACAAAACATCACATTAATAGAACTTGATCATACCCGCAATCACTCTTGACACTTCACCTATACTTATTACCCTCCCTCTTTTTCCCCTCACCACTTACCTTCTTATCAAATAATCTATCTACCCACCCCAACCCTCACCCACTATCGATCATACCATACCTCTTTCAACTTCTTACCCATGTTTTTTTTTCATCAACATCTTACTTGCCCACTATCTAACTCACCCAACCTCATAGAGCTCATGTTGGCCCCTTTTTTCCCCACATGTTGGTGGTACCAATTACTTATAACTAACCATATTCTATCCCACACCGCATCGGTCACCATATATGTGACGAAGCACGGTTCGACACCACCGATGTCGACCAACCCTTGAATGATGCCGGTCACTATCACATAAAAATCCATGGTACCCAAACCTCCTTTTTCCTAGAAACACTACCTTCTTCTCCCCATTCTTACCTACCTCTACCCTCATCTCCTCCCCACCCCTCGTACACCTAACCACACCTCTACCCATTCCTATTCTAGCCAATTTTCCTTCCCCAATTCAAATCCCCTTTTCCCCCCGAAAAAACTCGTTTTCCTTCCCTAACCTATCTACCCAATCTGCCTCCAAAACCAATGCAAGAGATTGAACCTTACCTCATCGTGTTGTCTTCTTCGTGGTGGCATGTCGGGCCGCTTACACCGGTGGTCCACCTGATCCCTCTCCCGCTCTCGACATGTCCACTCACCAAATCTAATTCTATTGCTCTCCACCCAATCACAATTGATCTACATGTGCTCATGAACCCATCTACCGGATCCTCTAACCAACTGGATCCCTCCACCTCAGCAGGATATCATCCCTCATCTTTTCTCCTGACAATGTATAAATTTTTCAACATTCTGTTATTTTCACGAAGTGTAAATGTACAAATGAATCCATATTATACAGATTTTTCTTTTTATATACCCACGTCGACCTAGACCGATGCCGATTACAACTAAACCGACTTCGGTCTTGTGCCCTATCTCACCACGGTTCGTTATACCAAGATGACATCGGTCATCTACCCCATAACCGTGATCGCTTACCTTGACTATCGCCGGTTATGTATGACCAACATCACTACTGCATAATATTTGTGCCCATTCCCCATTGCTATCCCCTCTTACCCAACCCAACCGTTGTTTGACCTTACCCACCCTTATTGCAACCAACCTCCATGCCTACCTTACCTATACTTGTCCTTAATTATGTTTTGGGACTTCTTTTTTACCCATACCTCAACCCTACCCATTCCGTGACCTAGCTTCTTAGACCTAGAACATTGCTAGTGACTTGTGACTTCATGTGCTCATTATACCTTGTAACACTGTTACCTATGTTGTTTGACCTAATGACCTTACCTTACCTCTTGCCATGACCTTTTATCTCGAACCCAACCTTTAGTGTACTAGAACATACCTAAACATTCTTGCACCTAACTCCGCAAAGTTCTTCCACGCCATATCCTATACCTTGGATATCGGAATCACCTCAACCTTGTTTAGATAAACCTATCGACCTTAGATACTATAGAGTTTATATGCTCTTAAAAATGGTACTATGTAGTAGTTTATACGTGTGCATATGTTTGACTATTACTACCTTTGACCTTGATCCATTACTTGGATTACCTGATTGGACCTTAACCTCTTCACCCCTATTGTCCACCTTCCTCTTCATCACATTCACCTTTTATCAAACCACTCACTGATTTTTCCTTCTGCCTCATCAATTCCTGGTTTGAGGGGGATCACCTTCACCCACACATGGGACAACCACATCTTATTTTTGTCAACATCACTTACCAATACAAGCTACGTAACAAAAAGGGAAAAAATAGAGACACCAAAATTGGGTCACACGCTCCTTGACCCTTCGTTAAATAATCAACTTGAACACACTCACCTAACCATGGCCCCTTACACCCCACACTAATATTAATTTAATTAATTTAATTAAAATCCATGTCCTCACAATATTTATTATTCAATTATCGTAGTTGGACGAGAGAGGACCTCGTAAGCTTTCAAAAAGTCCAACCTTGCAAGTATTCGAGCTCCCCTGTGAAAAGTTATGGCCATCTCGAATATCTATGCCGGGTTTGCTTCTGTCGGTGTTCAAAATGTTGCACCTCTGAAGAGTCACCATAGGCGCTGAAAATTATATGACGACACTCTTTTGCCTGTGCCTTGGCGCATCCATTTTCGTGTCGACATCCTTTGCTGTGCGCCCTTAACCTGCACCTTGGCGCATCCATTTACATGTTGACACTCTTTTGCCTGTACCTTGGTGCATCCTTTTTCATGTCGACATCCTTTGCTTTGTACGCCATTAACCTATGCCTTGGTGCATGCATTTACATGTCGAAACTCTTTTGCTTGAGCCTTGGCGCATCCTTTTTCATGTCGACATCCTTTGCTATGTGCCCTTAACCTGTACCTTGGCGCATCCATTTACATGTCGACACTCTTTTCCCGCACCTTGGATCATCTTTTTCGTGTCGAAATCCTTTGTTGTGTGCCCTTAACTTGCACCTTGGCGCATCCATTTACATGTCGACACTCTTTTTCTTGCACCTTGGCACATCCTTTTTCGTGTTGACATGCTTTTACCGCACCATAAAGCGCATCCATATTTGTGTCGACATCCTTTTAGGCCGTGCCAAAGGCACATCCATATTTGTATCGACATCGTTTTACTCGCGCTTAGGTCCACCCATGTTCATGTCGACACTCTTTAATGTGGACCTTCTACCTACTTCTTGGACTATTGGTGACCTAATAAATATCGAGCTCTTAGTTTCTTTGATTTGCATATTCTCTTGCTTGTCTATATCTACCGGGGGAAGATATTTACAACAATACCATCAACATCAACTCCTCGGATGCCTCTAAAGAAATAAAATATACCTACGCCCCCACTATAGGCAACCGCGGGATCTCGTATACATCCTCCAAGGTGACTGTGATCTCACCCATCAGTAGATGAAATGTGTTGGTCACCGAATCTCATTTATCAATGAGGGCGACCATCAAACTAGGTCATTGGACTACATATCGGTAGTGCACGACCTCAATGGTTAACCATGGAAGCATACCACCAATCCTCAACTGTCACACATCCTCAAACTATCATGATCAAGGGCGAAACCCTATCTCGTATCCACATGACTAGTCTCTCACCTACATCCAACAAAACATCACATGAATAGAACTTGATCATACCCGCAATCACTCTTGACCCTTCACCTATACTTATTACCCTCCCTCTTTTCCCCCTCACCACTTACCTTCTTATCACATAATCTATCTATCCACCCCAACCCTCACCCACTATCGATCATACCATACCTCTTTCAACTTCTTACCCATGTTTTTTTTTTCATCAACATTTTACTTGCCCATTATCTATCACACCCAATCATCATAGAGCTCTGTTGGCCCCTTTTTTCCCCACATGTTGACTAGTACCAATTACTTATAACTAACCATATTCTATCCCACACTGGCATCGGTCACCATATATGTGACCAGTACCGGTTCGACACCACTGATGTCGACCAACCCTTGAATGATGCCGATCACTGTCACATAAAAATCCATGGTACCCAAACCCCCTTTTTCCTAGAAACACTACCTTCTTCTCCCCATTCCTACCTACCTCTACCCTCATCTCCTCCCCACCCCTTGTACACCTAACCACACCTCTACCCATTCCTATTCTACCCAATTTTCCTTCCCCAATTCAAATTCCCTTTTCCCCCCAAAAACTCGTTTTCCCTCCCTAACCTATCTACCCAATCTACCTCCAAAACCAATACAAGAGATTGAATCTTACCTCATCACATTGTCGTCTTCAAGGTGGCATGTCGGGGCCTGCTACATTGGTGGTCCACCCGATCCCTCTCCCGCCTCTGCCATGTCCACTCACCAAATCTAATTCTCTTGTTCTCTACCCAATCACAATTGATCTACATATGCTTATGAACCCATCTACCTGGCTCCTCTAACCAACTGGATCCCTCCACCTCAGCAGGATATCATCCCTCATCTTTTCTCCCGACAATGTACAACTTTTTCAACATTCTCGTTATTTTCACGAATGCGTAAATGTACAAATGAATCCATATTATACGGATTTTTCTTTTTATATACCCATGTCGACCTGACCGACGCCGGTTACAACTAAACCGACTTTAGTCTTGTGCCCTAGCTCACCATGGTTGGTTATACCAAGACCGACATCGGTCATCTACCCCATAAACTATGATCGGCTTACCTCGACCGTCCCCGGTTATGTATGACTCGACATCAGCCTACCGTAATATTTGTGCCAATTCCCCATTGCTATCCCCACTTACCCAACCCAACCGTTGTTTGACCTTACCCACCCTTATTGCAACCAACTTCCATACCTACCTTACCTATACTTGTCCTTAATTATGTTTTGGGACTTGTTATTTTACCCATACCTCAGCCCTACCCATTCGTGACCTATCTACTTGGACCTAGAACATTACTTGTGACTTGTGACTTCATGTGCTCGCTATACCTTGTAACATCAAGCATTACTGTGTTGTTTGACCTAATGACCTTGCCTTACCTCTTACCATGACCTTTTATCCGAACCCAACCTTTAGTGTACAGTAACATACCTAAATATTCTTTCACCGACTCCGCAAAGTTCTTCGACACCATATGCTATACCTTGGATATCGGAATCACCTCAACCTTGTTTAGATAAACCTATCGACCTTAGAAACTATAGAGTTTACATGCTCTTCAACCGGTACTATGTAGTAGTTTATACGTGTGCATGTGTTTGATATTACTACCTTTGACCTTGACCCATTACTTGGATTACCTGATTGGACCTTTACCCCTTTACCCCCGTTGTCCACCTTCCTCTTCATCACATTCACCTTTTATCAAACCACTCACCGATTTTGCTTCTACCTCATCAATTCCTGGTTTGAGGGGGATCACCTTCACCCACACATGGGACAACCACATCTTATTTTTGTCAACATCGCTTACCAATACAAGCTACGTAACAAAAAGGGGAAAAATGTAGACACCAAAATTGGGTCACACGCTCCTTGACCCTTCGTTAAATAATCAACTTGAACACACTCACCTAACCATGGCCCCTTACACCCCACACTAATATTAATTTAATTAATTTAATTAAAATCCATGTCCTCAAAATATTTATTATTTAATTATCGAAGTTGGACAGAGGACCTCGTAAGCTTTCCAAAAATTCCAACCTTGCATGAATCCGAGCTCCCTGTGAAAAGTTATGGCCATTTGAATATCTGCGTGAGGGATTGCTTCCCGTCAGCGCTCAAAATGTTGCACCTCCCGAAGAGGTGCCATAGGCGCTGAAACTTACATGTTGACACTCTTTTGCCTGCGCCTTGGCGCATCCTTTTTTGTGTCGACATCCTTTGTTGTGCGCTTAACTCGCGCTTGGGCGCATCCGCTTACATGTCGACACTCTTTTTCCTGTGCCTTGGTGCATCCTTTTTCGTGTGGAAATCCTTTACTTTCGAGCGCCTTAACCTATGCCTTGGCGCATCCATTTACATGTCGACACTCTTTTTCTTGTGCCTTGGCGCATCCTTTTTCGTGTCGACATCCTTTGCTATGCACGCTTAACCTGTGCCTTGGCACATCCATTTACATGTCGACACTCCTTCACCTACACCTTGGGGCATCTTTTTCATGTCAACATCCTTTGATGTGCATCCTTAACCTGTGCCTTGGCGCATCCATTTACATGTCGACACTTTTTTGCTGCGCGCTTGGCGCATCCTTTTCAAGTCGACATCCTTTTTCCTTCGCCATAGGCGCATCCATTTACATGTCAACACTCTTTTTCCTACACCTTGGCGCATCCTTTTACATGTCGACACTCTTTTGCTCGCGCCGACGCATCCATTTACATGTCGACACTCTTTTTCCTGTGCCTTGGCGCATCTTTTTACATGTCGACATTCTTTTTCCTGTGCCTTGACGCATCCTTTTTCGTGTCGACATCCTTTGGTGTGCACCCTTAACCTGTGCCTTGGCGCATCCATTTACATGTCGACACTTCTTCTTCGCACTTGGCACATCCTTTTTCGTGTCGAAATCCTTTGGCGTGTGCCATTAACTCCGCACCTTGGCTCATCCATTTACATGTCAACACTCTTTTGCCTACACCTTGACGCATCTTTTTGTGTCGACATCCTGTTGTTGTGCACCTTAACCTATGCCTTGCGCATCCATTTACATGTCGACACTCTTTTTTCCTTCCTTCGCCTTGGCGCATCCTTTTTCATGTCGACATCCTTTTACCTGCGCCATAGGTGCATCCATATTTGTGTCGACATCCTTTTACCTGCACCATAGGCACATCCATATTTGTGTCGAAATCCTTTTACCTACGCCAAGGTGCATCCATGTTCATGTCAACACTCTTTGACGTGCCCCTTCTACTCGCGTCTTGGGCTATTAGTGTGAAATAAATATCGAGCTCTTAGTTTCTTTGATTTCCATATTCTCCTACTTGTCTATATCTACCGGGGGAAGATATTTACAACAATACCATCAACATATACTCCCGAGATGCCTCTAAAGAAATAAAATATACCCGCCCCTCCACTATAGGTAATCTGTAGGATCTCTGTATACATCCTCCAAGGTGATCTGGGATCTCACCCATCGGTAGATGAAATGTGTTGTCATCGAATCTCATTTATCAATGAGGGCGACCATCAAACTAGTCTCCAGACTACATGTCGGTAGTGCTGGACCCATTCAAAGCCAACCACGTAAGCATACCACCAATCCTCAATCGCTACACCTCCTCAAACTATCACAAGTAAGGGTGACACCGTATCTCGCATCCACAATGGTCTCTCACCTACATCCATTTACATGTCGACACTCTTTTTCCTCCGCCTTGGCGCATCCATTTTCATGTCGACATCCTTTTACCTATGCGGGGTGGTGCATCCATGTTCATGTCAACACTCTTTGACATGCGCCTTCTACCTATGTCTTGGGCTGTTGGTGACGCAATAAATATCGAGCTCTTAGTTTCTTTGATTTCCATATTCTTTTTCTTTTCTATATCTACCCGGGGGGAAGATATTTACAACAATACCATCAACATTAACTCCTCGGATGCCTCTAAAGAAATAAAATATACCTACCCCCACAATAGGCAACCACGGGATCTCGTATACATCCTCCAAGGTGACTGTGATCTCACCCATCGGTAGATGAAATGTGTTGGTCACCGAATCTCATTTATCAATGAGGGTGACCATCAACCTAGTCTGCCAGAATACATGTCGGTAGTTCCTGACCTCATTCAAGCCAACCGCAAGCATACAACCAATCCTCAACTGTCGCACCTCCTCAAACTATCATGAGCAAGGGCGACACCCTATCCCGCATCCACAGCTGGTCTCTCACCTATATCCAACAAAATATCACATTAATAGAACTTGATCATACCCGCAATCACTATTAACACTTCACCTATACTTATTACCCTCCCTCATTTTCCCCTCACCACTTACCTTCTTATCACATATTCTATCTACCCACCCCAACCCTCACCCACTATCGATCATACCATACCTCTTTCAACCTCTTACCCATTTTTTTTTTTCATCAACATCTTACTTGCCCACTATCTATCTCACCCAACCATCATAGAACTCTGTTGGCCCCTTTTTTCCCCACATGTTGACCGGTACCAATTACTTATAACTAACCATATTCTATCCCACACCGGCATCGGTCACCTTATATGTGACCAAGATGCGTTTCAACACCACCGACGCCGACCACCCCTTGAATGATGCCAGCCATGCCACATAAAAATCCACAGTACCCAAACCCCTTTTTCCTAGAAACACTACCTTCTTCTCCCCATTCCTACCTACCTCTACCCTCATCTCCTCCCCACCCCTCATACACCTAACCACACCTCTACCCATTCCTATTCTACCCAATTTTCCTTCCCCAATTCAAATTCCCTTTTCCCCAAAAACCCGTTTTCCCTCCCTAACCTATCTACCCAATCTACCTCCAAAACCAATACAAGAGATTGAATCTTACCTCATCATGTTGTCATCTTCATGGTATGTAAGGCCGCTACACTGGTAGTCCACCCAATCCCTCTCCTACCTCTGCCATGTCCACTCACCAAATCTAATCCTCCTGCTCTCCACCCAATCACAATTGATCTACATGTGCTCAAGAACCCATCTACCTGGCTCCTCTAACCAACTGGATCCCTCCACCTCGGTAGGATAGCATCCTCATCTTTTCTCCCGACAATGTACAACTTTTTCAGCGTTCTATTATTTTCACAAGCGTAAATGTACAAATGAATCCATATTATACAGATTTTTCTTTTTATATACCCACGTTAACCCGTCGATGCCGACTGATAACTAAACCGACTTCGGTCTTGTGCCCTATCTCACCACGGTTCATTATACCAAGACCGACATCGGTCATCTGCCCCCATAAACCGTGATCAGCTTACCTCGACTGTCGCCGGTTATGTATGACCTTCATCAGCTACCAAGTAATATTTGTGCCCATTCCCCATTGCTGTCCCCACTTACCCAACCCAACCATTGTTTGACCTTACCCACCCTTATTGCAACCAACCTCCATGCCTACCTTACCTATACTTGTCCTTAATTATGTTTTGGGACTTGTTATTTTACCCATACCTCAGCCCTACCCATGCCGTGACCTAGCTACTTGGACCTGGAACATTGCTAGTGACTTGTGACTTCATGTGCTCGCTATACCTTGTAACACTCAGCATTACTGTGTTGCTTGACCTAATGACATTACCTTACCTCTTCCCATGACCTTTATCCGAACCCAACCTTTAGTGTACCGTAACATACCTAAACATTCTTCGCACTCCGACCTATAAAGTTCTTCCACACCATATCCTATACCTTGGATATCAGAATCACCTAAACCTTGTTTAGATAAACCTATAGACCTTAGATACTATAGAGTTTACATACTCTTCATTCTAGTACTATGTAGTAGTTTATACGTGTGCATGTGTTTGACTGTTACTACCTATTACCTTGACCCATTACTTGATTCTTGTATTGGCCCTTAACCTATTCAACCCCGTTGTCCACCTTCCTCTTCATCACATTCACTTTTATCAAACTACTCATTGATTTTGCCTTCTACCTCATCAATTCCTAGTTTGAGGGGGATAACCTTCACCCACACATGGGACAACCACATCTTATTTTTGTCAGCATCGCTTAGCAATACAATCTACGTAACAAAAAGGGGGAAAATATAGACACCAAAATTGGGTCACACGCTCCTTGACCTTTCATTAAATAATCAGCTTGAACACACTCACCTAACCATGGCCCCTTACACCCCACACTAATATTAATTTAATTAATTTAATTAAATTAATCCATGTCCTCACAATATTTATTACTTAATTATCATAGTTGGATAGAGGACCTCGTAAGCTTTCCGAAAAGTCCAACCTTGCATGAATCTGAGCTCCCTGTGAAAAGTTATGGCCATATGAATATCTGTGCCAGGGTTTGCTTCCTGTCAGTGCTCAAAATGTTGTGCCTCACGAAGAGGCGCCATAGGCGCCTAAAAATTATATGTTGACACTCTTTTGCCTTCGCCTTGGCATATCCTTTTTGTGTCGACATCCTTTGTTGTGTGCCCTTAACCTGCACCTTGGCGCATCCATTTACATGTCGACACTCTTTTGCCTACGCCTTGGCGCATCCTTTTTCGTGTCGAAATCCTTTGCTGTGCACCCTTAACCTGTGCCTTGGCACATCCATTTACATGTCGACACTCTTTTGCTTGCACCTTGGCGCATCCTTTTTCGTGTCAACATCCTTTGTTGTGTGCCCTTAACCTGCGCCTTGGCTCATCCATTTACATGTCGACAGTCTTTTACCCGCACTTGGCGCATCTTTTTTGTGTCGACATCCTTTGCTGTGCACCCTTAACCTATGCCTTGGCACATCCATTTACATGTCGACACTCTTTTTCCTACACCATGGCGCATCCTTTTTCGTGTCGACATCCTTTTACCTGCGCCATAGGCACATCCATATTTGTGTCGACATCCTTTTACCTACGCCATAGGCACATCCATATTTTTGTCGACATCCTTTACCTACGCTGTGGTGCATCCATGTTCATGTCAAAACTTGTTGACGTGCCCCTTCTACCTACGTCTTGGGCTGTTGGTGATGTAATAAATATCGAGCTCTTAGTTTCTTTGATTTCCATATTCTCCTCGCTTGTCTATATCTACCCGGGGAAGATATTTACAACAATACCATCAACATATACTCCTCATATGCCTCTAAAGAAATAAAATATACCTACCCCCACTATAGGAAACCGCAGATCCTATATACATCCTCCAAGGTGAATGTGATCTCACCCATCGGTAGATGAAATGTGTTGGTCGGGTAATCTCATTTATCAATGAGGGTGACCATCAAGCTAGTCTCCGCTGACAACATGTCGGTAGTGCTAGACCCATTCAAAGCCAACCACGTAAGCATACCACCAATCCTCAACCTGCCGTACCTCCTCAAACTATCATAAGAAAGGGCGACTACCTATCTCACATCCACAGCTGGTCTCTCACCTACATCCAACAAAACATCACATTAATACAACTTGATCATACCCACAATCACTCTTGACACTTCACCTACACTTATTACCCTCCCTCTTTTTCCCCTCACCACTTACCTTCTTATCACATATTCTATCTACCCACCCCAACCCTCACCCACTATCGATCATACCATACCTCTTTCAACCTCTTACCCATGCTTTTTTTTTCATCAACATCTTCCTTGCCCACTATCTATCTCACCCAACCATCATAGAGCTCTGTTGGCCCCTTTTTCCCCACATGTTGACCGGTACCAGTTACTTATAACTGACCATGGTCTATCCCACACCGGCATCGGTCACCTTATATGTGACCGCACTGCTTTCAACACCACCGACGTCGACCACCCTTGAATGATGCCGGTCACATCACATAAAAATCCACAAGACTCCAAACCCCTTTTTCCTAAAAACACTACCTTCTTCTCCCCATTCCTACCTACCTCTACCCTCATCTCCTCCCCACCCCTCGTACACCTAACCACACCTCTACCCATTCCTATTCTAGCCATTTTTCCTTCCCCAATTCAAATCCCCTTTTCCCCAAAAACCCGTTTTCCCTCCCTAACCTATCTACCCAATCTACCTCTGAAACCATTACAAGAGATTGAATCTTATCTCATCACGTTGTCATCTTCATGGTGGCATGTTAGGCCGCTACAGTTGTGGTCCACCCAATCCCTCTCCCGCCTCTGCCATGTCCACTCACCAAATCTAATTCTCTTGCTCTCCACCCAATCACAATCGATCTACCTGTGCTCATGAACCCATCTACTTGGCTCCTCTAACCAACCGGATCCCTCCACCTCAGCAGGATATCATCCCTCATCTTTTCTCATGACAATCTACAACTTTTTCAGCTCGTTATTTTCAAAGAAACGTAAATGTACAAATGAATCCATATTATATAGATTTTTCTTTTTATATAACCACGTCGACTGATCGATGCCGGTTACAACTAAACCAACTTCGGTCTTGTGCCCTATCTCACCATGGTTGGTTATACCAAGACCGACATCGGTCATCTGCCCCCATAAACCATGATCTAGCTTACCTTGACCTGCCGCCGGTTATGTATGACCGACATCAGCTACCAAGTAATATTTGTTCCCATTCCCCATTTCTATCCCCACATACCCAACCCAAACGTTGTTTGACCTTACACACCCTTATTGCAACCAACCTCCATGCCTACCGTACCTATACTTGTCCTTAATTATGTTTTGGGACTTCTTATTTTACCCATAACTTAGCCCTCCCCATTCCATGACCTAGCTACTTGGACTGGAACATCGCTAGTGACTTGTGACTTCATGTGCTCGCTATACCTTGTAACATTGTTACTGTGTTGTTTGACCTAATGACCTTACCTTAACTCTTGCCATGGCCTTTTATCCGAACCCAACCTTTAGTGTACAGTAAGCATACCTAAACATTCTTGCACTGACTGCAAAGTTCTTCCACACCATATCCTATACCTTGAATATCGGAATCACCTTAACCTTGTTTAGATAAACCTATCGACCTTAGACACTATAGAGTTTGGGCTCTTCAACCTGGTACTATGTAGTAGTTTATACGTGTGCATGTGTTTGATCACATACTACCTTTTACCTTGACCCATTACTTGGATTACCTGATTGGACCTTAACCTCTTCACCCCCGTTGTCCACCTTCCTCTTCATCACATTCACCTTTTATCAAACTACTCACCGATTTTGCCTTATGCCTCATCAATTCTTGGTTTGAGGGGGATCACCTTCACCCACACATGGGACAACCACATCTTATTTTTGTCAGCATCGCTTACCAATACAAGCTACGTAACAAAAAGGGGAAAAATATAGACACCACAATTGGGTCACATACTCCTTGACCTTTTGTTAAATAATCAACTTGAACACACTCACCTAACTATGGCCCCTTACAACCCACACTAATATTATATTAATTAATGTAATTAAATTAATCCATGTCCTCAAAATATTTATTATTTAATTATCGTAGTAGGATGGAGGACCTCGTAAGCTTTTTGAAAAGTCTAACCGCATGAATACGAGCTCCCTATGAAAATTTATGGCCATCTAAATATCTATGCCAGGGTTTGCTTCTGTCAAAGACTCAAAATGTTGCGCTTCCCGAAGAGGCACCATAGGCACTGAAAATTACATGTCGACACACTTTTTCCTGTGCCTTTGCACATCCTTTTTCATGTCGACATCCTTTGCTGTGCGCCCTTAACCTGCGCCTTGGTGCATCCATTTACATGTCGACACTCTTTTTCCCGTGCCTTCGCGCATCCTTTTTTTGTGTCGACATCCTTTGTTGTGTGCCCTTAACTCGAACCTTGGCGCAGCCATTTACATGTCGGAGTATTTTTCTTGTGCTTTGGCGCATCCTTTTTCGTGTCGACATCCTTTGTTGTGCGCCTTAACTCCGCACCTGGCGCATCCATTTACATGTCGACACTCTTTTACCCGTGCCTTGGCGCATCCTTTTTCGTGTCGAGATCCTTTGTTGTGCACCCTTAACTCCGCACCTGGCACATTCATTTACATGTCGACACTCTTTTGCTCGCGCCTTGGCACATCCTTTTTTGTGTCGACATCCTTTTACCTACGCCATAGGTGCATCCATGTTTGTGTTGACATCCTTTTACTTGCGCCATAGGCGCATCCATATTTGTGTCGACATCCTTTACCAAAGGCTGTGGTGCATCCATGTTCATGTCGACACTCTTTGACGTGTGCCTTCTACTGCGTCTTGGGCTATTGGTGACGCAATAAATATCGAGCTCTTAGTTTCTTTTATTTCCATATTCTCCGCTTGTTTATATCTACCAAGGAGAAGATATTTACAACAATACCATCAACATCAACTCCTCGGATGCCTCTAAAGAATAAAATATACCTACCCCCACTATAGGCAACCACGGGATCTCGTATACATCCTCCGGTGGTGACTGTGATTTCACCCATCGGTAGATGAAATGTGTTGGTCACCGAATCTCATTTATCAATGAGGGCGACCATCAAACTAGTCTACCGGACTACATGTCGGTAGTACTTGACCTAGTCGGGACAACCGCGAGAAGACAACCACCGATCCTTTCACTTTGTCACACCTCCTCAAACTATCACGAGCAAGGGCGACACCCTATCTCGCATCCACGCCTGTTCTCTCACCTGCATCCAACAAAACATCACATTAATACAACTTGATCATACCCACAATCACTCTTGACACTTCACCTACACTTATTACCCTCCCTCTTTTCCCCTCACAACTTACCTTCTTATCACATATTCTATCTACCCACCCCAACCCTCACCCACTATCGATCATACCATACCTCTTTCAACCTCTTACCCATGCTTTTTTTTTCATGAACAACATCTTCCTTTCCCACTATCTATCTCACCCAATCATCATAGAGCTCTGTTGGCCCCTTTTTCCCACATGTTGGTGGTACCAATTACTTATAACTAACCATATTCTATCCACACCGGCATCGGTCACCATATATGTGACCAAGCACTGTTCGACACCACCGATGTCGACTCAGCCCTTGAATGATGCCGGTCATGTCACATAAAAATCCATGGTACCCAAACCCCTTTTTCCTAGAAACACTACCTTCTTCTCCCCATTCCTACCTACCTCTACCCTCATCTCCTCCCCACCCTTTGTACACCTAACCACACCTCTACCCATTCCTATTCTAGCCAATTTTCCTTCCCCAATTCAAATCCCCTTTTCCCCCAAAACTCGTTTTCCTTCCCTAACCTATCTACCCAATCTGCCTCCAAAACCAATGCAAGAGATTGAATCTTACCTCATTGCGTTATCATCTTCGTGGTGGCATGTCAAGCCGCTACACTAGTGGTCCAGCTGATCCCTCTCCCGCCTCTGCCATGTCCACTCACCAAATACAATTCTCTTGCTCTCCACCCAATCACAATTTATTTACATGTGTTCATGAACCCATCTACCTCGGCTCCTCTAACCAACCTGGATCCCTCCACCTCAGCAGGATATCATCCTCGCCTTTTCTCCCGACAATGTACAACTTTTTTAGTGTCTCGTTATTTTCACGAAGCGTAAATGTACAAATGAATCCATATTATACAGATTTTTCTTTTTATATACCCACGTCGACACGAACGATGCCGATTATAACTAAATCGACTTCGGTCTTGCGCCTATCTCACCATGGTTGGTTATACCAAGACTGAAATCGGTCAACTACCCCCATAAATCGTGATCGCTTACCTCGATCTGCCGTCGGTTATGTATGACCGACATCGCCTACCGATAATATTTGTGCCCATTCCCCATTATTGTCCCCACTTACCCAACCCAACCATTGTTTGACCTTACCCACCCTTATTGCAACCAACCTCCATGCCTACCTTACCTATACTTGTCCTTAATTATGTTTTGGGACTTCTTATGTTACCCATACCGAGCCCTACCCATTCCGTGACCTAGCTACTTAGACCTAGAACATTTCTAGTGACTTGTGACTTCATGAACTCGCTATACCTTGTAACACTCACATTACTGTGTTGTTTGACCTAATGACCTTACCTTACCTCTTTCCATGACCTTTATCTCGAACCCAACCTTTAGTGTACCGTAACATACCTAAACATTCTTGCACTCCGACCTACAAAGTTCTTCGACACCATATCCTATACCTTGGATATCGGAATCACCTCAACCTTGTTTAGATAAACCTATTGACCTTAGACACTATAGAGTTTACATGCTCTTCAATCTGGTACTATGTAGTAGTTTATACATGTGCATGTGTTTGATTTTTACTACCTTTTACCTTGACCCATTATTTGGATTACCGATTGGACCTTAACCTCTTCACCCCTTTGTTTTCCACCTTCCTCTTCATCACATTCACCTTTTATCAAACCAGTCACTAATTTTTCCTTCTGCCTCATCAATTCCTGGTTTGAGGGGATCACCTTCACCCACACATGGGACAACCACATCTTATTTTTGCTAGCATCGCTTACCAATACAAGCTACGTAACAAAAAGGGGAAAAATATGGACACCAAAATTGGGTCACACGCTCCTTGACCTTTCGTTAAATAATCAACTTGAACACACTCACCTAACCATGGCCCCTTACACCCCACACTAATATTAATTTAATTAAATTAATCCATGTCCTCACAATATTTATTATTTAATTATCCTAATTAAGATAATTCCCACACCACCACCTCACCTAGTCACCTCACCCTAATTCTATTCTTAGTATGTTTCCATAACTAACTAAGACCTAACTAAACCATAAAAATCAAAGCCTTCATCCCCTCTAACCACATTCCCTCATAAGAAAACAAAACTCCCTGCTCTATCCCAGAGGAATAGAGAGATCTGGTGGAAATTATTGCCATGATCTCCCATTTTTAGTAAACCTAGAGAATCTCACCCTAACCGACACCGGTCACCCCGAACTAACATCGGTCAACTCAAAACCATCGTCCTTAACCTTTTATTCCCTTTGGTAACCTTATTTTGAGGTTGGCATATCTTTTGAGAGCAAGGAAGGAGACCAAAGCTGCATGTAAGCAAAACAAGCATCCTTTTACACATCCAGCCATCCAGAGCCATCACCAACATCAATCAGAGAGCCATTGTATTCATAGGAGCACTCGGGAAAGCACCACTACAGGACCATACACATATTCTCTAATCAACCACCTCCATCACTCAGCCATCAGATCCTTAACACAGTAAGTATGGCCCTAATTAGTATAGTTTATTTCATTTAGTAATCTTTATTACTCCTGTTATTAATCTATTCTTTGCATGCTTATTGCTTCATCACCCACTTGCTTGTAAATCTAAATATCCCTTCACCCACATCACCAAATCACCTATTCTCACCTGTTGTATACTTCTGAGCATACCTAAGACCTCCATAGATCCCCCATTCACTTTCCCAAACTTTATTCGACCTCAGATCACCCCTACCATTTAACCTATTTTGAGTTTATTTCACCCCGACCATACCGATGCTAGTTACCCATAACCATTGTCGGTTCTACCTAAACCAACATCGGTCACATTCTTCTCGCGTCGGCCTCTGTGTTTTACATCTTGACCAAGAACAAACCCAATAACCACCCTACCAGTTGACCTACATAACCTAGAATCTAACTCTGACTAGTCCCATAACCTTAATGACCCCTCACCTCTCAGATCCAACTATAGCCTAGCCTGTTGTGATTGGATTTTCTTATTTTATTTGAATGAGATACCTAAATTATATCAACTATAGTAGGACCTTGTTTATTTCTCACATTAACTTGTTTTAAACAGTGGATTGACAACCATCTAGGAAGTATCGGACCTCCTATAACTAGCATAAACTAGGCATTCCACCTGTCATATACCATTTAACTATATTTTTGTGGTCTTGTTTTTATATTACAGGTAGTTCCTCCTAGCCAAAAGGAAGCTCTCACATTCATCTATGGATCAAGAAGTCAGAACGTGTGCAACAACCATCAACTGACCAACATTTAACAAGTATTCCTCCTTGGCCCTTACCCTTATTTGTTTCGTCATTTTGAAAAGGTAAAGAAAATGATGAAACAATCCCATTGAATCTTTATTGTATCCAACAAAGATGTTGGAGTATAATTTTTGTCCAAAATTTTCCTTTTTCAGGACATACATATGATATGTGCTTCCAAAACAAGAAGATGAATGATTGAGGGTTTAATTTGTGACAATCCTTCATGTGGATTCATGTTGTTAAGAAGAAATGTTGGTTACTTTTTGATAAGATACACATTTTTTTGGTTACTTATGCATAATTTTTTTTACAAACCTTCATCCTCAATCATGCACACACGAGGGGTTGACATAGTAAAAGTATGGTATATAAAGTTATTTCAAGGGTATTAAAGAGTACCCTTAATGTTATTTTTTACCTCTTATTTTTCGATTGATAATACCCCTCCCATTATATTATTAGAATGAAAATGTCCCTATTTTCTCCGTGTACCTTACTAACCCATTTTTCCATTAAAAATTTATTTACCCTTTTTATTTCTACCCCGATACATCAAACAAAAAATAATTATCAAAATTGTCACTCAATTACTATTTTCTTAATACGTATTTTCTCTCAGCACAAATTTTGAAGCCATTCAATACCTATTACCAATTATCTTATAAATATTAAGCTTTAATCATTTATCAATAGTTCTTCAAATAATTACTAAGGTGATATAATATCACTTGTGTTGAAAGTCACACTCAATCCTAGTTTTCTACCATCTTATTATTTATTAGTTAAGAATCTTTTAATTGAAATTTCCTTATTCAAAAAGAGATTATAAGTTAACTTTATGAACACACTCGTTTTGCAATTATAAGGTATTTAGTTTTAATAACTAGGGTTCAAATGTTTTTGTTTTATATCAACATTAAACCTCCCTATCCTTTGGGCCACCTCTCTAACCTACTCCCAATATCCGATTCAAAATATTAATAAATTAAACCCTTTCATCCCCTTGTTTCTACTAGTATATTGGATTTTCTTTTATGAAATTTAATTACCTCAATATGAATGAACATGCTAGGATATTGCCTAGTTACTGAACCACCCTATGCATACACATCACTAGTTAAATTATTATGTAGTTTCATTAATTTGGACCACAATTCTAGTGCAGAGAGTAGGGTCAAATCATTTAATGATGAATTCCATATTTCATCGGTATACATATAATGATCTGTTGTAAAATTCCCCCTCTATCCAAGTGGACTTGGATATGACATATATTTTATTTTCCACAAGATATTTGAATTCTTCAAATACTTGGAATACTTGGTACTTTCTCTTAAATAAGTATATCCACATTTTCCTAGAATAATTTCATCAAGAAAGAGATAGAATTATTGAAACAAGTATTTAGATTATGTCATCTTTCCACAAAGGTTAATATGCACCATGTCCAAATCACTTACGACTCTATAAAAATTATTGGGAAAGGGTTCTTAATGTTGTTTCTATAGGAGAAAAATAGGATAGATATTAGTCTATGTCTTTAATGGTAGAAATCCTTAAACCATCCAAGACTTAATAAGATTTACTAAGTACCTAAAACTTGCATGTGTGTATCTTCAATGCTATAATTGTGTAGAATTGGTGTCCTTAGAAATGAGTTCTTGATTAATACGTGCCAAAAATTAAACGTAAATGTATCTTGTTGGTAAAAATACACGCGTATATTATTTTTGAATGCTTGAATTTATCCTGAATTAGGAAAATCCTAAGAAAAGCATCTAAATGTGTCCCATTTTTTTGCACTTTTGTACCTTCCGCAATATGTTGACAACCAAAACATGACCAAACACATAAAATGACCAAACATGTATTTTTAAGAGCTTAAATGTACCAAGGAGATGTGGATCCATAATTTACTGAATTATTTGAGTTTTTAAAGTATTTTTAAAGATTTATTTACCAACCAGATTTTAAAATATTTTTGGCCACCAAGTGGGACACACTATTAACTATTAACTTGTGTATGAAAACTAAATTATCTTATTTTGATCTAATATATGGTTGAATGGTAGAATATTTTATGTTATTCTTCGTAAATGTAGAATATTGATGAGTGTGCAATATTTACTTGCCAAGGAGAAACCATATATCTCTAGTTCCTTGAACCTTGTAAGAAGTGTTATCTCCAAATTATATTGAGTATTTGTGAGAGAATTAGTAATTGTGGATAACCAATGCTTTCATCATGTCATATGTCTAGTTACACCAAATTCTACATAATTTCACGATTTTTTTCAATTATTTTTATATCCAAAACATTATCCACATATGTGGATTCATCTTTGTCAAAGACATTCCCAAAAAAATTTTGCTTCTTCTCATAATTCATAATATTATTCTATCCATGATACTAATTGTAGTTGTTATTGTTTGATTTATGTTGTGAATTGAATTCAAATCCTTTTGTAAACACCTAAAATATGCTTACACTTAGAATTTCCTCCAATTCAACCAATTGATGACACTTTTTCAATTAACGCTTCTTCGCTCAATTCTCGGATGCCCATTTACAAAACCTTCTTCGTTGTATTCCTCCTATATTCAACCCATTTGGTTAATAAAACCCCTTTTATTAATGAAGAATTTCCTATTCCTCGTTGAACCACTTCTACAAGCTTCCTAGGCTATCTATCAGTCATAAATGATCAACCAGAACCCTCCCAACTCTCAATGAGTCTCTAATCACTTGCTAATCATGTTTAACTAGCCTAATCCTAGCTTTACTAGTCTAAAGCATGTTTACTTAGCTCCTAATCCTAAAGTGATTTTTAGACTTTAGTCCCACATGCACAAGAATTCCAAAATATTCTAAACCAATATCTATAAATACAAGCCTAAGTGCATCCCTTCAAACCATGAGTTTTCCTCCCTTAGCATAAACTATTCCATTTTAGGATATTGAGCTCTCTTCCATTGTTTTTGAGCTATTTTCTCCACCATTTCACTATTCAATCAAGCTTTGAGTAAATGAGAGGAACCATATGGTCTTGTAGCCATTAATGGTGAGATCTCACTCTCAAATACCTTGAGAAACAACAAACAAATTTGATTTCTTAGAATCTAAACTAGGTTCACATTCATTAAGCTTTCATGGAGTAGAGAGATATTTAGATATGTTAGGGTTTGAATGTTTGTTTCAAGTTTATATATGCATGCAAATAGATAGTTTCTTTTTTAGCTCTAATCTTATGGTCCATAGATGAGTTAGCAAAGATTTGAGGTTCTTTAGCCTCATTCCATAGCTTTTGCAACTCTTCCTTGTTCACACCTTTGACTTATTAGTCAACCCATTATATTTGTAGTTCTAGGTCTTTTTACCCTTATTACAAATAGAAAATTCTAATTTACTTCTAGATGCTTGGGAATTCTAATAATGGTTAGAGCCTTGCAACCATATTATCTATTTATAATGAACAAAGATTAATGAGTTTAGGATCTTTTGTAATTCATGCTCCATTTGAAGAGTAAACAAATAATAAATCATGTCCATTAGACTTTATGCTCTAAGGGTTTATATGGTTTCTAAACGGAGACATATAATTCAAATGGTGGTAGTAAAAAGTTAATTATTTATGTTATGGGTGAAGCATGGAATAAACCTTATGGAATGTGTTATGCTTTGATTTACGGATTTATTCCCAACTGCTGTACTTTTTTTCATCCTTCTTTGTGAATCTTGTAGACAAATATAATTGGTATCTTTACCCTTCTTTCTCGCATTTGCTTCTATCACCACGGTCTTACCTAAAACCCCTTTATTTTAATTCATATTCATATTCTCATATTTCCTATCTATTAACCTATCAAATTTAATTTTTAATAAATCTTCATTTAATCACTTCCTAATCCTCTTCTCATTAGCTAATTACCTCTAATTAGCTTTATTTTCTCCACCTTAGGTTTTTTATCATACCTAACTACCTAGTTCCACATCCCTATACTTTTTCTAACTTTTATTTAATCCATATTTATCTCCTACCTACCCATATGACTTCCCTAAGAAACCATAACCCACCTATATGCTTTAAAACACTCATCCACCATCCAAAGGGATGGTTCCCGTAATTGGCAAAGCAACCTACCCGGGTCACCATAGACTCTTTTAAATTACTTTGAGCCCCCTCCAAAAATGAGGCAAAATCATTTTTTTCTTGCGTTGTGCGCACTTATCTTTGAGATTGAGCATTCTTGCAGCTGTTTTTACTTTTTGGAGTCCATTTGAGATTTTCTTACTTCACTTGTAGATAATTTAGGAGGTTTACTTTGATTTTTTTATTCATGATATCATATGCTATTATTGTTATTATATTTTAGGTACTAACATTTTTTAGATTCAAGGGCCATCAAAGCCTCATCTTCACTTCCTCTTTCAGTGATTCTATATGCATGTTTTCCATCTAGCCCATCCATACTCATATTTATTTAGCACTGTCGAGGTTGTTTTTTCTCCACCCAAGTCATACTCTACTCAATTATGTGTTTCATCCATTCTATTTCCAGATCCTCATCGGTGTCTATTTCTACTTTGTTACTGTTTCCATTTCTCAGCTTTGTTATTTGGATTCTCTGTCACTCCAAATATACTTTTTCTATCTCCTGTCACCGCCAACTCATTCCAATCATCATTTACCTAAGTCCTATTTCCATCCAATCCATCCCAATATTTGTTTTCTTGCATCCTTTCTATTTTTCGTATAGTTTACTATCGTTGTTCTTAGACCTTTGTGATCATCTTATTTTGCAATCGTAACATTCTAGATATGCATTTCTAGCTTGCTATCTAGATCCATATTCTCAAGTCATGGTTGACCTATCCTTTGTAGTCTAGGCCACCATCGACCCAGTTAAGTACAATTTATTTATCGTTAATTTATATTAGATTTACATATTTTATCCATTTATGTAATTTTTAGTTTTTGTGTGCCTCAGATTTTACATATTATCTTGTACAAAGTATCATTTCTTTTATTGTATCTTATCTATAAGGAAGTTAACACTTCTTGGAACTAACTTTGTTCGGTAACCCCATCATCTACCATTTAATCTAGTTTCTTTCTATTTTATCCTTTTTATGTAGGTTAATCAAGTTTGTAGCTAGGTAATTCACTTTGTACCCATTCATTTTCATCCATCATACTTTAAGGTACTTTAAACCCTTGCATTTTGGAGTTGTTCATATTTCTTTAGTATATTTTCACTTTGAATAGGAAAGAGAAATTTTGATCAACATTCTAGCATGCCCAGTGGGACCACCCTTTTAGGTGAGTCTTTTGCATTTCTTGTCATTTTCTATATTTCTTTCATCTTCCACTAACACTACAAGTAGAGTATTTTGTAATTTCTTGTTCATGACGGCATTCTTGATTACTTGGATTGCTCTTCGCTTGCTTTAAAGATCAAATAAAAAGGAAAAGAATTCTCCAGCAATCTTCTTTTTTCTTTTTTTTTCTTTTTTTTGCATTTCATTTTACCTTTCTTGTGTGTTTGTCCTCATCGAATCACATGCTTTGGATTTGTCTTAAAATGAACCTTTTGCATCCTTGCTGCGTACATCCGGATAAGTAGGGGTTTAATTGGTTGCATTTTACATTCCATCACACACAACCAAACTCACAAATCAATTCACACATCTAGACATTTCCCACCGGGTGGAACTAATTGGGATTTCATTAACCAACAAGAAATCTACCGCAAAGATTCTACTTACATTAGAAATCCCGCACAGACTGGCCTCACATACCTTTGGGTATCTTGAGGAATCCCTAACCATAACTACCTAAAACCAACCCTAGATTTCCATTTCCTAGGTACCTTCATTATCCATTTTCCCTTTTATTTTTCACATCTTTTAATTAATTTCAAAAACAAAAAAATATGTTTTTTTGCCATAATTAGCATTGATATCATTTTCTTGTTTTTTTCATTCTCGTTATCACATTCTCCTTAGCTAATAAAATGGAACAAAATCTTGCCTCAAATAGTTCTGTTGTCTCATCTCAAACATCTACCATGGCCGTTGTCTCATCTATGCCCTTGGTTACCTCTTCCATGGGCACCCAACCTCGATCATCAATGTCCCTCATCAAGGACCTCTTGTTCAAACCACTACTATAGATGAGACCAATATTTTCTTACATCATCAATATATCCCATCTCGACCAGCCACCCCTCCATCCACTGCATTGGTTGAAGATTTTGGGCCTCCTATTATCCCTCATGGTAGTTTGGAGTTCCAAGAGCTTCTTGATGCTAATCCCATAGCTCTTCACAACTACCTTCTTAGGAATTCAACCTAGCTTCCTATTGATGGTCCACCACTTCAAAAAATCTATTCTTATCAGTCCAACCTTGAAACCACCCAAGTTCTCTCTTCTCAACTTGTGGTGTTTTTCCCCCGAGCCATGAACGAGCTTGTTATATCCCAATGTGAGCTTTCTTCATCTTCTACCAATCCTCCACCTCATCAAACCACTCAGCTAGTCACACCCATTCCTCCCAATCTACCACCAATCAATACAACTATCACCACTTCCATTCCTATCACCTCTTTAGCCACTATCATCACCAGTGTCCCTATCCAATCTACCCAAACATCACATCCCATATCTAAAAAGCACACCCATTCTTTTCCTCTCACATCACACATACATGCAAATGTCATCACTTCCCAACCTCCTCTTACGATTTCTTTGCATTATACAATGTCTAATCCACTCCATCAACAATTTCAACCTATCCACACCTACATTCCCACTCATCATTTACCACAACAACCAACCCAATCCCAATAATCACATCACATTCCCATTTCTCAACAACAACCATTACAACAACCTCTTTAATCTCAACCCATGAATTACATTCACCCTCATCAAATAATTCCTCAAACACCCACACATCCACAAGTTTATCAACAACCTTACCCAACTACTTCTCATGTCATGCAACCACAATCATTCATCTCCCAACCAACTACTTCAAATGATCCCATGCATGCCTTAATGAATAGGTTGGCTAGCCTTGAGGCCACTACCTTGGGACCTAAGGTTACATTATCTTATGAGAAAATATGTAACAATCATATTCATCCATCAGTTCCAATCAAATCTTATCCCCTCATTAGGAATCAAATTCCATAGTAAGGAATATCCCCAACAACATCTTTGTGCATTTATGCATGCATGTTATCTTATTGCACATGATCAGGATCTCATGCTTCAAACATTCCTTATGTTTTTGGATGGTCCAACATTGGATTGGTATAATGGAATTCCCAAAATTCATTAAGATCATTTACCCAACTTGCATAGGTCTTCCGGGAACACTTATGAATCAAAATCATGCGCAAGATCACCATCACTGACTTATATACAATTAGACAGTTTTATGACGATTCTATCAAATACTTTGACTCTCGATGATGTGGTATTATAAATCAATTGTATTTCTCCCTTCCACACATAGAGATTATGGAATTATTATCATGCTCTTGTGCAAAGCGTATTTCATCTACATTACGAATCCAATCATTTCAAACATTTTAAGAAGCCTTCACCATGGATCGTAATCTTGAGACTCATGACCTTGAGTAAGGACAACTAAAACTTAAATCAAACAAACCAAGAACGATTTTACTAAACCATTAACACATAACAAAAATATAAGATTTCAACCAATGCAAAGTGGTCATTAATTCTTCTTCTACACCTACCTCTAAAGACGTGGCCTCACTAAAAATCCCTTATACCTATGCCCATCTATGCTCCTCTTGGAGAATCATATGATTCAATATTTGACAAGTTGATGGTGGTTAACCTTATCACACTTCCCCCATTCAACCATTTGATGAGTCTAGACCAAAACCCGGTGGTATCATGAAGATCGTTATTGTAAATACCACCAAGTTTGTGGATGAGATGAAAAGTTTTGAAGTTTTAAATATCTTGTCCAAAAATAATTGATCAAGGCATCTCATAATCAACTAGTTAACATCTTCAAACAACTATTACCTAAACACGCACCAACAAGTCAAGCCACCACTTCTTCTACATCTCAAGCACCCAATGCTCATACCATAAACACTATCCATACCATTGATCAAGATCCTACCCCATCAATAACCTCACCTTCTTCATCAACTATCACATCCACCTCTTTAGACATTGTTCCTACATCTACAATCCCATCAACACTTATCCCCATAACCACACCAATCATACCTACATCTATCTTGACATATATTCCCACATCCACACATATCACATCTCCCCCATTCACAAGTATATCAATGATGCCCCTTGAAAAATTTATGAAATAAGCACCCCCACCTCATTCTACATCCACTATCAATTCTACACCTATATCTACTTCATCACCTACATCTACCTCACCACTTATCACATCCACTTCATTGGATTTGACTACCATATCCACATCAATTCCATATTTTCCCATCATACCATCCTTAACATCAATCCCAGTAGCTCTTTCTACACTTTTACCCACACCTACTACATTAATTATTATGATCACATCTACATCATCTCCTCCTTCCACATCACTCTCATCATTTGAAGAATTTTTGAAAGAGCTTCAAATTTCAATAACTTCAAGTGATCCTCCCATCTCATCTACACAATCAGACACTTCCACACAATACCAATCTTCACCTTCTTTAGACCTCGTCAAATATAAATTACTCCCTTCACCGTATCAACCACAAAAATCCTTTGGAACCTCCAGTTGAAATTTTCATCATTCCTCCTAAGGGTCCCTCTTCAAAAACAAAATCTAGAACCCTTGGCACATTTCCTCAAAGTTATATTTCACATCCTCACAAGAAAATTGATATCCCCCACCTAAGATCAAAAATCCAATGTCACATATCTATCTTAGAACCACATCCATGTCTTCTAGAGCAGTCCCTCCGTAGAAAATATTTCAACCTACCAATCCACACAAGCCAAAACCATGATACACTTATTCTTATAGAACATCAACCATCATAAAAAAGAATCCAAAGCACCAAAACCTCAAAATAGTGAAACTCCATCCTCAACATCCAAATAATGTCAAACATCCACCTCTTCTTCCAAAGCCAATACATCTCACAAAGACAAGGAACCTCCTAATACTTTGATTGAATCATATGCGGAGGTCCTTCAACACTTACTTCAAATTTCCGCCATCATGCTTCCACATATTAAGGCCTTTGAATCAAATATTAAGAAGCCATCGTGGTTTGATTCCAACCTCATTTGCACCTATTATCGCACACCATGATATGACACTGAATATTACAAAGCACTCTAAACCCTTGTCCACAACATCATTGAGGAAGATGACCTTATTCTTGAGGAAAACCAATCTCCTCCTTCCACATCCACTCCAACATCTACACCTTCGACCTCATCCATCCAAATGCATAAGTCCCCTCATTCATCATGGACTTTTGTGGCCATCCCATAACAAAGCGACAATTCTTCCAAGGATGGCCCCCTTTATTCATCAATGTTGTTTAGATACCGCTCGATCCGGTCCACATGACCCAAATCAACATCCCAAAAAAATCCAATACCTTTTTCATAATTCCTCCTTCTAAGGAGTTCACCTCTTCTCCATCTCCATAATCATTGAAACTTGAGGTTTCTTTCTTAGCCTCCCGGCCTATTGAATAAAGGATCGTCAAACAACTTCATCATGCCCTAATTAAGATGTCACTTTACGAGATCATCCAAATATCTCTAGACCATAGACATGATCTCATTGAAGCCTTGAAGCATATTATGACATCCAAAGTGAAAAGAATCATCCCTTTATATTGCTCGTAGGAGCACTTAGCCTTCTATAGTTATCTCATTCGATGATACTGAGATTCTAGAAATCACATCGAAGAACATGACCTTCCCATTTTCATCATGGTTAGGATCAATGATACTTTCATTTGATAATCCATGATCGATAATGGGGCAAACATTAACATCATCCCATCACATACCTTTGATCAGCTCAAGATCCCAAAATCCATCGTCACACAAACACCTACGGTCCTTCATGCCTTTATTGATGTTTTCACTCCCTTCTTGGGAATGTTTGTTCTTCCCATCTGCAGGGAATATCCTCCATGAGGTATTATACATCATAGAAGGATATGTTGAAAATTATTGCACTTGTGTAAAAATGGGCAACTCAAAAAAATTTTACGATGGATGGCATTGGTGAAGTGAACCTAAGCTAGGGAAGTTTCTTTCACTCGGTGTCATTTCGTTGAATTAATTATCGATGAAATGAAATTTACAACTATGTGTCGTTACAAAACATAACAAATCACATAGTCTACAATTTCATGACTATCTTCAAAGAAAAGAAAACAAAGCCCCGAACGCATGATGTGCTATCTTGATGAAGATATAGAATTGTAGAATAGATCAATTATTAAGTTTTAGAACAATGGTCATAATTATAGATTACAGTAGTCAGATTTCATTGCTAAATGATTACAGGTATCTTTAAGGTTATTTCCTTCATGATTAAGACATTCAATTATATTATTGAGTTGTTTAATTCATCATACAATCCATATAGAAAGATAAAATGTAGAAAGAAATACACAACTCAATTTCAGAATTCAATGTTTTATTCATAAGGAATTTCAAATGTTCCCACACAAGCCGTGGGATGTAACTAAAAAGTAAAATACAACTACTAAAGTAAGAGGTACATATGCATGAAAGAGAAAATATAGGAGTATGAATGAACCCATCATTGCCTTGAGGTTTATTTTTTTGTTGTTGATGTACCTCCATCTCTAGCTTTGTTCCCTCTTCATCTCACTGCTTAAGTCACATTGTACTTGAAAATAGAAAAGAGAAAATTGTCAGTTACAAGCTCAGGGTTGATCCATATTCCTATAATGTCCAAATTTGTACAGGTGGATCTCTTAAAGTAGGAGGTATAAATTACATGAGTACCAAAGACACAACTGATAAAAGTACTATTCAGCAATGTAGTAGCATACATGATTTATTCACTCAGAAAGAAGGAGAGAAAAGAAACAGAAAAACTATGGAATGAAAGAGAGGCCAAAAAGCCTAATGTTTTCTAACCAGTTTGTCCAAATGTGTAGATACAGGTAAGAAGAAGGAAGTAATACATTCTGTGACTTGAATCAAGAAAGTACATTCATTTCAGTTTAAACTAAAGGTTGAAGTTAACTGAAATGAGATAAGATTACAATTGAAATAGAATGAAAAGGGAAATTTGGGAAAATTTTGATAGGGCTTCGCCATAAGAAAAGGACATTTTACATCTTTCTATCATGTTGTTTCAAACTGATACATGCTTTAAAAGTTGTATATAATAAAATAATGCTACAATACCAATGGAATACAACTATAACAAACAAAGTAGAGTCAATTTTCTAAATATAAAGTCATAATAACTATGCAATCAAAGAAAGATTCAAGATACAAGGTTGATACAAATTTTACATGATTGCGGAACAAGTTAAGTACCCAAATAAAAATTAATTCATAAGCAGAATGTCTTTTAGAAAGCATGAAAAAATCAAACAGGTGGACTTTCTCAACAAGCATACCTGAAATTACTGACAATACAGAAATAATATGCATCTATTTTCATCTAGCTAAAATTTCAAGTACATTAAGTACAATCATGCCAAAGGATAAAGGGTGGAAATTCAATTGAAAAGAGTTTCTCATACATTCACAGTGAAGAGAAGCATCTCATTTCTAAATGTTGGAAAATTCCAAGGTTTTCAAGAGTTAAGCATGGTAAACTAAAATAGTCCTTCATATCTCAACAATCATTTCTTGCATAAAAGGATATGTTTCAAGTATTATGATAAAAGTAGCGATAAGTATGATTAATTGAACACTACTGAGATCAATGAAGTCCAAGGAACAATTTCAATACATAAAATATTGGGAGACAGAAAAGAAAAATGAAGCTGGTAATTACAGATCGACAAGGAGAGAATTTGAAATAATCAAGCTTGTAGCTAAATCAATTTGTCAATTGTGATTTCAATATACAACTAAGAAGAACCAACAAATATGAAAGCATTTCTACAAAAATAAAATAAGGCAAGGAATAACCCAGTTCAAGGCTACGAGTGTGGAGTAAATCTAGGAAATTTCTCATACATCTTAATAGTTATAATTTTGAAAAGAGTATAGTTTTCAAAAAGAATGCACATGTGTCCAACTATCAAGCGGTCAATGGAATAAGCATGAAGAAACATAAACTCCATTAAAAAAAAATACCCAGAAAGGGAGAACATAGTGAGCTCTCAAGTAAATGGCCAGAAGAAAACTAAGTGTAAGTTGAAATCAAATACTCCATCAGCCACACTTTGAGATTCCTAGAATTACACACATCGAGCTATTATCATTTCATGGTGAGCTCGAAAAGAAAAAAACATGAATATTCAATGCAAGGTGGCCATGGTGAAAGAAATTATAAAAACCTAGCATGTGATCCAAATTAGACAGTGATAATAACCCACAAAATGGAGTTATAAGCCATGAAAATTCAGTTCATCTAAGCTCAATCACATAGAAAATAATGCAAAACCCAGGTTCGAGAGAGAATGGAAAAGTAGCAGAGAACAACAATAACCATATTCGTAATCAAATGGTGATTTGTTATAAAGAAATCAAGGAAATAAATGTAAAGAAACTTACCAGTTAGAGTTAGAGAAACAAACCCTCATTCTAGATTGCAGAGCTCTTAAGCTCGAAAAACCCATTTGCAACTACAACATTGCTCGGCCAACACAGAAATTAGAGTTTGAAATGACCAGATTATTCGAGACACCATTAAAAGATCCTTTTTCACAACCTAGAAAGGTTGTCAAGTAGTCCTAGGTCATTCTTAGAAAGACCAAGTAGAGAGATTCAAAACTCATCGATGGCGGCCACCTCAAATGAAAATGATAGAGAGCCCAAGTGTTTTTTCAAAAAACACTAGAGAGAGCAAACACTTTCACTCACGAGTTTCACAAACTCAAACAAACCATTTTTCAGAGTTTCAAAGCTCAAAGATCAAAAAAATGCCAGTAGGGAGAAATGTTTCCAAGGCTTTTCCCGAGCACAAGAAATCTAAATGGAATGATCATTAGGGGTTGAGTGACCTTTACCACATGAGCCCAAGAAGTGAGTTAGTGAAACTCAACCACAGTCAAAGGATCAACAAGTGGGAGATTAATTAGTACTCAGATCAATGATAAAAATCTCAAACTATTGCCAACTCTCTTACCAACCACAGTTCAAATCACCTACCACATTAAATGCCAAGACAAAACCCTAACCAAGGGTCAGAAAGATCAATAACATAGATCGCCAAGTTTGAAAATAAACAGATCGGAGAATGTAAACCACCATGCCAATAAGGGTTCACCAAAATCATGATTACATATCGAAGGACAAAAATTGAATGTTCGAGGATGAAGAAAAAAATCTCAATTAATGCAAAGTCAAATGTCCAAAAATCAATGAATAAGATTACATCGTGCTAGATATCAACGGTTCATAATCTTGTTCCCAATTCAATACAGTTAAACCTCGAAATCATTACCACTGAATTTTTTTAAGGGTCAAACCATCGTGGAGAGGGGGCCAGCCCTATTATCAAATAATCATTCTACCATTTGACCTTTCTAAAGTCATGATTAAATAATTACCACCGAAGTTTCAAATCAAATGAGGCCAAGGAGTGGTCATTTAACAATGGGTCAGTTCACCGTGGAAAGGGGCCAGCCCTCATCATTATTTGAAAAATCATTGCTTTCGACCTTCTAAGGTCTTAAAAACCTTAATATCACAAAGAACCAAAATCCGACAACATCATGACTTATGTCCATGCCAAATCAAGATAAAGGGGTCGGTGATATGGTATGCAATCAAAAGGTGGCCGAGTGCATAGGATGACATTCTTTTAAAAGTAACCCCTTATTTTTAGGACATAATAATGTGCCAAGTTAGAAAGCATGGTTAAATTTATGAGGAAGACAAGCATACACATCAAAGGTGGTCCCCACTAGTGGTAAGGTTGGAGATGATTCACAATGTGTTATCCATATGACCACAAGAAGACAACAAGTTCTAACATCAGAAACAAAAGTGGTCCCCATCAAGATAGATGTTTGAGTAAACTATTTTTGCAAAGTATTGCAAATAATTTAATTGATTTTGCTCACACACATAGAGATAACTTTTGCATGTTCATCCAAGGAGGAAAGTGGATCAGAATTACAGATGTCACATCAGGCACAAAAGGACAAATTTGCATGCACCAAGAAGGAGACTTGCTCATCAAGAAATATTTATTATTAGCAAATTATTCACCCATGATTCTTCTTAAAAATAGAATAGTCAACTACAATTGACTGAGTTGTAACCAAAGGCTATTAATACCTCATGTATTATCTTATTTATTTTATTCCTTTATTTATTAATAAATAAAGGGTAAAAATAGGATGCATGGGTGAGTACAATTTTAGCCTATTTTTAGGAAGGGTGGGGGAATAATTTTTTTGTATATTGTGTGCCTTGGCAAAGCACAAAAAAGAGGACTTTTTGACACATGAGTGCTGAAGCAGATTTTTCTAGTTTTTCCTTCTGAATGAGAAGTATTTTCTGCCTTTCCAATTATTTGCAGTCTTGTGTATGTTACATTAATCTTTTGAATCTTTAATTCCCTAGTTAATCATCTTACCCTATTGCAGAATTTAGTAATTTATGGATGATATTAATGTGTATGTTTAACTTAGCATTATTGTTGTGATACTTTCCCTCGATACATAAAAGTGTTACCTTTAATATTCTGCAGAAAAATATTGTCTTGTGCATCAAGAATTCATTCTCATATCAATTATGCATGTACTCAGTCAAATACCTTATACAAGTTTGGTGTATCACCTTATTTTTGAATTCATTTACAGTCATCTTTTACCCTCAAACCCCAGAAAATTAGTTTAGGATACATCAATAAGGAACCAACCTTGATACCGGAGACTCACCTCAAAATAGGTATACCCATAGACTTGAGGTGTTTCCATTGTATCTATGAAGAGAGAGATAAAATTTTCAAGCTTAGAACACCTACAACCATCTCTCTATAGGGTGCACTTTCAAGAGATAATTACATCGCTTACAATAGATTTACAACAAGCAAAAGTTACTTTTGGATCAACAAGTTGCAACAATTTATTCTAAATATTTAAAGATCTATTTGGTGACTCCGTAAAGCTGATTTCAAACCAGTATTGTAGCATGTTCCATGCCTAAAGTGACTACAAGATCATTGGTAAGAGGAATTCCTTCTGATTTTATTTCTTTACCTTTGAATTTTGTAAGAAGGAGAAGAGTTGGTAATACTTTGCCTTATAATAGACCTGGATTTGGTAATCCTCCTCCCAATCTTCCTTCACCACGTGTCAATCTTTTCGTTTAGATCCCAATTTTTCAAATGGCTATTCAACCACCTAGGAATTTTGTGACCTTTACTAATGGCAGCCCATTAGTAATCTCGTTTATCATGATATCCCTAATGCTGCCATGAAAAGCTTGCCTACATTCACAGTGAAAATTAGGTTACACCTACATAGCATATCAAAGATGTTGTAGCCCTATGTGCAGTTCATAACATAACCCATGAAGATGTGGCCTTAAGACTTTTAGCTACATCCTTTAAAGGGAAAGCTTTGCGATGGTATAGAAATCTAGAGATCGGAAGTATAAGAACTTAGGATGATTTAGGTGGTAAATTACACATGAAACTATTCTAAGATAATTCAGATCAAAAGAGCTCCTCTTGAATTTATGTCTAGTTTCAATATTCATTTTTCCAGAACTTGGGAAAGAATTCCAGCAAGTGTCAAGTCTCAAGCTGATCATGCTTTTCTTCATTATCTTAGAGCCTTAAACAGTGATATTTCAACTATGATTTAGTCTATGGGAGGAGAGACTCTCCCAGTAGCCTATGATATCACTATCCTGAAAATATTTTCATTCAAGCCAGCAAGTTAGCACCAAGGCCTTTAATGCCTTTTTTTGGCAGATTTAGCACCTATCCCATAGCCTATCGTGATTATAGAACTGTTGTTATAGCCCCATCAAATAATGTGTTTAAATCTTTACAAACTATGGGAAACAAGCTGACTTCAATTGAAAATAGACTTACATTACCTAGAAGACCTTATCAAGCCCCTTATCAAAAAAACCAACAGCAAAATAGGTAGCCTTACTAATGAAAAAAATTATAGGTAGTCTTATCAAGAAAGGCAGTTTGACCTAAAAGCTCCTATTTCATCTAACACTTTAGTCCCAGTTAATATGGCTACAGAAGAGTGGTGTCAACCTTGTAATCAGCCTCATTCAGCTACAAGTTTCCCAAATACTTTTTTGAACATAAGTCTTATTACAAAACCTCAACCTGAGACATTATTCATGCCTCAAATGGAGGGTGGGCAGCAAGAAACTCATGTTCAGAAAGCACCTAAATAAAATTTAGTCAGTTTTAGTGAGGATGATTTCATTACAATTACCACTAGGGCTCAAGAAAAAGTTGCAGAAAGTAAAAACAACAAAATAGGTTTGTTCTGCCCATAGTCACTGATAAAACAACAACTACAGGCCAAAAACCAACTAATAATTCTATTGTTCCACAAAAATAGCAAGTGTTTCAGCTAGTAAAGAGTAGTAAAAACAGCTACAACCTGACCCAAGAAGGTTATTTATACCTCAGATATCAAAAGTAGTTGAAACAGAATCAATTTTCACTAAAGCCTATGCTAAAATAGTAGAATTTGTCTCTAAAACTATTTGCTTCTTTTAACATTGTTGATGTAATGAAAAAGAATAATGTTAACATCTCAATGTGGGATGCTCTAAGTATTCCAAGACAACAAGATTTACTTTCTCACGAATTTTCTAAGTTGCAGATTTCTTCAAAAACAACAGAAACGAAATTTCATAAAACAAACATGGTCCTTAGAACAATGGAACATGACCACATTAAAGAAGTTAAATGGATGGTTCAAAAGGTTTTAAATGCTCAAGACATCAAGAAATCACCACCATTTTATTTATCACTGATTATTAGAGAACATCTTGTTCATAACTATATGGTTGACAGTGGTGCAAGTAGCACAATTATGCCAAAAGTAATTGCAGAAAAATTGGGTTTACATTATGAACCTACAGAGAAGAGTGTGCTATAGCTTGATGGAACTACAACAAATATGGTTGGTGTCATCAGAAATCTAGAGGTAACATTGCATGCTTGCCCAAATGTTTCCATTTTCCAAGGTATTTCTTGTTATGCGGATTTACCGCCTTATTTCACTATATGTCTATCTAGAGATTTCATAGCAAAAATAGGAGGTTATCTCTCTTCAGATTGGTCCTTATTTTTCACTACATGTTATGGAACCAAAGTTACTATCAACTATGAACCATTGGCTAGATTTCACATAGAGCCTTATGCTTCTAACACATTAGTTAATTATGCAGCCTTAGACCAATCTGATTTCGATAATACAACTCATGTTTCAGCATTAGATGGTGTTTCTAACCTATTTATGGATGAAAAGACACATGAAGAACACATTCATGATCCTTTCAAAGAATTTGAAGAACATATGTTTGGTGTGTATTTCCTACATGAGGAAAACACACCGATTCCCTTATTATCCAAAACAAAAATGCAATAGAAGGGATTTGGAAGCTTCATTTTGATGAAGCTAAGAACAAGAAATGACAAGGAGCATGTTTGATGCTCACTTCCCCCACAAACGAAAGTTATTTTTCAGCTTTGAGTCTCCAATTTTCATGTACTTGTAATGTAGTTGAATACGAAGCATTAATTCATGGCTTACTTTGGGCTAGAAAGAAAGGTATTAACATGCTACAAATTTTTCGGTGATTTTGAGTTGGTTATCAATCAAGTAAGAAATTTCAATGTTTGTAAGAATCCATTAATGAAGTCTTACAGACATAGAGTTTTAAAATTAATGGAATATTTCAACGCTATCAATATCCATTCCATCCCTAGAACAAAAAATAAGCATGTAGATAGACTTACAACAATTGGTGCCAATTTTGAAGTGTTGGAACAGATTAAAAAAATGAGATTTAGCCTCACATAAAGCTAATTGTCAGGCCTTCCATACTTGATAATGATTTTAAATGACAGGTGTTTGAAAATGAAAAACATATTTACTGGTTTTGAAGCTGAATTTTCTGCAGTAAATCAAAATAAATTACATCACTTGTATGGTGACCAGATTGTTCAGTTAAATATGAATAAACTACCTCGAGGATTGGTCACATTAGAAGAAATATTTAGCATTGATGATCATTTAGGAAAGACAAAACTAAGATGTCAATACATGTTGATAACTATGAAGAGATCTCAGTTGATGAAGGGAAAAATTTGTTTCTTGAAAGGTATGTTCTCTAGCTGAAAAACATTCCTTTATTAATCTTTGCAAAGAATTTAAAGATGTTTTCACTTAGAAATACCAAGACCTAAAAGGGTTTTATCCCAGTTTGGCACAACATACTATTGAATTACAACCAAATTCTAAGCCTAGTTAGGAAAAAACAAAGGCCTGTAAATCCCAAAATAGAACCTCTAATGAGGAAAGAGTTATCTAAGTTGATCAAATTAGGTATTATCTTTCCAGTTAAACATTCAAGTTGGGTAGCCAATCTTGTTCCAGTTTGGAAAAAGAATGGAGAAATCAGATTATGTGTGGATTTTAGAGATCTTAATAAAGCTTCATTAAAAGATCATTACCCACTGCCAAATATGGATCATATTTTAAGAATAGTTTCTGGTTTAGATAGACTATCTCTTCTAGATGTTTATAGTGGATACAACTAGATTCTAGTCCGAGAAGAAGATAGGTACAAAATAGCTTTTACCACCAAGTGGGGTACTTATGCTTACAAAATAATTCCTTTTGGCCTTTCAAATACTAATGTAATGTTTCAACATGCAATGGATATTATTTTTATATTTTATTAAATAAATGCATCTTGGTTTATTTAGATGACGTTAGTGTATTCTCAAAAATTCGAGAAGAACATATAATAGATCTAGGGAATACTTTTAAGTTATGCAGATAGTTTGGAATATCTTTGAATCCCAAAAAGTCTATCTTTTCGGTACATCAAGGTAAATTACTTGGTCATATTGTTTCTAAGCAAGGTTTAGCAATTGATCCTTTTAGAATTGAAGCCATATCACAACTATCATTACCTCATCATAAGAAGGCATTACAGAGTTTTCTTAGAAAAATCAACTTTGTTAGAATATTTGTTCCAAATTTTGTAGCATTGGTTAAACCATTGACAACTATGTTAAAGAAAGAGAAGACTTTCTCTTGGACCAGTGAAGGGAGAGAAGGATTTGAAGCAATTAAAAATATATATCTCAAACTCCTACTCTTGCAAATCCAAATTTTGATAAATATTTTACAATGTATGCACTTGCAAGAGCTGAAACAATATCAACCATATTAACACAAGTTAATGATGAAAATGTTAAGCAACCAATTGCTTTCTTTGGACAAATTTTGCATGATTACGAAACAAGGTACACATTTCTTGAAAAACAAGTACTTTCAGTAGTCAGAGGACTAAATAATTTTAAGTACATGCTTTCAAACAACAAAATTCATGTTCTTGTTTCTCATCTAAGTGTAAAATATTTCTTGTTAAATAAAGAATTGAATGAGAAAAGAACATGTTGGATAACGAAGGTCATGGAATATGATGTTGATATCTGTGTTACAAATATAGTTCAAGGTAAAGGTTTGTGTGAACACCTAATTGCTGATATGGAAAAACAACAAGCTGTAGAATTAGATGATCCAAAACAACATACTAAAGTTACGTATCAGCAATCAGATGTCATGGTGCAACCAAAAAATTAGCAACCTAAACTTTCTCAAGAAGTCCAGGAATCAAGATGGATGACTAATTTAGTTAACTATCTACAACATGGTACTTATCGGAAGGTATGGACAAGAATAAATGAAGGTATTTCACGTTGCAAGTTATACCTTATGTTTTTATTAATGGTGTGTTATTCAAAAAATATATAAATGGAATTTTTCTGTGATGTGTTGATTATGAGAGAATTTAGCAATTATTATCAAAATTCCATGAAGGACCTGTAGGAGGTCATTTTTCAAAGACGCATCTTGTAAATGACCTTAAAAATTATGAAAATTGGTTACTATTGGCCCAACATATTCAAGGACTATTTCAAATGGATCAGAAAGTGTAAGAGATGTGCTTTCTTTGTTGGCAAAGAACATTTAACTTCACTGCCTTGCAGCCTATTTCAGTTGATCAGCCTTTTATGTAGTGGGGTCTTGACTTTATTGGCATGATAAACCCACCGTCATAAGGACACAAGTGGATTTTGACTACTACATATTACTTTACATGCTGGAATGAAGCAATAGCCTTAAAAGATGCTAATGAAACTTCGATACTATCCTTTTATGAAGGTATAGTTTGCAGATTTGGTGTTCTAGTAACTATCATTTCAGATAATGATTTAGCATTTCTTGGTGCAAAGGTAACAGATTGGGCTGTCAACCATGGAATTTATTTAAGTTCATCATCTAATTATTACCCACAAGGTAATGGGTTAGATTAAAGTACTAACAATAATATTTTAAGGACCATCGATTTAACACTCAAAGATAACCAGAGAGCTTGGTCTCTAATGTTGAATTCAGCACTTTGGGCTGACAGAGTGACTCTTAAAAGATCAGTTAGCAGTTTACCATATAAACTTGTTTATGGAAGAGAAGAAAGAATGCCTATTTCAGTTGAGTTACCTGCACTAGATTTTCTACATCAAATGGAGTTGTTTGAGAATGAACCATTGTAGGTTCATTATGTAGAATTAATGGAGTTATAAGAGCTAAGAGATCAAGCTCATGTAAACATGGAAAAGAATCAAAACTGATGAAGAAGACTTTTGATAAGAAGGCTAAGTTTAGAATCTTCAATGAAGGAGATATTATGTTGAAGTTGGATGCTAATTGTGTAAATACAAAAATACAAAGTTTGATACAAACTGGAGTGGTCCTTACATTATTTAATCTTGTAAAGAACACAATGCATTTCAGATTTCAAGTCGAATGGAGAGGAACTTCTCATTCCTGTGAATGGTATGCTTCTCAAACATTGTTATTGAAAATCTTACAGTGTCTATTTAGAGTAGGATTTCCCTTCAATAAGTGCAGTTCTTACACATTGCAATATTTTTTCAATTCAATAAAGTGCATTCATGCATGTGATATGGTTTACCAGATCCTTTCTAGTTTTAGTTTATTTTGGAAGGGTTGGACCTTCAGAAAGGCATATTTTGGTTACATGATTTGGACTCCATGCCCAATGGATAAGAGAAAGACATTGGTTTACAAGTTAGCAGGCATATTTCCTCACAGGATCACTTGAAATGTTGACAATTTTTGCACTTGTGTAAAAATGGGCAACTCGAAAACTTTGTTACGATGGATGGCATTGGTGAAGTGAACCTAAGCTAGGGGAGTTTCTTTCAGCTCATTGTCGTTTATTTTTAATTAATTAATGATAACATGACATATGTAGCTATGTGTCTTTGCAGTTACATAATGTAACATATCACATAGTTTGTAATTTCATGACTATCTTCAGCAAAAGAACACAAAGCCCCGAAGGACATATGTGTTTTTTTTATTAGAGGTAAAAGAGGGTTGAGGGGCCCTACCCCGTAAAAATATTACAACCAGATAAACACGAAGGCCAAGGGTTAACCATTGAAGCCCATATAGAACCAAAAGAGCAACAGATCAAAACATCAAAAAGAAACTACATAGATAACCCATGGAAGAGTAACTAACAACAAGGGTCCGAGTAACTAACAACATAAAAATTATGAAGAAACAAAGTATTAACAAGAAAAAATAAAACATAATCTAGGATATCAAACCTCTTCATCCTTCTTTTACCAGTTCCCCCACAGTACTCATGCATCCATTCCATTCTTTGACTAAGCTGGCTATAGTAGACTTCCAAAACTTGTAGTTCGGTTCAACTATCTGTACTTTAGGGCCATTTCCTTCTTTTTCTTTCTCTTTAGCTAATTCCATAGAATGGATCATCTCAGTAAGGATTTTAAGGTGATGAATGGTACTTTTAACATTGATAATGTGAACATCTCTTATCTGAAGAATTATTTCCTTCATCTTCAACATTTCATTTTCCATAGCTAGGCTTCTTTCATTAGCATTTTTTAATTGTTCACTAAGAACAATAGAAGACAACTTCTCCACTTTTTCATTCAATTCTCTCAAGTCCATAGACACCATACTGATCTTATGTCTATTAATGTTAGTGTATAACCTGCAATTCTTAAATTCCCTCATAAAAACATTGGATTTGACCGCATAGTCTTGAGCATTAAAGAGTTTATTTTGGGCAGTTTTGAGAGCATGCAATATTTCTATAGCCTGCTTTGAGTTCTTTGATTTCTTGCAATCAGATGATTCAGGAGCTTTCCCACTTTCCATCTCCTCACTGTGATCCCCTTCCAATTCCTCTTCCTCCTAACTTTCACTGGGAGCAGAATGATCAGACTTACCTTCCTGATTCTCTTCCGACTCCAAAATAACTTCCACCTTCTCGTGAGAAGAAAAGCCTTCTCCTCCCTGCATTGCTTCTTGAGGCCGACATTTTCTTGGTGGGATCTAGTTATTTTTTCCATGGGCCTAGCAGGAAAATCCTCACTACCAATAACCTCCTTGACATCCAGGCTTTCAGAATACCTTTTGAAGAATCATTCTTTAGGCTTGTAGAAGCCCCCAATTTTTCATTTTTTCCAATGAGGGGAGTTCCCAGCCTGAGCATAGCTTTAATGAGACCTTGATGCAACGGCAAGGAGAAATTACCTTTCTCAACCTGAGATATAGATTTGGACAAGGAGGAGAACAAAAAATATGGGAAATTGTAGGGCTTGTTGTTTCTAACATGGTTCAACATGGGAAAGTGGTACCCATAGATCACTTTGTAACACCCTTCAAGAGTAATATAGGCCATAATTAATCGATAATTTCCCCATAAGGGTGGGGAAAATTACCTCTAGCATAACCATTATGGAGAGAGATGGGAACACCCTTACCTTGCATGAAGTAGTCAATCTCCTGGTTGTAGTCTAAATTAGGTTTGAAAATGCTTCTTCCTTCCATGGACAGACCAAACTTTAGCAATAAGCTTGGGGGAAATGGTGAAAGAGAAATTTCCAACCCAGACATGGCCTTCCTTCCAAGTTTTCACCACATCTTCACTCAAATTTTCATCATGCCCATCAAAAATGCTAAAGAAATGTAACAATCCCACCTTTTTGAGAAAAACCTCAAGCCTCTTTTGACATCACCAGGACCTTGCTTGGTTCAGTACGTACTAAATCCCCTCCCATTCTGCTAATGCTATTCTTTTTTTTTCTTCTGAGGGTGAATGATGTTAAGATACATGAAATCATGAGACATCAAACCAAAGGAATAATTACGTCCTCATTGAAAGGTGTGATATTAGGGATTCTTTCCCTTTTCAAGGTGTCTATGAAATTAGCATCCATCTCTTTAAGATCCTCGACCACCTTTAATTCCTTAGCATCCACCCCCATATTAGCCAAAATATCAACTAGTTTGTTTCCTTCACGAAACACATGTTGAAAGGATATAGTTTCAAAGGAGGATAATTTACCCTTGGATTTATTGATGAAGTCAACTATAGAAATAGAGGCCTGAGACACTCCCTTCACACAAGAGATAATATACAAAAATTCCCCATTTATAAGCAACTTCTTCTGCAACCTTTCTCTTCTACCAACTTCACTCCCCAAAATAAAGCAGCAACCTCTACAACATTGTTTGATTGGATACCTAGATTAAAAAATAGGCAAGAAGAAACTTCCCTTCATCATCATGAAAAACACCTCCTCCTCCTACTTTCCCAGGATTCCCTTTAGCAGCTCCATCAAAGTTGAGTTTAAGAAATCCACCTCTAGGAGGAGTCCACTTAACCCCCTCTCGAGGGTTGGGCTTCTTAGGTTGAGGGTCATAAATTAAATTCCAATTCCTAATGATATTTTGTTTGCATTCAAGAAATTTAACTTATTTTTCTTGAGGATAGAAAAATTATTTCTAACATCTGAAAGAAGTTGTTTATTAACAACCTATTAGGAAGTTTTTTATTTTTGAAGATCCTCCTGTTTCTTTCTTTCCATATTTCCCACCATAGGTGACTTAGGCTCATTATCCAAAGATTTTTAAGCCCTTGAATGATGAAAGGGAATTTCCATTGAATCCATGCATCTTGGATTTCATTAGGGTTTACCCAAGGAACTGAAAAGCAAACCAAAATAGAAGATAGCATCTGGAGAGTGAGAGGGCATTCTAAGAATAGATGGTTCACTGTTTCCATGTTCTTTTCACAAAGAACACATCTATTGACCATTTGGAATCCTCTTTTATTCAGGTTATCCACTATTAGAATCTTGTTTATCACAGAAGCCAAGCTGAACACATTGACTTTAGGAGATATGTTCTTGTTCCATATTTTTCCAACCATTAAGTCTTCATCTCTAGTTTCCCCCTCAAAGAATAGAGAGTAGGTAGATTTGACTGAGAAATTACCATTTTGTTCTTTTTCCCACACAATTCTATCTAGATCCTTGTTGTTAGAAGACACATAATTTTTAGAAAATCATTGAGAGCAACCAAGTGTTCTTTGACTTCCTGACTATCCAGTTCTATAATTTTCCATGTCTGAAAGTTGTCTTCATCTTCCATATAATTGATAATTTTTTCCCCATACTTCTCCTCAATCAACCTTGCAATTTGGGGAAATTTTTCTTTTAGGGTAAAATTCGACCCATTTATCATTCCAGAAACATATCTCATTTCCTTTCCCTATTTTCCATCTACTACCCCTAGCAACAATTTCTTTAGCCCAATTTATAGCTTTCCATATGCTTGAACCATTGAAAGAAGCCTGTTTGAAAATCCATCTTTTGTCATTTGCATCCATCCAATATTTTCTCTTAAGAATTCTGGTCCACACATTGTTTTCTTTCGTTAACCTCCACCAATTTTAGCTAAGAGGGCTTTATTCATTTTAGTCCAGTCTCTAAGACCAAGACCCCCAAAGTTTTGGGTTTACAAACTCTATTCCATGCCACAAGTAGAATTCTTTCCTTACTTTCAGTTCCACTCCATAAGAAACGTTTTTGGATCTTTTCTAGTTTTCCCCTATGCTCCTAGGAAGTTGGTAAAGAGACATGACATAAACTGGAAGACTCTGGAGAGAGCTAGAAAGAAGAGTAATTTTTCCAGCCTGAGATAACAAATTAGCTTTCCACCCTACAAGTTTTTTATCAAACCTTTCAATTAGGAAGTTCCACTCTGAACTAGAGGGTCTCTTATCCCCAAGAGGGATTCCTAGATAGATAGTAGGGAAGGACTTATAGGAACAATCAATTTCAGAAATCTTCTTACAATGGCTCTCAAGGTATGAATGAAGAAAAGAGAGCTTTTTCTATAGTTCACCATCTAGCCAAAAACTTCCATGTAGTCATCTAGAAGGCGTTTAAGCTTCTTAGCTTCTAGAATAGTAGCTTCTCCCACAAGGAAAGTGTCATCCACAAAATGTTGGTGAGACACATTTTCCAAATCCTTCGCTAGAGAAATCCCTTTGATGTAACCTTTCTCAGTCTCAACATTCAATCTTCTTCTTAGAGCTTCAGCCATGATAATGAAAAGGAAAGGGGAGAGAGGATCCCCTTTCCTTAAACCTTGAGAGCTAGGGAAAAAACCAAAAGGGGTCCCATTAATGAGAATGGAAAACTAGGCACTGGAAATACAAGCCTTAACCAAGCTTCAAAGGGAAAAATCAAAGCCAAACCTGTCAAGGATTTTATCAAGAAAACTCCACGAGACCCTATCATAGGCTTTAGCCATGTCCAATTTTAAAAACAAAATTGCCTTCTTACTGAGTTTAGCTGAATGAATAGTCTCTTTTATTGTGATGATCCCATCTTGAATTTGACATCCAATAACAAAACCCCTTGTTGATCATATATGATAGAGGGAGAATCCCGGCAAGAAACGAAGGGCCAAGATTTTAGTATAGATTTTATAAGTGGTGTTGCAAAGACTTATAGGTCTAAAGTCTTTAAATTCCATGGCATTACCACATTTCAAAACCAAAGTCAGGAAGGTACAATTCATATCCTTTAGCATATTTTTCGGGTGAAGAATTATGTCACTGCATTATACACATCCTTTTTTAAAATGTCCCAGAAGTGCTGAAATAAAAAGGATTGAAAACCATCTAGACTAGGTGCCTTATCTGGGTTAATATGTTTCACCATGAATTCCACTTCCTCCATTGACGGGATCAAAGAGAGCATCTGATTATCCTCCTCAGAGACTAAGGAAGGAATGCAACTTAGAAAATCTTTCTCTTTGGCCAAATTTGGGGTTCCTTGATTAGTTAGCAACTTTTGAAAGAAAGAAATAGCCTCTTTATTTATTTCTTCTTTCTCTTCCATAAGATAACCATCTTCTTTTCTAATTCTACTAATTCTATTAAAACTTTTGCATTTTAGAGTAGACAAATGGAAGAACCTAGTATTTTTTTCCCCTTCCTTGAGCCAAGTAATACGAGATTTCTATCTCCAGAATATTTCCTCTTTTCTCATAATATTATGGTACTCTACCAATAGATATCTTTCCTTTTCTTCAAGATCCCTTTCAAGATCCCTACTTTCAATCTATCTTTGGAGGTTCTGTAATTCAGTTCTAGTTTCCATTTTCTTTTGGAAAATATTACCAAAACTCTTCTTATTCCAATCTTTAAGATGATTTTTGACATTATGAAGTTTCTTTGTTAATCTATACTTCACAGATCCCTTAACCTTTAGTTTCCACCAATCAGTTAGGAGATCTTTCAGTTCCTCATTATGAAGCCACATCTTCTCAAAATGGAAGGGGGTTATTTTCCTTGCAGGGTTCTTGATTTGTAGAAGGATAGGCATATGATCAGACCCAATGCGGGGAAGAGAGAAAAGAGAGATGTCCTAGGATAACCACTCTTCCAAGACTAAGACTCTATCCAATATTACCTGAATATGATGAGCACCAGCTCTTCTATTAGACCATGTAAAACTACTACCTTTAAGGTCAATATCATGAAGTTGAGAGGTAGAAATAAATTCATTAAAATCCTCCATGCCAATAGTGAACTCCTTGGATCCTTCTTTTCTCCTCGGAGATAGAGGGGTGTTGAAATCCCCCATCACTATCCATTTAGATCCCTTGATAGAGAAATTAAACAAAAGAAGATGAAGCCAAAGATTTTTCCTCTCTTTATGAAGGGTAGGGGCATATATATTAGATAAGACCCATATTTTTCTATTTTCAAGAATTTTTTTATCATCACAACCATATGATGATCTCTTTTTACCAACAAATTCCCTTCAAAGTGGGAAGGATTCCAAACCGGAACTATTCCTCCTAATGACCCTTTCAAACTAACAACAAAATCTTTGGAATTTATCAAAAAGAACTTACAATAGTTTAAGAAAATGTCTTCTTTTATTTTAGTTTCTTACACAGCTAAAACATTAATTTTATGTCCTTCAATCATATCTTTAAGAATCCTCCATTTCACAGGGATATCGAGCCCTTGTCCATTCCATGAGATGTAATTTATTTCCTAAGATTAGGTTTGTTCATTTTAAAAACCTTCTAGTCTAAACATAGTTGTTTCCCTGAGTCTATATCCTTCTGAGTAGTTTTTTTCCTGGATTCAAATTTTCTTGGTCTACCTTGTTTGTTGTTGGAAAGATCCACATTTATAGGGTTCAAAACTCTGATTAGGAGTGGAAATCTTAGAGGATTCACCCTTTTTAACATTGATTCTGCTTTTCTTTTTCTGAAGGAGTTGTTTCCTTAGTGATCCTTTTATTTCATGGCGTTAACATTTCTTTCTTTCCTTCCATATCCTTATTTGGGGATAGTTGAGCATCCATTAATTCTGCCATGGGGAGGTTAAACATATTTCCAACTGTCATCCCTTCTTTCACAAAAGTGTCCAAACTTTCCTCTCGACATCTGGATACTCTCAACTTTACTCTATTTCTCCATTGTTTCCTCCAGAACACTATCAACCAACATTAAGTCCATCTATGGAATTTTCTCTATACTTACATGTTCCTTTAGTTTACTTTCTTCACCTTTTAATGGAAATAATTCCATCTTTCTACCTTTTGTGGGATCTTTTACAAGATCTTGCACTTTTCCTTTATCTTTGAATTAATTAATGATGACATGAAATCTGCAACTATGTGTGCTGTTGTTACAAAATGTAATAGATCACATAGTCTACAATTTCATGATTATCTTCAGCAAAAGAACACAAATCCCGAAGGACATATGTGTTATCTTGATGAAGACATTGAATTGCAGAATAGATGAAGTGTTAAGTTTTGGAGCAGTGGTCATAATTACAAATTACGGTAGTCGAGTTCATTACTAAATGATTACGGGTATCTTTAAGGTTCTTTCTTTCATGATTTAGACATTCAATTATATTATTGAGTTTTTAATTCATCATACAATCCATATAGAAAGTTGAAATGTCGAAAGAAATACACAACTCAATTTTAGAATTCAATGTTTTATTTCTAAGGAATTTAAAATGTTCACACACATGTCGTGGAATGTAATTGAAAAGTAAAATACAACTACTGAAGTAAGAGGTACATATGCATGAAAGAGAAAATAGAGGAGTATAAATGCACCCATAATTGCCTTGAGGTTTCTTTTATTTTGGTTGATGTACCTCTAGCTCTAGCTTTGTTCCCTCTTCATCTCACTGCTTAAGGCATTGTACCTAAAAACAAAAAAGAGAAAATTGTCGGTTTATGAGCTCATGGTTGATCCATATTCCTATACTGTCCAAATTTGTGTAGGTGGATCTCTTAACAGAAAGAGGTATAAATTACATGAGTACCAAAGACACAACTGATAAAAGTACTATTCTGTAGTAGCACACATGATTTATTCACTTAGAAAGAAGGAGAGAAGAAATAGAAAAAACTATGGAATGAAAGAGAGGCCAAAAAGCCTAATGTTTTCTAACCAGTTTGTCCAAATGTGTAGATATAGGTAAGAATAAGGAAGTAATACACTCTTTGACTTGAATCAAGAGAGTACATTCATTTCAGTTTAAACTAAAGGCTGAAGTTAACTAAAATGAAATAAGATTATAGTTGAAACGGAATGAAAAGGCAAATTTGGGAAAATTTTGATAGGGCTTTGCCATGTAAAATGGACATTTTACATCTTTCTATCATGTTGTTTCAAACTGATACATGCTTTAAAAGTTGTATATAATCAAATAATGCTACAAAAATGCTATAGTACCAATGGAATACAGCTATAACAAGAAAAGTAGAGTCAATTTTTTGAATATAAAGTCATAACAGCTATGCAATCAAAGAAAGATTCAAGATACAAGGTTGATACAAAGTCTACATGGTTGCAGAACAAGTAAAGCACCCAAGTAACAATTACAGAAAAGAGCATCTCATAGTACAGTTGAGTCAAGATCAAGTACAAAAGGAATTCATAAGAAGAATGTATTTTAGAAAGCATGACAAAATCAAACAGGTGGACTTTCTCAACAAGCATACCTAAAATTACTAACAAGATGCTGAAATAATATGTGTCTCTCTTGTCATCCAACTAAAATTTCAAGTACATTAAGTACAATCATGCCAAAGGATAAAGGGTGGAAATTCAACTGAAAAAGAGTTTCTCATACATTCATAGTGAAGAGAAGCATCCCATTTCTAAATGTTGGAAAAGTCCAAGGTTTTCAAGAGTTAAGAATGGTAAACTAAAACAGTCCTTCATATCTCAACAATCATTTCTTGCATAAAAGGATATGTTTTGAGTATTATGATAAAATTGTAGCAGTCAAGTACAGATTAATTGAACAATGCAAATCAATGAAGTCCAAGGAACAATTTCAATACATAAAATATTGGTAGACAAAATAAAAACGAAGCTAGTAATTGCAGATCGACAAGGAGAGAATCTGAAATAATCAAGCTCGTAGCTAAATCAGTTTGTCAATTGTGATTTCAATATACAACTCAGAAGAAGAACCAAAAATATGAAAGCATTTCTAGCAAAATCAAGTAAGGAAAGGAACAATCCAGTTCAAGGCTATGAGTGTGGAGTAAATCTAGGAAATTTCTCATACATCTTAATAGTTATAATTTTTAAATGAGTATAGTTTTGAAAGAATGTAGAGATTTCCAACTATCAAGTAGTCAATGGAATAAGCATGAAGAAAAATAAACTCGATTAAAAATAAAATACCCAGAAAGGGAGAACATAGTGAGCTCTCAAGTAAATATCCAAAAAAAAAACTAAGTGTAAGTTGAAATCAAATACTCCATCACCACACTTTGAGATTCCTAGAATTACACACATTGATCCATTATCATTTCATGGTGAGATCAAAAATAAAAAAACAGCTCGAATATCCAACACAAGGCAAAGTCATGGTGAAACAAATTATAAAAACCTAGCTCGTGATCCAAATCAGAAAGTGATAACAACCCACAAAATGGAGTTATAAGCCATGAAAATCTAGTTCGTCTAAGGTCGAGCACGAGAGAAAATAATACTGAGAACCCGGAGTTCGAGGGAGAACGGAAAAGTAACATAGAACAACAATAACCATATTTGCAATCAAATGGTGATTTGTTATATAGAAATCGGGAAATAAATGTAAAGAAACTTACCAGTTGGAGTCAGAGAAACAAACCCTCATTCCAGATTGTAGAGCTCTAAAAGCTCAAAAAACCCATTTACAACTTCAACAGTGCTCGTCCAACACAGAAATCGAGTTCGAAATGACTAGTATCATCAGCCACCATTAAAAGATCCTTATGCACTACCCAACAAGGTCTCCAAGAAGTCATAGGTCATTCACGGGAAGACCAAGCGAGAGAGATTAGAAACTCATCGATGACATACACCTCAAATGAAAATGACAGAGAGCCTAAGTGTCTTTAAAAAACGCTAGAGAGATCAAACACTTTCACTCACAAAGCTTCACAAACTCAAAGAAACTATTTTGTAGAGTTTAGGAGCTCAAAGATCAAAACAATGGCAGCAGGGAGAAAATTTTTAGGGCTTCACCTAGAGCACAAGAAATTGAAATGGAATGATCATTAGGGTTTGAGTGACCTTTACCACATGAGCCCGAGAAGTGAGTTAGTGAAACTCAACCACAATCAAAGGATCTATGGAGGGATATTTATCAAGTACTCAGATCAATGATTGAAATATCAAACCACTTCTAAATCTCTTGCCAACCACAGTTCAAATCACCTACCACACTAAATGAAAATAAAAAACCCTAACCGAGGGTTAGAAAGATCAATGACACAGATCACCAAGTATGAAAATTAACAGATCAGAATGCAAACCACCATGCCAACTTGGGTTCACCAAAATTAAGCTGTTATAGTTCAAAAGGGCAAAGATCGAATGGCTAGAGATGAAGCACAAAAATCTCAATTAATGCAAAGTCAAATGTCTAGAAAATCAATGACTAAGATTACATCGTGGTAGATATCAACAGTTCTTAATCTTGTTCCCAATTCAATATAGTTAAACCTCGAAATCATTACCATTGACAAACTTTTGAGGGTCAGACCATCGTGGGGAGGGGGCCAACCCTATTATTAAATAATCATTCTACCATTGACCTTTCTACAGGTCACAGATTAAATAATTACCCTTTGAAGTGTCAAATAAAATGAGGCAAGGGAGTGGTCATTTATCAATGGTTTGGATCACCATGGAAAGGGGCCATCCCTCATCATTATTTGAAAATTCATTTCTTTCAACCTTCTAAGGTCTTAAAAACCTAAATATCATAAAGAACCAGAAGCCGACAACATCATGACATTTTCCATTCCAAACCAAGATAAAGGGTCCGGTGATATGATATGTAACCAAAAGGTGGCGGAGTGCATAGGATGACATTCTTTCAAAAGTAAGCCTTTGTTTTATTTTAAGACATAATAATGTGCCAAGTCCACAAGGGTAGTCAAATTCATGAGGAAGACAAACATGCACATCAACGGTGGTCCCCACTAGTGGGAAGGTTGGAGATGATTCACAATGTGTTATCCATGTGACCACAAGAAGACAGAACAAGTGTCAGCATCAGAAAAAAAAGTGGTCCCCATCAAGATAGATGTTTGAGTGAATTATTTTTGCAAAGTATTGCAAATAATGTAATTGATTTTTCTCACACATAGGGAGATAACTTTTGCATGTGCATCCAAGGAGGCAAGTGGATCAAAATTATAGATGTCACATCAGGCACAAAAGGACAAATTTTCATGCACCAAGAAGGAGACTTTCTCATCAAGCAAGATTTATTATTAGCAAATTATTCACCCATGTTTTTTCTTAAAAATAGAACAGTCAAGTGCAGTTTCATCGAGTTGTAACCAAAGGCTAATAATGCCTCAATGTATTTTCTTGTTTATTTTATTCCAGGTAAAAACAGGATGCATTGGCGAGTACAATTTTAGCCTATTGTTAGGAAGGATGGGGGAATATTTTTTGCTATATATTATGTGCCTTAGTAAAGCACAAAAAGAGGACTTTTGGACATAGGAATCAAGCAGATTTTGCCAAATTTTCCCTCCGAATCGAAGTATTTTCTACCTTTCTAATTATTTGCAGTCTTGTGTATGTTCCATTAATCTTGTGAATGTTGAATTCCCTAATTAATCATCTTACCCTATTGTAAAATTCAATAATTTCTGCATGATATTAATGTGTATGTTTAACTTAGCATTATTGTTATGATACTTTCCCTCAATACATCAAAGTGTTGCCTTTAATATTCTATAGAAAATTGTTGGCTTGTGCATCAAGAATTCATTCTCATATCAATTGTGCATGTACTCAGTCAAAGACCTCATACAAGTTTGGTGTATCACCTCAGTTTTTAATTCATTTACAATCATCTTTTACCCTCAAACCCCAAAAAATTAGTTTAGGATACATCAATAAGGAACTAACCTTGATACCAAAGACTCACCTCAAAATAGGTATACCCATAGACCTAAGGTGTTTCCATTGTATCTACGAAAGAGAGAGATAAATTTTTCAATCGTAGAACACCCTGCAGCCATCTCTCTATAAGGTGCACTTTCAAGAGATAACAGGATAATTTCAGTACAATGTTCTCCTTAGATGACCTTAGATCCACATTATGCGCTATGTCCCCTCTACAATTCATTGATGTCTTAAATATGAGAATGACGGGAAGATCTTGAAACTTCCCGGGGACTATCCTCCCTTCAAAATGTGCAACATGACCTATTGATCTAATGATGGCCTTGTTCCCAAGAACAATTCATCTCCACCATCCACCATCTCATCCATTCCTTCATCCAAACTTCCTAATGATGACTCCCTAGATAAAGTAATGGAAAAAATCACATTGGGGGAGTATCGTCTTCTTACACTCAACACCTTTCCCACTCCTCACCATCTTGGTAAACCCAACCAAGCTCCAATGTATCAACCCAATTTTAGGGATATTGTTCCTTTCGATCCACCACATCTTCGAACTAATCTCATCTATGGTGGTTTCAACACCCCTTCTTCTCACATCGTTGATCATCCACATGCCAAACCTTATACCGGTGGTTTTGGATTCCTCAACAAACCATCCTTTTCCCACACATATCTCCACCATTGCACATGGAAGGGATTTAACATGGGACATTATGATCATGGGCCACATGGCCTTATTATTGATCAATGCCACAAGCCTCACAAATTTTTTTGGTTAGGATATTAGGAGCAACCCACCAACCCCATCCCACCATCTAATATGTGCATGGACATGCCTTCTCCATCTTCTCCATCCCATGAGGCCATGGATATGGATGACACCGTGTCTATTGATTCTATATTTTTAGTCTCCACCATCACCTTGGGACCGGTCACTTATCAGTGTGAAAATCAAACTAGGTCCCTTCCTCCACCATATGGAAATGATAGAATAATATTCTTCTACCATCGACATTCTCGCTGATGATGATGCCATTATTTCCCATATGGGGGTAGAGGATTCTTATCTTCATAAGACCTTACCATCTAAAACATCCAATCTTCTTAAAAAATCCACCATCAACATCAATATTGGGACTCCCCAGGAACCTCACATCCTCAAAATGGGTCAATCCCTTAACCCACATGAGCTTGAGTCTTTCACCACATTCCTCTCTCGTCATAGCCAAACATTTGCATGGTCATATTCATACATGCCAGGTCTTGACCCTTCTATCGTCATCCACAATATCATCACCTTTCCCAATGTAAAACTGGTTAAGAAAAAGCTTTACCACATGCACCCTCAAGTTTTTCTCCTTGTCAAAGAGGAGTTGCAATGTATTCTTTCTACCAACTTCATCATCCCCATTGAATATCCCCAATGGATTTCTAATAGCATACCCATCGCAAAATCATCTAGAAAGCTTTGTATATACACCGACTTTCGAGATCTTAATCTCGCTTACCCTTAAGATGACTTCCTTCTTCCCAAAATTGATCAAATTGTGGATTTTACCGCAAGTCATGAGATACTTTATCTTATAGATGGTTTTTCTAGTTATAATAAGATTCTTATTGCACCAAAATACCAACATAAGACCTCCTTCATCATTCCTTGGGGAACCTTTTGCTACTGTGTCATGCCCTTCAGTTTGAAAATTTTCAAGTACTATCAGTAGGCCATGACTTACATTTTTCATGATCTCATCCACAAAACCATAGAATATTATGTCGATGATATTTTAGGTAAATCTAAACATCACCATGACCATCTTTCTATTTTGAAGTCATTTTAAAGTACCTCATTCATTTATACCTTCGTCTCAATCTATCCAAGTGTGTATTTGGAGTGTTAACTGGAAAACTACTTGGATTTATCATGTCTATTAGGGGCATTGAAGTTGACCCCACAAAAATAAAAGCAATAATGGAAAGTCCTACTCCTTCCAATCTTAAATAACTGCAGTCTTCATGGCCAAATTCAATCAATTCGTAATTTCATCTCTCAACTTTATGGTCGTTTCCAACCCTTTCATCACCTCCTTCATAAAGACACAAACTTCAATTAGGATCATAATTGTCAAAAGTATTTTGATGATCTTAAACAATATCTTTTGTCTCCACCAGTTCTTACACCTCCACATGAGGGGGATCCCTTTTATCTATATATCTCTACTACTGATCATGCTCTAGGGGATATGTTAGCACATCATGATGACCAAGGTCATGAGTAGGTTGTTTATTACATCAGTCACACCCTTCATGACCTATGAGACTCACTACACTGAAGTTGAAAAGTTGTGTTGTGCTCTCTTCTTTGCCACCTCTAAACTTCAACATTATCTTCTTAATCACAAGACTTATGTCATTACTAGCTTTCATCTTCTTAAGACGATGCATTCTAAACCATATCACAATGATCGTATCACTCGATGGCTCATGATCATGGTCAATTTTTACCTTGAGTTCCTTTCTAAAAAATCAATTAATGGCCAAGATATCACAGACTAATTAGTTGAATCCCCTCTTCCCATTTTTTATCTTCCTCATGAGAAATTCCTAGATGAATCCACCAATAAATTTCATCATTTTTATGATACCCTTAAAATGAATCTCTTCTTCGATGACTCTAAGTGTCGACAAGGGGGAGGCATTGGCTTTTTTTTCATTCCTCCTGGGGATGCTCCTATTCCCCTTGCAAACAAGCTCAATTTTTAGTGCACAAATAATATGGCAGAGTATGAAGCCCTTATCTTAGGTCTTGAAACTATTGCCTTTCTAGGTGTTCAAATTCTTGATATCTATGGGGATTCTGAACTTATCATCAAACAAGTCACAGGTGAGTATCAACATAAAAATTATACTCTTTAAAAATATCAAGACATCGTTCATCTCTTCCTTGAGACCTTTTATTCTTACACAATCCAATTTGTTCCTCAATCATCTAATAATTTCATTGATACGATTGTTTCTCTTACAAATCTCATCTCATAGAAAATAGAAGAATCCAAACTTTCTATTTTCATTCATCGTAGTGATCAACCATTTCATGAGTTACCCGAGTTAATCTTGTTGAAACTAGTTTGTCAAATATTTGGTATTCCCAAATCTTTGAATATCTATCCAAATCCATCATTCCCCTTGATCTATCCAAGTATTCTAGAAGATATTTTCTTCAACGTACTCCATTATATGATCCTTGAAAACATACTTTATAAGCACTGATTTGGCAACATTATTTTTTGATGCCTTAAAACCCATGAATCTTCTCGTGTTATCCAAGAGGTCCATGATGGTATTGGTGGTGGACACTTTATTGGCTTAGTTGTTGCTAAGTGTATTCTTCTTCTTGGATACTATTGGCCTTCCCTCAATCATGATTGTTGTGAATATGTTAAGAAATGTGTTAAATGTTAGTAGTATTCCAATATTATTCACATTCCTATTAAATCCTTGCATCCATCTCAATATCTTTGGCCCTTCTAATAGTGGATCCTTGATCTCATTGGTCTTATGAATCCTCGATCTTCACAACGACATCATTCTATCATCACTACAAACGAATACTTCACCAAGAGGGTGGAAGCAATTTCCATCACCTCAACTAAATCTGATCTTATTATTTTTATCTACCAGCACATCATTTCCCACTTTGGAGTTCCTCACAAATTCATCTCGGACAATGAAAATTCCTTTAAAAACAAATCTCTCAAGAAAATTTTTGACTCATTCAATATCAGACTTAGTTTCTATTATCCATACTATCCCCAAGCTAATGGCCAAGCCGAAGAAACTAATAAAATCCTTCAAAACATTCTTTCCAAGACTATTGATTAGTCTGGTTGTAATTGGCATCTTCATGCCCCCTTCACTCTATCAACTTATCACACTAGCATACAAATCAATAGGTTTTAATCCCTTTTCTCTCTTGTATGACTCTAAAGTCGTTCTTCCTCTCGAAGTTCAAATACCATATTTGTGTGTGTCTCTTCACAACTTCATCTTTGATGAATGTTATTTCTAGGAACGTCCAACATAACTTGAATTACTAGATGAACATCATCTTCTTTCTCTTGAGCATCATCATGTTTATCAAGAACGCATCAAGCGTGCTTACAATAAGCACCTCAAAGAATGTGAATTTAATGTTGGTGACCTCATTCTTAAATAAAATCATAATGTTACTACTCTAGAAAGGAGCCAACATGGAAAGTTTTCCCCAATTAGATTGGACCATACATTATCACACATAAGTATGGGTCAGGATCCTATCATTTGGCCTCCCTTAATGGTAAACCGGAAGTGGAACCACTTAACGCATTACACTTGTGACCATTCTACTATTAGCATGTCTACCAATGAGCACTTATTTGTATCCTTAGATCATCCCTCCATCATATCCTCTTCCATCTATTATTGTAATGATTTGGATCTATGTGGTCTACTGTTACTTTCCTTGACATGACCTTAAATATGGGCACCACAACTCTTTCCATAGCATTTTACTTATGGATAGGTTATCCCTTCTTGGTGAGAAATCCACAATCATTACATCCATCACCCTCTTATCTACCTATTAGAACCATGCTAAGGGTCCACGGGTGTCTCTTGTACATTCATTTTCCCCTTCTAAGTGGTCTACCTAGCTATTCCCAGCTCTTCCCCATGTAAAAATAAAATTCATGGATTTTCTATCAAAAATCAAAGTTATAAAAATAGATTGCTCCCTTGAAGGATAGTCATTCATGTAAAAAAATAAGAAGAAGATAAAGAAAAGGAAATCAAAATCAATAGATCGATCCCTCGAAGGATGGCTATCATGTGTATCATTCTTTCCATCTATATCATATATGTATAAAGTAGACCATACCCTTGAAGGATGGATAATATTTTGTATCATGACATCGAAGGCTTCCCGCATTGATCATCCTTCTATTTTATTAAAATCCTAAGAAATCTCTCCGCACGATCATTTTTCTTCTATCAAACTTCTCGCATTAATCAGTTTGCTCTTTCCCTACCTAGAGTTGGGGCATAGATTTAGGGAACACCACTTATGGAGAACCCTCTTCCCATGTACAAGTTACATCAAAAACCCCTTTGTCATGTCGACATTAGGTTTATGAGTTCATTTCATCCATGTTTTCTTCATGATCTTTGATATAACTAATTATCATTGGTTATATGCTAACATCTATTTTAGTCGCATGTGCCTTGTGTTACTTAGATCCCCTTCTTGTTTGTTACAAATATATTGTTTGTAACATTACTAATCTTGTATTGTGTTTAAATGAGTTGTTGGTAACAACTCATAGAGATCTAGAAGTTAGAATAAGTCTCTTAGAGATAAGTGGGATTATGTGTGAGTTGTACATGATAATCTTTGACTCCTAAACAATAAGATCAAGATACTTGTATAAAGACATATCAAATATTGAATAAATTTATCTGGATGAATTTCAGTTTCCATATTTTTATTATTCGGTGTTTTTTTTATAGTTCATTTTCTATCATTGGTATCAGAGTGACGCAGCAGAAGCATGGTTATTGGTCTTTTTCTAAATTACAGAATAATATTGTTTACAGGGACAACTAGAAGTATCCGTTGTCCTGTAAATGGTAGTATTGGAAAATAAAGTATTTAACGGGCTGTGATTTTGTTACCTATATAGTGTATGGATCAAGATCTACTTCTATATTATTTGATAGTGATAATATTATTCTATCAGTATCCTATGCCCATCTACAGTTCTGATATCACCATGTGCATCTAAATGTCTATCATAGCAGATTCACTAGATATATATTGTCTATTTTCCATTTAGTGTTTTTTTTTGTGATCCATGCATCACGTTGTATCTTCATAAAAACTAGTGTTATTCCTTTATTGTACCCTCATGTGTCTTCAGATCCAAGTATTTTTTCTATTTTGAACATGTTCTGATCATGCATAACCAGTCAATGGTGAATGAGAAATTGTAATTGGCGTTCACTTCTATTATGCAACTCCCTTTTGTATGCCGGTTACATACTTGCAGGTACAATTCATTATTGGCAGGTGCATCCTTTGTTCCTTTGTCATCCCAGGTCTCTTCATCCATCATCCTATCTTAGGCTTCATGTGTATGCGTGGGTTCTGTGGGCGATGCTATCTGACAATCCAATATCCAAAAGTTGCAGAATCCTTCTCTAGCCATTGGTCGAGCCTATTTTATCATATTTGGCAGTTGAAAGACCTGTCTCAATTTGCATTTTTTGGGTGTACTAATCCAAATATTCCAAACTGTCATTCCATCAAATCTGTGCATTTATGTGGATTACACCTTCATTTTGGCTCACGTTCATGACACATATGCCTACATTGGATTGGGCTCATTGTTCAGTTTCACTTCAAGCGGGATTAGAAAAGTTGAAGGTTATCATCAACTAAGAACTATCAAAATTTCTCATGTAAAGAGAGAGATCATTTTTTAAGCTATGTTATATTATTTTATACATGCTAGTTTAACATCCATGTGTGTTAAAATCGGTGTCATTGTTTTTAGTTTTCAAGAAGTCAATCTACATAAAAGTCATGTCGTAAATTTTTTTGGTATTGAGTTGAAAAGTTGTTACTAAAAAAGGACAAATGAGTGCATTTTTGGTGTAATCCGACACTCAATTTTTAAGGGAAAATGCAAATGAAAACCGTTCCTGGCTTCGGGGCTCTACCCTCAACCCCACCCTATATCACAATAGGGAATGCGTATCGTCCTCGGATATACTTTCTGTTGAGTTAGCAGGGACATACAAATGGAGGCTGGAGGCAATGGAGGAAGGAGGTTGATCAGCGACCTCTCATCAAGCACCATCGACGAGGCCACGATACTGATTTGGTGGCCAAGTATTTTCATTTGTGTGTTTGCTTTCAGCTGTGTGGTAGATAATAAAAACAGATGATACATTCATGTTATTGTAATGTGTGAAAAATTCCTATATGTAACCTTCTGATGAAAAATATAGTGGGGAAGTAAAAAAACACATGCAGACATGGATCTTGAAATGGTTCGTGGAGATCCAGAAAACCACATGAGGTGAACAATAGAGTGGATAATTGTTCATGTCCATGTTTTTGGTAAACCTATTGTAAAACCATAGAAGGTTGAGTGTTTTATATCAAGGTCATGAGCTATAGGTGTCTTTGCGCAGGGGTTATCATTCTATTGATATGTGTAAACATTTTTCTACCTTGTTCACATTAGGGGAGTGTATATTAGGAATTAATAATGTTAACAATAGGGGAGTGAATGTTACGAATATATTGTTTGTAACATTATTAATATTGTATTGTGTGTAAATGAGTTGTTAGTAACAACTCATAGAGATCTAGAAGTTAGAATAAGTCTCTTAGAGAGATAAGTGGGATTATGTGTGAGTTGTACATGATAAGCTTTGACTCCTAATCAATAGGATCAAGATACTTGTATAAAGACATAACAAATATTGAATAAATTTATCCCAAATGAATTTTAGTTTCCAGATTTTTATTATTCGATGTTTTTTATAGTTCAATTTTTATCATTGTTTACCTTCAATGTTCTTAGACGCATCCTTTCATGCGCACTCCTTGATATGATTTATATTTTTTCCTACCTATAAATCACCAATCATCAATTTGTGCTTCGTTCTAGTTCACAGATCTATTCTTATTTCATCTTTATCTTATTATCACAACATTCACTCTATTTAAGTTATCTACACACTATCTTCCTACCATCTCATATTTAATGGCATATTCCTATGCATCATCATCATCATATATATATCATTTATCACATATATTTCTAAACATCCTACATTGTATATTAAACATCCAACCATGCATATACATTCATCATCATTATCAAATCCAAAGTAAACACGTAATCATCACCATCATTAATATAAAACATATTATCATCATCATCAAATAAAACATATCATACTATACTTTTACCATCATCATCATAACATCACACAATTGAAACATGTTAGAATATGAAAAAATTATATAAATTTACTATAACATCATACTATAAATTTACCATCATCGACCTCTAAGGGTCCTCTCTCAAAGTAGAGATGTCAGTAAAACCAAGTAAAGTTCACATCAACAATCCTAAGTTCCTCTGTCTCTCTATTGGCCTCGTCACCTCCGCTTGTCCCTATTCTCAATGTAGCTGATCCATACTCATTATGCTCTCGGATGTCCTAACTCTAGTTGTTGCTCCCCTCTGCAGATACTCCCAATATTGCAATGTCGGTGAAAAATTATTGATCACAATACCCTCATAATACTTAGCCTCTGCGGCTAAGGCTGATCCATGGAAATCATGTCGGGAGGTTTCATCTCTCTTCTTCCCTATAATTCTTCGGTGTACCACTCGTAGCCTTGAAAGCTATGATAGTCACCCTATTTCAAAAATAGGCCCTATAGGCCTCCTATGTATGTGGTACCGGTCCCTATCTTGGGTGACTCGGTCCCTCTCTGCGTGACTGCATCTCTTTGTTGTATAGTTGTGTCCCTCTCCACATGCATCTTCTCTAGATCTACACATAATCGTGTCATCTCTGTAGACACTCCTTTATCTCCATCTCCACTGCCACCGGATCTGCCCCTATGTCAACCTCCATCACCTCCTCCTCCTCATCTCCCCTCTCTCCATCTACCCCAACTACCTAAGAAATGGTCATCCAATCATAAAACCTTGCTCTAAATCCTACATCATCATCCTCATCCCAAGGCACTTTGCTACCTCCTTTAAAGGATCTTCCATCTCATGAACTCGATAGCTCCCTATCGATTTCCTCTCACCTATATGAGATCAGATCTCTCGTAAGCAGTCTACAGGACACCAAATTTTCATCATACTCTATCAAACCGTATGGCCTCATCTATCTTTAGCCTCCTAACCTCCACTCATCTCATCCTCCACATACCCACTAACTATTCATCCATCCCAGGCCATGCAGGAAGTCTCTATTGTGACGCCATCTAATCTACTTACCCTCGAGCTCTACAAACCTATATACATACCTATTTGTGTCTCTCACTCCTCTATCTCAAAAACTCCATTGTGAGCTCTATATGGTCCCTAGTGACCCATGGTAGCCCTGGTGGTCAGATAACTATAATATGCATGTAGGCCCAGCGGTGTAGAAGGATACCTACATCCACTCCTAACCTCCTCCCCACTTTGTACATGGATAGCTCATGATATACTTGTACTAGCAAATCAGTGCCAAATAAAAACACTTTAAGATTCTCAAAAATTTCTTATACGACACCTATTAAAGTCTATGGGAACCTAACTCCCTCGTGTCGGGAAATGCATAACAATCAATTTCTATCATGATCAAGAAAATCAACCAGCTATGTTATACCCTAGCCTCTTACCTCAACTCATATGAAAAACCCTTAAAGAGAATCAAATGTGGATGCATCAGCTCTAAATATCCATGCCAATAATGTAATTCTGCTATTAGGTGTAATTGGGACAATCAGCTCCCCTAGATAGGTAATCCCAGGATGTGGTACACATCCTCCAGGGTGATCATCATCTCACCCATCCCAAACCAGAAGGTTTCGGTGTGCATATCCCACCCCTCAACCATTGCAATCATCAACCCCAAATCCATTGAGATTCTCTCGATAATAAAAAAATCCTTCTACCCCATAATTTCTAAGTGATCCCACTCAACATAGGCCACATCCCCTCTAATATAATCAAATAGTGTCATGACTTAGTCTCTTAGATATAAGGTCTCTCAGGCCTGTAATCACCAATCAAACAGATAAACATCAGATCCTTTCATCATTAAACATCATTTAAAATCAAAATCATTAATCTATTTTACCAATCGACCTCGTCCCATGTTAGGTCGACACATCTAGGGTCCGATGGATGCCTTTTAGGGATAAGTCGATGACTACCCTTCTAGGTCATCATCGACTACTCTTGTTGTCATCCTGTTTTAAAAAAAAATGTAAAAAATAAATAAATAAAACATAACATAAATTAAAAATAAGTGTGGGTTTCGCTACTCACCATCCTGCGCACCCTCTATAATTTCTTTTATTTTCGTTCAGCCTCTACCTCTTCATTTCCTTTTATAGCTCTTTTCTCTCAATCGTCACTTGCAAGTGTCAAAATGAGCATTTTCAACCAAAATCTAGGCTTATATAGACACCGACACCAATTATTTGTCGATCCCCTTGGGTTTCCATTAATTGGCCTTAGGCACTATTGAATCACCTTGATAACTCTTGTTTCAAATTTCCCTTACCCATTATTGTGTCCTTTGCTAGGGCATCATTTATTTATCCCTGTTTGCTCTCAAATTCCACCTTTTTGGCCATATTTATTTCCCCTTGGGGCATTTTATTTCATCACTTTTTATATTTTTCCTTTTAGGCCATTTTTTTCCCTTTACAGGGGCACCATTACTCCCATCTTCATCCTTTGTAAACGCATACCTTTTCAAATCAATTCCTCACACATGAAGGATTTCACATTATTTTCACATTTGGTTGCACATAGTTTGATGCCTACCTATGACCCATTTGTCCCCGTGGCTTGAATTTATTTGAGTGGTATCCCATTGAATTCCCTTCACTTCACAAAGTTGATTTTCACCTACTCACAAAGCCATAAAACATTTCTATCATTTCCTGAAGACCATGGCATTTGTTTCCTACCAATGTGACTCCTAAAATCACTACCATATTTTTAATTTTGTTGATTCAAATCCTTCTTTCTTGGGGCATCTTGCCTTGCCCTCTCATTTTACCCATCTTTCTTCTCCCACCCACCCTTCACCATCTACCTCTTTCAACCTCATCATCAATTCCCCTTTGTGTTATCAATCCCTCATTTGAGGGAGATCTCTTCATCAATCCTTCATCATCCTTCATCTTACTCTTTATCTCTCATCATTTTTGTCTCATGGCTTGTTAAGTGCAAACCACTCGACAAAAGGGGAAAATTTAGACACCAAAATTTGGTATTGTTACCCTTCTTTCCCGCATTTACTTCTATCACCATGGTCTTATCTAGACCCCCTTTATTTTAATTCATATTCATATTCTCATCTTTCCTATCTATTAACTTATCAACTTTAAATTTTAATTAATATTCATTTAATCATTTCCTAATCCTCATCTCATTAGCTAATTACCTCTAATTATCTTTCTTTTCTCCTCCCTAGGTTGTTTATTATCCCTAACTACCTAGTTCCATATCCCTATGCTTTTTCTATCTTTTATTTAATCCATATTTATCTCCTACCTACCCATATCACTTCCCTAAGAAACCCTAACCCACCTACATGCTTTAAAACACTCATCCTAATCAATAAAATCCCCATATCTCAAATAAATCACTCATCCACCATCCAAAGGGATGGTTCCCTAGAGTTGGTGGTATCCCACCGTGTCGTCATCGACCATATAAAACTAGTTTCACCCCCTCCAAAATGAGGCATATTCAAAATTTTCTTGTGTTGTTTGAACTTATCTTAGAGCTTGAGAATTCTTGCAGTTGTTTCAACCTTCTTGGAGTCCATTTGATTTTTTCTTGTATCGATTATGGATACTTTGGGAGGTTTACTTTGATTTTGTGTTGATTCATGTTATTATATGCTATTATTGTTATTATCTTTCAGGTACTAACATTTTGTAGGTTCAGCTGCCATTAGAGCCTCATCTTCAGCTTCCTCTTTCAATGATTCTATCTACAGCTTTTTTCGTCCATGCCATCCATCCTCATATTTTTTTAACACTTCCCGAGTCTTTGTCACTCCACCCTAGTCACCATTGACCCGGTTCTATATTTCATCCATTCTATTTCCATATCCTCATCGGTGTCTGTTTCTTCTCTATTACTGTTTCATTCTTAACATTGTTATTTGGATTCTCTATCACTCCAAATTTTATTTTTGTCTCCAATCACTACCAAATTAGTCCAGTCACCATCAAACCAAGTCCAGTTTCCATCCAATCCTTCTCAATCTATGTTTTCTTGCATCATTTTTGTTTTCATGCAAAGTTACTTTCAGTTTTCTCGTGCCTTTGTGATCATCTTATTTACATTCAGATCATTCCAGATTTGCATTTCCATCTTGTTGTCTAGATCCATCTCCTCAAGTCACCGTAAACCTATCCTTTGTAGTCCGGGTCTCTATCGACCCAATCAGAATAATTAATTTTGTGTTAATTTAGATCAAATTTACATCTTTTATCCATTTCTACAATTTTTAGTTTCAGGTGCCTCAGATTCTACATATTATCTTGTCCATTATCATTGCTTTTATCATATCTTATCTATATGGGGATTGACATCCACATAAGGAAGTTAACACTTATTAGAACCAACTTCATTGGGTAGCCCCTCATCTACCATCTAATCCATTTTCTTTCTAGTTTATCCTTGTTGTGTAGGTTCATCAAGTTTGTAACAAAGTCATTCACCTTGTACCCAAGTGCATGATTTTATGTCTACATTTGCCCCCAATTTATGTTGTTGAGTCAATACTCAATAACATAAAGTACATAAAATATGTGTACCTTCCGATCCTATAGAGCATGTGGCGAGATAGCGTGTTGAGTGGACAAGTGAAGTGTGTAATGATGAAAAGTGAAGCATAGAGACTAGGAAATGAAAGTTACCTTAGGGGTGAATCATATATGTTGCTTGTACCTTTATGTGTGCTTGTATTTTCTATTGTAGGATACTTCTTGTTGCTTGATAAGAATGGAATTGCAAAAGAAGAGTGAAAGAGTATTCAAAGTTCTCAGATATGAGAAATCTAAGAAAAGTATGCAAAAGTATGCAAAAGTGGTAGTAAAGGAAAGTGTGAACTCGATTAAAAATTATGTAAAAAGATAGAAAAAGTATCCGAAAATTTCAGAAAGAGTGATTTTTTTGGGCAATCTCATGTTGATAGAAATGTTTTTGGGTGTTTTCATGCCAAGAGTGAGTTTTTGGGTGATCTCACGCCAAGTGTGAGCAAGGAAAATTTTAGTGGTGAATCTTTGTTAATTCACAAATATTCCAGTTTTTGAAATTTGAAATTGATGAATTTTTAGGGTAGGAATTAGGACCGGGTCGCCAAATTTTTCTAGGTACAATTTAATTTTAGGGGTCAATTTGCCATTCCACGAAATAGAAATTCACAAAATTTTCCTTAATAATGTTGTCGGCCAATAGCATTTTTTTATGCTACCAGCCGACAACATAATATATGTTGTTGACCACTAGCATAAAATATGCTATTTGAAAGTAGCATGTTTTTATGCTATTGACCAACAACATAATATATGTTGTCGGTATGTAGCATAAAAAAATACTACCGCCGATAGCATAAAATATGATAAAGTGGAAGTATTTTTTATGCTACCGAATGACAACATTTTTTATGCTACCGACTGACAGATAATATATATTGTTAACTAGTAGACTTAAAAATGTTAACGATTGGTAGCATATTTTATGCTACCTATTGGTAGCATACAAAAATCTATTGTCAATAACATTTTATAGTGATGTCATTAGAAAAAAACATAGTATGAGATTTTTTTTTCGCACCATATTTCTCATTGAAATGATCATTTTAACTGCTAACATAAAAAAATTCCCATACAAAATTAGCAAAATGTGTATTTTTTCACAAAAAATCACTTTTTTGATATTTTTGGTTTGCGCCATAGTTTGTGAGTATATAATTCTCGTCGAGCTGAAATTTTAATTCTTTATAGTCAAAAATGATTTATCAAAAATTACATATATTTTTGGTCGACATCATATACTATCAACTGACAACATAATATATGTTGTCTCCGAGCATAAAAATGCTATCACTAACAACATTTTTGCATTTTCTTCATATTTTCTATTAGCAAGAAAGTTAATTTTCACATATTCATTAACGAATTTATCCAAACTGTTTTGGGGGCCTTAAAATTTTCCTTAAGTGCGAGTTTTTGGGCAACCTTACGCCAAGAGTGAGTGTTAGGGAGAGAGATCTAGGTTTACTCTCCTTCCATAGCTCTTCCCAATAAACACCACTATAGATGGTGTGTCCTGATTTAGTTTTGATTGTTCGATTATTTCGAATATACATATTGAAGGAGATAGAATGCATTTCATGATTGGAGAACTATGCTTATGACTATAGAATCTCTCTAAAAATTCTATGAACAATGCTGATATGAGAAGATGAATGTATCTGCCCCTACGGAATAAGCAATAAGGGGAGGACATAAGAGCCCAGGCACTCTTGTTTGAGTTTGGGCATTGGTTTTCGTTCTATGTGTTGGACCCAAGTTAGAGTTTGGGCCATAATTTGAATGTTTTCTTGTGTTGTTATTGTATTGTTATGTGATGTGTTGTAGCTCCGAGCTTCTATATGGGTGATATTTTTACCCAATTTTATGCCCCCTCATTTGGGGTACATGTTATGATGGTAGGAGAATGCAAACCAAAGGAGAGGACCTGATCTTGAGCGTAACTATATACATATAGGGGGTAGGGGATTTGCATGATAAAACCAAGGCACATGAAAACAAATTGGCTAGTAACATGTGTTAGTATAAAAGTAGTAAACATGCAATAGAATACTAATTTAACAAGCAAGTGTGCAAACAAAGTAGATCAAAAAAAGAGGGCTTCAAACATGGGACATCATTTATAATATCGAGAAGGTAATCAGGCCCAAAATGACCATAAGAAAGAAAACAATGATCAAAAAGAAATAGGGCATAGCTTTTGCATAATAGCATACAAAATAAATCAATGGAAAGAAAGAAATGATAGATAGCCATGGGTTTATATAGTTATGCAAGGAAAATGATACATATGAAGAACCTTCTAGCATGTCGAAAGATAAATAGTATGTCAATATATGTATGTATCAATGTAAAGGAATGTGCTAGTAATAAAAGGAAGTAGTATATGATGAAATAATAACACATGTAATGTATGAGAATAAGAAAAGTTATATTCCCCCAAGATCCATGGTGGGACTAGTAAAGGATTTAGTGTCGAGCATCATTACAACATTTGAAAATCTATAAGATATTTTTGTTAAATTTAAAATACCAAGCGACACGCATGTGTGCATATATAAAGATAATTACATATGAATATCGACTAGCGTCGAAAGCAAAGAGCATCATGTAAGTTGTATAAGAAAGTAAGAGTAAGTACAACCAAGATATGTAAATATAGTTGATTAGTGTGATGGAATGGTATGTAATGTGTGAATGTGATAGGAGCATCATTCCCCCAACATGATGTGTATGAGATAAGGTTCATTTATAAAATAGCCATCAACAATCAATAATGAACTACAAAAAAATAGTGTGTCATTGGGAGATGGTTTGAAAATGTGTTCTAGAAAGATAGATCATGAAACATAGAATGTGTAGAGTGAATGTTGTGAGGTTAATTTTAGACATAGACCGTCAACAATCAGTATGAATAGTGGAATGAGAGTGTGTCATAGGGTAATGAGTGCAGCACATGAGAGTAGATGCTGAAAAGATATATCATGAAGCACAAAGCATGAAGTGTGTAGATAATGTGAGGTTCATGAAAGAAGTGATGCCCTCAATAGTCAAGTGTGAACCATATCACTAGAGTGCGTCATTGGGTAGTGATGGTACAATGTGTGTACCAAAGGTGTAGGAGTTTTGAGAAGGATTATTCATGAATCATGGAGCATGAAGTGTAGTAGTAGACACTAGAGATAGTTGATTGGGAGCTGGTGGCAAAAAGATGTGATCATTATGAAAAAGAGTATCTTGAGTATGTATAGGGCATGCAAGGATTTATACTGTATATAGAAAGTAGTATGTGTACCATGAATAGAAGGATCCATAAGTAAGCATGAGTATAAAAGCATGTATGGAGTAGTATAGGAGTGTAGAGAGATGTAGCAAGGTGTGCCCATAGTGTAGATATGAGAAAGTTCTACTAGAAATATTGATGTGAATTGCAAAGCAAGAGTAATGTATAGATGCATATGTGAATAATATGGATAGAAAAATGTTGATTAGAATAGGTGACTATGAGAAGGGGAGTGTTCGGTGCCCCCAAGTGTGCGAGTGATGGAGATCTATCCAAGGATGGGTTAGTATAGGAACATAGAGAGATGTAACAAGGTGTGCCCATAGTGTAGATATGAGAAAGTGCTGCCATACATATTGATTTGAAAGAAAGAGTAATGTATAGATGCATATGTGAATAATACGGATAAAGAACTATTGATTAGAACATGTGACTATGAGGGGGAGAGTTCGATGCCCCCAAGTGTGTGAGTGATGGAGATCTATCCAAGGATGGAAGAGAGACCATGCCATGGTGACAGATGTGGCAATGTGTCAGGAGTATCGATATTGGTGTTAGGAGGAGTAGGTTTTTCAAAGTAAGTTGTAGTATGGAGAACAGATGGAAATTGCTTTTGTGATGGTGAGTATGTGAAATAGTGTAAACCTCGGGAGGATATGTAGTTGGAATAAATGGAAAAAATGGATGGAGATAGATGAGGCTGAGTCTAGTGGATTGTGTGGGAATGAAAAGAGGTTCTTTGAATCCTTTTTCATATTTTCCTAATCTTGTGCTAGTGAAACCATAACAAAGCATATACTGATACCCAAGACCTTACTTTTTGAATTTGGGAGGATGGGTGGCCAAAGTAAGGGCTCCGGTGAATGATTGATAGTGTTGGAAAAGGAAAATGGAGAGGGATACACCAAGAACTCATAGAACACACCCTAGTATAGGAATTTAATATGTGCGTGAAGTGTTCAAGGGACCGCATGCATGGCATGGATCCAAGGTTGTTCGAGGAGAATTTTATAATTAGTATTGTTAGGAATTACATGGAATGGAATAGGAAGAGTACATGGACCAACATTAATGGGAAGTGTGATGGTACCTAAGAAAAGTTTAGGAATGCTATCAAAGCCATAGATAGAAACATATAAAGGAATTAAGGAATCTTCGGAGAGACCAATTTGATGAAGAAATGCTAGATTACAATTATTAAGCTCAGATCCATCACCAATTAAATCATGTTTAACCCCACATTATTATTACAAACATGAATATAAAGGGGGGATAATTATCTAAAATATATTGAGAAGGAAGTTCAACAAATGTAAAAGTAATATGCTCTTCATTAAAATATAAAGTTGTAGTAAATTTATGATACACATATTCAGGAGAAGTATGAGGATGAATGTAAGTATTAGCCAAAAATGATCTGATTTTATTCTCACAATTAGGATTAGATTGCAAAAAGGAAGGGATGGAGATACTCATGGTGACATGATTATAGGGTATCAAAGCTAAAAAAATAAGGAATTAATAGTGTTCGAATGAGGATATGGGTTGACCAATTGATTTAATTTAATTTGAATTAAATCTAATTACGAGTAATTGATGTATAAATGGTAAAGTGCAATAATAACACAAGAAAACTAAGATTTTAAATATAAAATCCTAAGAAAGAATATGAGATAAGAATACTTAGCTGATATGCATGTAATTTAGAAGTGGTCTGATCAAGGATAAGTGATGAACATGATGAAAACAACATCATTATTGATATATGTAAATTCCGCAACTCACAAACATCCTGGGCACCGATGATCGAACTGGGTTCCCATTGTTGGAATATCAATGCTAAATTATCATTGATTTAAAAATCATATTAATAACAAAACAAAATATATGAGAGCTAGAGAGAGCTTAGAATGAGGATTAACAAGGCAAGGAGGTCAAAGGCTTGAGAACACCGAGTATGTATTGTCCTTTTGAGCACTTAGTGACGGGAACATGTAGAGTGATGATGTGAGAGCATACCAGGATGATGTCTTACATTTTCTATCATGTCTATGATGTGAAAGAAAGGTATTAAGGATAAATACAAGTGCACATGAGTGTAATCGGTCATACTAGATCGCTTTAAGATGCCTAGTCCCTAGGCCTAGGTAGTAAAGTGACCTAGAAAGGTGGAGTGAAGGCATGAGGAAGATGGAAAATCATGGTAAAGGTATAAAACACATGATAGGACATGTTCAAGGGGCCACATGGTGAAGAAAAGTTTACATGTGGTGAGTTGCAGTGTAAACTAGCTCAAATTGGTCTATTTCAATCACCTAGCATGAGGATATGAACCAAACCAAGATATATCGGGATAGTGAAAGCATTTTAAGTGTGTATGTACATTTTTAGGAGTCCCTATATGAAGCTATAGGTTAAAAATCAATATTTAGAGACATATTCAGGGTCATTGGTATGACTTCCCTTTAAGACAAACAATTTTATCATGTAAAACTTAGATTAGGCAAGAAGGTACAGGTACATTTATGAAAAAATAGCCATTTGAGATAAAGTAAGAGGTAGTCATGGATGGGTGGACCAAATTTTAGGACTTGAGGAGATTTTTGTGTAATATATTACATTTTTACCAAAACCGGGTTAAACAAGGTATGTTAAACTAGCACTCTGACTTCTTAGCATTCAAGATTTTGGAGCCTCCTTCGGAGAGATCATAAGATATTTTTAAGAGAATAGGTATTAAATATGTTGCAAAAATTCTAAGGCCAAATGGATAAGAAATAAGAAATTTCTATTCATTTTTGTGGATCTATTTGAAACCCTCCTAAACCCCCGGTTGAGTCAAGATGGAGAAAATTGATTGTTCATGCCTCCAAATGCAATTTTTAGCCTTGAAAATGATTTTAGGGTGTATAGAAATCATCAGAGGTCATGCTCATGGTGTTTTGAGTTTATGATTCATGGTGGACCCCATAAGAAATCAACTATTTTGTGAGAAATTAAGTGTATGGACAAAGTTTGCAAAATAACCCAAGCTAAACATTTTGGTAAAATTTTATGGGGGTATGTGCTTAGTGTTAATGAATTTATTTGGACCACTCATTTGGAGAAATTTAATGGCACATGTGTTTTTTCAGTCCTACCACTTGAGAATGTTATGAAGGAAAAAAACGGTCTTTATGTCCGAAAGGTAAATGGATCTTTCTCCTTAAAATCCTTACAAATTATGGTTTAAAAGTGAATTAAAATTCCTTTGACAATGGATTCATGCATTAGTTGAGCATTAAAGTGTAAGTGAAGTCTCGAATCCATACAAATTAAGACTAGTCTTTGGGAATTTTGAAACCAATCGAGTTATCTCTAAAAGGAATGTATATTTAAGATGAAAACATTGAATTCAAGCACATTGGTAAACTTAAAATAAGAAAAAGATCAATAAATTTTCAAAAAGGTATGGTAGGGTTAATGAACTAGTGGTTACCTAAAGTTATATCTCATTTTTGTGAAGACTGCTTTTTTGAGTTTGAATGTCCGTGAGTTGCTTGTTCAAATCAGCTTGTTCTTGGTTTTTTGAGAGCGATGAAGATTCCCTTTACATTTAAAGGTTATCTACACATCATAGTATATCATTTCCATGTTTTATAATGAATTGAATCTATATATATCATTGTTGGATGAAACATTTCTCTTGACTATAATTTTTAGACCTCCATGACTTTATATGGAAGGTTATGAAGGATGAAGATGAAATGAAGAGTCATAGAACATATAAAGGATTTGACGAGAAAGAGGATGAATCTTACAATTTCCACAACTCATCATATCACCGGTTACAAGTCCTTAAATATCTAGAAGATAAAAGAAACTCTCCAGGATGAAGAGGACAAAATGGACAAGGAAGTTACACAAGTGAATGCAAAATGTGATCCTCTAAAAGGAGTATCTTTATATAGTTCAGGTGTTGAAAAAATTTAGGAGGTTACTTTGGTATTTTGCATGTATTGGAAGAATTATAAGAACTAAAAGAAAGTCTAAACATGTAATCGGCATATCTAAACTTGTAATGATTGCAAAATAACTAGTTATGAATGATGTTATTCATGCTTCCTCATTCGATTTGAAACTTGAAGGTGAAGAGCATCTTTGTAAGGTAAAGTGAAAGATACATGTGAGCGGGATACCTTGAGGATATAAGCATCAATGTGTGTATGTAAAATGTTTTGTTGAAATCATGCATTTTGATTGAAGAGATATGTGCAACAACTTGATTATGTGAGAAATAGGTGCAAAACTAAGAGTGATAAGACCTTCCCCATAAATATGAGAACCTGATCATAAATGTAGAATCCATGAAGATAAGAGATCGACGAATGTGAAAATGAGATAACATGTGATGAGAGAGGTGTGAAGAAAGAGGGAGAGAAGAGGTGAGCTGATTTTGTGATCACAACTTGTTGTAGTAAGACAACTGATAAAGAAGTGATCAACACCAAGTTGAAGACTAAGTGGTAGCTTAGCATCGGGAATTGGAGCTTCCTTCTAAGTTGTAGATTATAGAAGGTCATTGTGTGCTTGAATTAATTTGGGATTTGGAGCTTCCATGCAAGTAGAATATTTCTAAAGATCAAGTGGATACTTGGTTTAATTTTGGAGTTGTAGCTCCATGTCGAGTTAATGCTCAAATCTGAAATCATTGTAATCTTTACAGAACATTCTTATCGAAGTTGTTTCTTTGATTTAAGTGGTTTTTTTATCCCTTAATAGTCTTCCAACATTAAATCTTGTCTCTCTATGTGTACTCTCATTTTGACTGCTTGTGAATGATGGTATGGTTTTAACATAACAAATTAAGTGAATTGAATTATTTGTCAAAATTTGAATAGACATTGATTCATCCCCCCTCAGTGTCCTAGTTTTCGATTTAATAAAATATGTATATTAAATATAATTTCATAGTCACTATGATGATATACAATAGAATACAAATTCTAATCACTCTAAAGATGCAACCTTGTAAGAAAATGAGAAAGGGAGGGAAGTTATATGATTTTAGAGTTATCCCAAAGTATATCTCGAACTGGAGCGGTGATGAACAAGCTAGGCAAAGTGTCAAAAATGCTCGATATAAATTCTAAAAGCTAAAGACATATCTGGACATGGGTTCCTTGGCACAAGAGACATTTTTATGTGTCTCTGACTACACAGAGGGTCAGAACCTTATTTTTCTTGTGTCGTTATGGTTTCACTATCCTTTGTTGTTGGTTATTTGTATTTTATTTGATGATCACCAAATTCACTTATAAGCCAAAAAATAGATGATATCCTATAAAACCATAAAGCACATCAAATCCTAATAATAAATATGTAAATGGGGAGATGGACTAACCTCTGTGGTCACTTGATATAGTGAACTTATGACTGAGTGGTGCACTACATCTCAGACTTTATGTAGCTCTATGTGCATGTGTGTAGAATTGTGTCCTTAGGTTTCCCTCGCGCCAATAATGCAAATATAGTGGGATATAACTAGATTTAATGCAAATGCATGGATGGAATTTAGAACTTCCCCTTTCTATGTAGTGTATGCAGCTTAATAATCCCACAAATATAGTCCCTTTGATAGTAATTAGATATGCTTTCCCTTTAGGATTTCCCTCCATTATAATGGTATTAATGTTATGTATATATAATGATAACTTGTTTAAATTTTGACAAAGATAGTGACATGACATGTCAACTAGGGATTCAGGATAGGAGTTAAAAACTAAAAAGGCCAACCACAAATGTCAAAAATGTGAACAAGAACAAAGAGGACAGGAGCACCTAGGGTGGATAGGAGTGCATGGGTGCTAGTGTCGGAATGGCCACTAATTTCCTAGGGAAAATAAATGAAAATGTGAGCATACCGATAGACAGAGATCCCTATGAACTCACCAGAACTAGGTGCAGAAGTGAAAAATGTGAGAGATAAAAACAATCAAAGCAAACAGATGAACTAGGAAGTGTGTCACTAGTGAATACTTTTCTTACTCAAGATCCATACATATAACAACATAATTAGTGGTATAGTAAAATAGTAGTATGTGCATGATTTTGTGTCTAATTTTTCCCCCTTTATGTTATTTAAATGAAATTCAAGTAGTGTAAAGGAAGTAAGGAACATACCAGTGAGAAGTCTAGAGAATCCATGTTACATACATATGTGCAACATATAAGAACACATAGCATGGAAAACCATGGATCATCATGTTGATCCATGTGGTGTAAATAGAGATAGAAATCATTGTAAGGAGAAATTAGAGAAATTGATGATTTGATTTGGATAATTTGGAGATTCGAAGGGGTAGGGAGTGATCAATTCCCAACCCAATTTTGTAAAATTTCGATCAAGGGAGGATTTGGGCATCTTGCCACTAGAGGAAGAGTATTGGGGAGAGAGGTCTAGTTTTACTCTCCATCCATGACTACATCCTCAAAAGGTCCAACCACTTCAAATAGCTATAGACTAAATTTAGTTCCATTTTGATCCATACTTAGTTTTAAGTTAAATGACCCATATAAGAGCAGTATAGGAAAGGAAATGATGTCTTATTGCCCCCACTCCCATGGATTTCATGATTTTTATAGTGCTAGCTGGATTCCATGTTAGGTCATCTGGAAGCGATGGAAAAATTATTACCATTTTAGGTCATCTAGGAAAGTGGTGATATAAAGCCTAAGTTAGGTCATCTGGGAGAGATAATGAAGTGATGTTATGTCATAACGATCAATTGAATTGATTCGAATATTGAATGATTGTTTTGAAATTGAATGTATGTGATAGATTACTCATAGAGATATGTTCACATTTTTCCCCTAAATTAGGTCATTAGGGGAACAGAAAGAAAATATATGAATAGATTTATTTGTTCATTTGTTTGACTAGTGTGAATGAATTTTTTTGATAATGATGTACTAGGAGTATCAAATGATTGTATAGTAGCCTGAGAGGGATTGTGGGGTGATCCCGATTGTATGCTCCCCCTTTAGATGAAAGGGTGATGGGTGGATATAACGAGCACTGAGCCGAAAGTAGAGGTGAAAAGATGTAATGATGACCAAGAGCGAATATAGAAGATGTTAGAATAATGTAGTTATTGTAAGTAATATATGAGCAATATTGGAATATAATGTTATGGAGTGTGTATAGTACAATGGTAAGATAAATTCTGAAGTGAACAATGAAAAAAGGGTAGAAAATAGAGCAATGAAGCTCCAGATATGACCTGAAATCGTGGGATGTGTATTAATTGGAAGAATGAGTGTGAATAGTAACTATAGTAAATGGAAAATTAAAAATTACTATACATAGTGCTAGTAAAAAGTGAATAGTAATTTCATTTGAACTATGATTGATTGATAATTTGATCTCTGAGCTTGTGAGGATGTCACAAATTAAGGCAGTTAGGTTGACTAGGTTTGAGAGAGTAGCAGCAATGTGGCATCATAGGAACAGATGAGTTGGTCTATATGAATGTGTTCGAAAATTTTGGTGAAATTTGTTTGATTTTGGTGATTTTTGTGAAATTTGAATTTTTAATTTCAAGGCATTTATAACTTGGGTGGGATTGGTTAAGGTGAATCGACATCCTTCACAACACCAATGCTTAGCTCTAAGTTTCTTTGAATTGTTCCTAGGTGCTCGTGTCTTGCTCTTGGGTGTTAGTGACCCAGGGGAGTATTTTGATAGTGTACTATGGAAAATGTGAATGTTGATGCCTAACTATAGTTTGAGTGGCTATTTTTACATATATATAAGGTTCTAATATTGAGATTTTATGGGTGTTTGTCTTTGTCTTTGAGAGATATACACTCAAGGGAGTTCCGCGGAGGTTGGCATTTGAGCACATTATTGACTTTGGGATTATCTGATGTTGAGTGGGACATACTAGACCATGCCGGCTGTGGCACATAATGAAATCAGGGGAGGTTCCCCAACATATCCCTAAGGTGACTACATTATGTGAGAATTGGTGTGCGGATACATGTAATTTTTGGTTTCCTACCGAGGATATGTGGTGACCCCAGACGATATATGTTGTATATTCGACTACTAGTTGTGGGTGAGAGATTCCAAGTGATGGATATAGTTGATGCTTAATGGAAGATGAGACAAGCTAGGTGATACTTTACAGGACATGTGTATATATAAAGACACATAATAATGGATTCCATAATGAGATCGGGTGTTCTATGGTTATGGAATTTTATTGCGTTGTGATTGTGTCATCTATGCCGGTAGAGAGTGGGGAGTCAGCATCTTCTATAAGATGCATGATATTTGTCAGCATATAAAGGAGCATGGAACCATATTTATGTTGACCCATTTATACAAAGATCTATACAGATTCATGTGGGAGGACATTGGGGGTGGAATTGGAGCCACCACATTATTACAAGTATGGGCCTATGAGAATATTATGATATTGAGGCCACTCGGTGGGCAACGGGTCGATTGGGTGAGGCCTGATATTTTTGCAGTGAGGTGGATAGGAATGCATAGTAGGAGACTGGATACTACTACCTATAGATCTATGCTTGATCATATGAGAGAAGGGGTTGTCATATGGACGCCATATAGATATTATGGGGTTAGATTGAGGATGGAGTACAGTTGTGGTGCATTCAATGCACCATGTGGTTAGAGTATTGGTTCCTTGGAGTGGCTGAGTTATTTCGGGAAGAGTGAGTGTCAAGGTAGTTTGGTATGGCACAAGATGTTCCCTCAAATTCATATGTATGGGTGTGTGTTACTAGAGCACCTAGGAGGCTCAAAGTAAGGTCAATCCAAACAGGATCATAACTAGTGCATCTTGGTCCAAATGAGGTGGATGTGGCCATAGAGCTAATACAGGTGGACGATGTAGGATGTACCTAAGCCTATATCACATGGTGGGGATCACATTGATGGGTGTTATTATTTCCGATTGTCGTGGATGTAAGGTGGACTAATGGTAGGAGGAGTAGAGAGAGGCGGGAACCTTCCCGATGGAGATGGCCTAACAAATGACATTAGTTGAGTGTAAGTATTGTTTTTTTATTTGTTGATTGTTACATGGTTTGCATATTTGTAAAATACATGTAATGACTAATTCAGTATTGAATGGTTACAAGTGATTCTTCTTAGTCCTTGATATTTGAATCATCGGTCCACATGTTGATGCGAGAATGTACCCCCAAATGTGCTCGTGGGAGGTGACATGTTAGAGAAAGTGAATGCTATTATGAGCGAGCATGCCCATTTGTTTGGGTCGATGGTGATAATAGTAGCCACATGTATTATACTATTGAGTGAGTGTAATAAGGCATAGGTGGAGATGGAGTAAGCCGGACATGCCAAAGGAGGGGTCATGTCTCAAGATGTACTCACAAAGTATTTAGAGTTGTAGGGCCGATTCTTAGAGAAGTCGGTTGAGGTAGTTATATTATAGAGGTAGGTAGATGATTAACTAAACTAAGAAATTATATACTTCTATTATAGTGTAATAAAATGATAGCAAAGTAGTAAATAAAAACTAAATAAGATTTATAAAGTGACCCAAGAAACTAAGTAGAAATGTAAAACCCTAATGTCCGAGAGGGGTTAGGAATTTCCTAGCTAATTCGATGAAGTTGTGATATTGTGTCACGGTGACAACCCGGTGAATAGGAGGAGGAAACAACCACACATAAGTATGAGAAAGAACAAATTCAAGCTCTTTGACTAGACTGGGGCACCTTGAAAGGGACAAGGGTGCCTATGAGCACCCCGGTCCGAGAATTGGGTGCCCTAGTCTGCAGAAATGACGTGAAACCCTCCTCTGAGGTGTCACTACATGACTATCTGTGTTCATTGAATTGTGTTGGATGTCGTTGTGAGTCAAGGATGAAGGAGAAACTTGCAACACCTCAAGACAAACATCAAAAACCTAAAAATAAAGATGCATATGAATGGGTCGACTGTCCTCGGCGGCCATAATGGTGGACTTACTAACTGAGCATTGCACTAAATCTCAAACCCGAGTATTTATATTTGTGTGTGTATAGTCATGCCCTAGCTGCTCTTGTGTCAGTCACACTTTGTGAATGTAGCAAACAATAACTGGATGTATAAATGTAATAAAATGGTGGATGGAATAAAATAAACTTTCCTCCTATGCAATGTGATGCAGATGAACCAACCTTGTCCCTTGTGATGGAGCTAGATGGATGCAAATGGAGCCTTTGATGGATGCAACCTTAGGTGATGATAGTAGTGCCTAGTGTTTGGTCCCTCATTATGGTCTCATAATTTTATATTTATATGGTTCTCTTGATCTAATTTTGTAATTAACCCTGAAAAAGATAACCACTAAAAATATTAAAAAAATGTGAAAATGGATAGAAATTTCCCAAAAATAGTGATGGGAAAGTGTAAAAAGGATTAGGGCACCCCAAATGGGACCAAGGTGCCTAGGGTGCCCCAAAGATTGGGTGGGTACCCTAGTCAAAGATAAAATGACGCCAAATGGAAAAATTAATTGGGCGAGTACATGTGAGAGGTAGCAAGTGGCAAAAACAAATAAAGTAAAATGGCAAAAGGACATGGGTTAATTAGTACTTTCTTCACTCAAAAACTATATGAATAGTAGTATGAGACTGGGACTAAATAATTCCCAAAGTGCATGATTTTGTGTCTACATTTTCCCCCACTTTATGTTGGTGAGCGAAATGCTTGGTAACATATTGTAGATAGATATCCATATGTGATATCCATGTAGAGTGGTGTAGAAAATGTTTCTATGGAATAGACCAAGCGTGGGGTGAGAAAATAGTGGAGTGAAGAGACTAAATATGAAAAAGTGTAAAAAGTGATGAGAGTGTACCTAGGAAAAAATGCATGTGTAGATGTCGATGTATATGATGTACTGCATGGTTAGTATCGTGTGTTTACTCACCATGTGTGTGTTGTTATTGAATTATTGTTTCCCATATGGATGGACCTGCAAAAGAGAAGATGATCAAGTAGTCAAATACACATGTATATTTGTAAAAATGCTATGTAAAGAAATATGTAGAAATAGTATAAAAATGAAAATGAAAACGGAACATGTACACTTGATCGGTGATGAAAGGATAACATGTAATGTAGCTGTCAGTGAAGTGTGATTTTTTTGAGTGATCTCATGCCACTGTGGCCGAAGAAGTGTAGTGAGAAAGTTGTGTTATTCTCCAACCTGTAACTACTTCCTAAGACTTGGTGAAGAGATCTCTCTACTTCTCCGGTCTTTTGGGTGATTTGATGCCACTAGATGAAGTAGTGTAGGGAGGAAAGTCCGTTGTATCCTTCAACTTATAAGCTGTTCCCTAGAATTCTAAGGACAATATGCCCTATAAAATACAATGTGTACGGGGTTCGTAGACTCATCGAACCCACTCACTTTGTAAAATGAACTTTTCCATGGACGACAACTGTAGACTAAACCATAGACTAAATAGTAGACTATAGACTGAACTGTAATGTACCAATACTATGTGTAAACCCAAAATGACACCCCACCTCTTTGGGGGCACATGAAACATCGTGGATAGGAGGATGCAACCCTAAAAGAGGACCGAGCACATAAACTATGCCTTTTATGTGGGGAAGGGAATGTGCTTGGTAGAAACCAAGGCACACACAAACAAGTGGTTAGAAACAAATTTTAGTATGAATAATCATGTATTTAGAGAACAAGTGTAAACTACACAAACAATGTATAAGCTAGAAAATAAGTAAACATGTAAGAAGACAATCATAAACTGCGAAAGTGGGATGTAAACATGGACACCACTCACAATATCACAAGACACTTCGAGGCCATAATGGCCGCATACAAAAACAAGTGTGCACGCCAAAAAAAGGAAAGGCCCACATATAATAGCAACCAAGAGACAAACAATATTAGAAAAATAAACAAATAACTATGGAAGTGAATAATCCTTCAATTAAATGTTGCACATGAAGCACCCATTAGCATGTTAGAAAGATAGCTCATATCTCAAAAAGCATGTATAAGTAATTAATGTAGAGTGTTAAGTACAAAATTAAACAATAGAACTTGTAAGAGACAAATGTGGATCCCCTAACAACCATTATAGAAGTGGTAGGAGGCATGCATCCATGTTTCATGTGAGATACTTGTATCTAAAATCACAAATAGAAAAGGACATAAACATGTAGGTGTGTATGGTAAAGATAATTACATATAAGAGATCTATCTAACATGTGTAATAAGAAAAAATGAACAAGAAAATGTAACCAAAAGTAAAAGCAACCAAGATATGCAATATGTTCTGGATGGATGGAATGGAATGCAAGATGGATGGTAGAAGCTACGTTTCCCGAGAAAATGGAAGTGTATGCGGTGAGGCTCATTTATTATCCCCCTCAATGATCAAGAATGAACCAAAAATGAGAGTGTGTCATCGGGAAATGGTCTAATATAGTCTTGTGTATAGCGTTGTGATGAGTGCGTATGTGTGTTGATGATATGTGATCTAGAGATGAATGTGTGATGATGTAACCTAAAGCATATATCACGATGATATGAAATAGAGAGTGGTGATATGGCCTAAAGCATGCACCACTACCGAGATGAAGTAATAGGTGACCATTTATCCTATAGCATATGTTACTAACCTAGTAATGTTGCATGATAGGAGTTCGAATGATGAATGTGTACGTATGATAAGGTCCATATGATTGGTAAGCTCTCAGCAGTCAAGTATGGACCTAGGAACTAGAGTGCGTCATAAGGTAGTGAGTGTAGTGCGTAGAAGAATATGTAGTATGTGTGATGATAAGAGATGACCATATGATGTGCAAGATGTGTAAAATGCAATGTATAGTGTGCAATGCAAGATGTGTAGATAGACTAATAATGTGAGAGTACGCATAATGTAGTATGTAGGATGAGTAGTATATGATGCTAGACTCATAGACAATAGGAGTGTGACACATATGTGATGAATACTAGTATGATGTGTAGAGTATGTATGATTTATAGATGCACAAATGTAAAAAAATAATGATGTAACGTAAGTTGGGGATGTAAAATGAAAAATGTGACATGTACTATAAGATGTGTAAAGAGCGTAGTGTGTAGTATCTTCAGACATGCGGTGTGTGGAGTTCATATGAAGTATGTAACCCTCAACAGTTGAGTGTGTACCAAAGCACAAGAATGTGTATTCGAGTAATGACGAGTGTATGCAATCTAGATGACTATGTGAATGCTAGAATGTGGATGTATTATAATATTAGTGTGAAAGATGTGTTAAGCTAGGGGAAGAAGTGTGGTTCCCCCAAGTGCATATGCGATGAAGGTCTAGTAAAAAATTAGTAAGTGGATTAATTTAAGGAGTAGTTTCCGTAATAAAAGTGATAGGACGATGAGGTGGTAAAGGTGTGTGACCATCAAATGGTTCATTTTCATAATAATCATCATTCAGTCCCAGTCATTGACATAGGTATGGTCTATAGTAGATGGCGAATTACAATTTTAACTATAGGAGGTGGTTTTTAGCATGACCGTGTGATGTCACGAGATATATTTGTTGGAGGTGGAGTGAGATCAACCTTAAGAGGGGGTTATTTAGTTTGGAGTTGTAATAATATAGGTGACCTAGTAGGAGGAAGTGTTGGACTAATTTAGAGAGGTGGTTGTTTGACTTGAGAAAATTTGTGTAGGTGGCGCTTGAATGATAGAAGAATGAACACTAGAAGTGATGGTGTGATGCTCATTAGATATAGGAGGAAAAAACTTAGGATCCCTCTGGGTACATTATTCGTAGGTGGGCATGCAAAAAAATATTGTGTAGTGAATCAAATAAATCACGATGTTCAAGATGTTTAATTCTTCATTGTAAAGTGTATCAATCATTGAAATTACATCGATTTATTCAATGGTAATTGTAATAGGGAAGACACGTTGATGACGAATCACAACACCCCTAAATTTCTGCAACTTGATGGGTTAATACTCTCAGTGCGATTGCATAACATGGAGCTTTTCCAAAGTGTGGGACCTTGTGAATCGGGAAAGCTCTCCGGATGAAGGCCGGTTCCTATTCCTCTGTTCAGATGCACACATAAAAATGCAAAGGGTTTACTAAAAAACCTAATCTAACTTGCCAAGGAGACAGGGTAAGAATATGCATAAAAGTAAATCTAAACTAACAAAGATGATGCATCGAGGAATGAAGAAACATCATGTCTTGCCAATAAGCACAAACCATTAAAATGTAATGCAAGATCATGCACTGAGATAACCAGATTTGCGGTGAAAGATCGGGAGGATACAAATGAACATAGAGAAGGTTGAGAATCACCCATAGACATGTATTATTTTCTCCAAACATTGATACAATACACCACAAAATGCCAAGAGGCAAAGTTGCATTACAATTTTAGATGGGAGGTTTGAACTCCACAAATTCACCTGCCAAAGAGAAGAAGGGAGGGGCAAAACAAGAATGTCCAACCTTTAGAAAGAATCCCCTCCTTATAATTTATAGGAAGAATGAGAGAGGGAAGAGAGAGGAAATCCAAATCTACCCCAACCACCTCTAGGTTACATTTAATTTATCTCATTATGGCGGTAGGTGAGAACCCTAGCAAACCCAAAAAGTGGCGAACTGTATTTTTCATTTTAAAGATTTTTTTCTCACCCAATTAAAGATATCTAGTCATAATTAGATAGAGGACCTCGTAAGCTTTCCAAAAGTCTAACCTTGTGTGAATCGAGCTCCCTGTGAAAAGTTATGGCCATTTGAATATCTGGGTCAGGGTCTGCTTCCTATCAGCACTCAAAATGTTACGCCTCTTGAAGATGCACCCGGCACATCCATCCTTATGTCGACATACTCTTACCTATGCCAAGGTGTGAATTTATTCATGTTGACACCTTATGTTGTGCACCCTTTACCTACACTAAGGCGTGAATTTCTTCATGTCGACACCTTATGTCGTGCGCCCTTTACCTGCGCCAAGGTGCAAATTTCTTCATGTCGACACCTTATGTCGTGCGCCCTTTACCTGCGCCAAGGCATGAATTTCTTCATGTTGACACCTTATGTCGTGGTCTCCATATTCTTCTATTTTTCCCATATCTACCCGAGGGGGAAGATATATACAACAAGACCTTGATATTTATCTATCCAATAAAAGCGAGGATAGTAATGAGTATACGGTAAAATTATCAATTTATAACTTAAGAGCTTAGTAATAATTTCACGTTACTTAGTATTGTGTTCAAACATGAGAGGTTATCATAATTATATGACTTGAGGCTCATTGACATGAACACGCACGTAGTGGACATAAAATGAGGATGAGATGAAGAAGGAGAACAATCATGAGTTTGAGAAGCATCCTTAAGATGTTTAATTTCATATTTGAGAGAAGTAATAGTGGATTCCATAGCCTGAATTTTTCTTAAAATAAAGAATGTAAAGATTGAATTGATTCCAACATGGATTGATTAGATAAAAGATCATGAGGAATACGGTTGTCAAATAGAAGATAGAATATAGGACTTATTTCATGTGGTGGGGTATGCTAGGGAGAGACATAGTGTCGAGGAATTTTTGTAGAACAATGTGGTAGTTGGGATGTATCTTAAGTAAATTACACAAAGAAATTTGAGGAATTTTGGGAGATATGGTAGAGGAAAAAAATGAGGATCCTAAGCATGAAAGCATTTGGGTTCACTAAAATGATTAACTAAAATAGGAAATTATATACTTCTATTCTAGTGTAATTAAACCCTATGCAAATTAGTAAATAACATCTAAATAAAATACGAGAAAGTGACCTAAGAAACTAAATAAGTAGAAATGTAAAACCCTAATGTGCAAGAGGGGTTAATAATTTCTTAGCTGATTCGATGAATTTGTGAGGTTGTGTCACAATGCCAAATAGGTGAACAGGAGGAGGAAATGACCACACATAAGTCGAGAAAGAAAATATTTGAGCTCTCGATTGGGTGGTGCTCTTGGGGAAAGGGACAAGGGAACTAGCGGGAACCTTGAGTCCGAGAACTAGGTTCCTTGGTCTATGGAAATGACTTGAAACCCTCCCAAGGTGTCACTAAGTGACTTCCTTTGTTTCTTTTATTGCACTAGCTTCTTTGAACTACACCGGATGTCATTGTGAATCAAGGATGAAGGAGAAACCAGTAAATCCCAAGACAAGCATCAAAACCCTAAAAATATGCATATGAAGGGGTCGGACTATTCTCAATGGCCATAATAGTGAAATTACTAGCTGAGTGCTACACTACATCTTAGACGCAATGTATTTACGTGTGTGTGTGTGTACAATCATGCCCTAGGTGCTCTTATCTTGGTCACACTTTTTAAAAGTAGTGAGCAATAACTAGATGTAGAAATGTAATAAAATGGTGGATGGAATAAAATAAACATCCCTCCTATGCAGTGTAATGCAGATGAAACAACCTTTTCCCTTGTGATGGAGCTATATGGATGCAAATGGATCCTTTGATGGATGAAACCTTAGATGATGATAGTAGTGTCTAGTGCTTGGTTCCTCATTGTGGTCTCATAACTTTATATTTATATTGTTCTCTTTATCTAATTTCATAATTAACCTTGAGAAGGATGAACACTAATAATATGAAAAGCTCAAATGACTAGAAATTTCCCAAAAAGTGACGAGAAAGTGTAGAAAGGATTAGGGAAACCCAAATGGGACCAGGGTGTGTGGGGTGCCCTAGTATTGGCCTGGGCACTTTTGATCAAAGACAAAATGACGCCAAATGGAAAAAATAACTAGGCGAGTACATGTGGGAGTTTGTCGGTGATGATAATAAGTAAAGTAAAATGGCAAAAGGACATGGTTTAATTAGTAATTTTTCACTCAAAAAAATATATGGATATTAGTATGAGACCAAGACTAAATAATGCCCAAAGTGCATGATTTTGTGTCTCAGTAGTGGAAATATATATGGGCCACGACTAACAACGTAGATTGAGTGGTGAAGCATCTAGTTATAGGTCTCCCCAATTGTGTATAGTGATAGTGATGATGATGTATGATATATATGGATGTAGTGATGCATGGGGGTTTACCTCCCAATGATTGTATTTTTGTAACTATGATTTTTATTTTATATAGATGGATGACTGGCATTATTGTGTTGTGTTGATGTTCTTTGATATGTGATGCAATGATTGTTGTTCATATGTAGATGTTTTATTTGCATTGCATAAATGATTATATTGATAATGGATGATGATACTAATAGGGAATAGATAAGTAATGCTTGAATGAAGATGGATAGTATGTGATAAATAGTAATAGATGTATGTATGAAATGAATAATGTGAGATAACAATGTGATTGAAATGATAGTGATATTGTACTAAATCGTTTGTAAGTATGATGAGGAGGAGAATAATAATTATGCCCCTCAACATATGTGTAGGAAAATGAGGTTCATTGATATAAGACCCCTCAACAATCAAGAATGAACCATATAACAAGAGTACATCATCGGGAAATGGCTTGATAGTGTGTGCTAGATAGATAGATCAATGAAGCATAGAGTGTGAAGATTGAGTGAGGTTCTTATTGTAATAGATCCCTCAATAGTCATGTAAGAACCATAAGTACTTGAGTACATCATTGGGAAATGAGGTGATCATACGAAATCACCTACCAAATATGGAGAGGCCTACGAGGCATGGTGAAGCATGTGAAGTGGTAACAACATGAGTGTAAGAGCCAAACTGAATGTCAAATGAAATGGTGTCAATGATAGGAGATGTAGTGGTAGGAAGCACATATGTCGATGGATTAGGTAGCCAATGAGATGTAATAGCATTGTGAGGTGGATGAGATGATGCGGCGATAAATGTTCTAGATGAAGGATGTAGATGGATAATTATTTTAGGACATGGATGAATAAAAACCTTAGAAGTGGGTGGAGGCAACAAGTGAATAGAGGTGGAAGCATTCTTATGTGGAATGGGAGAAAGAGACCACTCACAAGAGCGAGAGACAAATTAAATGACACCCTTATCTTCTAATTGTTGTAACTTGTCATGAAGGGAATAACATTCATTGTCATAGTTGCCACTATTGCGATGGAAATTGTAATAATGGTGATCACATTGGTGATGTAAGCGATGAGGAGGAGGATGATAATTAGAGGGTAAGAAATTAATCACTTATCAAATAAAGAATGCAAGGCATCACGAGGCTTATTAACAATCTAAGAAATGCAATTGATCCTAATTAGGAGATGGAGGATTCTTAAGTGATGGAGGAGGTAGAACTTTCTTGCGAGGTGGAGGAGATAGAGATCTTGGAGGAAGCTTAATAGATGTTGGAGGTGAAGAAGTAGAAGGTGATAAAGTAGTAGAATGAATAGAAGGGGGTTCTATAAAATGTGTAACCATTAAATCTTGTTCTATATTAATGACTTTATAGCATAAAAGTGTAAATGATTCACATGTATCATATTGTAATTTTTCTTTTAATGTAGGAATCAAGCCACGAAAAATATAAATTGCTTCTCTAGATCAATAGGATGAAATACTAACTGATGCATGCAAGAATTGAAGCGTAAAATGTAATCTAGAATATGTTCTTTCTTTCCTTGATGCAAGCTAGGTAAGCGATCATGTGTAACTCTAGGACCATTGTTAAGTATAAAGTGTATAAGAAAAGCATATTCCATTTCACAATATGTACTAATAGACCCATAAGGAAAATGGGTATACCATTGAAGAATATCATCAATATTTTAGGAACAATTTATCATTAGAATAAGAATCCATAGCTAAAAAATAATTCTTAATATGCAAACATGGATATCCAGTGCCATTAACACATGAAAAGGTAGGCATGATAAAATCCTTAGGAAAAGATGAATTGTGAATTTTATTTGGAATATGATTTCAACGAAGAGAGTTATTGTTGATAGAATCATAACAACCTTTTTCTTTTTAAAGTAAGAGATTGAACTTGAGATTGAAAATTTCCAACAACATAGATGAGTGATAAAATATCAAGTGAAGGAATGGTAGAAGAAGTGAGAGGCACATGAAGAGGTTGAATATTTCCATTGTGAGTGATCATGGGAATGTGAGAAGAAGAAGAAGAAGAAGGTGAAGGCTGTATGGCAATACTAGATGTAGATGTAGAATAAATACTAGTAGGAATAGAAGAATCAACATGACTATCATCTAGAGAAGAAGAAGAAAGAGGAGGAGAACATGGAGTTTTGATGAAAATTCTAGCAATAGAATCCAAAGAAATAATAAGAGGTAAACTAGTAGGATTAGAATCATCATGAATGACGTTGGAAACAACATTAGAAATAGAAGAAAGTGGAGTGGAAAATTCACATTCAACAAGTATTAAGATAAGTAACATTCTCACGAACATGTTCATGATCAAAAATATAATTAGCAAGACTTTATCGGAAAAAGTTTCACATGCAAGTATTTCATCAAGCAAGTCATTAGCATATAGAGAAGTAGGAGGAGAAATATCATAAGATACATCATTGTGATCCTTAGAAATATTTTCAGAAGTAAAAGAAACATGAGAGACAAATTTACATTCATCCTCACTAGTATGAGGAACATCATCGTGCACATGTACATTTGTAACATTGGAAATAACATTACTTTAATCTACAATGGTACAATAAAGACCAAGTATATAATTGATAAGAGAATCATCATGTGCTACAATAGGAATAGAAGAAGGTGGAGTAGCCTTGGTGACTATGGAAGAACAAGGAGTGCATCTAGTAAATTTTTGTCAGGTGAAACAATGCTTATGCTAGAGTTGCAAAAACTAGTAGGAACATTGTGCTCATTTGCAAGAAGTTTTCTTGAATGTTTTCATCAAATCGAGAATTGTGATAAAGGTCATAAATTTTAGCCTCAACATCATCATCAAGGATAGGATTGACACTAACATGATGCATAGCTTTCCTAGGAGAAGAGGATCAATTTTCATTCATTAGGTTTTTGTGGATGCTAGGGTAAGGAGCTCTAAGAGAGGGGTTTACCAAATGATTTAATAAAATATGGATATTAAATCTAATTTAAGATCCACTATGATGATATATAATAGAATACAAATGCTAAGCATATTAAAGATGCATCTGTGTAAGAAAATGAGAAAGATAGGGAACTTATTTAATTTTTGTGTATCCCAAAGTATATTTGAACTGGAGTAAGCGGATGAGCGAGGCTAGGAGAGTGTCGAAATTATCGATATAAATTCTGAAAGCTATAGAGGGGGCTACACGTGGGTGCCTAGGACAGGGGAAGGGGCTTTGTGGCACCAAAGACTTCTATAGGCACTTTGTGACTACATAGAGGGTTGAAACCTAATATTTCCTTTATTTTAGGGTTTCACTATCCTTTGATGTTGGTCATTTTTATGTCACTAGATGATCTCCAAATTCACTTATAAGCTATAAAAAAATGATATCCTACAAAACCACAAAGCGCATCAAATCCTAAAAATAAATATGCAAATGAGGAGTCGGAATGACCCCGACGGTCCCCAACAAAGTGAACTTACGATCAAGTGTTACAATACATCTTAGACTCCATGTTTTTCTATGTGTGTGTGTGTGTGTGTGTGTGTGTGGAATCATGTCCTTAGGTTGTCCTCATGCCAATGAAACCAAGATAACAAGATATAACTAGATAAAATGAAAATGTGTGAATGGAATTCATAAATTCCCCCTCCTCTAACGTGTATCTAGCATAATAATCCCAACAATGTAGTCCCTTTGATAATATGTAGATATTATTTCCCTTTAGAATTACCTAATATTATAATGGTATGTATGTTGTGTATATATAGGGATATTTTATTTAAATTTTGACACTAGTGACATGACATAACAATTCCAAGTCAGCTAAGGCTTGGCTATAATTTTACAAAAAACAATTGATATTAAACACCCAGTCCCCACTACAGTTTCAATTTCATGAATTTTAATCACTCGAGTGCTATTTACAAATTACAGATAGAGACTACAGTTTCAAATTCATTTTTTGTTCTCCAGACTCCTATGGCTGCGGCATTTTGCATCGAGTCCAGTGACCCTCACCAACAGGATACATAGTGGCGGTGATGATAAATTTCTGAAAATAGTCACCTTTAGTCTTTTATAGCCATAATGTGGAAGTTTTTCAGCGTTCAAGTCGTCACAACATTTACTTCATCAATACCCCAACTTTCTTTACCATGTGCATATTCTTCAAATATCTTATAGGTTTAAAATGTAACTCCTTTTGCACCTTCACCATTACCAGTTTAAATTTCTTCCGAATGAGTATTTTTACAAACAGTCGATATGAATCGATGTAGGTTTTTCAACAATGAAAATTCATACTCGTCGAGACATCAAATCTCAAGTAATGACAATGCAAATTCAAGTTACATAAATCAAAAGCTCCTGGATGTCGGTAGGTTGAATCACGTTAACTACACCTGTAATATTAAACATGTAACATTATAATTATCTTGCTAACATTTTTGTGTCTGTGACAATGGCAGCTATATCTAACAGCATAGGGGAGGCATGCACGAAAGAAGATAGTGGTTTATCAATGCGCCACCACTCCAATGCCCAACGACATTCCCACATACATTGTACAAATCTTGAATGTGTGCATGACAGGCTGCCCAATAGGAGGGATCCACCTCACTTGCGGATGGTTCAACTCAGCTGGGATGATAAACCCTAAGACATTCAAGCGCTTGAAATTCAATGAATGCCTCCTCAATGATGGGAAATCATTAAAATCAAGAGGCTCTGTATCCTTATAGTATGCCAACCCTTTTCCATATCCATTAGCAATTGTTTCAGTTAAATGTCCCTAACTAGAAACTGGTATGTGGTAACCACTTCCTATAATTTTTTTTTGTAAAAGAGCTAGTGATTATTTTCCAAGATCCTTGAAAGGTGTAACACCTGTTAAAACAACCCACTTGAGACCCAAGAAACAACCTAGGATTAGTTAGGAAAATTATGGAATAATTTTTTTTTGTTTAAAGGAGTCTACTACCAGGTTACAAGGCAACAACTACCACTAACAGATTCGAAACAATTCAAATTCACTAGAACATACTTTTCCTTTATTAACAATTATTAGAGGTCACAAGGTCCAAAATTTAGGGTTAGAAGTTTCAATTAGGTTCAGAGGGTAAATTATCACCATACCCACTCTCTAACAGGATTAGAGTTTCAACTTGATTTTTCTCATACTTAACGCATTCAAAATTTTCCTAAATCATTCCCATTGGATAGGAAATTTCCTCACCTTTCCAATGATATAAAGAAGTCCTCCTAACTCCTTATAAAACTCAAGTTATGGGTGGCGGGCCTTGGGGTGAAATTTTCCCCAAGAGCGGGCCTACGGGCCCAGGGATGAAAATTTTCCCAAAAAAATGGTGGGATTGGTGGAATGTAGAGAGCCTTTTGAATTTTCTTTTTAACTGTGTAGGGGTGAAAACCAATTTTTCTCCCACACTCCCATGGTTCTGAAGAGGACACGTGGCGCCCTCCAAGCTAAAGTAGGAAAAGAAAATGAGGAAAGGCGGGGCGGTAGAGAATTTTGGTAGAATTTTCCAAAGGGGTGCAAAGGGGTAAGTTGCACGTGCGAGCCCACATGTCTACGGAAGGGATTTTTCCAAGGCAAGGGCAGGAGTGCAAGGCCATGAAGGTAAACACAAAAAATTTCCAAAAACAATTTTTTTCCAAAAAGGATAAAGTTGCATCGGTTCTGCCCTCTCCGTTGTCACCCCATCCTGCCACGTGGCAGCCTTTCATTGGCTACGGGATTGTGGGTCGAGTGGAGGAAATTATGAAAATTTTCCAAATTTTTAAAAAGGTTCCAAGGAAGAAAATTATGCCACGCCTCCACTTTGTTGCCTCATGAGGCCACGTGGCGCCTACGATTGGGTGCAAGTGGGAGAAAATTTTAAAAAATTCCCAATAATTTTTCTAAGTCCCAAGGAAAATTTCAAGCCACGAGGCTGCTAAGAAATTTTTCCCAAAAGTGAAGAAAACTTCAAAAGGCCATAACTTTTGATAGAAAGCTCAGTTTTGGGAAAATGAGGACTTTCTAGAAATCTCTCGATGCCCTCTTTGCACAGGAATCATTAATTTTAGATTTTGATAAATTTTAAGGGGTAAATTTTAAGAAAACATCCTGCAAGATTTTTAAAAGTAAACTGGTAAATTTTAACTTATAAATTTTGTTCAATTTGATCTTCTCCTTCACTCAACATGCCAAACAAACATGGAGAATTATTATAAGAAGAATTTAGGATGCATTTGGAGGGTAATTTTTCTTGATTGATTTCCAATTCAAATTTTCCAACAATTGAAAGAAAAAAGACTGTGAAAAGTTTGGGCCTGATTTTACAATGTTTTAAAATATTTCTTGAAGTGTTTCTTTTTCAAATTGAGTTCATTGACATCATAGCATGCTAAATTTTAATGTTTCAATGTTGATTATTGGTTACAATTTCAAACTGTTCATTTTAGATGAATTAATTACCAGTTTTAAATTTTGAGAAAGAGATCAATTTCTAAAGGATATGTTTATCATTTTTCATCATTCAAGTATGGAAATTTATTCTAATCCTATTCAAATACATTTAGTTGATTTCAATAATCCATTTACTAACTAAAATGCAAAGTCTGATTTCCAATTTTGTCATATTTTCAAAAGAACAAAATGTTGTATTTTTCTCACACACATTTCTTCCTTTCAAATAGAGATTCCAAAACATTGATATAATCAGTTTCAATTTAACAATGCAATTTGGGAAAAACATTTCATTCATTCATTGATTTCCAAAGGAAATTTTACAACTTCTTTCTTTTATTCCTTCCAAAATCATTTATTAATTACATAGAAGAACATTACATTTTCTTTCGCATTCTTTCAAAACAAAAACAGAGTCTGTCTCTTTTCATTTCACTTTACAAATTTCATAATCCATACCACATCTTTCAATTTCCAAAACATTTACAATTTCATCCACTTCAAAGTGGGAAAGGTTACAAAAGAATTTATTTCACAAGGGATTGTCAAACTGTCTTTCCCCTCTACTCTCCGAACAACAATAAGCGAAGTTCCCTTTTCTTCCAATTTGATCACAATAGGTGGGGAAAGGCAACGCTTTCCACCTAACCAAGACATCCAATGAAGAGGAGAAGTCATCCTTCTTCATTGGTCCCCGAGCCCCAACCAAAATGTAATAGAAGGTGTGATTCAACTCATGGAAACAACAGGCTTCCACAAAACATACACACAACAATATTTCAACATAGACATTTCAAATTAAAAACACAGTTCAAACAACACAACATTTACAACTGCATTGACACATTAAGACAGAACTCAGGCTTCATCATGCAAGCCAAAGGAGCAAGAGCTATGGGGGAAGTTGATTATGCCTCCCAATGGGAATTGGGCATCCACCTGTAACAAACCACCAATATAATTCATCACACATATCCTTATGCCCCCCACAATCCCTCCTTATGCCCCCACAAAGTAAAAATACAAGCTATTTCTTTTCCATGGTGGATCCCAATCCCAATATTCCTCCACAAATTTTTTGGTGCCATTGGCATTCCCTTATGCCCCCCACATGGATTCCCCATAGCCTTCTCCTACACCATTCCTATGGTAGTCTACCCAAATAGCCAACAACCACACAAAACATTCACCATTCACACAAACATAAAAATAAATAAAAGAATACAGGAGAGCTAAGCTCCTACCTCTCTATGCTAGACTTTGTTCCAAAACAACAAGATTTCAATGTCAAAATATAGTCCCAAAATCAGCAACCAACAAGCATGAAAAGTTCTCCAATGTCCTTCCAAAAGAAAGAGCTCTAATCCACAAGAAAAAAATGCCCCAAGCAAGCATGCAAAATGTTTCAACAACCTAAGACAAAGAAAATAGTTCAAATTTTATAGAGGAGGGAAGAGAAGAGGATAAAGTGGATCCATGTAGGATGCCACATCACACGTCCTCAACTCCAACACAAAAATCAAATTTCATTCTCCAATTCACAATAAAGAGGTGGGTGAATAATATGACAATAAACTTACACACTCCAAAAATCCCACACCCCAAAGGACTGAATTTAATAAAATTTAAGAAGAGTGCATTTAAAACATGCAACTTTATTTATAAAAATGCATTATAAAAATCTAAATTTAACCTTCCAACCATAGGTATGGTTGGTAAATATGATAAGAGATATGGGAAGAGATTTACTTGTCCCACAAGCCTCCAAAAATAGCCTTCAAGGACAAATTCGAATTTCCAAGTAGGTGGAGTGTTTCATACTCCAAAATCTTACTTACACAACTCTTACACATACTTACACATCACTTACACATACTTACAAAATTTAATACAAGAGCCAACAAATTTTATAATTACTTTCTTATATCCCAAATTTGATTGATTTATTTATTTTAACAATATGATTACTCACATTAATTCTCCATAATTAAAATAATAATGAAAGGGGTAAATGCATCACAAAATAAACACATGCAAACAATAATAGAAATGAACCACGGTAATAAAATACACAAAGCTCCTTGGTCACATTCAAAGGTAATCCCCCATGGTAATCCCTAACAAAACAACACACACACACACACACACACACACACACACACACACACACACACACACACAAAACATGTTGCCATGGTGACCTTGTTGAATTCATCTAGAATTCCAATGTGGTTGGTCTTCAATCCCCGATGTTTGTTGTGATATTTTGTGTAAAACAAAAATACCTCCTTTGGCCTCGTGGCCATATTAGAACATCCAACATGATATAAATATAATCACAAAATCATCTATACGTATGAATCAAAACAACATCAAAGAAATCAACCATATAACTTACAATTTATATCAATGACTATATCATCATCATATAATGTCTATTTTCTAGATCTACTCACAATATCCAAAATCACATGTCTGAAAAACATTCAAATATATCCATGTCAAATAGTATATCATCATCCACATATGAAATGGTCTCTAATAATTATCATTCCTCTTAACCAAATCAAGATCAACAATAATCCATGGTCCAACATCTAACATCATACTAAATCAAAACCATAATAATGTCCATAATGTAATCAACAAAGTATCAAGATCGTATCAAAAGGTGTCAAAGGAAATGGGCACTACAAAAGGGTTCAATAAGAATATAAATGTCAAATGTGCGCTTTGTAATCGGGCGTTTCTTACCCTAGAAACCTAGGTAGTTACCTAGAGCACACAAAAGAGTTATACTAAGTCTATGATTGTTTAAAAAACATTCACATATAGGTGGGTCGTTGGTCCCGGGTGGGGAGGGGGCGCACGCTCCGAGTACTTCCTAGGGCACTCAGAAACCTTAATTCGACCTGCATTAGAGCAATGGTGGCTTACAAGTGGTGCAGTACAATTGCAGCAGTAGAGGAAGAACAATATAAGAGAATAGTTCTTGGTTGTGTAGTCTCTAAAGCGAGGATTTCAACAACATAACAATGCAATCACAATAAAAATATCTGGCCATTTGCTTCAGAAGAAGTGTTGGTTTTATAGAACATAGGTTGGGAAATGGTCTAAGCCATTTGGTAGCAATGGGGTGCCACATCACAACATGGAGGGGTAATTTAACTCTCAATAAACAATTAGAAGTGGAAGAAGAGGTTGGTATGAATCAATCAATCTTAAAATCAGCCAAATTGACCAAGAAATGTGTGGTACAAGTGAAATGGAGTGAGTTAACACACATCCATTCGTGCCTCGAAGTCTTGGCCAATTTGCATGGGCGCTAGTCTGCACAGGGTGGCGGTTACATAACCACTGACTAAGTAAGGTGGTGGTTTCACAATTATTTCCAAGGTAGGGTGGTGATTGTGTAACTTAATGCTAAAACTTGAGGAAAAATGATGCGAAATCCCTAAAAAGGGGAAATGACTAAGTTAATCTAAGCTACAAATATGAACTGCAAAGAGGTAAAGGGGCTCAAACACCTTTGGAAACTACATGAATCATCATTGGGGACTTTTGAATCATTTTCGAAAATGTAGCACGTCCAAACTTGGGTGCGCACAATGACCCTCTGTACATATGTTAGGGTTACAAATATTGGAGAATTTTTAACTATTAGATAATTGATCACTTCACGTCATAGAGATATGACTTTCGCTTTACCCATGCCATAAGGTTTTCACAAAGCAAAAGTGAGTCGGATCCCCATGCCCATTAATTAACACACCTTATTTCACGTGATATTTTTCATTGTAATTTGTATCCCATTAAACAATCATATAAGTTACGTACTATGGCATATTGAATTCCATCATTGAATATGGTTTTATTAAACTAGAAATCACGCATGAGTAGTGTGATGGAGATATCGAAAGGAATACATTGAAAGATTTAAATTTAAGGAGTGAAATATTGCAAGAGGAAGAGGGGAGGTGAAAAAAGGGATTCAGGGAGAAGAATTCTAAGGAAAGAATTTTTTGAAAGGTATGTGAAACTCTTTTTGTGTTTTGACAAGAAATATCCCATCGTCAATTCTCTAAATGTCGATAGATCTTTTCGCAATACGAGCATTATTTTTGTGGATAGTTAGAGGACATGAAAATTTTAGGGCAATTCAATTACACATTCCGTGTGATTCATTAGAGATAGAGACATGCCCAAGGGACTTGGTATCCCATGTTGAGTTGGTACATCCTTGATATGAGGCAACTTGGTCCTAGTCACTATTGAGAATGATTGAATTGTTATCAAAAGATTCGATCTCAATAATGTCATTGGATTCATTAGGGAACTAACATAAAAATCCAAACCATACTAATCTTTGATTTAATGATATTTTTATTTTTCTTGTTTATGGTGCAATCTGTAATGAGGAATTGCTTGCATAGGAAAGTGGAAAATGGAAAAGGTGCAGAAAGAATCTACAGTGAAGGGCACATTGAAAATATTGTTTTCCTTCATATAAATGGTCTATACCTTGTACACCATTATTCTTTCCACCCACAATAAATGAAAATATTAGATTCATTATTAATGTGGCTATTTATGAAACCAATTTTTATTCAGATATGGGACTTGAAACATTATGGAGTTGTTTCCAATATATTACTTAGAATTATAAGGAGTTTCTATTTTGATACATGGAGCCTCAAACCGTACATGTTTTTAAGTAATGTTGCGTAAGTATAATTTAGATGATATGAATGTTTTGTTAGTTTATTTAGCAACACAAGAACACACTAGGTAATAGAGTTATAATCATATTTGATATACGTCCATCTAAAAATGCGAGTAAATACATTAGGGATCCAATATACGAAGCCACGAGGAGATGGTCACCCCAATTGAAATCCCACAACACCTCAAATCACCCATCATCACTCAAAAACCATGTAAACACAATAAAAAAGAGAATACATTTACGTTTGATCATATAAATGAGATTTGTGAAGCTCCGTATAAATATTTACACTTGATAATAAAAATGAAATCTTCAAATTCCGTAAGTAAAATCATTGTAATTTTATTCAATGTAATTAATTTCAAACTTTACAAAAAGATGAAAATTTATTTAAACATGTGATATGGCATTTCTCTTATTATTTAATCATTCTTAGGTCAAACTCGTAATTTTTCACGATCCTCTTTGGACAATATTTTTTTTCAATGAACTTAAACCATCATTGAGAGATAGAAAAATAAGAGGATTTACAAGAAACCATTATATTGTTGTTTGATTTAATATATTTTTATTATTCTCACACCGATAGATGATTTTCCCAAATCCATTGATGAAAGAAGCACCTCGTGAAGGAATTGTGCAATTTTCCATGTTTAAAGATGTGGGAAGTCATATGTCGATTATAGTTTTAATGAAGCATCACTCACACATTTGTTCACCTTCCTCTTCGATAAGTTTTTTTATCAATGAATGTAAACCACTAAGAGTTGGATGAACAAGAGAATTTAGAAAAAATATTTACATTTTATTTCAGTTTAATGTTCCTTTTATCATAAACACACAATCATCAATAGTTCATGCATTAACGTATGAACATATGAATAGTAGTTGTGAAATTTCAAGACATAATTAAAATGAAAAAATCAAATTCGAGAAGAAAATCATTTTAATTTTATTCAATGTAAAAATGTAAAATATTTATAAGATATATATATATATATATATATATATGTACTATAACTCATTATTTTAGCATTTATGTTTCAAATTATTAACATATTTGTAAGCAATCTTCAAAGATTGATAACTAAACATTTTAGAAAAAAATCAAATCTTAAAAGAACAAAAGATGATGACGTAAAAACAAGAAATCAAACAAGTTATATTGATAATAAATTAATATATGTGACAACTAACAATCAAAAATCAAACAAATCGTAACCCGACAAAAATAATAATTTAATCAAGTATCATCGTTGTTATATCTTAACCATCTCATAATAAACTTACATATATATTTTACTTGATAAGAACTCAACCATATGGAGGAATTTTAGAAATAAAAAACAACTAGTAGAATCCCAATGGTTAGTATGTTTAAAAAGTCAATAGTACCATGAAGGTTCTAAGAAAAAGTCCCTCAGATAACAAAAAAAATTGTATTGTTATACCAACAAAAATAATATATTAAAAATAAATTTCAATAACTTAAAATATTATTGATAAAATTTAAGTTGGATGTATTGGAAAGTGGGGAACGATAACTCCAAACATATAATGAATCAAAAAATCTAAATAAGTTTAACAACATTTACAAAATTGAATATTCAATGTTAGAAGGAATAACATGTGTACATATATCCACCACCCCAACATTTTAGACAACAATTATATATATATATTTATATATATATATATATATATATATATATATATATATATATATCTGACAACCTTGGTACTAACAAGAATACACAAGATTATAAGGCACATTGTAGAGATACCACGCCACAAGATAATTGTCGAGCCTTAAGTTTAGTAGATGTAAATACGAGTTTTTAACGTGTGATAGATTCATCATTGGACCAGCTTAAAATAAACAATTTATCTAATAGAAACCCATTATATGATCTCAAGAATACAAGGAAAACAACATCGTGATAGGAATACACCGAAATAAAATTGTAAAAGTTGGTGTGTTTTCTTACATTTGGAAAATTTAAAATCAAAGCTTCACAATTCAATGGATCACGAAGGCATTAACTCTCGAATCACTAGCTTAGATCCACATGATTATGCTAATGGGAAAACCAATGGAAATGATGCAACAATTTAACCATCTAAAAATAATAGTGGAGAGCCTTATGGAAGAAAACCTGAAAAATCAAGTTAAAGAAGGAAAACCATTCTCTCACATTCTCTCCACGTCTACATTCTCTTCAAGGAAAAAAAAAATCTTCTTTCATCAAATTCCACCTCTTGTACCTTAAATCCCAAAATTAGACACATATCAAAATATTATTAATTAGTACTATACTTATCCTTTCTTATGTATTGATATAGTAGTAGAGGGGTATATTAGTATATTCGTGGATGGATTATTAAGTCCTATAATTAAGTAATCAAAATACCTATTTTCAGATGGAGTATCATATTTTATAATGTTTTTCAAGTTTTGTATGTTACAAAAAAATTTAATACAATAATACGGTATCTCTTTTAGATCTCCACTGACATTACACTTTTCTATACATGGCTTGCACATTATTCTAGGTGCACCTACCATTCTATTCTACTCATGTCTACAAGCAACCATCAAACCAAAAACTAAAAAATAATATTGGGGCCATGGGTTGTTTGATTCAATTTTATTGGTTTTAAATTTAAAGAAATAAAAGCGTAAAAGAAAAGTTGTTGATATGTTTAAACTTGACAAAAATTTCCAATTTGAAATAATCGAGTATGTACACAAAACAAACATATACATTGGGTGAGAATTATTTGGCCACAAAATAGAAAACGATGCATATTTTTCAATGGAATGTGTCATGGGCACCATCCACAAGAACATTTGTGAAGATTAGTGTTGCCATCCATATGTCTAGTCATGATATCTTTGCGTTAAATAACATGGAAACCAATTCTATTTGTTATTTAAACTAGTAATCATATGTGAAGTGTATAATGTGAATGCCAAAAGAGATAGAGCAAGGAAGTGAAATTGGATGAAGAGGAGAAATGAAAAAGGAAAAGGGGTGTAGAAAATGAAATTTGAGGGTGGAACAATGCATATGAAAGGAAGCGATAATTAAGGAGCCAAAGTGATTTTATTTGGCTCAAAGAGGGATGGTGAAGTATGAGCTTACCTTCTTCATTTGCATAAATCATATATATAGTCAAATATTTGGTTTACTAACACTAAAGGAGTTAGTACCAACAGTAAAAATATTAGGATCATCTACACATGGGTTCAACCATGTCAACTCTAGTTCACCTATGTGTGAATCATCATCAACTTTGAAGATAAATATTTCTTTTGAACCATTACCTCCTTTCAAAAGGGCAATTGTATCAAAAAATGGAATTGTGCCACTAACATGTTGCATAACTGGACGACAACAAAGATGGTAAGGATGGGCTTGATGATACCAAGGATGTCATTATAATAATCATCATTGTCATAACAATCATCTTCAAAATATTTTGATGATTTTCGTGACTTCTACCTTTGACAATGACCCATTTTTCATTAGCCCTTTTACCACTACTAACATCCTTTTTATATATGTTTCTCTTGTGTTTACATTTTTTCTTCATTACAACAAATGTTTTCTCTTACATATTGTATTTTCAGTACTTCTACCATAAATTTTCATGGTGGTCTTTGTTGTTCACTTAGCTTCTATTTTTAAAAGAAAAATTCTAAACGGTTGTCATCTGATGGCATATGTGCTAGAGGTATTACTTGTGAATCAATACCATGCTCCATATTCAAAAAAATTACATATCATGATAAAAGAAGTTATAAATTTACAGCCATCAACTTTAAAAAACAGGATACACCATAAAATTCATTAAAATAATGTCTTGAATAAAATCACACCTTCTTCAAGACCAATAGTTGTTTCTTTGACAACCACAATATGCAGGTGTGCCACAACTCTTCAACATATATTTAACTATTGCAAACCAATATTCCTGTTAGAGGGTTAACAAATTCACTCCCACAAAAGTTTACAAAAATAAATTCAAACACATGTATGACAGGTGCACAATTTAAGTGGATGCACGTGAAGTGAAAAAATAACAGCATGAGACATTTTCCCATGGAATATGTTAACTCTAGATGACATGAGACCATATCATAATAAAATTAGATGTTTAAACAAAAGAAATTAAAAACAGCCAGGTCCCAGTCTTATTACAAAGTTCGTATATGATGATGAGCTAAGGGTGCACTATGAATAGCTTGGAAATGATGAAGAATTTGATGAAATGTTTTCCATAGAATAATTTCAAAGAAATATTTCTAGATTTCAGTTGACCTACAGAAGCTGTAAGACCAACATTGTTACTTAGTTAAGGAGTGTCTCTACACTTTTGCTTCTAGTGTCACTCATCACGAGAATATTAAGTTCGTAAATTTATTTTGTAAGTACAATCATTGTTTGATAGATGATGAAAATAATTGCACATTAAAATCAAAGTTTCGATGGCTATCTATGCCAAACACATTTAGAATTATTTCCATTTCTTGTGAAAACACATGTTTGTTGACTATAGGGAATATCATAGTCACCATGTAATGAAATATTTTGTAGAGGTCTTCCACTAAAATTTAGCACACAGGAACAAGATCCAAGTTTGGATCTTAACTCAATACTAGTTGAATTAAAAAATAGAGCATATGCATGTTCCTACCAGTATAAATATTAGAAATGAAGGGAGTAAAAAATATGAGAATTTGTCATTATTTGCTTGTGGTGGTATGAAAAGGCCTTCATCATCCTTGGAAATGAAGAATTGTAATAATGGTTATATTTTTGAAAGAGAAAGTGAAAAATTTCTCTGTGGATGAGAACTAGAAAGATAAAGAAATAATGGAGGGAAATTTTGGGAAAATATATTTCATTAATTATTCCATGGGAAATTTTAAGCAGTAGACACTAAGTAGGAATGAAATGTTTATTGGTAGAATACAAGTTTACGACCATAGTTAGACAAATGACGATATAAAATCTTTAGAGATGTTAGTACAATATAATGATGATTTGAATGGTGTTGATACTTTGAGCTCCAACTATTTGACATCATCACATTTGAAATAGAACAGAAGCCATAGTACAATGGAACCATTCTTTTGCTCTGCATACTGGAAGCAAGGTGTTTCAGATCAACATTTAGGGAATGAACAGAAATTAGTAAAGGTCATACACAAGTCCAAACAACCCATTGAACAAACTTTCAAACATTGAGGTGACACCACTAAAAATTACAATGAAGTGCTTGGAATTTCACCTGACAAAAATTGCCATGTATTTCAAATGCAAAGTAATTCCTCTAGTAGCATTGATGTTCTAAGGTTCAGTTTCTTGACCACAACAGATGTGAAGGGAAACATACGAAATAATCCTTATGAAGGATTTAAAGATCCGAGTGATCATCTAGACCAAGCTAGGAACAAGGTGCATATAGTCAAAGCTATGATTAAGCAAAACGAGCTTAAGAGTAAGAAGATAAGGTCACCAGAATTATTGTATGAAGTAGTGAATATCTCATCTGATGAAGAACATGACCATGGAATTTCAAAGAAGAAATGTGATTATGGAATTAGGATTTAAGTAGGAAACATAGCAGTCATTTTCAGCTATAGAGAGAGTTATCTACAATTGAGGAAATAAAGGTGGATTGCACACGTATGTATGATTGTCATAGGAATTTTTGATGTGAAAATGAGGACACAACCATTTTTAGGTGCAATTACAAAGGTAAGAAGAACATATCAACTATTCAACATCACTGCAATGGTGATTCTGTTTCAGAAAAGAGTAATTGTTATCCATGAGTTTCTACCAATGTTGTTTATATCCACACCTTTGACTCGATCATGATCTTAGAAGGAAATTTCTTTTGATCTCTAAGGAATGAAAAATTATGAATCTAATTTCCTTTTAGGTTTATTCAAGTCCTCTGAATTAAGCACTAGATAAAACAATTTCATCCTATACTCAATGAAGAACATTCTATGTTAATAGTTTCCTAGCTCATGTTGGGCCCCGAAATATCACATAAGTACAAGAAGGCGCATGGGCACACGAGACCTAGTTGAAGAAGGTAACATGGGTTGAAGGTGTACAGGGAAGGATTCTGATAGGTGTTTTACATAACACATGGCGTGTGCACGTAAGGAAAAACATGTTTTGTACTTAGCCGCATTCAGCATCCTAGGCAACAAATGAGAAAAGCATGACCCTTGTGGATAAGGTGCTAGCCTAGCGAATGTGGGATCAAAAAGGGAATATTATAGGAATGCGATAGAAGGTTCTAGAAGACATCATTACAAGAAGTGGAGAGATCAGATCTGAGAAGGCATGCTCCCATGGAGGACCACTTCGACACTTGGCAACCAATCTGTAACTTTAGAAAGGCATGGTGGTGGTTCTTTAAGACTATAAATACAAGTGCCCAGTAGAAGAAACATATAGAAGGGAATAGATTTAAAGAAAGGAAAAGATCTCAGTAGAAATGAATGGAGGATTCTATGGGTTGGGAATAGGAGCATATATGAATGAATGATGGCACATTTAGGGGAATGGGCTTGCACTTTTCTCTATAATGTGATCAACATGGTATAGTTCGATGCATGACTTGGCTCTGCATTATTTATATGGGGTCTCATTATGAACCCAAGGGATTGTAATGTGGTTATTGAATCTCTTGATATGAATACAATGCTCTGTTATAAATCATCTATGTTTGGAAGTATACTAATGTATTTCCTTTTTGTATGAGCTATTTCCTTATGTTGCTTGTTATTTCCATTTTCTGGATGTAATAAGATAACTCGTTCTAGGATATGACATGGTTCTTTATGCTCATTTCCATTTAAATATCTATTATAAGATGATGCATTCTCATAAGAATCACATAAAAGAGAGACTCACTACCTGCGTGTGCCTTAGATGAGTGCCCAGCGCTCGTTGGGTGATAGGCCAATGCGCATGGGATTAGACTATTGGTCTAAGGGTATAAAATATGACTACATCTTGGTTCTATTTCCGATACCTCTTTTAAAAGAAGTTGTGAGAAATGACACGCATATTTTTCCATGTGATGTGTGATGATAGAGCACCCAACCTTAGAAAGTGTTGAAACATGATTCAAGAGAATAGAGGATGAGTTTTCTCAAAGATTCAACACTAGACCTAAGTTTGATGCGCGTAGATGGGTAGAAGATAACATATACCATGAGCTTTATGAGACATTATTTTGTTGTTTCCAGTAGAACTATATGAATAACTTTTAGCATATGCATCTAGATCAAGCTTGTACTATAGATCATGTGTGTGGACCTAAGATGACTATAATAGGCTACAAGATCGATCCGACTTGAATGCATGTTGTTGATCACTTTGGTGGAAGAGGGTCTTGACCAGTTATACTTTATAATATACCATTTTGATGTATTCTTTCCTAGAAGTTCTTTGAGTTCGAGTTTCGAGGGATCCTAAAGGATCATTTTTCCTACTATTCCTTTAGCTATGAATCTCTTGGTCATTACTTTGATTTTAGAAGCATTTCCCATGGCGAGATAAGCTTCTCTCGAGCACTAAGAGAGGAAGCTATGGTGGAGGAAGATGGAGGATATGCGACTAAAAAGGAAAGGGAGGAGAGATGAATCAAGTATAAAAAATCTCGTGAAAGGGAGATGACTAGAAGATGCAAGGTTGCAAGTGTGATGGATCTATGGAGGCGGACGTTACGGAAAGGATTTAAGGTTCACACTGAGAGGACGTGGATCCTAAGAAGTCTATGTTACCCTAACTTGGTAAGTGAGGGAGAGAGGCCCCTTTTGTTTGATAAGAGTTTGTTGCATAAAGAGAGAAGATCCGTTGGTGCACATTCAAACCCACAAGGTGACCAACCGATGGTGCTTGGTTTCATAGATCAAAGGAGAAGTATTGTTAACCCAATTGGTATCAATGGGAGTGAGCAATCTATCTTTGAAGAGATATAATTTCTCATTTGGAACATTCATGGCTATGTAAGCCATTCCTATAGTCGAGAGGAATCCTTAGACAAGGTACAAGTACACAGGATTGGGTATCATGTGCGGGAGTGGCACGGGACATACAACTGGTAGTGGGAAAATATCACAAACTATCGACGTGCGTAGTTTCAATAGGATGCTAGGAACACTAGGTATGACCACTTCTAGTCCTTTGCCAAATGCAGGAGGTGGATTTGGTGGGTTAGAAGGAATATAACCTAGTGGATCAAGTGGATTAGGTGGAGGAGAAAACATTGAAGGGAACCAAGGATCTGGATCGGGAGGACAAGGACCCCAACCACCTCCCTAAGTTTTTTTTGAGATGTCTTTACACTTACCAAACTATAGGGGTATTGAAGATGCTGTAGAGTATGTGCACAAGTGTGAGTTACTATGGCGCATGAAGGGGATCACTACCTCGAAGTGGAAGGCAAGTAAATTTGCAACAACATTGCAAGGGCACATGCATAGTTGGTATAGGAAGTATGACCCACATCAAACAATGGTAGACTACACCACATTGAATAACGCCTTCCTAGCAGAGTTCTATATCCTAGAGTTTGAGAAGAAGAGTATCGGTGCTCTTAAGGAGATCCAGCGAGGAATGACAGAGTGTGCGGGAGTATGATGCACATTTCAAGACTCTCTTGTCAAAGCTATCATATGACATTCAGACTTCTCAACATGATCAATGGTTTTGAGAGGATTAATAACACCATTTAGAAGGGCTCTACCACACAAGAATTTCACCGACACGTGTGAGGCATTGGAAGCTTCTCGCCTTGTGCGCTGAAGTCATGTTGGGATAATTGACACTAGTTTTAGCCCTTTTCTGGAATCTCAAATTGTTGCAATGGCCAAGCAGTTGGATAATCTATCTGTAAATTTAGTGCATGAGGTTCATGGTGGACTTTGGTGCACATACTGTGAAGTGGAGGGGCATGCAAAATATAGTTTCCCTTAGAAGACGGTGCGCACTATGATGGTAGGCGTGATATTTTCCTTGGGGATCATGATGCAAGTAGATGCCCCCTACTCCAGTGTGCAATATTCAAGAATGTTTCTTTTTATTGCAAGATTTATACCTCTACGACCCATGATACTAAGGATTGTAGACTGATTGATCAAATCCATGATGTTATTGATCTGGGTGTGCACCAGACTAGCCTTGTAAGTAGTTCAAAGGATGATGACCAACGTTATGAAGGGCACATAGATGGAGGAACACGTGGAAGAGGTTTTTGTAGAGGATTCTATGGTCGTAATAACTACGGTGGAGGACAAAATGAGTTCCTGGGAGGAACCTATTATAATTGTGGATCTACAGAGAATTACAAACGTGAGTGTCCTGATATATTACAATGCTCATGGTGTGGAAAGAAACATAAGTATGAAGAGTTTCCAGAAATTTATGATCATATGAACCAGCAACACTGGAAGGACAAAGGCACTAGGATGGTGAGCATCAAGAAGGCCGATTCACAGTGGATGCCAAGAGTGGCACGTGAGTCAGGACTAGAACCTATACTAGTGATGATACAAGCAGAGGCCACATGCACCAGGGAAATGCAAGACCAAGGACACTAGTTTCAAGAGAGGAAGTAGTACATGGAAATTATCCAGACCCTGCCCATCAGAAAGAAGTGTATCAAGAGACTATGGATGTGATTTGGATTTTATAAGGGGAGATCTAATGTCTGAAGGAGAAATCAAGGTAGTTGGAGCAAAGTAAGAATGCCGAGACTCTAAAGGATGACTTGGATGAGGTCAAGGAAGTATGTAAAATGTTAAGGAAAGAGAATATTATTCCCTTGCTAGGAGAATGGTTGAGAGAGAAGGTACCATGCACCAGAGTAGAGTGTGAAATACAAGTTTTACATGGAAACCTTCCCCCTCACAACCTTTAATATTACAAGGAGATTACTTTGAATACAATTATTAATGGGTGGCTTTTAAGAAATGTTCTCATCAACATAGGATCAGAGGTGAATGTTCTTACCTTAGATGTCTGGTATCATATGGGAAGGCTTGCATTACAACCATCTTCAAATGTGTTGTATATGGAAAACAAGACTAAGGCAATGCCCATTGGAGTCCTGAAGGACGCATTATCACCATTCGAGGGGAAAAGTTCACTAGAGACTTCAAAGTCTCGGTTCTCACCGAGGTAGACAAATTTCCAGCATTGGTTAGGTGCCCATGGTGTTACATGAACAATCTTTGACATGTGGTTTAACAAAGGGTATATCAGCTTTGAGAACAAGGAAGACAGGGTGATCATCCCTTTGACTAATGGGAAATCAACACCCTACATGGAGTCATTGGGAGAAGAATTCCTTGATAGAATCTATATGCGCTTGATCGGAGATCCCGAGATAATTCACCCCATAGAGGGAGTTATCCGGTTTGAAAATGCTCGATCAGCAGAGTGATACCACTAGTGTGGCATACGAAAATTGGGCACATGGGAATTATGAGTTAATTGGGAGAAAATTAAGAGGATATGTAACAAGGGTTACAAAGGTGCACTCAATCAAATGCTTAGGAGGAAAGAAGTTGCCAAGTTACTCCGGGAGGGGTATATCCTGAAATGTTCTTAGGGGAAATGGAAGCTCGGTGGAAAAATGAGAATGAGTAAGATGAATGCTCAATTATAACCTACTCGATACTATAGAATTTTGGTGGGATACACATCGAGAGAACCTCTTAGAGTGGCACAAGGTGAGGATCACATTTTTGTAAGGTTTTCTAGGAGTAACGTGCCCATGGTCATACAAGACTACCATGGCAAAGAAACCGCTTCATTTCATATCCAAGCGTGTGAGGAGGCATGGATGGGAAGCACAAAAGCGTTGTTGCCTTCATTATGGGTACATAAGTTGTATTCCACCTTACAAGGTTATGTGTACTTGGTACGTTCATTTGGAGATGCATCGTCAAATAGGTAATTGGCAAGAGTTGGCGGTTGATCTCATTCAAGCTTTCAAGTATAAGAGTACTAAACCATTAGTGGATAAGGCGTTGCAAGTGATCAAGAACCTTAAAATGGGAGATAACGGTATGTCATAGGATAGGCTATTAGAGTTGTTAGGCGAGCATTTTTGGGGACGCACCTCAATGAAGAAGAATCAGAGGAAGTATAAATTGAGCGTGCATGTTTGGAAAAAGAAAAAGGAAAAATGGTCTATGTAGTAGACAAAGAAGAGATGGAGAATTTGGATGTTAACCATTTGAAGGGTACACATGAAGTCATAGAAAACACTGATGAGCGAGCACATGCCTACCATGAGCCCTTGAAAATAAAGAAGGTTAACATTGGGATGGAGGTAAAACCTAAGGAAGCTATCATCGGTGACTATTGGTTGGAAAAATAAGTTTCAAAGGTCATTGATTTGTTGTGCGAGTTCTAAGATTTGTTTCCTCACGGGTACCATGAACTCAAAGGTGTTCACCATTCCTTAGGAGAGATGAAGATAAAGTTGAAGGAAGGTGCGTGCCTGATTTGGAAGAGGCCTTATCAGATGAATCCAAATTTACATGTACGGGTTAAGGAAGAAATAGAAAAAATGATAGCATTTGGTATCATTGAGGCAATAGAAGAATTAGAATGGATAAGCCCAATGGTTATCAGTATCAAGAAGGATGGTAGGATAAGAATTTGTGTTGACTACAGGGATCTGAATGTAGTGTGTGTCATCGATCCCTTCCCAACCCCCTTTATTGAAGAAATCCTAGAGGGAGTAGCCGGCAAGAAGTCTACTCTTTCACGAGATGGGTTCTCGGGGTACCATCAAGTCGGGATTGCAAAGGAAGACCGAGAGAGATATAAATTTTTCCTTTGAATGGGGAGTTTTTGACTACATGGTTATGCCTTTTGGATTAAATAATGTGCTTGTTATGTTCTCACACATTGTGTTACAAGCATTTTAAGACTTCATCCATAAGTTTCTTCAAGTTTACCTGGATGACTAGACTATGTATGGACTGGTAAAATACCATTATGACAACTTAAGGCTAATGTTTGAGAGATGTCAGCAATTGAGGATATCCCTCAACATTAAGCAATTTGTCATTGTTACTCCCTTTGGGACCATACTATGACACATTATATGCAAAGAAGGGTTACTAGTAGATCCCGCTAAAGTTTCGAGTTATTGTATGATTAGGGGAACCTACTAGTCAAAGCAAAGTGCTCGGATTCCTTGGACATACAGGGTATTACATGAAATTCATTAAGGGGTATTCCAAAATTGTTACACCCTTAGAGGAATTGTTGAAACACAAAATTTTCTTTCATTGGGGAGAGGTGCAACAAAAGGCATTTGACACTTTGAAGGATAGGCTTGTCACAAAGTGCCCATATTACATTTTCCTTCTTGGGATAAGCCTTTCCATGTGCATGTTGATGCCTCAGGAACAACTATGGGAGAAGTGCTAGCACAACCTAGTGAGGGAATTGTTGATCATCCCTTGTGCTTTGCAAGTAGAAATTTGACACCAACAGAGCATAATTACACAACTACTGAGTGTGAAGCATTGTCTATGATCTACGTGTTGCATAAGTTTAGGTAGTATCTGTTGGCAACACCATTTATATTCTACACATACCACATGGCATTGAAATACTTAGTCAACAAACCCATTCTGCAAGGGCGCATATGCCGTTGGGTCTGTTATTTCAAGAGTTTGAGTTCACAGTGGTCATAAAACCAAGAAAGAGTAATTCAAGTCATGACCATTTATCAAGGATTGACTCAAGAGAGGACACACATAACATTGAGGATACCATGTCGGATGTACAATCTGTTTAGGTTGCAATGCATGCCCTCGACTTGGAATATATCGCAGTGTTCTAAAAACTAGGTGTGGCACCGAAGGGATGAAGGATCCGGAAATAAAACACGATTAGCAATATGTGTCGTACCTTATATGTTGATTAGCGGATACCGTATAAGTTAGGTCGTGATGAGGTTCTATGCCAAAGTGCATATTAGAGCATGAGCACATGGTAATTATGGAGGAAGCGCATGGTGGGATTGCAGGAGGACACTATGCAAGAAATGCTACCGTATGGAAGATTTTATTAGTAGGGATTTGGTAGGAAACCATATAAAAGATTTGTATTGAGTTTTTCAAGGCTTGTGACTATTGCCAACACCTTGGAAAACATGGAAAGAGAGATGAAATGCCTTTGTGACCAATAGCTAATGTTGAACCATTTGAAAAATGGGAAATTGACTTTGTAGGGCCAATTACACCAACCACGCGAAGGACTGGTTCATGGTATATCATCACTTGCACTGATTACTTGACACGGTGGGTAGAGGCAACACCTACAAAGGATTGCACCTTAGTGACAACTGCTAGATTTTTATGTGAAAACATAATCAGCAGATATGGTTTCCCTTTAAGTTTAAAAAGTGATAGGGGTACACAATTTCTCAATGAAATAGTCAGGATTCGTTAGTAGAATTTATGGTGGCCCATCATAAGACTACCCCATATCACCCTCAAGCAAATGGAACTGTTGAGGAATTTAACAAAATACTAAGTCACATGTTAACTAAGATCTGTGACGTTAGAAGATAGGATTAGGATGATAAGGTATCAACCGTTCTATGGGCATACATGACAACCTATAAAAGGTTGAACAAGGCCACACCATTTCAATTGGTGTTTGGCATGGAGGTTGTTTTACTAGTGGAATTCATGTTACCATCACTACGTATAGCGTGCATAGGAGGATTAGCTGATGAATAAGTGTTGGAAGAAAGAATTGATAATTTGATGCAGTTAGACAAAAGGCAATCACTTGTTAGATGGATTCAGAAGACAAAAAGTAAGAAAAAGGCATGACATGATCGTCATATCAAGAACAAGAAGTTTGAGGTTGGGAAGTTGGTGTTGCTATATGATTCCAAGTATCTGCACCATCCTAGGAAGTTGAAAGTCCATTGGTTGGGACCTTACATCATCTCGTACATTCTTGATTCGGGCATTTGCCGATTCTGAGTTACGGATGGGACGAGGTTACTGTGTCACTTCAATGGGAGTAGGCGAATCCCTACTATAAATAAGTTTTCTTGGTGTTTGTAATAAGGCAGTATTTCCAGTTAGCTTATAATTTCCCTTTGTGCTTTTTCTTGTCTTGTGTTTCCCTTTCTCGTTTCTTGTTCCTTTCATTTTGTTTCATTTTTGCACCTTGTGCACCGGTAACCACATTATTTTTCTAAATTTGTGTATGCGTAGAGGACCACACATCTATTTTAGTGTGGGGTGGAGTGATACGAATTATAGGCCTATAATACAAGTTTGAGATGGCAGTAAAAGTTATGGTGAATGGTTTGGTTGAAGGATAAAAAGTGCGTAGAAGAAAAGGTGGATGAGAATGGTTGGTGTCAAAAAGGCTTTGCGGAAACCATGCAGGAACAACATGAGGTAGGAAAAGGAAAAAATCAGGTAAAGGACGTAAGAAGTTCCTTCATTGCCTAGACACACGTGTAAGAGTCTTCGGCCGGGTTGGATTTTTATGTGCGGAAGGTTGTAAGGTTTTTTCACGCAGGATGTAGCGTGTTGGTAAAGGTGCTTAAATATTACTTAGTGGAAAAATTCACATTTAATGTTAAATTATGTTGGTAGGTGGTATAGAATTTAATGTTGGAAAGAAGAAAAAACTATAAATACAAGGTCGGGAAAGTCATTTTTTACCTTGTGTTTATGAAGTAGAAGAAGCTCTTGCGAACTAGGGCATCTAGAGAAATTTGTGCGAAGAAAGGAGAATCCAAAAGTTGAGTGAGCATCTAGATTAGATCTACGAACCAGAGGGAAGGAGTACATGGGTGTGAGGAAGGTTGTGTGAAGAAGCGCGTCTTGTGGAAGGATTTCCTGGTTAGGGTTTGGCAGCTAGGGCATAGAGAAAGAAGGATTCATTTTAGAAGTTGAAGCTTTAGAGTGAGATTTGAAATTAAGCGAGTAACAGAGCAGAGTAAGAGTAAGGATTGTCTAAGATCATCCTGACTAGAAGAATGGCACAAAGGAAAGCAACCATTTCACCAAAGAAAACAAAAAGCAAGGGTAACGGAAAGTAAAACACTATTTTCATGAGCACCAATGAAGAATGGTATGCATAAATATAGTACCTAGATGGGGTATTACTAGGGAAAGAGTGGGAGTCGCACCTATGGAAGATGACCGTAAGTGATTATAATCATTGCACAAGCACAATGGAGAAGGAAATGGCACTGGAGTTGGTTTGACCAACTAACAATAGGACACCAGATGGAATGCCCATTTACAACGATGAGGTGAAGGTCAAATTGGAGAAGGCTGGACTATTGCAATTGTATGAGTTGCCCTACTTTGGAAAAATTGAGCACCTTTATCAATGGATGATGTCACACATGCATGAGGATCATTTTTATTTCACGGGCGTAAGATATGCATCACACCACAACTAATATCCAAGTTCACAGGCCTCAATTGTGAAGGAGATAACATTGATGATGATCTAAGCGATAAGGAGGCTATCAAGGAGACTATATCTAGAAGAGGATCCTCGACCATAAAGAGGTTTGTGAAATATACTTGTGAAACCATGATGGCTGCTCACAAGGTGCGCTTGGAGAAGTGGTATAAGTGAATGCATGATGCATTTGGGGTTGAGTGGAGGATCTCAAATCAGTTTCCCACACTCATGAGTGGAGAGGCATAATTTTTAGTGTACCAACACTTATGCATTGGCAGATTTATGTTGACAAATGAGAATATGAGTCCATGGTGTAAGCTACCCTTCTCCTTCACCGCACTATACTTCCAAGCTAGAGTTAATTGGTTCAAAGAGGCAAAGAGACTAAGGTTCAACCTTAGTGAGGTAGATATAGACCACCGTGAGATGCACCGAAGCTTTTCTACCCAAAGAAGTGCACGTACGTGGAGAGATATGTCTCCCATGAGATACAAATGATGAAACCTTTAACGCCACGATTGATTGTAGGAAGGACCGCAGCAAGGGTGTATCTGTGCATAAGGCCAAAATCTGAAAAGGGTGCTTACTTAGATAATGATGTCTCCATCCCTGAAGACCCTACCAAAAGGAAGAAGGCTGCGCCTAGAAAGAGAGAAAGAGAAGAGGTGAAAAAGGCACCAAGTTTTCAAACCACCACATGACGGTAAGCACGCGCAGAGCCAAGTGCTAAGCCTAACACTTACGCGCAGAGGAGGAAGTCTCCAATCAAAGCAAAGACTCCAGAAGAAGAGGCAATGAAGCATGAAGAGCCCCTCACCCATGAGGAATCACCAATGAAGAAATCACCTACCAAAGAAAAAGAAAGAGAAGAATCCCCTGTACTGGAATCCCTAGTAAGGAAGAAGCAGAAGGTTGCGATGAGGCCGATTCAAAAGAGACAAAAGACCTAGATGCCTACATCGGTGATAGGGATGATGATGATGAGCCAGAAGGAGGAAAAGACCATCCTATCTATGAGATACATGATTATGAAGAAGAATGAGATGAGGAATATAACGAAGGAGATGAGGAGAAGGAGGATGAAGAAGAAGTTGAGACTCAAGGAAAGGGGGTAAGCGGGGAAGAAGATACAAAGGATCAAAGGACCCTAAGCCTCATGAAGGAACAAATAGATGAGGCTACAGAAAAATAAGTGGAAAAAATCATCAAGGACTTGTTAGAACAAGAGTTTGAACACAATGCGGATGTGGTGCTAAAGGAAGCTAAGGAGGGAAGCATAGAAAAATTATATGGCAGCAAAGTGGAGGAGATCCTAGTTCGGTTGTAAGCTTTCCAAAGATTGCACACATAGGGAGGAAGAGCACAGAAGCATCACAAGTTCAAGGAATGGGGTACATTGATGATCTAAACAAGGTGTTTTGTGTGCACTTCTAAGGCACCATGCCAACAGAGAAAAAGTTTAGCCATGACTTTATTTGATGAGGAAGGTGCATACCCTCGGACAAGGAAAATGCTGTCATGGGAATTTTGAGTCCCAAATTGATGAGCTTGAGTTTGAGGTAAGCCAAAGAGCATTAATGGAAGTACTAAAATAAAAGGGATAAATCCCTTGGTGAATGGTCAATACTTATTGGATGAGCAAATCTGCAACGCTCCCAACAAAGTCTCGGTTAAGGTTGAAGCCGAGGCTCTTTGGGAGAAATAACAGGTTAAGTTCCTAGAGGCAGGTGGAGAAAAGGGAAGAAGAGCTCTTGGAGAAAAGAAAGGACCTGAAGTAGGAGGAACTAATCAGCACTCAGTTAAGGTGTGAGTCAAAATATGAGAAGGCAAGGTTGTATGATGCATATAAGAAGATAAAGATGATCATAGATGCCATTGTCTTAAAGCATCCAGACTTAATGCCACCCGTGCAAAAGTATGGATCATCCTTACAATGCCTAGAGGACTTAACCCGCATAATCACTATGGAGAGGTGACCACTTTCCCTAGAATCAGCAGAGGAGGCATTGGTGTGCCAAGAGAAAGAAAATAAGATGAAGGTTGTGGAAATTATTTTTCAAGATGTAAAAATCCTCGCCAATGTAAAGGTTGTCGCATAAGTTACCGAGGTTGCCTATGATAACTTTGGAGACATGGATATAGCGGACAAGATATCTTAGTTACCACCCATGAAGCAAAACTCAAGGAGTTCCAGGAAAAGAACAAAGGGAATAGGGAGAAGTGAGACATGATCCTAGCCGAGGTAGAAAATAAATCAGATTCCATTGAGACCTTGTCGGGCTCAATCAAGAATTAGAAAAAGGAATTGTACCCTCAAATCACTCGGAGGATGGATGTGCTCGAGGATTTGGGAAAGAAATTGGAGGAGATTGTGGAGACAATGAGCGCTAAGGGAGAGGAGCTTAGTTTTGAAGAAGTGAGTGCCCTGGTGGGTGACCTTTGTTAGCAAGTGTAGAACGAGGTCGACACTTGAGGAAATTTAGAAGCAGAATTAGGAAAGGACTTCCCTCTCCTCCTCTAAAAATTAAATTCCCCATTATTTCATTCTTTTCCCCATTTCTTCATTCCTTAATTCTTCCATTCCAACCATTTATAAGGATCCACCATTCTTTAATTCTTTATTGAAGAGTGTTTTTGAGGATAGAGAACAAAGCGTAGTGTGGGGTGATGTTGGGCCCTAAAATACTAGCTAAATATAAGAAGGCGCGTGGGAGGGTAAGACCTAATTGAAGAAGGGTGTGTAAGGAAGGGTTATGGTAGGGTTTTTACATAACACATGGCACGTGTACGCAAGGAAAAATAGGTTTTGTACTTAGCTACATTTGGCATCCTAGGCAACATATGATAAAATCATGACCCTTGTGGATAAGGTGCCAGCCTGACAACTGTGGGATCAAAAATGGAATAATCTAGGCATGCGATAAAAGGTTCTAGAAGACATCATTGCAAGAAGTGGAGAGATCAGATCTGAGAAGGAATGCTCCCATGGAGGACCACTTCGACACTAGGCAATCGATGTGTAACATCGAAAGGCATGGTAGTGATTGCAAGGTTATAAATACAAGCACCCTGTAGAAGAAACATATAGAAGGAAATAGAGTTAAAGAAAGGTGAAGCTCTGCATAAATGAATGGAGGATTCTATGGGTTGGGAATAGGAGCATATAGGGATGATGGCACATTTAGGGGAATGGGTCTGCATTTTTCTCTGTAATGTGATGAACATGGTATAGTTCTGATGCATGACTTGGCTCTACATTATTATATGGGGGTTTGTTATGAACCCAAGGGATTGTAATGTGGTTATTGAATCTCTTAATATGAATACAATGCTCTGTTATAAATCATCTATGTGTTTGGAAGTATACTAATGTATTTCCTTTCTGTATGAGCTATTTCCTTATGCTTCTGTTATTTCCCTTTTCTAGATGCAATAAGATAACTCATTCTAGGATATGGCATGGTTCTTTCTACTCATTTCCATTTAAATATCTATTATAAGATGATGCATTCTCATAAGACTCACATAAAGGAGAGATTCGACATCTTTGCATGCCTCGGGTGAGCACCCCTTTGGGTGATAGGCCAACACGTATGGGATTAGAATATTATTCTAAGGGTATAAAATATGACTACATATCACCTGTAAGTATTTCTTATAGTATTCAATGTGCAGGTATGGTGAGATACAAATTTTCGATGTCATCTCACTCTTAGAAGACGAGTCAATTTGTGAAAGGAAGGGAATTAGCCACTTTATGGTTTCAAATTGAAAAAATTATAGGAAGTCTATTAAACTGATGTTATCAATCGAGAGATAAAATATGAGGATTGAAAGGGTCCTTCATGAAGCTATATGTGGTTGCACAGATGTTGGATGTGGGAATTGTAATGAATATGAGAGAACCACAAAGAGCCAATTTTATTCCTCACAAGATTTGGTATTAGATAGTCTAGGAAAGAATGTGAGCCCATTTGATGTGAAGGATGTCATATTTTCTATAGGTTGTAGTGTTCTCGTGTTTATATTCTACCTTATCAACTTGGAACAATTTACAAGAATGTTTGTATGCTTCCAAGATCATGCTAGTTTGATGAAGGCTCTAGGATATTTATGAGATGATTTTTTTATTTCTTTAAGTGGAAGGCCTTGGGTTGTGATTCATATAGATGGAGTATTTAAAGGCATCTCTAAAGGATTCAATATTGAATCAAAGTATTGTAAAGAATGAAAATTGAGAAGAACTTAATTTGCATATAAAGGCAATGACTATTTTGAGAAGGCCAAAAGGAGAAAAAGAAAATTTTCTTAGAGTTCAAGGAACAACTTCTAGAAGGTTGGAATTTGAACAAAAAGTGCTTAATGATTCATGAACTGCAGGATGACACTTTGCCTATCACAATCAAATCTAATTATGTTGTATTCTGCAATCTCATTGTTGTGCTTGGCAATTGGAAATCAGATTTATAGGGGAACGATAAGGCAAGGTGGAGACTGGGGTCCTGAATTTCAGCCCCAGTGACATGATATGAAGGAATTTAAGCAAGGAAGGTCAAGATGGAGATCCTAAATTTTTTCCCAAGTGATGTGATATAAATACTTTATTGCATTTTAATTACCCGACGAAAGCATAGCTCAAATTAATGTGATGAATGTTGTTTATTTGTAGATAATTGTGTATAGATGGTTGATATGATATGAGGAATATTTAATTTATTGTTGAGAGGATTGTCTATTTTAAATAAGTTATTTCAATCTTGCTTTTGTTTAGAGGGGACAAGCAACACCACATGAGTTTTCAATATCATCTCCTATTTTTGTAATTTATTTGATGGGGTTATAATTAACTGGTGAAATATTTGGATCGATGATATAATTCAAGTAACTTATAGTCCTAGTGTTTTCCAATGTTCCAAAAACAACGAAATGGGATTTTAACAAAACAAAAAGAATACATGTGGGGTGAGTTGAGACTAGAGTGTTGAAGCAAGGTATGTTTGGCATCTTTGGGCCATTTTAGGTTGATCACTGAAGTTAAGTTTGTTGAAATATACCATGGAGCTCTTTAAGAGAGCATTGTTTGGTGAAATGTGGGATTCACTGTTAAAAATGTTGCTATGAAGGATCTCAAGAGAGGACATATTTCCTTTTATTCAAAGAAAAACCAACAAAGGACTTTCTTTTGTGATAATTTAGTTGCCTCTTAAAGAAGGAAGCTAAATTATCACAAGGCACTATGACACTTGTAAGAGAAATGTGGAAGCATACAAAAGGCACAAGAACTGTTTGAAAAATGCCTTAAAGAGACCTGTTCTCATGGACTGCGATGATTGCAGGGTATGCAACAATGGTTTGTTGAAAAAGCCACAGTAACTTGTAAGCAAATTTGATTGAAAGGATTAAATAAAAACTCCACAACCATTGCCATTATCCTCCTAGCCTATGTAAAAATTGGACCTTTGTAACAAGGCATGGGTATCCATAAAAGTATAACTAAAAGAGGAATTTCAGAGTATAACTAAATGAGGAATTTATATTGGGAGTGAAGAAAATGATTTTGTGTTATAACTAGGTGGATGCTAGGAATCCAATATACTCTATTTCTCATTATGATGATATTGTAAAGGAAGTGTCTTCCTACCTAAATAAGGTTGGATACAACCCAAACAAAATCCATTTGTACCAATCTATGGTATTGACGGTGATAATATGATTGATTGATCAAGAAACCATGATTGGTCCACTATTGAGGATCTTGATCAGGTTTCAGAGCTTAAATATCCTACAGAAAATCCTCTCTAGTTGCCACTTTAGGATGTTTAAAATATTTTTGGTATTAGAACTATATGTGTGGAGTGAGTCGAGACTAGAGTGTTGAAGAAAGGTATGTTTTTCATCTTGGGGCCATCTGGATTTTGACCACTGAAGTTAAGCATGTTGAAATGCACCACAAAGCTCTTCAAGAGGCATTTCCATGTGACAATGTGGGATTCAATGTCAAAAATATTGTTTTGAAGGATCTCACAGTAATAATTTCATGTTCAAAAACACATCACAGTCAAAACAAAACCCAAATTACCTAACAAAATTCTTTGAGCCGAGCTTCCATGTTATACTCCTCATGACTCAATCCTGACACAAAGGGATACTTAGGCGAGAATCGTAAATAATCATATGCAAGTCCCCTATATTTCATTCCATCAACATAATCAAAACCAGACTTGTCAATAATGCATGTAACTTTATTTTTATCTCTTTGGCCGAAAATCAGGAAACATGAAAATTCTCATTGAACCTAGGACTCATAGGAATTGTCATCTTACATCATCTGTATGTACGTGCAGAGTTTTCACGGTGTAATTATGGCATATAAAGAAATGTAGAGAAAGGAATACATGCACTCCTACATTTTCCTGTAATATTGGCTTCGAGGTGACAAGTTCGAAACTCTCCAAAACTTTAGATGATGTGAAACAAATTCGGCCTGAAAATGTGTCAGTTATGGGCATGGAAATTTTCTAGCATGTGGAGTGCACCTGCAAGTTTGAATATGCATCAAAATGGCCATTTCAGACGCTTTCTGTGCCGACCTTGGACATTTATTTTTCTGGTCAGATGCTAGGGTTTCCATTAATTTTGACTCAGAGTGTTCAAATGATTCTGAGAAAAAAACGGCTTCGCCATGGCAGCAACAGTCTAGATATTATTCCTGAAGGCAATGAGAATGAGTATGAAAATGGAAATATCATGGAGACATCTTCAGATTCAAGCGATACAGATGATGAATATGTATATCTTTATTCAGATTTTTCATGTTTTCTTGATAGCAGCTCTGAGAGCAACAATGGTGGATCCGGGTTTATTCAGATTCTTCATGTTTTCTTTAACTACCTTATAATGTAGATAATAATAAATATTAATAAACATCCACAATCACAAAAATTAAATGCAGGGTTTTTTCTAAATTGAATCTCGTAGTTTTGAAAATAAATTATTGGCTTTCATTGAAACTAAATATGAGATATTCGAAACAAAGAATCCAAGGGTTCTTGTAATTTAGGGATTTTTTGAAATTGAATCTAGCGTTTACTTGAAATTGACCTAAGGATTTTAATTGAAATAAGAGCCGAAGTTTAAAGAAATTACATCTAGGGTTTTTTCATTCCAGGAAATAGAGCTTCATACCAATAATGTACGGATTTACATCAAGAACAACTCATCGATGCAGGTTCGCAAAAAATAGCACAGGCATTGTGTCATTTTAGCATTGGGGTAGACTTATCTAACTCCTCCTCCTGAGGCTACCTGAAGTTTAACTAGGTATGGATCAAAACTTAGATTAGGGTTTGTTAAATACTTCGCTGCGGTGTTTTTGAGAAATTTTAGGCCGATTGCAATGAGCTCAACACTTATGAACAATGGTAACAGTGTGGAAACATCCACATATCCACCCCTGTCATGCATCTACTTGGGTATATCATATGGGACTTATGTTTCTTCGAAGAGAGCGCTTGATGCATCTGCAAGAGAGAGATATATGAATACGACATTTAAGAATTTAATGTGAGCTACAATGGCGGATGACTCATGGTTTAACCATTAACATAGAAAACAATACAAACAATACAATGAAAGCTTTCACCTTTGCCCTTATAGAGGCCAAATATATGGCAGGCAAAAACACCAAACACGTCGTCCTTGCAAATGTGGAGTCTAGAACTGTCAAGGTCCATGTATCTACTTTCGGTGGATGATTTTTTGCAAAATTCATGCCTAAAATATTGTTATCCGTTGTATTTCAACACATCCGGGAGGAGGAATGTGGTCGGTTTGATTTGACTATTATTAGACCCGAGAAGGTCTCATCTTAGTACTAAATGCCTTCGATGTAAAAATAATATAGGTCTTTATATTATTTCTACATTGTTTGATGCATGGGAAAGTGCATAGAGTTTATAATGGAATCAATACATGTAATTTGATTATGAAGCACATACATGGTGGTAGCATAGAAGACTTCTAACTAATTTTTGAGATAGTTGGACAGTTGCTACACTTATGGCATGCTCCCTAGATTCGGGAAATAATTTGCTCATAAGAGAGAGTGTGGTGATCATGATTATAGAATTTGGATTTGCAATGAAGACTGTAGACTAGGATTAATTCTTGAAGATATAAGGGATGCACAAGAGTGGATAGCTCTGAAGAATCAAAATAGGTGGAGCAAGGGATGCTTTCAAATACTTTACCTACATAGTAGGGATGGCCTCTTGAAGAGGTCTTGTAGAAACATTTTTATTCTCCTTACAAGCATGTTCCTTAGAGGTTTCAAAGAAAAACATACCTACTTGCCAATGAAAGTTTTATATAGACCATCCACGTCAACCACAATTCACATGTTGTGGTGAGAGAAGAAAAAAAAAGAAAATAATGTGATGCATGAGGAAGCATAAATCATACATATGATACATGGAACCATCTTTATGAAAAGGATAACATTGTAGTGGAAAGAAACAACAAACATCAACCTGGAAAAGGAACTTGTTTTTTCTGTACCCATTACTATGAAATAAAACCATTAACATGCATTACTATCTTCATGATACAAAATATACATATGGTAATCTTGTGGAAAAAAAACTACCACTCATTACCTCTACAAGTTTATGTAATGACCAAGCTTGGTTAGCTATATTTATTTTATGGTCAACCAACACATATCATAAGATTTTTTGGTTATTTTTTTCCATAAAAACAAAATCTATGCATGAAATTACGGTGGAATCATATTGCACCGCTTCCAAATTATATAAAATAAAAGCCTAGAAAAAGAATTTACATTACTAACATGGACTTGTTGCTATGCATGTACACATTGAAAACATCCACAACCTGATAATCTAACCCTTGTTTCTTTAATTCATGTCAAATCATATTTTCATGTTTGTTGTCATCAATTTTTAAGAGTCCATTACAGCCCTCTATGTCAAGGGTTTCCATGAGGGAGTGGGAACCTTCTAGTCTATTGTAGCATGTCCTTATGTGGTACAACTACTAGGCTCATGGGTGGATCATTTTTGTTGGAATTTTGGATCTTTGAAACCTCTTTCATAGCCTTAGTTGCAAACCTTTGAATGGGATCATACAATAATAATTACTTTATGAATCCTAAACAATTTTTCTATGATACTCATAAATGGTCAACATTTGATTAAGACACGTTGTCCTGTGTTTCAAAAGAAGAAATGAATTTCCAAATAGAATCACTTAGGACAGGAATTTGAGTAGAGTTTATTGTGAATTTGACATGACAGTCACATAGTATAGGAATTTTATTGTCATGCTCGTTGAATTTCTCTTTGAGGTGCATTATACTTCACTCTAGGTGATTGGTGGATTTGATGATTGTATGATAAACATTAATCAAAACATGAATTTATGGAGATGAAGAAAATAGAGGAGGCTTCTCATTACAAGGTTTGTCTCAATTGATATAATATTTTCCATGTTCCACATTTCTAAAAGCGGGTTGTTGAGTTTTGAAGTTTTGCACAATGTGGTTGTGGTAAAACACATGGTAGAAGTATTCAATTTAGATAAGTTATGCACAATAATATGATATTGGGGACACATGTGAGAGAGATTGGACCTAAAAATAGAAGTGGAAATTTATTTTAAATCGAGTAAGGAAGACTAAATTTCCTTACCCAGTTTAATAAAGGAGTGGAAAGTGTGAACTAATAGGATTTAATTACACCATACTCACCACCGATGTCCATATCTACATATTCATCTTCATATATCTGTATAGGCTTAATAATTTGATGAGAGGCAAAGTAGATCATTATTTCAAATCTTGTAGCCTAATAGGGATGCAAATATTCAAAATGATAATACCCACAATCTAATAATCCAACCCTTTTTATTTAATTCAACCTGAAATCTAATTAACATATATTTTTAGATCATATCTCGTTATGTCGGTTCAAATATTTTTGTGCTTGTGTCATCCCTCACAAGAGACACAAGTCATGACAAATAGATAGATTGAAAAGTTGGGGGCCAAAAAGTGGACAAGAATATGGAAGAAATCAAAACACGTACACGTTCTATTATAACATGATCACGTTTTAAATTGTCAAGTTTGGGATTTACCGAAGCATAATGCGTACATGTTACATAACAAGTACACATTACATAAGGCGTACACGTTATGCATACTATAAATAAAAAAAAGAGGCCTGAGCCTCTATCATTTTATCTCCCTCAAATGTGAGTTTCGTAGAACTTAACCGTGCCCTCGTGTTTTTCATTCAACTGATCTCAAGCTCAAAGGATCGTTTCGGATTGCTTTGGGAAGATCTGAATCGATGATGGTGCCATGGAGAAGAGATAAGCACAATTCTTTTCTCAAAATTACATTGAAATATGATAATTATAGATTAAAATTTGAATTAAATACATATTTTTTATTGTTACAGTTAGAGGTTAAGGGAATCAACCACAACCAAACCTGTTATTCCTATCATCCCTCCCGACACTCTCATCCCCTTAACACTCCCATAATTGCTCAACATCCCTCGGGTAGTCAAGAAGATTTAGCAGCCCACATAGTTGAAAACAAAATTGAAATTGAGGATTTAATCAAAACAATGAGGGATTCACAATCTATAAACCCCCACCGCCTCTCTTGCAAACACATTGGAGGCATTACTTGTTCAAATTGACATGGCAACGGGAAAATTGATCATTGGAAAACTTACAGAGAGGGTTGTAGGGTTTATTATTCCAACAAATTGTCATATGTGGATGTAAAGAAAAAAGAAATTTCAAAAGACCTCATATGCACCTTATTCACATGGACCCCGCACTAATTTTCTGTTTCATTGTCATGTAAATGATTTCCCATCCATTGGTGCAATAATAATTTGATTAAAAATAATTTTTGGGACCGATGGTGGATGGTGTTTGATTTTCCACCTTGTAATAACAACGAGGTGCCACTATACTTTCTGAGGAAACTCTATTGTGAGTTTATCCTCAACGAGATCCCAAATTATTTTGATTTTGAGATTTCTAGGGATGAGGAAAAGGATCTACACAGGATCGACTAGGTGCACAATGTGCACCTATTCAATAGGGTAGATTCCCCGCACAGAAGCCCCCTCACCTGAGATTTTCCCTCAAGTAGTGAAGGAGACAATAGAGATTGATACACTCCACGCGCTTGGGGGATATATGTGCGACCCTTGTTCGACATACGAGGGAGATTTCTGAGCCAGATGCTCATGGAGGTACACAGAGTATTCCCTCAGGGAGTACTAGCATGAGGCCACATCTTTTCTCATCATGTGGTAGCATATGTTTGGGGCCCGAGGAGGACGATACTTTCATGCGTACTTGATTTTGGTGCACCTGGTGCTAGGGGTGAACACGATAATGTCACTATGTCAGATGTCCTTTTGAGTGAGACATTTGGATTACATTCATCGGCGTCACCTTCATAGGTAAATTTTTTATGTTTTGTTATGTGTGTTACAAAAAGTTTGGAGTACTTGATTTACTTATATATGTTAAATTTTTGAAATAATTGTATTTGTACATGTATATGCATTGATATTACAGCGCGTGGGAGGTGCATCTTCATCCCGACCACAGGCGGTGAGCACCATGCATACACATACATTCACAGAGGTAATTTAGAATGTTAATTATGTAAAATTTTCACATACATACATATATATATATATATATATATATATATATATATATATATATATATATATATATATATATGTATGTATTAGTTTTGAAGTCAAATATATGTATGTTCTTGTATGTCCATCTAACTCACGTGATATACATGTTTGATAAAGATGTTGACTTCACTAGACACCCCACCATCTCTACGACAAGTAGATAAAGGTGTTTCTTTGTGATTTCATCTGCGCAACAACTCACTGAGGTATTCAAACAACACGTAAATTTTGTTAAATTTCTCATGTAATTCATATTATGTTAAATTACATGTTAGTAATGTCTTTCATTGTAGAATTATTAAATTATGTTAATAATGTCCTTCATTGTGTATATGCAAGAGTTACCTGCGATAGGTAGCAACCATGTTCATTTGATTCACATGCGGGTGGCGGGGTAAAAACAATAGTTCTATATTGATAAAATTAGTTAAAATATTGTCATTATGTACATACATGTACTTAGTTCTATTTTTACTAATTTTGATGTTAGATTTTCTGATCTTATGTGTATGTAGGGAACTTCAACCCCCTCCATTTTGACTTGAGGGCATGGACTCCTCCATCTCATCGTCTTCATACCCCGTTCGTACTGCAGGAGCTCCCGATGACTCATCTAAGCATGAGATGCAAATTCGGCATGATCGAAAACTTGCGGTAAGTTTGTGTATTTATGTAAATACTTTCATTCTAGCATGGTCTTAAATACATGTTGAAAACATATATAAATTAAGTTTTGACAAAAAAACATTGTTTGCATTTATAGGCTCATCTATAGGTGAGTATTCAGTGGAAGAGGACTCGAAGCATGGGCTCGGATGATCCAAAGTCATCTCATGGATCTCCATCTTCGTCTAAGGGAGGGCCTTCTTCGAGCAAGGCCAAGAGAGGGATAGATTTTGATGAGTAGGAAATATATATGTCTTACATGACATTGTTTTTGTATGCCTATGTGCATGGCATTGTATGTACGCCTATATGGCATTTGAACTTGATGGTATATGACCTATTTGGGCATTTTTGTATTTATTATGCACATTAAAATACTATTTGGAACTTGATAATTTTGTATGAGACCTTACATTTCTGAGATTATTTTGCATGAAACTAATATGATGTGCACTTGACAATATTTAAGACATTATGGATTATTTTTTCATTTATTGGTGATGTACATGTACTAGCATTTTCAATGTATAATATGCATCAAACTTTGGAAATCAATATTTATATAATGTATGTATATAAAGAGTTACCTAATATGAGTAATTATTCATTCAATTTATCAATGTGTATATGTGTATTTACCTTACTTGCACTTCTTCTTGCTCATGGTCTCTTTGTACTGGTTCCTATCTTATCATGCACTTACTACATTCTTTTATGCTTTGTAGTCTTCTCCCTATTAAAACACCGAGAGTCATCACAATTTGATGCCTTTCATCTATTGATATTTTGAGAATGTCTCTCCATATACATTACTCCAATGCTTGAGAATGTCTCTAGATGTAATGACATTCTGATTCAGACACTCAATGATTCTTGATTGTCTAATCCTGTCCAATTCATGTTATTACCTTTAAATCTGTAGGCATTTCAAGTTATTTGGAAATCACATCACACCCTTCACTAGGCTTGATGACTACCCCTATCCTTTTAAGCACTTTTGAAAGCATCCATGGGTTTATCATAGCATAAATTATCAATGAATGGAAGGTCACTAAGCCGTAGGCCAGCTGACTCCCATCCAGAACTAAACAAGAAATATTTACTAGGTGATTGATAACTCCCATGTGTTCTTAGACATACCCCTATCAAATTCATTCTTAAGCCAATCTAGTCATTCAGGGCTCTTAAGGGACTACTACGCTTGGATGAGGTAGCCCGAAAGCACGGGAGCATAGGGAACCAAAACAAAGCCTCCACTAGCATTCACCTGGCCACCCTAACATGTGTTGGTGTAGTTGGTTTGGTCCCATGAGCTTCCGTTTGCAAACTACAACCTCTGGCAGCCCTACACTAACTCAGACTACACTATTTCGCACGTTTGCAAACAATAGCACATTGGGAGAACCAAATGGAAATGGAGAAAACCAGAGAGAATTTTGTAGAGGGTCCCAACATGGAGGTCTCGGATCTGATGAGACATCTCTAGGTGCCACAGAGTCTGAGAAATCACCCATCAAAGATATGGCATGTTTGGGCCTCAGGGCTCTTAAGTGACTACGCCCGGACGAGGTAGCCTAAAAGCACGGGAGCATAGGGAACAAAAATGAATCCTCCACTAGCATTCACCTGGCCCCCACAATGTGTTGGCATAGTTGGTTCGGTCCCATGAGCTTGTTTTTACAAACTACAACCTCTATGACCCTACTACACTTGACTCGGAGACTGCACTATTTCACACGTTTACAAAAAATAGCACAATGAGAGAACCGGATGGAGATGGAGAAAATAGTGAGATAATTTCATAGAGGGACCTGACATGGAGGTCTTCGATCTAACGAGACGTCTCTAGGTGCCAAGGAGTCTGAGAAATCACTCGTCGAAGATATGACATGTTTGGGCCTCGGGGCTCTTAAGGACTATGCCCAGATGAGGTAGCCTAAAAGCATGTAGAGCCTAGGGAACCAAAAAAATCCTCACTAGCATTCACCTAGCCACCTTGATGTTTTTTCTTAGTTGGTTTGGTCCCACGAGCTTTCTGTTTGCAAACTACACAACCTCTACATGACCCTTTACTAACTCGACTACACACTATTTTCACGCGTTTGCAAACAATAGCACAATGAGAGAACTAGATGGAGATGGAGAAAACCATGAGATAATTTTTTAGAGGGTACTCAACATGGAGGTCTTGGATCTGATGAGACATCTCTAGGTGCCATAGAGTCCGAGAAATCACCCATCGAAGATATGGCGTGTTTAGGCCTTAGAGCTCTTAAGCGACTACACCTGGACGAGGTAGCCTGAAAGCACAGGGAGCGTAGGGAACCAAAATGAAGCCTCCAATAGCATTCACTAGGCCACCTTGATGTGTTGGTGTAGTTGGTTTGGTCCCACAAGCTTCCGTTTGCAAACTACACGCCTCTGACCTCTGGTAGCCCTGACGATTCAAATTGCTCTATTTCGTGTGTTTGCAAACAATAGCACAACGAGAGAAACAAATGGAGATGGAGAAAACCTGTAAGAGGATTTTGTAGAGGGCCTTGACATGGAGGTCTTAGATATGATGAGATGTCTCTAGGTGCCACGGAGTCTGAGAAATCACCCGTCGAAGATATGGCATGTTTGGGCCTCAGGGCTCTTAAGGGACTACGCCCAGACGAGGTAGCCCGAAAGCACGAGGAGCATAGGAACCAAAAAAGCCTCCACTAGAATTCACCTCACCACCCTGATGTGTCGGAGTAGTTGGTTTGGTTCCATGAGCTTCCGTTTGCAAACTACAATCTCTAGCAGCCCTACACTGACTCAGAATGCACTATTTTTCGCGTTTGCAAACAATAGGACAGTGAGAGAACTAGATGGAGATGGAGAAAACCATGAGATTATTTCATATAGGGCCTTGACATGGAGGTCTCAGATTTGACGAGACATCTCTAGGTTAATGGATTCCAAGAAATCACCTGTCGAAGATATGGCGTGTTTGGGCCTCAGTGCTCTTAAGTGACTATGCCCGGACGAGGTAGCCCAAAAGCACGAGGAGCGTAGGGAACCAAAAAAAGCCTCCACTAGAATTCACCAAGCCACTCTAATTTTTTAGCATAGTTGGTTTGGTCCCATGAGCTTTCGTTTGCAAACTACAACCTCTGGCAGCCCTACACTGACTCAGACTGCACTATTTCGCACGTTTACAAACAATAGCACAACGAGAGAACCAGATGGAGATGGAGAAAAACACAAGAGGCTTTCGTAGAGGGCCCTTACATGGAGGTCTAATAGCTAACGAGATGTCTCTAGGTGCCACAGAGAGTCTGAGAAATCACCTGTCAAATATATGGCATATTTGGGTTTGGGGCCTAGGGTTCTTAAGCAACTACGCCCGGATGAGGTAGCCAAAAAGCACGGGGAGTGTAGGGAACCAAAAAGAAGCCTCCACTAGTGTTCACATGGCCACCCCAAAGTGTTGGCATAGTTGGTTTTGTCCCATGAGCTTTTTTGCAAACTATAGCCCTCTCGGCAGCTCTACTGCGACTTCTTACCGCACTATTTTACGCGTTTTGAAAACAATAGCACAACGAGAGAACCGGATGGAGATGGAGAAAACCGTGAGAGGATTTTTTAGAGGGCCCTCACATGGAGGTCTTGGATCTGAAAATACATCTCTAGGTGCCATGGAGTTTGAGAAATCACCCATCAAAGATATGACGTGTTTGGGCCTTAGGGCTCTTAAGCGACTACGCCCGGACGAGGTAGCCTGAAAGCATGGGGAGCATAAGGAACCAAAAAAAAGCCTCCACTAGTGTTCACCTAGCCACCCCGACATGTTGGTTTAGTTGGTTCGGTCCCACGAGATTCTTTTTGCAACTACTACCTCGCCTCGATGACCCCCTGACCAGACTGACTTGCGCACTATTTCGTGTGTTTGCAAACAATAGACAACGAGAAAACCGAGATGGAGATGGAAAAATCATGTGAGAGGATTTTGTAGAGGGCCCCAATGGAGGTCTCAGATCTAATGAGACATCTCTAGGTGCCATGGAGTCCAAGAAATCACCCGTCGAAGATATGGCATGTTTGGGCCTCATGGCTCTTAAGGGACTACGCCGGACGAGGTAGCTTGAAAGCACGGGAGCGTAAGGAACCAAAATGAATTCTCCAATAGCATTCACTTGGTCACCCTAACATGTAAGCTTAGTTTTTTTGGTCCCATGAGCTTCTGTTTGCAAACTACATCCTCTGGCATGCCCTACACTGACTCACATTGCACTATTTTCTACATTTGCAAACAATAGTATGACAATGAGAGAACCAGATGGATATGGATAAAACCAAAAGAGTCTTTCGTAGGGCCCTAAATTTTTTTCCATGTTAGTATCTTGAAGAGCTTAAACCTTTAATTAAATGATTAATAAAATATAACTTAAATAGTCAGAGTAATAGACTAAATTAGCATTCTATTTCTCACATATAAAATGAATTTCTTCCTTCAAAAAAGAAACTATGGGTGAATGCTCAATCAAAAAATAAATTACAATTCTAAACGAGTTTCAGGCTCAATTATCAATACTTCATTGTAGTTTTTCTTGCCAGTATGCTACTTTTGGAACTACCTAGTTTGATTTGTGAAGTTGAAGCAACTGGGATTAATAAAAATAATCAACTTGGCATGTTGTCCTTAAGATTATCCATGATTCTATCGACAACATCACATAGATCTTCCATTCCAGTTAAGTTGTGATCCTTCCACGCTTCCCATTTTTCCTTTTCTTTGCTTCGTATCTTTAAGTTCTTCCAGATGTTTTTGGGTAATCAAATTGAATCTTTATGAATTTCAGGAGGCATTTCTTCTTGAATCATAGTGACATCTTCACCTAATTGTTTTTCTTCACGATGTTCATTGTCATATAAAGTTGAAGACTAAATATTTATATGGCCTTCGGCTTCTTTTTGAGCACAAACAACCTTTTGTAATGTCCAAAAAAATTCAAGCTCTTCATTCTATGTTTGATTGAAGATATTCATTCTTTCAAAATGAATAGTTGGAACATTGGTGGTCTCCCCAAAAAAACTAAGTTCATAGTCTACATAGCTGCATCCTATGGAAAAATCATTGAACATTGGTGGTTTCCTCCACCCATGCTTTCGGGCTAACTTATCAGGCGTAGTCCCTTAAGAGCCCTGAGGCCCAAACATGCCATATCTTCGACGGGTGATTTCTAGGACTCCATGGCACCTAAAGATGTCCTGTCAAATCTGAGACCTCCACATTGGGGCCATCTACAAAAACCTCTCGTGGTTTTTCCATCCATCATCGGGTTTCTCTCGCTCTGTCTATCATTTGTAAATGCACGAAATAGTGCAGTTTGAGTCAGTGTAGGGCTACTAGAGGTTGTAGTTTGCAAACACAAGCTCATGGGACCAAACCAACTACGCCAACACATTGGGGTGGCTAGGTGAACGCTAGTGGAGGATTTTTTTGGTTCCCTACGCTCCCCATGCTTTCGGGATACCTCGTCCAGGCGTAGTCGCTTAAGAGCCCTGAGGCCCAAACATGCCATATCTTCGACGGATGATTTCTCGGACTCCGTGGCACCTAGATATATCTCATTAGATATAATACCTCCATGTCGGGGCCCTATATGAAAGCCTCTCATAGTTTTCTCCATCTCCATTTGGTTTCTCGTTGTTAATCTATTGTTTGCATAAACGCGAAATAGTGTGAGTGCGAGTCGGTGTAGGGCTGCAGAGAGGTTGTAGTTTGCAAACGAAGCTCATGGGACCAAACCAACTATGTCAACACGTCGAGGTGGCCAGTGAAAACTATTTGAGGCTTTTTTTTTTGGTTCCATACACTCCCGTGCTTTCGGGCTACCTCGTCAGGCGTAGTCGCTTAAGAGCCATGAGGCCCAAACACGTGCTATATATCTTGATGGGTGATTTCTCGGACTCCGTGGCACTTAGAGAGACATCTCATTAGATCAATACCTCATGTCGAGGCCCTAAACAAAAGCCTCTCATTGTTTTCTCCATCTCCATCTAGTTCTCTCGTTGTCTTTATTGTTTGCAAACATGTGAAATAACGTAGTCGAGTCGGTGTAGGGTTGCAAACGTTGTAGTTTGCAAAAGAAAGTGGGACAAAACCAACTACACCAACATGTCGGGGTGGTCGGTGAATGCTAGTGGAGGATTCATTTTGGTTCCCCTATGCTCCCTATTCTTTTGGGCTATCTCATCTAGGTGTAGTCCCTTAAGAGCCCCGAGGCCCAAACATACCATATCTTCGACGAGTGATTTCTCGAATATGTGGCACCTAGATACATCTCGTTAGATCTAAATACCTCCACATCATCGGGGGACCCCTCTATGAAATCTCTCTCATGATTTTCTCCATCTCCATCTGGTTCTCTTGTTGTTCTATTTTTGCAAACATGTGAAATAGTGTAGTCTGAAGAGTTAGTGTAGGGCTAGAGAGCGTTGTAGTTTTCAAACGGAATCTTGTGGGACGAAAACCAACTACACCAACATGTCAAGGTGGCCAGGTGAATGCTAGTGGAGGCTTCATTTTGGTTCCCTATGCTCCCCGTGATTTTGGGCTACCTCGTCCGGGCGTAGTCCCTTAAGAGCCCTGAGGCCCAAACACACCATATCTTCGACAGTGATTTCTCAGACTCCATGGCACCTAGAGATGTCTCATCAAATCCAAAACTCCACATCGGGGCCCTCTACAAAATCCTCTTACGGTTTTCTTCATCTCCATCCGGTTTCTCTCATTGTGCTATTGTTTTACAAACATGCGAAATAGTGTAATCTGAGTCGGTGTAGGGCTACGGATGTTGTAATTTGCAAACAGAAGCTCGTGGGACCGAACCAACTACACCAGCATGTCGGGGTGGCTAGGAAAATGCTATTGGAGGATTTTTTTTGGCTCCCTATGCTCCCCGTGCTTTAGGCTACCTCTTCAGGCGTAGTCCTTTAAGATTCCCGAGGCCCAAACATGCCATATCTTAGACAAGTGATTTCTCGGACTCGTGGCACCTAGAGACATCTCATTAGATCGATACCTCCACATTAGGGCTCTCTACGAAATCCTCTCGCGGTTTTCTCCATCTCCATTTGGTTATCTCGTTGTCTATTGTTTGTAAACATGCGAAATAGTGGTCGAGTTAGTGTAGGGCTGCAGGAGGTTATAGTTTGCAACGAAAGCTCATGGGACCGAACCAACTACACCAACACATCGGGGTGGCCTGGTGAATGCTAGAGGAGACTTCATTTTAGTTTCTACACTCCCCTGTGCTTTGGGCTACCCTTGTCAGGGTGTAGTCCCTTAAGAGCCTTGAGGCCCAAACACGCCATATCTTCGACGGGTGATTTCTCGGACTCTGTGGCACCTAGAGACATCTCGTCAGATCCGAGACCTCCACATTAGGGAGCCCTCTACGAAATCCTCTCATGGTTTTCTCCATCTCCATTCGATTGAGTTAGTGTAAGGTTGTCCATTTCCAATCACCTGAATAATATAGGTGGTTAATATAGGTGGTTGAGAATTTTAATAAGATATTTTTACAATATAGGTGGTGAAATGAGAATTTTTATTTGTTTTTCCTTTTAATATTTAATTTTTCTTAGCTTCACTTGGCTTGAGAATAATAAATTCTCTACTGATAGTGCCAACCATGTGAAGGTGGAAGCTTTTTTGGCACCACTAACCTACATAAACATGTTAGTAAGCAATTAAATATAATTTTAAATCATAAAAATTTAAACAAAATCATTTAAGTAAATATTCAAATTAAATTCATGAAGAACATACCTTTGTAAATTCAATCCAATGAATCGCGAGGATCAACTCTATTCTTTGATAGTACAAGAATTGCTTCATGATCGATTCATGAACCTTCCAAAAATTTTGTTTAATGGCTGACCTCGATATTTGATCAATTTAATATTTTTTAAGGACCAAATGTGAATAGTGAAGTATCTTCGATGTACTTCATAGTCTTCAAACAACCAAATGTTTGATTTTTTGATAGGATATTATCGAAGCCAAGTTCCAGTGACTACCATTGATCCAGTGGGATACTCAAGGTCTTCACCATCAATGATTGTGGAAGTCAATTTTTTCCCCTCTACACAACGAGATAAGAAGTAGTATGTTCCCTCTTCATTAAATTCGTCGCAATAACTACAAAAATGTGCCCTATGTATCACAAAGTAAATTTTTTAGTCAATTTATAAATACATTAAGAGTTGACCATTTAATAATTTATAAATCTAAAACATGGCATGTACATATATGTATGTACCTTGTTGCACTAAATCAAAGACTTGGTCAAAGTCAGGTGATGTTGTCATTTGATTGAAGACCCTGTAAGTTGTAATGCTCATGGAACTTGATGTGTGTTGAGTGGAATTAGAGGTCTACAAGTCCATTCATCCACCCACTGTTGTGACTCACATTCATTCCATGTAAAATAAATGCATGATATATAAAAACATGTCATGCACCTAGTATAAATAGTCCAAGCATTTGCATCTGAACTACGGAATGAGTGCATATCACTTGATCCTGCAACTATCATACAATCTTCAAAGTTTTCCAGATGTTGTTCCTCTATCAACCAAAAATATCTATGAACCGTTGATCTCTCTTGAGATTCATGGCCCATATTCTTAACACACCAATCAACAATATTTTTTACATCTATAAATTTAGCACCATCCTTGAACTTTAACTCTTCTCTTGCAAGTTCTCTTTTCACACATGCTCCTGCACCATCATGCTCTCCTTTTCCATGCCCTACCTCAGTAAAAATCTAGATATGTTGTACATTTGTTTCTTTGTGCATCTTGCTTAGCCAATAAAACATTCGTGCATTCTTGAATTGTGATGTGCAGTTGTCGACCAAATGTAATGTTGATCAAAACTAATGTTCCTCTCATTCAAGTTCACATAAAACACTGGAAACACCCTTGTACATATTCTGTAGAATGTTTCTGATCATCATTGATGTAGAAATGATACTCTCTTAATATTTTTCGATCTTGCTCAAGTGCTTTCAGGAGAGTGCATGAATGTTATATGCATGAAAATAGAAACTTGCACTGAGTTATAATATTGAGACTGAACCTCCATTTGTGGCTGCAATGTGTAATTCTCTGTGAAGTCAACTATTGAAACAATAGTACCAAGTGGGAATGTGTCCTTTACAACTTAATTTTTCATCCAACCATCGAGCTCTATGTGTGTGCCTTGCATACTCATAAAAAATTTCCTCTCTGAATTTGACCATATATTCTGATACAAGTAATTGTTTTCTAACAAGCTCACACCTCTTAGATTCTTTTCCATATTTTAATTGATATGCCACCGATTTATATTTGGTGAAATCAACCAATTATTTTCCTATTGAATATGTACTCTCCTTGTGGATACAACTTTTTAGATTTGGCAAGCCACCGCATACATTGCACATTCCATCCAAACATGCTTTGTTATAAAAAAATTGTCTTGTTGATTTTTCACAAAATATTGTCGGAATAAATTCCCTTGAAGATTTTTGTGGGACATTTATTCCACACTCTTGCAACATGATGTCAGTATGTAAAACACGATGTATTTGACAAAAAAATCATAATGCATTGAAATTCAACATGATGCCTGCAACAACAAGTGGTACATGAGTGATTGATTTTCACATAAAAGGGTTTGCTCATTTCAAAGAATCTTTGGCTAATGTTAATTTGTGGATTTTCATTTTTAAACTTAGAGAAAAATTTGTTTGAGTCATATCTAAGAAATATTTTGCACATGATTCATGATTACAAGAACCTATTCTTCTTTTTTTATGTATCTCTTTATTGGTGACACCCTTGTGTTCTCATTCCAAAATTTTACAATTAATTCTTTTAGAATATCAGATGTATTCTTGTCTTTTCATGGAAGTATGCTAGAGAAATCCCAATAGTTAGTGTTATTGACTAACTCAAGATGTTTACATCTCTCTATTGCTTTCATTAGTGTTTTTTTGTTTAGCTTCAAAGCACTGCTTGTTTTTCTAATCAAGTGTTTATTAACTATTTTATCACTTATTATACAATTAGTTAGTGCACGCCATGTAGCATTACTATCTTTGGTGCATCTTTTGCCACCTATAGTTTGGTATGCTTTATGTATGTTTTCAACAATTGACACATTTTGATCAACAACATTAGATGTTCTTAACCCTAGGGTCTTCATTATAGGTCTCATCTTAATTAATTTCATCAATGAAATAAATAATTGACATCTTTGTGTGTCATTTAAATTCTCAAAGTAATTATCCCAAATTCCACTATCTTTTCTTCTCACGTTTCTTTCAAACATTTTTTTAGGCATTGGTTTTATAATGTTTTCATCAATTTCAATTAAGTGAATTGGTTTTCTTCGCAAAATGGAAGGAGGTGTTCTTAGAGGTGAAGATTCATTTACAAGGTTACTTTCTTCATTCAGTGTTTTCATACAAATTTTGGGGTTAACATTTGGATTCTCAAGTAAGGGTTCAACAATTGGATTCATATCAATTTCTTCATCCATACCAACATTATCATTCAATTAAATATCATTATTCATTGAAAAATCATTATTCATTGCAAAATCATTATTCTCTACATTTTCATTATGTATTTCATCCCCATTTTCTAATACATTAGCTACATTTGATATAGCGGATGTACCTTTCCCTGCTCGAAGTTTTTGCATTCTCTTCAATTTCTTTATTCTCTTCTCTTCCAATTGCTCGGTGTCTTGTTCTTGACTTTCCTCTTGTCCTTAGCTCGACGTTTATCACCCATGATTAGAAAAAATCAACTAGTGGGGTAGGGGAAAAATGAACTACTAAAAAATCGTGCAAGAATGTAGAGAAAATTGTAGACAAAATAGAATGTTTGCAGAATTCCCGTGAAAGAGATGAAAGGGACGTTGGGGGGCCACAATATATAAAACAAAGAAAAACACGTATGTGTTATTATGCATTATAACGCGTACGCATTTTGTATTTTCTCTTTTCCCAAGCCATGCCTCAAGGCTTGGGATCTAGTTTGGATCCCCAAGCCTGAGGCATGGACCTATATAAACATACAAACAACATGTTTTTGCAAGAAAATGTAAAAATTCCACTTCCTCTATGATAAATAAAAATAAAACAATCGCTCCATTTTTAAAAAATTATACCACGACGTAGAGCAGAGTTTCTTCTTTCTAAAAATATAAATTTTTAAATTTTCTGACTAATATAAGGTTTCCATATTATTTATTTTCTAACTATGCCTTTTATAGCTATTTTTTGAAGTTTAAATATGTCTATCTTTCATCGTGTATCTTTTTTTTGGGTGATCAAAAATTTAAAAATATTATAGTAGCCCAAACTAGGCATAATTCTATACATATTAAAAAAACTAATTTTTGATATTTTTGAGGTAGTTAGGGGGGCACGATTGGAGCTCTCGTTATTTTTCAAAACATGAAATTTTTGTACTAGAAAAATCTTAAATAAAAAAATATTCACTAAAAAAATCTAAAAAAATGGAGTCCAAACTAGATGTTCCTAGCTATTTTTCTACCAAAGGGTTTTCAAAAATACTAAATGGTGCTCAAAAATGGTGGGGGCACGAAAGTCACTCTATTATGTTTTTTAACAAAAAGAGAGCATCTGTTGGTATTTTAGTTTTTTGAACCACTTAAACTTATCTATTTTCAATAAAATTTAGTAGCTTAGAAACTAGACTCAAAATTCTACGATTCATATGTCTACAACATCTTAGTGCAAATATATCGAAAAACTCGTATAAGTTGAAGTTTTTTTTTCAAAAAAATGCGTCCACTTAAGACCCCTTTTGGGCCCCAACTTGGTGCACTTACCCATCAGTTGAGGCTTTTCCCATGATTCCCCTCCATGGATGGGTGAGATCATGCTAGACCAAGTGATACATCACAATCATTGACAACATATACAAAAACTTGCATATGTCTAAATCTATCCTTTTACCCATCACACCTTCTCTAAAATGACTTTCATCAGAATGGGAATATGTCATCACTAATCATAAAAACAAATACTTAGATGGGAGTAGGGTTTGGTTCATGTTAGTAATTCAAGTATCATGGATGATTCTCTTCCCCTACGTAAATAACAACCCCTTCATTGTAAACACGTAAGGATTTATCTCCCATGAGCAAGCAACATTGCCTTCACTACAATCTTGTAATGATTTTCTCCATTTTTAGGGCTTCAAAGAAAGAATGGTAGCCATAGTTTCGATGTAGTTCAATACCCTCCACTCCATGCATTTAACCATAAATTTTCCTACAACTGTCAGAGATGGAGTTGTTTCCTCAGACATGTGGAAGGTCACAAAATGATTGTACTTCAAAATCTACCTTTTTATCCTCATCATTTTTTCACCTATGACATGTTACACACAAGAGGTGTCATTCCCATTTGGAATTCCTTTCAGAATAATTAGTTATGACCATACTCTTCACATGGATTAATTAATATACTAGAAATTACATGAAAAATATGTGAAGGAATGTTTTTTTATAATTAGTAAATGGTTTATTTGGGAGGGACCATACCATAAAAACAAGAAGGTTCAAAACCACATTTACAAAGAGGGATTAGTGTTTATTTGACAAATGGGGACCAAACCCCAAAGCAAAGAGCATAAAATCCAAATAAAGCAGTAAAGAACAAAATCGGGGGCATCCTGGCACGATAAGAATCATGCATACAACAACCGTACAACACCACAAAAATAGAGGAGAAACAAATATTTTCAAAGTTCCTTATCATGTCTTTTCTTTATCCTTTCCACCACCATCTACTCCTCGTTATCTTCTTTGCGCAAAGGAAAAAGAAAAAACTTCAAGGGTCTTTATAAAGATGTGACCTTGAAGCAACGATGCACAATCCATCATAGATTTAGCAATGACCCCTTGGTTAGAGGAATCTTGTGATATCCTAGTAAATTCAAGAGGATTAGAGAGTGGGTGTTGTGACTCCTTCTCTGATTAGTTTGGGAAATCTTCATTGGTAGGGGGAGTGGCAACCCTTGATGGGCTCTCCTCAACTAGATTTGAAATGACCATGAGATGTTTAGGAAGAGATTCCTTCCACCACATTGGTTTTCTATTGCGCTTGCGTTTGGAGTACTTACAGTTATCCAAAATATGCCCCATTTGAAAGTAACATCGATATCCGAAGGTTAAACACTCGTAGTCGATCCTCTGTAACCAATTTTTTTCACCGATTTGTAGACTAATTTCTACTGGAAGGTCTTGAGAGGTTTCAAGATCTACTAATATTCTAGCATAAGTTGTATGAATATTCTCAAATATTATGTCATATGATTTATCAAAATATCCTAAAGTATCTTCTATAGCTACCAACTGTGCACGAGTTGTTCCAAAGTTGTAATGGGAGTCATAACAAGAAAACCCAAATAGGGTAGGTATCAAAGGAGTCTTTTAGTGGATCAAAATATGGATACCATGGTTTGGACATGAGCCCATGTTCACCCTAAACCTAATGATGGCCATTCTTCAAGGGTGTCAAAGACAACAATAAAATACGCTTTAGCACAGGGATAAAGCTCAATATTACCTTTAATATTTTCCTTCCATCTTTGAGAAATCTAGTCATGGAGCTAAGATAGATTAGGCCAGAACTTGTGAAAATTTTAGATAAGGTAAAGCTGGGAGAGATCGCCTCCTCCTTGAGAACCTTTCGTAACAAATATTCCTCTATCTTCAACATTAGATTCTTTTGCGATGGTTTCATAAACTTTCCCATTTTTCTAGTGTTGTCCATAGCTTGTTTGGAAACCACATCGTAAAGTACTTTACTGAGATCATCAAAAAAAAATTGAGTAAGGGATGCATGAGTATCGGTCCTACCACAATCGATCCTTGTTTCTCTTCTCTGTTTCCAGTAGATCTCGCCACCGATTTGCTATTTCTTACATTGGGGTCTCTTTTTTTCCTCTTGGGAATTATGACTATCATATCTAAACTTGCATGCGAGAGGGAGGAGGAAGAGATCCCTGCCCAAATCCATTTCCTTATTCACCGGATGTGAATATTTCTGCAGAACTTTGGGCTAGGATTCACAGAGCTAGGATTTCCCTTTCTCGCAGAAAAAAAAAAACATTTGATGTGTGATGGAATGTTCAAGGATATGTATTATCAAAGTTAAATTTGAGGGAGCTAAACATCAAAAGAGGAGGAAGGGAAATGCAGAAGGGGGTTTTTGGGAGGATAAGTTGGGAGTGAAGAAATGTTATTGAGAAGTAATGTAAAACTCTTCTTTCTTAATACCTTGCATATATGAAATACGTGTCATTTGTGTCAAATGTTTGATGTAAAAAGGGGGTACAATGTGAAATTCATTAAAGCAATGTAATTTCCAAATATATTTAAAAACAAGGTGTGGTTGATGAATATTTTTAAGGAAAACTTGCATATTTTCGAATCCCAAACTCTCCATATGTTAGATATGAAAACTCTATGTTTTGGGTTCCTTGAGTCACCGATTTATGCATATTTTAATACTTAATATGAATAATTGCTAGTTAAAATGAATAGTTAAGCTTAACATTTCCCGCATAATATATTGGAGAAAAACAAGTTTTATTGGCATGAAACGCTTTATTGAGTGATCTTAGGACATCGAAATCATCATTTTCTTAATTTATAAACAATACTTAAAGCAAAGATAATTAATTGTTATTTTCTTCAAAGAATTTAAGGTTGTAGGTCAACATCAATAATAATATGCTATAATGTCTCCCTACATTGCAATATTTTGGGGATGAGAGATGATGTTTTAACTTACATAACATAAAATCAGTATTATATTACAAATTTAATAATGAAGTGGTTCATGAGATATCCACATAACAATAAACATGAAACAATTTCCACATGTTAGAAATATAAGATGAAAAAGATAAATACGCTGTTTGAATGTGGGAAACATATTGATGTCCTTTTTCATGGTAGACATTCTTCTCTCGAAAAAGAACAAATGGATGTAGGGTGACCTTTCCTTGGTTTACAAAGGGTTAGTTATATCCAACATAGGTAGAACAATGACACTTAAATTATACTAATTTTGATAGCTTGGTCTACTTTTATGTTTTTTTATAATTTTTAGAGGTGAATTTTATTTGAGATATTGAGTAACATGAGTGAACATAATAAAAACTAGCATCGAGCTTAAGAATAATGTTATATTGTATTGTTTATCCATATGGAGAGGTCACTTAGTAAGCACCATTAACTTGTCCATCAATTCTAGGGTTCTAACATATTTCCCTTACACAACTCGAATGAATTGATATTTTTGAAATAAATTAGATTCTCTATTTTTCATTCTTCATTTTTTTACAAAGATGTCATTGTTTTCAATTGGATCAAATTTCATTTATTATATAAGAAGAATACATGAATTGAAAGTTAGAAAGAAATATGTAAGCCGTGAAGTATATACCTACATGTACCACACATATTCCACAACTCAATTTTTTCTTACCCAAATAATATATGTTATCTTTGCTCCAATTTATCATCTCAGTCTCACTCACATTATTTACGTAAGTGCAATTTGTGCTTAAAGAGGCCAAAATAAGAAAATAGGGAAAATACAATATGTTCCAAGTTTGAAACCCAATCATAATGTTGAATTCTTGTATCACTTCAGTAGCCCCACTTTTAGTTTAATGTCGGATAATTACAGGAAAACATGTGATGCACAAACAATCAACGACAATTATGCCCCTCCATCGATTAGTTTTATGAGTGGTAATTTACAAGGGTTTTTTTACTAATAAAACCATCAAAGTGTACCCTATAAATTCTACGTGTGACAGAGATTCCTTGGTTTCTTAATTTAAGATATGATATTCTTACTCTAGGTTGAAGCAATTAATTTCTTGCCAATTCTAGCCATGGAATTCATGAAGAAAATAAATAGTATCCATACATAAATAGAAAAGTGTAATACTTGAAGCATGTTGGATACACATGCGGTCAAAGCTAACAAAAATAAAAATGACAGCTAGGAAAAAGATGAAACCGATGATTGATTAAAATAGGATCTCGACTTCATGTTGATAACACACATTTGTAATGACTACCAACTATGATTGTTGAGCAGCTCCATGAACAAATTTTTAATTGAATTGTGTTTCATTTGTTAGATAAGATGAATAAATGAATGCAAATTTAGAAATAAAAATGTGAGACTTAGATGTGGGAATTAAATACTGCATGTCTCACACCTATTTCATAAAGCACAATTTGTTCAATCGCATATCACTTAGGCTTCATAAAGCTTCCTCACATATGAGACCCAACTATCCTACAAGTTCCACTATTAACTCAACAACTCTATAAGTTAATATATTAAATATTTATTTAATATATAACTTGCAAAATAGGGTTTCTTCTAGAGATGCATGTGCCATAAATCTCGAAATTATATAACTAGTTCAACATTTTGAACACTAAAGTCAATATGTGATCTGAAACTTCACATGATTATTCATTAAATGAATTATACTTTTATGTTTATTTGATGAATAAATTACAAATAAAATTCTTAAAATAAAAATAAAAAAATTATTTAAGATATTTGTATTAATTTGTCATTAATTTTTTTAATGTTCTAAATTCATTTCACAAGTATCATTTAATTCACTAATTCCTTTCCTCATAATTCTCAAGATAACACTTGTTACCTAAAACCAAATAATGACAAGCACTTGTAACTCTATAAAATAAAACACCATATTTATGTACATAATCTGTAGCGATGACATTTTCAAAAATATTCTATAATAACTAGTACAATTTAAATATGCATTTTAACTTTCCTATGATCATGGTTATGTCTCTCATATGCCACCACTCTAGATCACTGCGAAAATTATGGCAACCCAGCCAAACTCCATTTCCCATGAAAACCCATTGGGTTGTATTTGGAAAGTATCATTGCGGATGACTTGTTTTTTGCACAACATTTGAGAAAGAAGATAAGGTTAGGAATAATTTATTTATTTTTAGACTTATTTTCTTTATTTTCTTGATAATTGACAGCAATAAAACCTAAAATTGTCAATTCAAGAGAAAAAATTAAAATAGAGGTTTATTTTTGGACTAATTTTCCTTATTAGTACTTGCCAAGGCAAGGTAACTATAGTAATCATTTTCTTATTACTTATTATTTCTTTCAACCAATCACAATCAACTATTTTTCTTTAATATGGTCTTCACAATAGTTTTAAACAATATATAATTTTTAATTCATTTACAAATACTAATTTTCTCGTATGTGATTGGTTGATAGATTTTTCTACTTATTCTCATTATTCACATATAACAAAATGATGTCATAATCTTGTAACATTAAGCCTCCGAAAAATGGAAAATGATATATTTAAGGTAGATTTTTTGGATGGCTTGTCCCCCATAAACATCAAATTATTACGTTATTATTTTAAACACATTTGATAACATTAATGAAGTTGTAATTACTTATTTATTACTTTCCTTATCTCATTGATTCTCATTGTTGTCCTCTGCATGCTTTGAGATTTAAAAAATGTAGGGTAGCGATGACAAGGACAAAGACATAAGGACTAGAAGTGCCGAAAGGAAATATGTCCTGAAATTTCCAACAAAGATAGATCCAAGGTTTATCATCATACATCGACCACATTTTGAATTTCGCATATGATTTGAAGTGGCATAGCAAGGAAAGGAATCTCTTCAGCAATAGCAACAGTAGTGGGAGATAAAATTTGGTGGATTTCATTGGAATTGGGATTTCTCGGGAATTGTTGAGCTCAAGAATTCTTTGTATTTGAACTTATCGAATGTCGTATTTGTTGGAGAGATCCCTGAGATTTGGTGAACATGTCCAATTTTTAGCACTTGGATATTTCTACCGATTACTCGTGTTCATGTAAAACTAACTATGCTATGTGAATTGAAACTAACACCTAATAGCTCCAAAGCAAAGTTAATCAAACAAGAACCATCAAGATAAGAGCTTATAGAAACTAACTTCTTCAAATGCATGAAACATGAATGAATCAAACTAACATACTAAGCCATTCCTACTCTTTAGATTTCTAACTAAACATGAACCTAGTTAGATCATTTAGCAATCAAAGTTGATTGTTGTTTGCCTCAAGAATTGAGGATGGAATCTCACCAAGAAATGGCTACAAGGCCATTTTGGATCTTCCCATACTACTCAAATTTGAGTGAATGGATGCAAGATGAAGAGGATAATCCAAATCAATGGAGAATTCTCAAGATCAAAATGCCTATAGTTTTCACTAATGCAAATGAGGTGTAAGAAGAAAGGTAAGGAGGATGGTTCTTTATATAGCTTGCTAGTTTGGGCAAGGCTAGCAATTTGATGGATGTGGGATAAACCCCAAAGAGGAAATACAAAGGACATGCATGTTTAATAAAGGATGTGCACTTTATGTGAATTGAGAGGGGTTTAACTAATTAAATGCAATTAATTAATAGGTAGGGATAAGCTTGTAGAAGCTTTTAGGGGTGTTTAGAGTAAAATTAGCCTTTGATTTGGGGAATGTAAGAGGGGAATTTGATCCAATATCCGATGATTTATTGATTTAGAGTAATGACCATAATTAACTAACCCAAGTAGAAGCATACATTAATTAATGGAAGGTCGTTAATCAAAATCTTGAGTGATAGGAAGCCTAATTAATTAGAGCAATGTAATTAATTAACGGGAATAGAGGGAAAATGGTCGTTTATTGACGAAGTGTTGTCAATTGATCAAAAGAGAGTGAAGATCATGGTTAATTAGCGAAGTGTCGTTAATTGACCCAATGAGAGGAGAAGATATGTTTATTTGATGAAGTGTCGTCAATTATTAAAATGATGGGAAAGAATATAGTTAGTGTAATTTAAGTATTAAAACTGCGTAAGTGGATTTTAGGTGTCTACATTTGCCCCTCTTTGGGGTGGCATAAGCGACGCCACTTCAAAGATAGTAGACAAGTATAAACAAGTAAATTTTGAAGGGATATAAGAAAAATTAGTAGAATGAAGGATGCCCCCTCGAGTGTCGATGGGGTGATGGAAGAGGTTGATCGACGATTGAAAAAGATGAAGGAAACAAATAGAAGAAATGTGAGGGGGAGGGGGATAAAAGGTGATCCCTATTGCCCCAAGTGATTTGGAAGAATAGTGTTGATAGAAGAAAATGATAGGGAAGAAAAATGAAGATGAAGAGAATGGAAATAGATTTCATCCAACTGATGTAAAAACAACTTTATTTCATCATGTTGCTCATATGATCTATATCATTGGCCCTTATTAAAATATACGCATACAACAAAAGTGTATAATAACATGAAAATCTATAATATGAAAATTTTTTCATTGTTAAAAACTAACTCAATGTAACATACATAACGTAATGCAATACGAGAAAGTACACAAGCTAACCTAACAAGGAAACAAGTACAAACACACATACTCAAACAAACAATGTTCAAGACAGTTGCACAAATGTTTTTGTTATCAAACTTCAATTTTGACCTGTGTAAATTAACGACAAGGGTTAAGAATGGCACCCCAAGAAAGGATACATGTGAGGTGAATAAACGAAGGATGTAGAAGTCCCATGAAAAAGCAATCGTGCACTATGAAACTGCCCCAAGCAATGTGTTTGTGCAAGGGAAGACAAATATAACAAGCAAACCAACTTTTGTTGATGGAGGGTAGATCCAAATGATCCGCGAGTCGTACACAAGAACATGTGAGAATCAAAGAAAACTATTTTTAGGACAATTTTGATGTTTCAAGATTATGATGCATTTGACACAGGATTTAGCCGCATACATGCTTATTACCAATTTTTTTTTTTTTTTTTAATTTTACATTTTTTAGATTTTTAAGAATTTTTGAATTTTTTGAAATTTTGCAAATTTTTAGGATTTTTGATTTGTAGGAACAAAATTAGTTGTAAGAATTACAAAATATGTGGTTATGCGAGAAAACACTAGGTGTAGTCACAAAATCATGCACTTTAGATATTATTTATCCCAGTTTCATACTACTATTTAGAAGGTTCTTGAGTGAAGAAAGTACTAATTAACCCCCATCTTTTGGCCATCTTATTTTATTTTATTTTTTCATTCCTGACATTTTACATCCATATGCCCAATTTGTTTTGGTTATTTTTCTTTATTTTAGCCTCGATGGGGCATCCAGCTAGTGTTGGGCACCCATGGGCACCCCGATCCTTCTTGAACTTTCCTGCCACTTTTTGGGCTCTTTCTAGTTGTTTCTCCTTCTTATCTTTTTGGTGGTCGACCATTTCAGGGGTTAATTACAAAATTAGATCAAGAGAACCCTATAAATATAAAGTTATGAGACCATAATGAGGGACCTAGCACTAGTCATTACTATCATCCATCTAGAGTTGCATCCATATATTGCATTAGAGATCACTTGCATCCACATAGCTCCATCATCAAGGCACAAGGCTAGGCCATCTGTATCACACTTCATAGGGGGAGGGATTCTATTCTATTCCATTAAAAATTCTATTAAATTTTCTACATCCATTTATTATTCTCTACTTCACAAAGTGCGACCGACACAAGAGAACCTAGGGCACATTATGTACACACTCACCGAACCGCATTTGGGTCTGAAATTTAGTGCAACACCGAGTTAGTAATCCCGCTCTTATGACAACCAAGTTCAGTCAAACCCATTCATTTGTATTTTTATTTTATAGGGATTTATGCTTGTTTAGGTTTTTTTATAGGTCTTTCTATTCATATTGTATTATTGGAGACATCCAAGATACAAGGAAATGAATATGATGTAACACATAACAAAGGTTTCAAACCACCTCTCAGCCCTATGAAATTCAGTTCCAGATCTTTTGTTGAGACTGGCAGGCATCCGGTTTGTAGTCCGAGCACGCGTAGGTGCCCCAGTCCCTTTCTAGGTGCCCTAGTCTAGCCAGATACTGGATCTATCCTTTTGGGGAATTTACACAATCATTCCTACTTCCATATTTTCCAGTCACCTTTGCGACATAGTCTTGCAAGCATCTTTTATTCAGCCAAGTTTTTCCCTTCTATCTTGCACATTAGGGTTAGAATTTCCTTTTGCATAGTTGTTTAGGTCATTACATATTATTTTACTACATTTTATTTACTGCATTTATATTTGTTCATAGATTACATTAACTATAGATATACCCCATTATCCAAATTTTTCTTAATCATTTTGGTGAACCGAGAGATTTCAACACTTCCTTCATTCACAATTTTAGTTTCTTCATTCATTGCTTGTCATCCTAGGGTTTGGTCATCATGAGTATCTCAATCAATGATTATTTGATTGCAAATCCTAATTTACTACATAGATTCCAACACTTTCTTACTACTACTTGCATTCATTTTGACATGCATCCCGACTCGGTTTATCAAGATTTTATCGATAATTTTTCTTCACATATAGTATTCAAGTCTAACATTCCCACTGATGTTCACACTTTTGATAATGACCCACCACTACATATCATCTCTCACATTCATAATGTTGTTATTAAGTGTACTTTGATTGATAATGGATTTGAACTTAACTTGTGTCCTATGTCATTCCTTGAAGCTTTAGGTCTTTCTCGCTCATGATGTTAGTCCATCTTCTATATCACTGCATGCTTACAATGGTTTTGTCCACCCATGTCTTGGTCATGTTACATTACCTATTATTGTTGGTCCAAAAATAATCTATAATGCCTTTTTGTTGTTGATTTCCCAGTCTCCTACAATTGTCTACTTGGTAGGCCATGGCTTCATGCCATGCAAGATGTTGCTTCTACTATCCATAATTGTGTCAAATTCTTACATGATAGCATTGATTGTATTGTATTTCATGATCATGACCACTTTCAAGTATTGTGATAGGGATCCTAATACCAGCCTTCCTATTCCATGCAAAAATAATACAGATTTGAGCCTTAACCTCGAGAAGAACCACCTCACTTAATACCTCTTGATGATACAATTTGTGTGATAGATGCAATTTATTCTATGCCACCTTTTACTATTGTTGCTATGATTCCTTATCGGGAACCTATCCAGTCCATAAATGTCATTCTATCACATAAACCTTCACATTTACCATCTCCCTTATCACACCCACCATTTACTTGCACACTCTTCATGAATAATTCATACTCAAAACATATTCCATTTGATAATATGTATGATGAAACCATATGTACACATGATGGTTTGGCTTGCTTAGGCTTGATTTTCTTTTGATGACCTCTTTCCTACACCATATTCTCATCATCTTTATTATGGGTATGTCACCATCACTGCCACTTATGGTCTACATATATTTCACCTCATGATATTTATTACACACACTCCTCAATCTTCATCACTTACATTAGGGAAATCATGGCTTGATTATATTGGGGGAACTCTAGATCTTGATCATATAGACATATCATTTCCTATGCCCTTCCAACATTTTTTCATTTGCAATAGCTCTTTCCTAGGATACACTTAAAATATCACTCGTTGGTATATGAATGATTTTCCACTTCCTTCATTCACCAATGAGAAATATGTTATAGGAAGGTAAAACTTATGCCTTAATGGATCACTACGTGATCAACCAAACACTATGTCTTATCAAGTCACTAATGCTTATCCATTCGACTATGATCCTGAGAGCGATGATCTCATAAATGACATTACATGATGGCCTCTTTCATCATGCATACGTTGGGGGAATAGATTCACATCCCCATCTCTCTCATCATCATATCATCATAGGCACATTTCTTATCTTTGCATTATCACTCATTTGCATCCTTACATAGTTGTACATCACACTTCTAGAATTTTCACATACCACATTTTCACATTATTATACATACATCCCATAATCATACGCTTTCATCACTGCATACATCAAATGACAGGACCTTTGTTCTTCATTATCATTGGTTAGTTTACTCACTCATATATACATGGGGGCATTGCATCTATTACACCCTCCACTCACCCTAGCATCTATCATCTTTGCATTTGCATATAGGAATTCTCATCACATGTTCTAGCATCGACCACTACCCGATGAAACAATCTTGTGCTTCGGTTCAAACTTGACTGTTGAGGGATTACTACAAATGAACCCCACACATTGCACACTAAGTATACACACCAAATCTATTCATACATTATGCGTCATACACCATACACTCTATATTTCATCTACAACATTTTGACATTTGGGCATCTTACATCATGTTAGTCTTCATCATTCATACTTGCATCTAACATTCCATACTATTCCTCATACATACTACTTTTAGTCTACACCATACATTACATCTTATACATCATATATTACACATTATACTCCTTACTTGTTCATATTTCATCATTACGTATATTATATTTTATTCTATGTGGTGCACACGCTTCCCTATGAAACACTTTGGTTCATCGGTCCATACTCGACTACCTAGGGTTTACAAATCAAATGGACCTTCCCTTCATCACACATTTAGCATTCAACCTTTCATCATGTAACATTACTAGGTTAGTGACATATGCTTTAGGCTAAATGGTCACCCTTTTTATCTTTTTGAAATGATATACACCTTAGGTTACATCACCACTCCCTCTTTTCATCTTGTCATGATATATGCTTAGGGATAAATCATCACTCATCTATTCATCTTATAGTGATATACACTTAGGGATAAATCATCACTCATATATTCATCTTATAGTGATATACGCTTAGGGCTAAATCATCACTCACCCATTCATCTCATAGTGATATACATTTAGGATAAATCATCACTTATACATTCTATCTAGTCATGATATATGCTTCATCTATAGGGTTCACACACACATCATTTATAGGTCGCATCTCATCAATACACATACACATTCATCACAACACGTTAGAAACAACACACACTTTGACCATTTCCGATGTTGCACTCTCATTTATGGTTCATTCTTGACTGCTAAGGGGAAAACAAAATGAGCCTCATTACATACATATCCATCTACTCAAGGGGCACATGGCTCCTATCACTCAATTTTTCATTCCATTCCACCCATCCACAACATACTACATATTATGGTTTCTTTTACTCTTTCTTACTTTTTCTTATTCATGATCACTTTATTACACATGCTAGTTAGCTTACTTGTATTTCATTTATCTATATCATCCATACATGCACATTCACACCTTTTTCTAGTTTTGATCACAAATATAGGTCTCTTACATGCAGCATGGATGCTCACCTTCTACCCTTCCTACACTGGTCATTGGGGGCATCCACATTCGTCTCTCATAGGTGTTATTGTTTCATTTTGTACTTATCACTTTACATTACTTTCTTATACATGATTTTGACATACTAGTTATCTTTCTGGCATGCTAACGGGTGTTTCATGTGTAACATTTGTTAATAAGGGGTATTTTATTCCATACTTATTTGTTACATTGTATGTTATTGTTTTCTCTCGTTTGCATGCCTTGCCCTATGTTTGGTGTGCACACTTTTTAATTGTTTATGACCATGATGGCCTTGCATGTATTACGAAATCATGAGTGATGTCCAATGTTTTTAGTCCACTTTGTGTGGCTTAATTTTTCTTCTTTCATGTTTACTATATTGTTTGGTAGCTTTTACACCATTTGCGTAGCCTATGCACATTATTTTCTATATACATTATTTTTCGTACTAACACTTTCTTTTGGCTAGCCTCTTGTTTATGCGTGCCTTGGTTTCTACCAAGCATTTTCCAGGGTATAGTACATGTGGTTGGTTCTCTTTTGGGGTTGTATTCTCCTATCAGCGACATCACATGCGTCCCCAAAGAGGGAGGAATCATTTTGGGTTTACATAGTAACACAACGCATTTACACCGGTTTACTTGAGTGCACTTTCTGCCCTTGGAATTGTGGCTTTACATACAACGAGTGGGTTCAGACCAATGTACAAACCCCGTACAAATTTTTTTTTACAGGACATGGCATCCTTTACATTATGGGGATGAAGTTATAGGCACAAAGGTTGCATTGGTTGTTCCTTCCTACACTATATCCAATGGCGTCGATTCACCCAAAAAAATTACGATACAATGATCTCTTCACACACATTTCAAGGAAGTAGTTAAAGGTTGGAAGACATAGAGAATTTCCTCCGTATACTTATTTTATCTCATCGGATCACTCAAAAACCCCGAGAGTACAGGATATCCTTCTACACCCTTTCTCTCGACATGGATCAAGTGCACATGTTCCATTTACACTCTTTCATTTACATATTTTACATTTACATAATTTTACATGCATCTTTTACATTGCATTTTTTACACATACATATTTGACTACTTGATCATTTTCTCCTTGCAGTCCAACCGTATGAGAAACAAATAGTCAAATGAGGGCAACAACAATAACAACAACATCAACAATAACCACTTTGTGACAACACACACTATACTAACCATGCAGGTACATTACACACATCAACAACTACACACACGTTTCTACCCTAGGTTCACTCTCATCACTTTTTTTTTGTGAAATTTTCATCTTTAGTTTCCATGCTCCATCATCTTTTTATCATTCCATGCTTTTTCTAGTCCATTAGCGTATTTTCTACTACAATATTCATAGACATTAGGTATGCATCTCTATCTACTTTATGTTATCGAGATTTCCACTCACCAACATAAAGTGGGGGAAAAATGTAGTCACAAAATCATGCACTTTAGATATTATTTATCTTGGTTTCATATTACTATTTAAAAGGTTCTTGAGTGAAGAAAGTACTAATTAACCCCCATCTTTTAGCCATCTTATTTTATTTTATTTCATCATTCCCGACCTTTTACATCCATATGCCTAGTTTGTTTTGGTCATTTTCCATTATTTTAGCCTCGATTGGGGCATCAAGTATAGTACGGGGCACCCATGGCTTCCCGATCCCACCATGGGTGCCTCAATCCTTCTTGAACTTTCTCGCCAATTTTTGGGATCTTTCTAGTCATTTCTCCTTCTTATCATTTTGGCAGTCAACCATTTTGAGGTTAATTACAAAATTAGTTCAAGAGAACCCTATAAATATAAATTCATGAGACCATAATGAGGGACCTAGCACTAGTCATTGCTATCATCCATCTAGAGTTACATCCATCTATTACATTGAAGATTACTTGCATCCACATAGCTCCATCATACAAGAATAAGGATAAGACATTTTCATCATACTTCATAGGGGGGGATTCCATTATATTCCATGCACACATTCTATTACATTTTCTACATCAAGTTATTGCTTACTATTTCACAAAGTGTGACTGGTACAAAAACACCTAGGGCACATTATGTACACACTTACCAGAACAACATTTAGGTTTGAAATTTAGTGCAACGCTTAGTTAGTAAACCCACTGTTGTGGCATCCGAGGTTAGTCCGACCCATTCATTTGTATTTTTCTTTTTTAGGGATTGATGTTTGTTTAGGGTTTTTTACAGGTCTTTCTATTCATCTTTGATTATTTGTGACATCTAGTATGGGAAGTAAATATGATGCGACATTTAGTGAAGGTTTAGGACCACCTCCCACCCTATGAAATTTAGTTTCAATCTTTTGCACATGCACCGGGGTGCCCAATTTGTAGACCATAGTGCCCATAGGCATCCCCGTCCTTTTCTAGGTGCCCCAGTCCAACCAGATACTCTAGATCCATCCTTTTTGGGGCTTCTGCATAGTTGTTACTAATTTTAGAGATTCTAGTCACCTTTGCGAAAAATTCCTGCAAACATCTGTTATTCAGTTGAGTTATTTCCTCTTCTCTCTTGCACATTAGGGTTAGCATTTCCTTTTACATAGTTGTTTGGGTCATTACATATTATTTTACTACATTTACAGTTGTTCATAGCTTATATTAACTATAGATATACCCCATTATCCACATTTTAAGTTAATCATTTGGAAGCAACAATATGCCCAGGTAGTAGAAAAGGGTCGTCAAGAAGAAAAAACATGTCCCGACATAGCAAAAACAAGAAAAAATGACTATTTATTAAAAATAATCATAACGGTGGGTGCTAGAAGAATCAAATTAGTTATCCGGCCCCCGAGGGGTGAGAATAATAAAGAATTCAGGAAAAAAACTATATATAACGGGTCGAGGGGTGAAAACCCATTATGATGAGTTAATGTTATCCGAGACTTTGCAATTTTATTTGTGATTTTTCGATGGCGTGTGAGAGAAATGGCTCTGGTTTACGATTGTATGCAATGCATGGACATAGTTTGAGAGTAAATGAGGCTTCCTACCGATGGCCTTCAAGTATGAAAAGAAAAGTTTTAAATTTAGATCTCATTTAATTACATTTATTTCTGGTAGAAAAATGTGTGGCAATGCTAGCGCGGCCTCTAGGGAATGTAAGCATGGAGGTGGGGCATACGAGTGGAGGTAGGACATATGTTGGTGTGTATATGTGGATGGTGCATGCAAAAGCATGTATATGTGGACATAAGCGCATACGAGGGCACGTATACATCAAAATAGAAGCATTAGCGCATAACTAGGTCAAAATAATTAGTGAGGGCATGAAAGTGTGAAAACCCATGCACTGGTGTGAAAATGGTGGTGTTAGTGCTAGGCACGCTTATGCTAAAATGGGTGAGCTAGCACTAAAGGAGAGTGCTAGCGTGAATGGTCAGTTTTGAACGGATTTTAGAAGAAGTTAGTGATGAGTAGAGGAAATTAGATGATGTGTTCTAGAAGAAATGATGTTAATAAGTGGTTTTCCTGATCTTGTAGATTGAATTACCAGATTGGAGATGTGGTACCTACACACGCAACTTCGAGCCTTTACGAAGACCTCACGGTGTGAGAGGATTTATCTAGGGATCTATTTTGACCTTATCAGATTATCGTACGTGGATCAAATGCCACATATTTCTCTGGATCACATCCTTCTCATAGCCTTAGTGGAGAGATGGCATAGTGAGAGCCAAACCTTCATATTTGTGACCGTAGAGATGAGTGTCACATTAGAGGATGTGTGGCACATACTGAGAGTTCCTATCTAGGGTCGATTGATTACATATGATGATTATCATAGTTGTATTCTACGATACATTGGGGAGATGTTTTCTCTATCCGATATACCACGTTGGGGTATGTCATTTCATTTTACATGTGATTTTATGATCATCGTCTCTCTCATGTACCAAAGTATTCCTAATGGCACTTGTTAGTGGAATTTTTCTTCCCGACAAGACATTCGCACAGTTTCCCTTGATTCTCTCTCGGATTTATACATGGTCTCATTAGTGAATAGGTATATTGTTGGGGCCAACACATTATAACACATCTTTACTAGGACTTGTACTTGATTACATACCACGGTCAGAAGACTATGGGTCCAACCACATTACTACATATATGGTCATGGGAAAATGTTTCTATTGGTCACCCCTCAGGAGTTCTACAAGTTAGGGCTCTAGATGAGCCTTCTATGATGGGTTTGGTGCTAGTTGGTGATGATATCCGAGATCACATTGGAGACACAAAGTTTTACAGGAATGCATTCAATGATATCCAATTTTGTATGGTGACATGGTGCCCCTACAAATTATACCAGTGGCCTGAGGATGTTGTAGATCTCAAGACAAAAGAGGTTAACCACTTTTTCATTGGTAGCTAGGACTATATCATTGAGTGGTACAAAGTAGATCAAGTGCAAAGATAACTTGGCCATGTATAGGTAATCTCAGGTGACGAGATGTGGTATGGTCGCAAGTTTAGAGAGACATTTGACATATACCCACATTTTAGACCACGAAAGGCTTGAGATAACTTTCAATAGGTGGTTTCATAGCCTTGGATTACATTTCCCTGTGTAGTTGATCCAGAGAAAAACAATAGGTACAACAGATGCCCAGTGCAGATCCCAAGTGCAGGCGTGGTCCACAAGTTCACATGCCTTTACAAAGAGGGTTATCCCATATGTGCCATTATAACAAGTTATCCTCTAGGTACAGATTCAAAAGGGACATATCTAGATTCCACAAGCACCCTTATCACCGCTACATATTGTGAGTCCACCACATAGTCCGCCTAGGGATGGATGGGATGGAGGAGATGGGGGAGATGATATAGATGGGGGAGATGACAAAGTTGGTTGGGATGGATGGGGTTCTCCACCTTATAGTCCAGTGGGTGGAGTATGGAAGGAAGAGTACAGGTTACCACAAATCTCTCCTTCAAGACATGTTATTCAGAGTCTAGGTGATCTATCTACCTTGAGGCAATAGTTACAAAAGGTCACCATAGATAGGGACCAGTTGTAGGATGAGTTAGTGAGCATGAGAGCAGAGCACAATGCACTCCAGCAAGTAGGGACATCGGAAGGAGTCCCAGATCTAGTATTTTATTATGATATTGTCATTGGCAAGGCCACTTATTACATAGTGGTATATTATAGAGCCTTCCTAGTAGGTCGAGGGTGATGTATTATAGTCCGATAGTTGGCAATTGGTCGAGATCAAGGTCATATAGGCCATCTCAGCTTAGTGAGATCAGTATAATAGCCATCATCTCACCATGGAGCTTCCACACAGTAGATGCCACCATCAAGACCTGGGCTAGGTAATCCATGGGTATGCAAGATTCATGGTTGACTCTCTTTATTTTGAGGATGTATTTACAAATGTATCTATTTTTGATGTACAACTCAATATGAAGGCATATTTTTGAGATAATATATATGTACTATTTTTTATTATGCCTCGATATGAAGGCACATTTTTGATCCATTCCCATGATGGCATACTTTGTATCTAATGATTATGTACTTAGACACATTGTATATGGACATTGATATTTTTGACACATTTACATGATGATGATGGAATTTATTATGATGTATGATTATATCACATGTGTTTGATTTATGAGATAGAATTTGATGATATCACATTATTTTTGATGAGATACTTATGATTTTCCATGTTTTTAATTTTTGATATTGGTGAGGGGGGGATAGAAGGTGATCCCTATTGCCCCATTGATGATATGGTAGGATGATAGTAGCTTAGCATACATGTTGGATGTTTATTTTCATGATGATGTAGCTTAGTCATTATTGATGATATATGATATATGTGATGTTAGATGTGATGATATAGATGATGATGTGATAACAAATAATGTACAAGTAACAAACAAACACAAAAAAAAGTTAAAAATCTAAAAATATACACACTAAACAACTTGACAACACAACTATGTACAAATATATACAAGCATGAAAAACATATTGAATATAAACAAGTAAGAATGAATCTAATCAAGGAAAGAATAGACCAATATAAGAAGTATGTTAAACAATACACTATACATGATTTACAAGTAAGTAAGTAAAGCTATAGAAGGATGTAAAAACAAGCAAGAAAAGTAAGAAACAAACAAACAAGTAAGAAAATCACTACTATGTTCTTTTGAGACAGATTTGAGACATTTTGGCATTGTTTTGGGAGTTTTGTGAAATATTGTTATATTGTTTTTTATTTTTATACGAAATGGGTTTCTAATGTTTTGGGATTTTCTAACATTTTAATGTGTTTGGAATTTTCTAGAATATTTGAATGTTATTGTGATTTTTAGAACATATTTGAATGTTTTTTTGGAATTTTTCAAACATTTTATGAAGCTATGTATAGGAAAATAGAGAAACATGGATGGCCTCAACGTTATATAGGAATGTACAAGGAAAACACAATGTGTATGTGCATGATAGAAAAGATGTGAAGACTCCTCCAAAGATTCGATGGGAATGTACAAAGGAAAACCCTTGACATATTTATAAGAGGAGGATCAACCAGATCAAGGCTACAAAGGATAGGCTCAAAAGAATCTCGAGATATAGGAGAAAAATAGATTTGAATAAAGAAAATCTACCCTCAAGATGTGAGATGATTGTGAACAATGAATCCTCCCAAGGTGTCAGAACTGGTTTTCACCAAAGGACCTATCCAAAGTGCCACAATTGCGTGGTTTTCACACTTGGACAAACTGATTTCTCTTTACTTTTTTCTTGATTTTTTTGATTTTTTTGTATTTTGATCTTTTTAATTTTTTGTTTCTTTTCTGATTTTTGACATTTGCCCCATGCTTAAGCGTAGAACCACTTGAGATGCATGGCATTCATAGGTTCACGTAGCTCATCTCTAGTAGGATGGGAAAGTTTGTAAGCTCTTGATCCATATTTTTCTACCACGACATAGGGTCCCAACCAATTTGGTTCGAACTTACCCTTCTTTTCTCTTTCTTTGATGGTATTGAACTGGTTTTCTTTAAGGATGAGATCCCCTACCTCAAATTGGTGAGGTATGATACACTTGTTGTAGCCTCGAGACACTTGATTTTGATACACTTTTAGGTGGTTGAGTGCATGAATGTGTCTTTCATCTAACAACTCTAGCTCTACTAGTCTAGCCACATGGTAGTCTTCATCTTTGTCTAAATAATCTCTGAGAGATATTCTCAGGGAAGGAAGCTCAATTTCCAACGAGATGATGCCTTCAGGGCCAAATACTAGGGAATAAGGTGTAGCAAAAGTATGGGTACAAATGGAGGTCCTTTAATCCCGAGAGGAGGGATGGATTTGTAGATGCCAATTACGACCAGTTTTGCTTACCATTTTCTCCATGATGCGAATAAGGGTTTTATGGAGGCCTATGCCTATCTACAACCTTGGGGGTAATAGGGAGTAGACCAATTTAGGCGTATCTAAAAGTGTTGGCATAATGCTTTCATGGTCTTGTTCTTAAAGGACTTACCATTTTCAGCTACAATGGTGGAAGGGATGCCATAACGACAGATGAGATGATTCATGATGAACTTGGAGATTTGGGCACCGGTAACATATGTAAGAGGCACAACCTCTACCCATTTGGTAAAATATTCAGTGGTTGTAATGATGTGGGTGTAACCATCTAAGGAATTTTGAGTGAGCTTCCCTATGAAATGTAATCCCCACTTGGAGAATGGTCATGGTGTGGTGATCGACTATAAGGATTATGCAGGTACATGAATGAGATTTCCATATTTCTGGAAAAATGAACATTTCTTAACATATTTATAGCAATATGATTCCATGGTAGGCCAATAGTAACCTACTCTTAAAAATTTCTTTTCTAGCACCATTCCACTCATATGAGTTTCATTGATGATAGCTTCGTGCACTTATCGACTTCATGGATGGAATCATTTGAATTAAGACAACGCAAAAATTTCCTATCATAGCCATGAAAATAGAGGGTGCCTCCAAGGAGGGTGTAATGAGATATTATTTGGATTAGGTTCCTTTTATTAGGATGGGAAATATTAGGAGGGAAGGTACCATCTTAGAGGTAATTGAAAATGGGTTCATACTGGGGAAAAAAACCAACAACTTCACAAACCAGACATGATTTTGGCATGTCATATAAATACATTTGTATATTTTCAAAGAAATACAACATATCGTTGTTCCCTATTTGAACATGAGACAGGATCTTACTACAGCCATAGCATCTACAAACCAATTTTGTGCTCTTGGGATTTTCTCAAAAGTAATGCGCACAAAGTATTCTTTGAGAGTTTCCACCATTTTCTTATATGGGATGATCTTTTCATCCTTAACCTTGTATTTGTCATTGAATTTATTTATGATTAACTGTGAATCTCCAATGACTTTGAGTTATCTAATATTCCATTTGATAGTGAGTTTCATCCTTGCAATGAGTTCCTCATACTCTAATATGTTATTTGTACATGGAATAACTAGACAGAAATCTCAAGGAATGAAGTCCCTGAAGGAGTGACGAGCATAACACCATATCCGAAACCATGGAAAGCGAATGATCCATAAAATTGTACTTTCCAAATGATAGATTCTTCAATATAAATCATGGATGCGTCTCTGAGATATAAAATCAACTTTTTTGTTCCGGTAGAAGGTCTTTATGTAACAAGTCCAGTAAGCACCTTTCCTTTTGACTTTTGATTTACATATTTGATATCAAAATCACTGAGTAGGATGATCCAATTAGCCATCCTACTAGTAAGTGTTGGTTTAGACAAAAGGTATTTTAAAGGGTCAAATTTAGAGATAAGCTTGGTCTTGTTGTTTAGCAGGTAATGGCGAAGCTTTTGGAAGAAAATGTAGATCAAGAATTTTGCGCTTGTTACTCCGTCCAAGTTAATGCACCAAACTAAACACAAAAACCCGAAAAACTCAATAAAATCGATACACGATGAAGATGTAGATGGATGAGGAAGTCAATGTAGATAAGACGGGCGCACACGAGCAATTCGCACAATAGATCCAAATAACCTGCAAAACACCGATGCTTGACAGAAAAAGACCACGTTAAAAGATATTTAAGTGGACTGCCTGAGAAGCGGGTCCGAGAAGCGATAAGCTTCCTCGGCGGATGTCAGTCCACGTTTTCAATTAAGAAAAGAAGCATACATGATAAAAGATGTAAATAAAGACTAGATTTTCTGATTGCAGTAATAAGAATCTAAACAGCAGACAGAAAGTACAGAAAACAGGGAACTATGAAATAAATGCTGGATTTGTGTTACCTGTATCCTTTTACCTATCTGCAGAGAAATCGGCGTCGACTGGGTAGAATCGGCGTCGATTGAGACTGGTCGGCGTCGATTGAGGAGGATCGGCGTCGACTGGATAAGATCGGCGTCGACTGGAGACAGATCAATCAATCAGGGACTGTGCGACAAGATTCGGGAATTGGAAGGTGAATGTGGTCTGCTGGATGTGCCGAAGTTGGCGAGATACTGGAACAGAGTCACCAGATGATAGATGGTCGTGACAGGGACAGAGTAACGGTGCTCCTCTCAGGGATTGATTTGGACAGGATCTGTCCTAATCTGAGACAATTGATGCTAAAAAGATCTCTCTTTCTCACACCCTGTATCTCTCTCGCTCTCTGTTCGTGCGTAAGTGCTCTCTTTTTTCGCCTGTTCGCTTTTTCGCTCGTTCGTGATCTCTTTTCGGTCTCTTCGGTCCTTAGAACTGAGTTCTGGACTTGCTTTTATAATCGGCGCCGCTCCTAGAAAATCGGCGCCGACCATATGGGTCGGGCGATCGCGGAAAAGACTCCCGAGGTGGCCAAAAATGATCGAAAAAGATAAGACTTATCCCGACTACGGGAAAATATCCCGCTTAGGGAAGATTAAAAATAGATGTGATACATGGATAGAATAAATTTGGGGTGGATAAGTGATTAAGATGCATGGGAAGAAGCGTAATTAAATATTTAATATTTAATCACTCATGGGTAAGATGTGATGGGATGAATTAAATTTGGAATAAGTGATTAAATCACAAATTGGATAATATCCCAAGGGGATAGTTGGTGACGTAAACGTGCCCCAGGTTACCTAAGCAAGTAAACGGATGAGAGGGACACTAAATTGGGTAACCAATTTTAAGTGTCTACATTTTGCCCCTTTTTGTCAAGTAACTTGCGATAAGCAAGGTTATGAGACAAAAACAAGGAGATGGAAGAAGAGAAGAATTTGTGGTGATGTGATCCCCCTCAAACTAGGGATGGGATGGATGATAGAACAGACGATCCCGAGTTTGAAAAAGGTAGATGAAAACGCAGGATGCCCCAGTCGGATGTCTGGAGTAGATCTGATCATTGATGACGCATAAAAATAAACAAAAAGGCAGCAACCTAAGGAACTCACATTGGTAGGGAAAACTAGCCGGTCTCCTCATGAGACGACGTTAGTGCCTACAGACCCATGAGGGTAAGGAGAACTGCAAAAATAGTCAGCATCTAGAGAGAGACACATTGGTAGGGACAACTAGACGGTCCATAAATCAGACGACGTTAGTGCCTACAGACCCGTTTAACTCTAAGCTGCCAAAAAGTACAAGTGTCCCACGCAAAGGGAACAAACCCGAAATAGACAATGATATCGAAAAGATGCGTCAAAAGGCAAAATTCAGCACACCACAATGATCAGATAGATAAGTAAGCCAAGCATCAACACTATGGCAAACAGACATGAAAAATCGGCGGCGACCAAACTAATCGGCGCCGACCAAAACAAGCGGCGTCGACCCAAAAAATCGGCGCCGACCAATCCAGACACATATAAATATGCGAACGGAAAACGTAAACGATTTATTTGCAACGTGACGATTGATTCAGAGAAAGCCAGATTTGTGATTTGAGCATCATGGAAGCCTCTGGGAGCGGACAGAAGCGCAGGAGGACACGACCTGGGGTAAGTGATCATTTTCGAACCCACTTTTCTTAATTTATTTTTTTTTGTTTGATTTTTTGTGCATGGGAGGCCAGGGTCTGGTTTACATCCGGCCAGGCAGTCGGCGCCGATTGGTTTAATCGGCGTCGATTTGTTTTTGGATCGGCGTCGATTAGTATTAAACGGCGCCGACTGAAATGAACGACGCCGATTTTACCAAATCGGCGCCGATTGAAAGATATTCTTTTTTTTTTTTTGGTTTTGGAAGATGAGATTTGGGGAAATAAGAGACTAATTATGTTTTTGATGTCGTGGATGCAGGCACGAGAGGCTCTTCATATGAGGGATGCCATCCCTGAGCTATTGGAGACGATCCTTCCTGATGTGACAGATGCAGACTGGCAGCATTTAGAGCTAGCCGGGCTCGGGGGTTTCAGATATTATAGACGAGTGCCACGAGATGTGGAGCTCATGCGGGCATTAGTGCGACGGTGGGACAGCCACACGTGCACATTTTGGTTCAGGACGGGTGAGATGACGATCACCCATGAGGATGTATTCAGGATCCTCAGATTACCGATTACTGGGGACCCGATCGAGATCACACCTCGGGAGCAGCAGCAGAGGGCCCTGGTGTGATTATACAGAGATAGAGCAGATGACTCGGAGATAGTATCTGGGGCAGTGAGGATAGCCTCACAGTACAGGCAGGATAGCCCTCGGAGCAGGCGGATAGCCTTGATTCAGATGGCTATCTCCTATTTTGCCCTGCCAGACTCAGGAGGTGGGAGATTCCCATCAGCACGCTAGATCAAGCTGCGTTTGCGACATCTTCGCAAAGATGATAGATAGGTTTTTGCCTTTGCCGATGCCCTGATAGCTCAGGTATATTATGAGCTATGGATGTACACCACTGGTCGGAGGACAGGGATCGATGTCAGTTTTGTGCTTCATTGCTGGGCATATGAGCACATAGCAGTGATCAGGCCATCCGGGCTTCCTTGGATGCCAGCAGCAGTGGGGGGTGTTGATTATGGATTTCGGAGATGGCGGGCTGACATGGCCGCAGGAGATACAGGTAGATCAGCCGAGTGGTACTCTGAGCGTTTCAGGACGCTTACACCAGATCAGGTCATCTGGAGGCCATATCGGGCATTCCCGACATGGGCTGGTCAGGACGCCCACTTGGCAGCATTGAGACGGAGTCGGGTGGTCAGGGGCCGGAGGCCAGATATGTGGGAGCGAGTCCCGTTTATGCGGATACTGAGACAGTTTGGCCTAGTACAGACAGTACCGGCCACCTACACGCCGTATAGGCGGGATAGCAGGGAGACGGATTTGCCGATTTTGATCCCGGCAGACCCATTGAGAGAGGCCCCACCCTCCACAGACAGTGATGATGACGCGGGGGTGGATGAGGGCTACGCAGCATGGTACGACACAGAGCTTCCACGACATCTCCCGCCCTCTATAGATGCTGATGAGGAGGACATAGCTGCTACGCTGGACAGATTAGAGGGAGAGCATGCCACCCTCACACAGACACATCAGGTAGCTCTGGAGGAGATCAGGGCTTTGACGGAGGAGAGGGATGCCCTGATTGTGGAGAGAGACACCGCTCGCCAGGAGCGAGATACAGCGATCCAGCAGAGGGACCGCTACTTTCGGCACAGGGAGGCCCTCAGGGCCAAGTACGGAGAGACTGGTGCCACATCAGAGTCTGGTACACAGGGCACGACCCTAGGAGGGGCACCCACCAGCGCCACAAAGGCCCGGCCCCAAAGAAGACCAAAGCAAAGATCGCGTTACGAGCACGAGTGCGTGAGCCTGAGCACGTACCAGTCTCTCCTCGCTGAGGTGAGATATTACGAGGATGCCCTAGCGCAGCATGCCCCAGATGTGCCTCGGTACGGGGCGAGGAGGAGAGCAGCGACGGCTACGGCGAGTGGAGCCTCAGGCGGAGGGAGCACTGGGAGAGATCGAGGTGGGCCGAGACCTCCAGCAGCAGGCGCATCGAGCTCGATAGGCGGCGGCCAGGAGAGACAGCCAGGTGCAGAGGAGGGTGGAGGAGATAGTGTCCTCCACGCTTCAGATTTTACCATATAGAGATTTGATAGATTTTGTATTTGTATAGTGATGTAGCCTCGATTGGAAGGCATTGTATAGATGGCTTGATTGAAAGCCACCCATTTTTGTACAGACACACATGTATATAGATTTATCATGTTATTTGTCATATACTTGTACTTATGCTTTTTAGTTTTGATATACATGGGTAAATGGATATAGATAGAGGATAAAATAGATGTGATTGGATAGATATAGACTGATAGATGATAGAAATAGATGTGATTAGATAGATTGAAATGTGGATAAAAAAGATGTGATTGGATAGATATAGACTGATAGATGATAGATGTGATGTGGATAGAACTTTGATAGATGGATATGATGTAACTTGGATGTACATGTGTTTAAATATTTTGATGGATAGATAGACAGATGTGTTTGATGTATGGATTAGATATAGATAGATGTAATGTACCTTGGATGTACATTTTTTTTTTTTTTCGATATTTTGATGGATAGATAGATAAATGTGTTTGATATATGGATGTAATTGTAATGAGAAATGAATACAGATAGATGTTTTGATAGATAAGATGAACTTAGATAGAAGATAAATTTTGATTGAATTAACATGTGAAATGCCAATTTAACAGGATGCAAGACAAAGAAATGGAGAATACTCCTTGCAAGAGCCAAAGATGAAAGCGGAAACAACCGTGACTTAGAAGAGAAGATACTCGGAGAAGAAGAAAAATGATAAGTTGGACTTCCAACCGACCATAGATAAAATCCAGAAAGGAAACCAAAAGACCAAGCATATAAGGCCCTATATAAGATTAAAATAAATCTGACACTAACTAGTCGCAAACCAGATCTAGGATAGAAATGGAAAGAAAAGTAAGTATCTTGTCGGAATTTACAAGGGACAGGATACATGTCCATGATAGGAAAATAGGATTCTCCATATGATCGACAAAAAGGTCCTAAATCTCAGCTTCATGATTTTGACAGAAAAGCAAACTGATCAATGCGGGAAGTTTGCTTGATATGGAAAGACTGATCGATGCGGGAAGTCTTTCAGTGATGCTAAAAAGTGTATAAACTAACTGGAAGGCTGATTGATTACAAGAAGCCTTGAGTATTTCTTTGAGAAACAGCCGTCCTTCAAGGGAGCGGTCTGTATTTTGAATTTTAATGATAGCCATCCTTCGAGGGTATGGTCTATGTTCTTTTTGATTCACTTAATAATATATATGGATAGCTGTCCTTCAAGGGATCAGTCTATCTTTTGGATAGCATCTTCTTCTTTTTTTTTTTTTTTTTTTTGAAACTTTTTGGAAGAAGCTGAGTTTAGACCTAGATAGATCAGATGAAGGGGAGGAGAACATAGAAGAACATGTACTCATGCCCCGAGCAGATCCGATTAAGATAAGTACTTGGGACAGATGAAGTGGTGATTAAGGTATTCCTACCATGAGGAGGAACATATCCAAAAGAAACGTGCAATGAGTAGAGCCACGATACTCATATTTAAGGGAAACGAGGCAATAGGCGGAGAGCCACACAATTTCAAATCACCACGAAAGTAGATGACTGGTTATTAGGACGGATGAAAGATCTGGGTTGCGACTAGATTTGTGTAAGATAGATTTTAACAATAGAAGGGCCGTAAATGCAAAGCATTAAGAGGTTCCGCTTCGGGTACACCATCCATGGAGGACAAACGATAAGCCCCAGACCCATACTTATGAGTGATAATGTAGGGGCCCATCCAGTTGGGAGCAAACTTACCACGTTGACTCCTTTCGAGTGTAGTGACATTTTGATTTTCCTTAAGAACAAGGTCACCAATTTTGAAGTCACGGTGTTGCAAGTGCTTGTTGTAAGCACGTTTGACACGCTCAAGATAGACTTGATGATGCTCAAGAGCGTTAAGACGCCGCTCATCTAATAATTCAAGTTGTGCTAGACGATTTTGACGATAATCCTCATCGGAGACAAATTCTCTGAGAGAAACACGGAGAGATGGGATTTGGACTTCCAAGGGAAGGACAGCCTCAGACCCATAGACGAGAGAGAAGGGAGTAGCACCAGTAGGAGTACGAATGCTAGTCCGATAAGCCCAGAGAGCGAAAGGGATATGTAAATGCCAATCCCTACCAGCTCGACTAGTTACCTTTGCGAGGATATTACGCAAAGTTTTATTGGAAGCTTCGGCCTGACCATTAGCTTGAGGATAGTATGGAGAAGAAAAACTGAGCTTGATATTAAAAGCGTTGCAGAGATTTTGCAAATCGGCGTTCTTGAAGGACTTACCATTATCTGTGATTAGCTTGTGTGGAACGCCAAAGTGACAAATGATGTGTTGATAGACGAAATCAACTATGGGTTTAGCCTTTGTTGAAGAAAGAGGGATAGCTTCTACCCACTTAGTAAAGTACTCAGTGGCAGTAATGATAGAATGATGACGTTGTGAAGAACGGGGATTGATGAGACCAATAAGATCAAGACCCCACTGCGAAAAAGGCCACAAATCCGCCGCAGGTTGCAAAGCCTGACTAGGGATGTGCGTGAGATTGGAATGTTGCTGACACTTGACGCACTTCTTAGTGTATTCACAACAATCTTGATTAAGAGAAGGCCAATAATATCCCAAACGTAAGATGCGCTTGGCTACAGTTAAGCCACTAAAATGTCCACCACAGATACCGTCATGGACCTCCTGGATAGCTTTAGATGATTCATGGGTTTTGAGGCATCGAAGCAAAATACCATCAAAGCCGCGTTTGTAAAGAATCCCGCCTAGGATAGTATAGCGGTTGGCGCGTTGGACAAAAGATCTTCTACCATTGACAATGTAAGTTTTGTGATTAAGAAGATAATGACAAAGCTTAGAAGTTACGAAGAAGAGAGCGCAACATAGTTTTTCAGCTTCGGAGTAACGTGTCTCATACTCATGGAGGGTGCGACTGATGTAATAGACAGCTTGTTCTTTACCACAAGTGTCCCGATGCGAGATCATGGCTCCCAGAGCATGGTCAGTCACAGAGATATAAAGATAGAAAGGCTCCCCCTCGCGTGGAGGTGTAAGCACGGGTGGAGAAAGAAGATAAGCTTTGAGATCATCAAAGGCCTTTTGGCAATGCTCATCCCATTCAAAATGAACATTCTTACGGAGGAGATGGTGAAAAGGTTGACAACGGTCCGACAATTGGGAGATAAAACGACGCACTGACTGAAGACGTCCTTGGAGACTGCGGAGTTGCTTCAAGTTAGACGGGGGAGGCATCTCAAGGATGGCTTTTATTTTTGCGGGGTCGACTTCAATACCCCTGATGGAAATGATAAAACCTAAAAGTTTACCAGTGAGAACGCCAAATACGCATTTAGATGGATTTAGACGAAGACAAAAGCGGATAAGCCTCTCAAAGAGAGGTGCAAGGATGAAAAGATGATCCTGACGACGCTTGGACTTGCCGAGGAGATCGTCAACATAATCCTCCACAGTTTTGTGTAAGAGATCATGGAAGATGTATGTCATTGCTCGTTGATAGGTTGCTCCTGCGTTCTTAAGGCCAAAAGGCATGACACGATAACAAAAGGTCCCCAAGGGGTTATGAAGGAAGTCTTATGTTGGTCTTTAAGTGCGATGAGGATTTGATTATATCTAGAGAAACCATCCATAAGAGAAAGCATCTCATGACCGCAGATTAAATCTACGAGTTGGTCGATATTAGGAAGAGGAAAATCATCCTTTCGACAGCAAGATTAAGATCCCTAAGTCGGTACAAATTGAATCTTCCCAAAGAGCCTTAGTTCTTGGTACTACATGGACACCCATTGCGGATAATCAATGGGTTGGATGAAGTTAGCCGAGAGCAAGTTACCGTAATTCTTCTTTAACAAGAAGGGCTACTCTAGGGTGCATTTTACGTAATTTTTGCTTAACTGGTTTGATGTTGGGAAGGGTAACGATATTGTGGACCACAATATCGGGATCGAGTCCTGGCATATCCTCGTATGACCAAGCAAAGGCTTGACGATGTTTGGAAAGAAAAGCGGTAAAGTCCCCTAATTCCTGTGGATTAAGGGATTGGCCGACCTTAATGATGCGAGGGTCTTCAGAAGTCCCTATATTAAGGTCGATAGTGGCTTCGTTGAGAAGGGTAGACGTGTCAGAAGGAATAGTCTTGGGAAGATATGAATCCTCTGCCCCTAGATAGGTGAGGACAGAATCGTCATCCGCACAGTGGATAGTGTTGATAGTAGGAGAGTCGTCTCCAACTATTTCAGGGAAGATTAATGGTATAGAAGCGGACCGATTGTTAGTCTCATAGACTAACGGCCCTAAGGAAATGGTATTGATCAAAAAAAAAAGTTAGGTGGGATGGAAATGTCATCATCCACATCAAGTGATGCTTCTGATTTAGTGGGGGAAGGTGGTTCTTCAGTAGGAAGAGGCTCATCAAGAATAGTGACAGTGGCCTTTGAAAGAGGTTTAAATCCTAAACCAAATTTCTGATGTGGCATGAGAGTAGGAATGGACTTGAGGTCATGTATACCTTGTTCATATTTTCTGAGGCCAAAACCTTTCCATGCGCATCGATATAGATAAGTTTTTGCAAACGTGGGATTCTGTAGATAATCAAACCCTGTTAGGTAAGGTTTGGCTCTAGGAGGAGAATCCGGGCGATAATGAGGCGTATCAAGACCACCGTAGATGAAATTGGTCTGTTGATTGGGCAGACCAATGGTGACGATGCGACCGAGACCTGGTTGATATTCAGGTTGTTTGTCTGGTCTACCATACTCATTAGGTTTGAGATGGGCATCAAAAGAAAAGAGAGGAAGCTCTCCTAGTGAGAAACGCTGCAATGTCTCTTCTAGATTTTGTAAATCCGGTAGTTTGGTTGCAGGTATAGAAGAAGATGAGGCCCCGTCAGGAGAACATGGATTTTCTTTTAAAGGGGCAGATCTTGTGGTCATGTCGCATTGTGCGGAAGGAAAAGGATCTCCTGGATGAGTATATATTTTGCCCTCATATTGATATTTTAAGCATCGATGGAGGGTGGATGGGACACAATGCATTGCGCGAATCCAGGAGCGTCCGAGGATCATGTTATAGTGGAACTTTCCTTCGACAATGTAGAAGAGTTCATGAAGCAGCTTCTTACCTACTCGAATGGGTAAGACCACGTTCCTAAAGTAATCGCTAATGATCGTTAAATGATCGAAGGGCGAAAGGTGGGGTGACACCACATTCTTTGGTAACTTAAGTTGCTCAAACGTGTGCGAGGAGATGATGTTGAGTGCAGCTCCACTATCGATCATGACACGTTTTAAGGTAGTGTTATTGATTTGGACTGTGATAAAGAGGGGAGCCTCCAAATCCTCTGAAGAAAGAGGAGGAATTTCCGAATCCTTGAAAGAAATGGTAGTTGATGGTCCATTCAGTCCAACAACCAACGCGAAGGGCTGGGGCTCATCGGAATTTACTGCGATGTGACGCAGATTATCAATCGAGCCTGGCGATGTTGTGGAGAGGATTGGATGAGGTCAAAAAGAGACATTTTGACCGGAGCCTGGGTGAGTTGTTTCATAACACTCTCCTCAACGGATACGGGAACTTGAGCCCGAGGTGCAGCACGAATAGAGACCCTGGGTCATGGTGCTGATGAGGAAGGAGAAATGCCTTTAGGGGCTGCAGAAATGACAACCCGTGGTCGAGATGCTGAAGATGAAGATGGGTTATCATAGTGTTGGGTTCTAGTGGCGATATGGATTGTGTCAATTTGAGAAGGTGGAAGATCAAGTGGAGTGGAACCACTAGAGGTCTGAGTGGATGGTTGAGGTTTGGATGGGGCTAAGGTGACAGGAGGTACTTGTTCCTCCTCCTCCAGCAAAAGGTCACTTTCTTCCAGAAGGTTCTTGATAACGGCTTGAAGAGCTTTACATCCCTCAGTATCATGACCCGAAGTACGGTGGTAAGCACAAATCAGATCAGAGTTAAACCAGGTAGGTTTCACTCCTTTAGGGTTATAAGGTTTAATCGGAGGAAGGGTTATGGATGAAGATTGGATAAGTTGATGAAGGATTTCGGTGTAGAATCCGGTAGATGAAGAGGAGGATAGAGATGATGGAGATGGTTCTTTCACATTAACCGACTGCCGAGGTAAGAGGACTTGCATGTTAGGTTTAACAGTTTGTTTAGGAATCCTCTTATTTGTTTGGACATTTGGAGGAGCAGTCTTGGGCACTTGAGATGGGAGTAAGTGAGACATGATTGACTTTGGTGGAGGAGGAGCCCCTAAAATAGATTTTGAAGATGATGGAGATGTGACAAATTTTGCGGTCTTTGGAGACAAAGGGGGTTGCTTGGTCGGATGTACTGATGATTTAGATAATGTCGGTTTAGAAGAGGAAGAAGCTCCCAAAGTAGGTGAAATCGGGGGAATATAGGGTGTCTTGGTTTTTGGTAATGAAGATGATGATCCTGATAGAAGAGGTGACGTCTTTTTAGTAGGTAAGTCTATTTTCCGGGGTATTGGTGAAGAATGTGTTGTAGAAGAAGACGATGGCTTTGATAAGTGTGTAGAAGAAAACACCTTCTCAGCGGGAAAATCCAATCGTTTATGAGGCGTAGAGAGAGATTTTTGTGGAAGAGCACCAAGAGTCTTGATGGTCCGAAATATGGGCTTTCCTTTTTCAGGGATGGTGACAACTTCAACGGCATAAGGTGATTGTAACCTTTTCGGAGGAAGCAGGTGGGGAGGTACTGATGGTGTAATGTTAGATTTTGGTTGTCTCGGTTTAGGTTCCGGAACCAAGTGTATAGGTGTTGGTGCTACTTCTTTTGATTTTTCTTTAATAGACGAAGTAACATTGGTGATGGAAGAAGGGGGTGATGAAGAAGCAGTTCCTTGCGAAGGGACTACTTCTGATGCAGTAATCATGGGTGAAACTACTGTAGGAAAAGAGATAGGAAGAGTCAAAATCGAAGATGCTTCCGTTGAAGTTGGCACAATGATAGGTACGTTCACCAAGGGCATAGTTGCAGCGGGAATGGGAGCAACAGAAGTGGATGTGTCTGAAGTGGAAACTCGAAGGGATGTAATTGCCTCGAGTATTGAAAGAATGTCTGATGATGAGACAGATGAGGATGATACTGTCTCGGGTATGGATGGAAGGTCAGACAAAGGAACGGAGAAAGATGACTCCGTGCTTAGTAATGTAGGAATATTCAAAGGTGGGCCATCTGAAGATAATGGAATTCCAGTGATTGATGAAGTGGAAGGAGGTCCTGATTCGATTGATGGGTTTGCAGATGGATTGGTTTCAGAAGAAGAGTCCTCGGTAGAGATGAAGTTGATGGTGTGAGTGTTTGATTTTTGAGATTCTGAAGCATTATGGTTCGGGGCATGATTGGGAAAAGGTTGTTTAAAAACATCAAGTGCCTGATTTGGGGGAGCATTTGGGTTATCTAGAATGAGCTCGCCTTTATCAATGAATTTTTGGACAAGATTTTTGAAAGTCTGACATCGTTCGATGTCATGACCTTTGGTTCTGTGATAATGACAGAAATCATTTTCCCTATACCAGAATGGGCGCTCTCGGCTTTCATCAATATCCCTAATGGGGGGAAGTTCGATCATGCGAACTTCCAACATTTTTTCTAAGATAGAGGCATATGATTCCCCCAATGGAGCGAAGGATCGAGATGATGAAGCCCCTTTTCGAGCAGATGAAGGGTCTCTTCGTGGTGTTTGATTAGAAGTATTATCGGCTCGTGATGCTTTTAATACGATGGCGTTGGTGGATCCTTGATTTTTGTCTTTAGAAGGAGAAGAATTTGGTTTGGTAAACCGAGAAAAATCTGGTTTGGATTTAGAGCGAAGTTTTAGCTTCCCTTGCTCAATGGCGCGAGATTCAAGTTTGCGTGCCATCGTGAAGGCTTCCTCAAAGGTATGAAAGGTTTGGATCCTTAAAGTGGAAGAAATGTGATTAGCACAAGATCGAGTAAACAACTCGATTTGTTGGGATTGAGGAAGGGAGAAAGACAATTGGTTGATTATCCCTCTCCAACGAGCGACAAAGTCTGCAATAGACTCATCATCGAATTGGCAAATGTTATAAAGATCTGTGATCAAGATATTATGTGCGATATTTATTGAAAAGTTTTCAACAAACATCTGGGCCAATTGAGAGAAGGAAAACAAAGAATGTTGAGGGATGTTATTGTACCAGTCTAAAGCAGGACCTGCTAGAGACATAGGAAAGGTACGGAGCATGAGCTCCTGATCTTGGACTATGAGATAGCAAGCATGTTTGAATGCTCGCAGATATTGTTGAGGGTCTTCCCGACTATGGAATTTTGAAAATTTAGGAAGTTCCCATTGGGGAGGATAAGGCTTAAAAGCCACTGAAGGGTGAATGGGTTCATTACACACTTCTTCAAAGGAGTATGAGGGACGAGCCCCTTTTGTGGAGGCTTCCAAGTCTGTGATTTTCTTGAAGAGAATTTGAACCACATCCGATTGAGAAGGTGTACGTTGGTATGTCCTACATAAGAAGCAAGTGGTGGATGTTGTTGAGGTGTCAATGGGGGATTCATCTGTTGATGGATAGGATGATAAGAAGAATAACCAGGTGTTCTGGGTGACACTGGGTGGGGTATTTGCTGTGAGGTAGCTTGCGTATAGGCAGGCTGTGAGATAATAAGGGGTTGAGAAAATGAAGGTTGGATGACGGATGGAGCCTGTGATTGGTGGACTCCTATGTTTGTTGATTGGATCGGGATGGATTGAGGAACATGGGTGTTGGTTGGATTGGACATGTTGGGAACAAGACCGAAAGGGGCCTCTCACAAAGTTAGGTATTAAGGGTGCCGATGTTAGCTGATGGGCGAAGGTCACAGTTGCTGGAACATTGGAGGAAATACCCCCTAGAGGACGAGAAGTAGGAGCCAACTGACTATTCGGAGGGGGTTGGCTCATGAAGAGGTACTGACCTTGGGACACAATGGAGGGCATAGATGAATTAACAGCAACATGCGGGTGTGCAGACGCATTCATTATAGCAAGGGCAGAAGACCTCTCAGAAGTAGGTGGTGGAATATTCGAGGTAACTGCGGTGTTAGGGATAGGTAAGACTATTTGGGAATTAGTCGATATGGAAGGTGGAAGAGAAAAGGGAGGCATAGGGGCCTCGCCCTTCTCCGTGGCTCGAGGTAAAAGAGATGGTGCAAACTGCTCTACAAAGGCTTGGGATGATCCACGAGGATAATCGTACACTTGTTGGATTGGTGGCCCTTGATCAGATATTCGAATGGACTTGTGTACTAGGTAGTCCATGAGGGCTATCGGGTTACGGTCGAGGAATGCCTGGAATTCAGGATCCCCGCGGGGAACATACTCCGAGTCAGATGATATTTCCGAAGGACTAGGGGAAGCTGGACGTGATGGGATTGCTTTGGCTTGATGGAAAGGGTTATATGACCAGGATGGGGACCCAACTAACAGCGGTCCCGAGGAAGATTGGGGGGGTGCCGAAACCTCCACACTAGTGGTGATCTCGGAGGAAGAAGGAACTAGTTGAGCCATTCTTCTGGATTGTGATCGGGTGATAACCGTCATAAACACACAGACAAGAAAAGTGACCTAACTAATGCACAGATAATTCAAGCAGCGCAAGTGATTATCTCCTTTAAATTTTAATGCTTTTAAGAAAAGAAAATGTTAGGGAAGGCTTTTTAGAACAGGAACTACTCAGATAGCCAAACTAAGGATGGTTTGGGTAATGTTTGGTGAGGAGTCCCGAAGGCATTTCAAGAAAAGACCTAAGACGTGGCTTGATATAGGGGCCTACCCCCGCACTTCACACACCGCTGCGATAAGGGAGTCGGGTGCTTTGCCAATATATACCAAAATCTTCTATGAATTTATAGCGCGACCCGAGTACCGCGTAGGCTCTTCCTCTTGGATATCACTTCCAAGTAGGCGAGACCGGGGAAGGAGTTTTTTTAAATGCTTTATACCTAGTGATTTTGGCTTTGTGTGCAAGGGTGAAAAATAAAAATCAAATAGTGTCACTACCGATTTTGATCAATTTTCCAGCCTAATTAAAACTAGATGAAAAGCAGGCAGCAATGACAAAGAAAAAGTTCTTTTTAAGCACTTAAAAACGAAGTGTTTGATTTCAATGAAGACAAGTCAAACAGATTCTTTCCCAAATGCGATTAAGTTCTTTTTAAACACCAAAAATCGAAGTGTTTGGATGTGATAGGCAACCGACAAAGAAATCCTAAAAAGGAGAAAACACCGTAAAAGAGGAATACCTGTAGATTTAGCTCTCCAAGGTGTGTGGACTTCAAAAGCACGTTGTTGATCTCTTCCCCGAACAATCCCACGAACAAGCAAGGTGCTCCGCAAGAAGAGGTTAAGAAAACAACAAACAAAATCCAGAAAGATATATCCGGATAATGGTGAAACGAAAAATTTCTATTTTAAGGAAATAGAAAAATTTCAAGATAATGATTCCGCATAAAAAGAAGCAAGATTGAAATGATGAAAAGAAATGCTCAAATAGACTCGATAGAAATCGGTGAAAAAAAAAGAACAAAGTTCAAAACTAGGAAAGAAATGAACTTACCAATAAGGGACTTTGGTTCGTGTCCCACTGCGTGCCAGAATGTAGATCAAGAATTTTGCGCTTGTTACCTGTCCAAGTTAATGCACCAAACTAAACACAAAAACCCTGAAAAACTCCAATAAAATCGATACCTGATGAAGATGTAGATGGATGAGGAAGTCAATGTAGATAAGACGGGCGCACACGAGCAATTCGCACAATAGATCCGAATAACCTGCAAAACACCGATGCTTGACAGAAAAAGACCACGTTAAAAGATATTTAAGTGGACTGCCCGAGAAGCGGGTCCGAGAAGCGATAAGCTTCCTCGGCGGATGTCAGTCCACGTTTTCAATTAAGAAAAGAAGCATACATGATAAAAGATGTAAATAAAGACTAGATTTTCTGATTGCAGTAATAAGAATCTAAACAGCAGACAGAAAGTACAGAAAACAGGGAACTATGAAATAAATGCTGGATTTGTGTTACCTGTATCCTTTTACCTATCTGCAGAGAAATCGGCGTCGACTGGGTAGAATCGGCGTCGATTGAGACTGGTCGGCGTCGATTGAGGAGGATCGGCGTCGACTGGATAAGATCGGCGTCGACTGGAGACAGATCAATCAATCAGGGACTGTGCGACAAGATTCGGGAATTGGAAGGTGAATGTGGTCTGCTGGATGTGCCGAAGTTGGCGAGATACTGGAACAGAGTCACCAGATGATAGATGGTCATGACAGGGACAGAGTAACGGTGCTCCTCTCAGGGATTGATTTGGACAGGATCTGTCCTAATCTGAGACAATTGATGCTAAAAAGATCTCTCTTTCTCACACCCTGTATCTCTCTCGCTCTCTGTTCGTGCGTAAGTGCTCTCTTTTTTCGCCTGTTCACTTTTTTCGCTCGTTCGTGATCTCTTTTCGGTCTCTTCGGTCCTTAGAACTGAGTTCTGGACTTGCTTTTATAATCGGCGCCGCTCCTAGAAAATCGGCGCCGACCATATGGGTCGGCGCCGATCGCGGAAAAGACTCCCGAGGTGGCCAAAAATGATCGAAAAAGATAAGACTTATCCCGACTACGGGAAAATATCCCGCTTAGGGAAGATTAAAAATAGATGTGCTACATGGATAGAATAAATTTGGGGTGGATAAGTGATTAAGATGCATGGGAGGAAGCGTAATTAAATATTTAATATTTAATCACTCATGGGTAAGATGTGATGGGATGAATTAAATTTGGAATAAGTGATTAAATCACAAATTGGATAATATCCCAAGGGGATAGTTGGTGACGTAAACATGCCCCAGGTTACCTAAGCAAGTAAATGGATGAGAGGGACACTAAATTGGGTAACCAATTTTAAGTGTCTGCGTAAAAGACAACAAATAGACAAGATTTTTAGATATGTGGATAATTAATCTCATAGGAGATCAAAATGTTACTAAGATAATAGACTGCATTTTATTTCTGATTGAGATCATACTGAGTGAGGAGGGCACCAAGAGAAACATGGGTTGTAGATATATATAGAAACAATGGATCATCTAGGGCTGGAGGCATAAGGACAAAGGGATTAACCAAATATTTCTTAAGTAGGTCAGAAGATTGTTTGAATTCGGGACCCCAATGAAAGGAAACATATTTTTAAGAAAATTGGTAAATGGGAGACACTTATTTGTAAGCTGGGAGATGAAATGATGGATTTCTTGAATTTTTCCCCTGTAATCTATGTAGATGCTTGAGGTTATTTGGTGGAAGAATTTCAATGATAGCTATAATTTTAGTTGGATTAAATTCAATTCCTCTTCTTGATACAATGAAACCTAATAACTTTCCTGACAATACACCGAAGACACATTTTTTGGATTTGGCCTGAATTTGTAATATCAGAGGCATTGAAAGATGAGCCTCAATATCTCTAAGTTTTCTTCTCTTGTTCAGGACTTAGGATGTCATCAACATAGTCCTCCATTGGAAGATCATAGTCATAGCTCTTTGATAAGTTGGTCCGATGTTTTGAGACCAAAGGACATAAATTGGTAACAAAATTTCCCCCAAGGGGTTGTAAAGGCAGTCTTGTGTTGATCTTCTTCTATGATTTTGATTTGGTTATAGCCAAAAAATCCATCCATGAGGGATAACATTTCGTATCTTATAGTCAAATCGACAATCATGTCGATATTAGGAAGAGGAAAATCATCTTTTGGGCATGCCTTATTTATGTCTCTAAAATCTGTACATATTCGATACCAATTGGATTTTTCTGCACAGGTACTATGTTGGAGATCCACTCTAAGTAATCAATAGGTCTGATAAAACCTACTGCCAACAATTTCTCTAGTTCCTCTTTAACTGGAGGGCTACACATGGATGCATTTTTCTAAGCTTCTACTTGATGGGATTTACATCTATATGCACAACAAGATTATGCACTACCAATGATGGATCAAGCCCAACATATCTGCATAGGACCAAGCAAATATGTCTAAAAATTCTCATAGAAGCATTACAAAGGTCTTTTGTTCCTTTGTTGAGAGTGAAGCTCCCAACTTGACCATTTTAGGGTTGTCTTTTGTTCCTATATTGACATCAATGGTCTCCTCCACAAGCATCTTGGATGTATCCTCCATGCACGTAGGATCAGGGGGGAGATTGAGATCTTCTTCCAAGGGCATCTCAATGATATTTTCACCCCTGGGTGTGGTCACTTTGTATGTCCATTGATTTTTTTACTTGTTTATCTGCTAGCACCTCAAAGAGGTTTTCACTATGTGTCTTGGACTTTTGTTTTTGCTGAGGCTTTTTAGAAGAACTATTGCCCTCACTTTCTTTTAAATTTTTCTAACCACACATCTCATCCTCCTCCCCGAAATACACACATGTGTCTAAGTCGATGAAGAAACCTTTCTTGTGATCACCGATTGGAATGTTATCATGGATACCCATGAATTCAGCGATTGCCTCATCATTTTCAAAGAGATCAATCGGTACATGAAGTTTTTGGTCCCAGTCAACAAGAGTGGGATGGACAAGGTTTACTTGGGGAACAAATTGTGACAAGGTAAGGATAGATGTATCAAGGAAAAGGTTCGTAGAGGCAAGATCCTTGTATTGGATATGATAAGAATCTGTGTTGCTATCTGAATCAATAGAGTTATCCTCACGTTCAGAAGAGGTAGCATCACGCTCCGAAGGATGAGATCCATAAGGTCTAATACCGACGTCGTATCTCTCCATCTTATTATGTGGGGTTGGAATGGGCTCTCTTATACCCTGTTCATCTGTACCACACCCGTATCCTTTGTAGCCCATGGCATACATCATTTTGTTGGGTATAGAATATTTTGGAGCTTGGTAGCAGGAATTCATTGTGTCTTTAGGGATCCAAGTTGTGGGAGAATCCAAAATTTTCTCATTTGCTAGGAGGCCACCAAAAGTTTTTTTTTCTCAACAGTACAATTTTCTGGGACCGCTTATATTGGTAACTTGGCCTACCACGTGTCTTAGGTGATAGGGAGAGATTAGAAACATGTAGGGCCTATTGAAGGTCATATTCTTTGCAACCATAATCAATGACCTTCATCTCCCATGAAGAAAAGGGAGAAACAGATGTTAAAGCACCTTTACCAGAGGAACTTTGGGTGTCTAGACCAACACGAGAAGTGAGAGCTTTAGATTGAATTGGTACAACAATATCAGTAGAAGGACATTCATAGGCTATACGAGAGAAGCTATGTAAGGCTCTACAATGTGCAAATGGTTCCAGATCTCCTTGAATAGTAATTATTTGTCCTTCATGGTATAACTTGATACATTGATGGAAGGTTGATGGTACGACCTACATGGCATGGATCCATGGGTGGCCCAGGAGCATGTTATAGGAAGTTCCAAGTCTAGGACATGGAACTTGGTATCGTGATATGTAGGCCCCACTTCCATAGGCAATATTATAGTACCAGCTGACTCACATTCTACATTGTCGTAGGTTGTGATGGTAATGATATGAGACTCTAGGTCTTCCTTTGTGCATCCTAGTTGCTTAAATAACTTCAAAGTATAAATATTCAAACCAAACTCGTTGTCCACAAGCACCATTTTTATCTTTTTACGAGTAAAAATACCTCAATGTATAGGGGTAAGTTGTGTGTATGATCATCATGTGGAACTTCATTTTGGCTAAAAGTAAGGTGTTCACTAGGAGAAAGATGTGCAACCACCACTTGGAGGTGTGAAGGATCAATATTTTTGACACTCCTGACCCCTGAAGTGTTTTATAGAGGATTTCTTTATGAAAATTTGATAACTTAAGAATATCTAAGATCGAGATCTTAGCAGTGGTCTTCTCAAGTTGTTTTAAGAGATCATATCGACCATCCTGAGGGGTAGGAAGAGGAGGTTCTGGAATCACAAGCCGAGTGCATCGTGTTTCCACAACACACTCACGGTTATTGATTCTTATAGTGTTTACATTCTCATTAGAGGAAAGAACACAACCAATAAGTGAATCAAATGGATTATTGGTTTTGGCATAAACGTAGTTAGTAGCTTTTTAGTTCTTGGAAGATTGACCTTGATCCAACTTCTTCTCTCCCTATTTTTCATGTTTAGGGAAAGGTTCTTTATAAATTCCTAACTTTTGATTAGGTGTTTGGTCAAGTTCAAGTGAATCAACCTCAATTTATCCACTATCAATAAGATCCTGGATAAAGTGTTTCAATTTTAGAAAGTTGTTTGTTTTGTGACCTTTGACGTGATGATACTCACAGTATTCATGGTATTTGTACCATGATGGTTTAGGTGCATCATTGACATAGGGTATTTTGTTAGGATACTAGACCATGTTCACTATGTCTAACTATTTTAGGAGTTTGGACAAAGATTCTATGAGAGGAGTGAACACTTGACGTTTAAGCGTGGGTTAAATAGATCCCTTAGTAAGCTTGAAAGGAGGATCATATACGGTGGATACTCAACACTTATGTGGACCTAGAAAAATAACAAAAGATACGTAAATCAATGCAACATTTACACGGATAGAGACAAAATAGTGTGGGGAGTCACACCGACGCGGTAGGGAGACATAAAATAAATTAACGAAAAAAGAACGACGATTAGCGCCATAACGACACATGCGGGTCAGTCAACACATACACGACCATTTCAATAGTAACGTGACCCTCTCAATAGTAACATGGGGCATAATAATACCTACGGGTACCTAGAATATGTCGGGAATATGGGAATCGACATAGAAAAACTTAAAAAGGTCAATTTTTGTAATCTTAGCCCAAAATTGATAAAACCCATCTCCTTTAAACCTATAAGAGAGACTCAACACATGTAAATTTAGCAAAATACATCAAGGAATTCAAGTTATTTAACATGTGCATAATAAGGGTTAGCCAAAATTGAGACAAAAATAACAAAACTTGAAATCAAATGCTATGGGGTAGGTCCCACCGGGTGTGCCAAATGTGTTCATGTAAAACTAACTATGCTATGTGAATTAAAACTAACACCTAATAGCTCCAAAGAAAATTTAATCAAACAAGAACCATCAAGATAAGAGCTTATAGAAACTAACTTCTTCAAATGCATGAAACATGAATGAATCAAACTAACATACTAAGTCATTCCTACTCTTTAGATTGCTAACTAAACATGAACCTAGTTAGATCATTTAGCAATCAAATTTTATTGTTGTTTACCTCAAGAATTGAGGATGGAATCTCACCAAGAAATGGCTACAAGGCCATTTTTGAATCTTCCCATACTACTCAAATTTGAATGAATGGATGCGTTATGAAGAGGGTAATCCAAATCAATGGAGAATGTTCAAGATCAAAATGCCTATAGTTTTTACTAATGCAAATGAAGTGTAAGAAGAAAGGGAAGGATGAGGGTTCTTTATATAGCTTTTCTATTTGGGAAAGGCTAACAATTTGATGGATGTGGGATAAAGCCAAAAGAGGAAATGCAAAGGATATGCATGTTTAATAAAGGGTGTGCACTTTATGGGAATTGAGAGGGGTCTAATTAATCAAATAAGATTAATTAATAGGTAAGGATAAGCTTGTAGAATATTTTTAGGGGGTATTTAGAGGAAAATTATCCTAATTCGGGAATGTAAGAGGGGAATTTGATCCAATATATCTTGATTTATTGATTTAGAGTAACGAACGTAATTAATTAATAATAATTAATTAACCCAAGTAGAAGCGGACATTAATTAACTAAAGTTCGTTAATCAACATCGATGGGTGTCGTTATTCCCTTCATTTAATCAACTCTTTGTTGATGTCATATTCAAACCAAGGGTGTGTCTGAAGCTATATGCAACAAGAAAATCCTAGTGATTTAGTAATTGACTGTAGGTATTTGTTATTTTATTTTCTGGGGTTTTTTCCATGTCCTTAGGATTCCATGGCCAAAGCCTTATTATCTCTATGTTGTAAGAAAATTTCTGAAATAAACACTCATTATTGGAATAAATTGTTGGAAATAAACACACATACAAAAGTAAATAGATTTCGGAAATAAACACATGATGTAGAAGTAAACACACTTTTCTTGGAAATAAACACGGTTGAAAATGTTGTGAAAATATTGCAAGGAAATAAAAATCTAATCTATAACACCTATAGGGACAAGTATACAACAAAGTTCAACTTAAAGAATCAAAAGCATTTACAGAATTAACAAATCTACACTATTTTCTTTAGAAATATAAATACCAATAAAACAAGGATCCTGGTTCTTCAAGGAGTGGCCCTTACTCCACCTTGAATCAAGATATGACAAAGTAATATTTTCTCAAAATGAAGTGGCTATTTTATTGCTGAAATGTTTTGTCTTACAAAAACGTCTGTATCTTTCTATATCTCTATCTCTATGTATCTGTGTGTATATATTATCTCCTAAATCTATCTCGCATGTCTTTTATATATATATATATATATATATATATATATATATATATATATATATATATATATATCATTCAAAGATGCATTTACGACCATAGTTGTTCTACCGATTCAGATGGAACTAAATAGTGCCCAAAATAGATGTTGAATTTGGAACCTTGTTGGATGTACAACTATCTGATAAGTTATCCCTGGATCTTTGAGTATGAAGAATTGGAAATCTTCTAATCTGCTCTTGATTGAAAGGTTCATTGATTGATTTATCATTGGATTTCATCAAAATAAACAGATTCCCATTGGTTTCAGAACTTTGGAGAAGTTTTGGAACTAAAGGGGACTATTCTAGATCTAACCGTGAAAGTTCTGGAGCTAAACGTAGGAGTTCTAGAACTAAGTGTTGGAGTTTCGGAACTAAGTCCAAAAGTTCTAGAACTAAGTCCGTATTGAATCCAAGGCTCCCAAAAACATGTTGATCGCTTCATACTGTTCTTCTGACTGATTGTGACATGTTTTATTACAAAAATTGAATTTCCACACACTTTGTTAGGAATTACAGATTTTTTAGATGTTAGAACTAAATTCAAAAAAGATGGAAAATTACATCCTAACTTATACTAGATCAAACAAAAGTCACAATATACAGTCAAACTTGATAAAAAGAAGAGTAAAATAAGATCATTAATTGTGCATTAACGAGACATATTTTGGCCTTATCAGCATCCTGAATGATATGAAGGCTAATTAATTAACGATATCAAATTAATTAATGTGAATAGAGGGAAAATAATGGTTTATTAACGAAGTGTCATCAATTGATCAAAAGAGAGTGAAGATCGTGGTTAATTAGCAAAGTTTCATTAATTGACCCAATGAGAGGAGAAGAGATGTTCATTTGACGAAGTGTCATCAATTCTCCAAATGACAGGAAAGAAGATAGTGCAATTTAAGTATTAAAATTATGTAAGCGGATTTCAGGTGTCAATAACTACCTTTCATCTTCATCCATTTTCCTTAGGATTGAGGACATGTAGATGTAGATAGGGAACCTAATATATTTAAAGGAGTTGTTCTTTGGATGAGGTGGATTTGTCACAAGTGGAAAGTGATGATTGGGATAAGGCTATCTCCACCATGCACAACCTGAGGCATCTTCAAATGTCCCACCTGGGAGCTCTCGGAGTGATTCCCCTTCTCGGGCCAATCTTACCCATCTAGCCCACCTTCAACTTAATGTCAATTACTTCTTCTCATCCATTCCTATCTAGTTAAAAATCTGTCAAATCTAATTTCTTTGAAACTTAGTGAGTTTTATCTCAATGGTTCCATCCCTCATGATCTGTTGAGCCTTCCAAGACTGCAAGAAATTGATTTTTTGTCAACGAAGACTTGGGAGGGAAGCTTTCAAGCATTCTGCCGCAACACTCTGCTTCGCTTGACAACCTTGTTCTTTCAACAACAAATGTGGGAGGACCTATTCCAGATTCTATTTCCAACTTCTCATCCTTGACAATATTAGATCTTTCCAACTGTCTTATTGAAGGTATGCTTCCTCCCACCATGGCCAATCTTACAACACTTTTCAAGTTGGATTTCTCAATGAACAGGTTTACAGGGAAGATCTCGCCATTTGGGGTTAAACATGATTTAGGAGGATCACTTCCTTTGGCCTATATTGATTTTTCCTCCAACCAGATTACAAAGCTTAGTTACCCTCTATTGTGTCATTACTAGGTGTCCCCCTTGCTTTCTTCAATCTCTTAATTATGATCTATAATTTATTTTATCTTTCTCTATCACATATGTACTATTATATGTGAATACATAACTAAATTTTAATTTCTATTTTTCCTCTGTCAATACACGTACTATTTCTTTCAATCTATAATTTAGATTTTTTCTCTTTTGTTTAGTCGTTGGCTTGAATCATTTGAATGTTGTACAATTTACATTACCTTGCACCATTTCTTATATCTTTTGCTTTAACATAGTTGTATTAACATGGGAAGCATGCCCAACAAGGTTTGCATTTAGGTCACCATCATGGAGGGATTGCACTTGGGGCATCATCATGATGATTCTAGAACAAGTCTATTAGACACAACCCTTTGCACTTGGGTTATCATCGTGACAATTCTAGACTAGGATTTCCAGACACAATTAATTTCAATATGTAAATTACCTTTTTGGTCTCATTTTTTTAGCCCTCCTTCACAAAGGATCAAGCTCGGAAGTCACTTTGAACAATTGATTATGATCTATAATTTAGTTTATCTTTCTCAATCACATATGTACTGTTATATGCAATATCTAAAATATAATTACTTAAAATCAATTTAATGACATTTACTTTAGAACAATAAACATTTCACCATAAAGGTAGGGACTATTACCATTGTGACTCTTGTTTTCTTTAGAATTGATAACAATAAAACCTAAAAAATTCATTTGTGGTTATTGAATGAATAAACATTTAGATAAGCAATCATTTAGGCTACCCATTAATTTAAAAAAATAAATCCAATTTTTCAAAAAATATTATGAATATATGTTACAGTGTTAGAACATAAGAAGTAATACAATAATGATAATTTTTTCATTAATTTGCTTCGGTTTTATAAAGTTGAGTAAACAAACCTATCAAATTATTTGATAGAAGTTAGTCAGTTAATGAATGTAATGGTTACATTAGATATACAAAAAATGGGTTTGTTGAAAAGGCTTTGGAAGCTTTTAAGTATATGCAATTGGAAAAGTGGATTATTATTGGATATTATTTTGCAATTCCATCACGAGATATGTATACAAAATGAGTAAAATTATAAATGTAATGCATGTAAATTGGTTTAGAAAATACTTAGCAAAATTTTATCTCATGGAATGAAGTGATGGTTGAATATGCTAAAAATGGGAATTTTGAAAATAACTTGGAAATTATTACTAAAAATCAACAAATACGTGTCCAACACGATTAATTGATTTATTTTCAAAATCCTACCAACATGTGCCAAATGGGAGCTTTATAACCTCTCCCAAAGAATAATTAAAAAAAAAAATCTTGTTAAACATCATAGATGCGCATTCGCTTACATACATATATGAAAAATCTTTAAAATTGTGTAATTTTTTGGAAAAATGCTTAGTTTAAACATGGTCGCATGGAATGCAACCATTCTTTGGATATGGATAAAATAATTTTCTAGATGAGGATTTAAAGATTTTTAAGAAATGGGTCAGTAATATGTTGTCTCATGGACCACACTCATTTGTGTATGTTAAAAAGTAGACTAAATGAAAATACCTTGGAGTTTTTGTAGTAAATGCAATTAGAATGTATGAATCTAGAATTGACAACCTTTTCCAACGTCCTCCCATCTTGTGCCATGTTTGGAGATTTGGAAATAGCATGGAGATACATGAAAAATTAATTAAAAGTGAATTTTTGTCAAATGCTTTAGATTATGCAAATGCTTTAATAGACACATACACAAAATTTCAAGCATACAAAAGATTCACAATTTGTCCGAAAAATTGCATAATGAAAATTTATTCTCATGGAAAGTGATGTTTGATGGATATGAAATGTATGGATATAGTAATCATGCCTTCATACTATTGGAATTAATAAGAATATTAATTCAATCCTTGTCATGTAAGATTTATTTGTCTTATATTTCCATGTAGCCATGTAGGGCTAATATGTAAGTGTTGTAGATAATTCAATAACATGAGTGATTCTTAGCATGTTATGTTTGGAAATATTTGAAATAACTATCCCATACAACTTGCATATTTTAAATATTATTGTCATTTTTTACATATGTATATGTAATCTATATTAATACTGAGATGAATATATATTAAAAATACTTGAATAAACATATAATCCCCTTTTATATATTTTATTGGTAGTGTATAAAATAGTAGTCTTTTAAAATTTCAAGGGAAACATTAGAAAATTACCCTCCCCTATAACTTGCGTTGGGTGTAGTAGAAGGCTTGGCACTTAACACCTAACTTCCCCATGTTGAGTCAAGATTTTATTTCTTATATGGCCCCTCTAAGATATTATATATAAATTTTGCATACACAATACATAAATACTTGCTTGACAAGTATATATATCTGTCAAGTTTAACCCTTGGCTGGTTGAGTACTTACGCTTCCCAAATTGACCCTCATTGGCATCATAATATTTCTCTTTTCTAACATGGCTAATTCAAATATTGAATGTGTTTCATCCCCATTCACACCATCACCGAATAGGATCCTCAAATTTTCATCTATTTACTCACACACACAAAATTTAATTCACAATTACTATAAAGGGAGAGCTAATATGAATGGTGTATGTTTGAAACTCAAAAATCAAATCGCTCACAAACTCAAAATTTATTTCTTCCAGATGATTGAATAGCTTGACATAGGCATGTGACATGACTGACATTAAGTTTTTTCAAATAATTTGTGAAGATAATATTTCTAATCAACTTTCTCTAAGAATAGTAAGATAGACACATGCAATTGATAATTTTCTGTTTTTATTTTTTTGGGATTTTCAATTTTGTTCAAAAATGTTTTCTTTATTGCCCATATGAAATTTTAGATATAATTTCCATGCTCTCTAGTGTTCAATTTAAAATCAAGCTTGTAGCATAAAAAATAAAATAAAATACATTCCTATATGGTTTTGTGTGCACTACCCTAAGCAGAAATATATATTTATAATTATTAGTAAATGGTTTTTTGGGAGGGACCATACCCTAACAACAAGAAGGTTCAAAACCAGATTTACAAGGAGAGATCAGTGGTTTTTTGAAAAATGGGGACCACACCCCAGAGAAAAAGGGCCTAAAAGACAAATAAAGTAGTAAAGAACAAAAGCATGGAGAATCCTTCTAATAAGAAGCATGCACACAACAACCCCGCAACACCACAATAGCTTTGAAACCGCATGAAACAAAAAAAAAATAGAGGAGAAATAAAAAATATTGAAGTTCCTTATCCGGTCCATTGGAAGGTTTTAGTTTGTCATGTCCTTTCTTTCTCCTATCCACCACCCTCCACTCCTCTTTATCTTCTTTTTTGGATGTCGGAAGAACAAATTTAAGGTTCTTTATAGGGATGTGACCCTAAAGAAACAACGCACAATCCATTGTAGATTCAACAATGACCCCTTGGCTAGAAGAATCCTATAATATCTTAGCAGAGTCAATAGGATTAGAGAGTGTGTGTTGTGACTCATTATTTGTTTGGTTCAGAAATATTTATTAGTAGGGGAGTGAAAACCCTTAATGGGCTCTCCTCAACCAAATCTGAAATGACTGTGAGATGTTCAAGAAGTGATTCCTTCCACCATGTCTATTTTTCACTACAATTGCATTAGTACTCATGATCATTTGAAATATGATCCATTTGAAAGAAATTCCATCCTTTGAAGGATAAACCCTTGTATTCGATCATCTATAACCAATTTCTGTCACCAATTTATAGGCTAATTTATACTAGAAGGTCTTGAGAGGTGTCAAGATCTACCAAGATTGTAGCATAAGTTGTATGACTCTGCTTAGAGGTTTTGTCATCTAATTTTTCAAAATATACTAAAGTATTTCCAATAGCTACAAGGAATGAGGTGTTCCAGAGCTATAATGCGAGTCCCTGACAAGTCCAAACATGATAGATATGAAAGGAGTCTTTTAAAGGTTAAAATACAAATACTAGGGTTAGGACATGAGGTCATGTTCACCCCAAACCCAATGCTAGCCATAAATTAAATCATTTTTTCCAGAGGTTTCATGAAATACACTTTAGCACAGTGGATAAATCTAGATCTTACCTTTAATATTTTCCTTCCATCTTAGAGAAATCCAATCATGGAGCTAAGATATATTAGGCTAGAACTTGTGAAATTTGTAGATGAAGACAAGGTGGGAGAGATTCACCTCTTCTTTGAGAACCTTCTCTAAGAGATCCTCTATCTTCAACATTGGATTCTTCTACGAGGGTTTTATAAACTTGAAAAAAATTGATGTTGTTTTATCTTTTTGGGAATTACAAACTCGGCGGAAATATTATAGGTTATAGTTTTTAAAATAATATGATCCATGATTTAAAAATGTAGGAACAGAGAAGGCGAAAGTTAGTTTCTAACGATCTGAATTGACGGAAATGATTTTCATTAATGTTTGGGAGATTGACCAAAAATGGGGCCCAACATGCCACGTTTACAAAAACCAAAACATACTATTTAGATAAGGCACTCTCATTCATGGAGGCATTAAAGAGATGTGGGAGGATGGAAATCACATCTCGAAAACCTTGTAGTGGGAGATGGAAGAGATACTTGGGATGAGGGTGATGAATGATATATTCATCCTTCCTAACTAAGCAAATCTCACAATTCTTGCTAACTAAGAAAATCTCCATTTCCTTTAAGAATATTCTTCTCATTCTACATTTCTCATTTTTTTGCCTCGAGCTATAGTTTGTGAAATTGTTGGTTTTTCCCCTATTATGAACCCATTTTAAATTACCTCCAAGATGGAACCTTCCCCCCTAATATTTCCCATCCCGATAAAAGGAACCTAATCAAAATAAAATCTCGTTACATCGTCCCTGGAGGCACACTCTATTGTCGTGGCTATGATGAGAACTTTTTGTATTGTCTTAATTCAACCGAGTCTTTCTAAGTAATCAAATAAGTGCATGAAGGTGTTTGCAGATCTCATACAAGTGGAATGGTGCTAGAAAATAAATTGTTAAGAGTAGGTTATTATTGGCCTACCATGGAATTAAACTATTGTAAATATGTTAAGAAATGTTCATTATGCCAGAAATATGGAAATCTCATCCATGCACTAGCACAATCCTTACAGTTGATCACAACACCATGGTCATTCTCCAAGTGGGGATTAGATCTCATAGGGAATCTCACTCCAACTTCCTCATATGGCCACACCCACATCATTATAGCCATAATTTTTACTCCAGCTCTAGATTATTCTCATAATTCCTACTAACTCGAAACTCTCCATTTCCTTCAATAATATTCTTCTTATTCCACATTTATCATTCTTTTTTCCTCCGGCTCTATATTTTCACTCCAAAACTATATAGTTCAATGTTATCACTCCTCTACAAGATCCTAGAATAGAACCCACACAACCATTTCATATTTTATTATCATTTTACTTATAAATTGTAAATATTACTCAAGATATCTAACACAACGTATAAGGTCACCGATTAACACATTAATTATCCATTACAACCATAACACACTAAGAATCACTCATGTTTTGAATTATCTACAACCCTTACATATTAGCCCTACATGGCTATATGGAAATATAACACAAATAAATCTTACATGGCAAGGATTGAATTCATAGTCTTCTTAATTCCAACAGTATGAAGGCGTGATTACTATATCCATACATTTCATATCCATCAAACATCACTTTCAATGAGAATAAATTTTCATTATGCACTTTGTTAGACAAATTGTGAATATTTTGTATGCTTTGAAAATTTGTGTATATTTCTACTAAAGCATTTGCATAATCTACAACATTTGACAAACATTCACTTTCAATTAATTTTTCATGCATGTTCATGCTATTTCCAAAGCTCCAAACATGGCACAAGATGGGAGGACGTTGGAAACGGTTGTCAATTCTGGATTCATGCATTCCAATTACATTTACTACAAAAAAATCCAATGTATTTCCATTTAGTATACCTTTTAACATACACAAATGAGTGTAGTCCATGAGACAACATACTACTGACCCATTTCTTAAAAAATATTTAAATCCTCATCTAGAAAATTATTTTATGCATATCCAACAATGATTGCATTCCATGAGACCATGTTTAGTTGAGGCATTTTCCCAAAAAATTGCACAATTTTTACAGATTTTTCATACATGTATATAAGCTTGATCATAACTATGATGTTTAACAAGATTTTTTTAATTATTCTTTGGAAGAGGTTATAAATCTCCCATTTGGTACATGTTGGTAGGATTTTGAAAATAAATAAATTAATCGTGGTAGAGCACGTGTTTGTTGATTTTTAGTAATAATTTCTAAGTTATTTTCAAAATTCTCATTTTTAGCATGTTCAACCATCACTTCATTCCATGAGATAACATTTTGTTGAGTATTTTCTCAACCAATTTACATGCATTACATTTGTAATCTTACTCATTTTGTATACATGTTTGTGATGGAATTGTAAAAATAATATCCAACAATAATCGACTTTTCCAATTGAATATACTTAAAAGCTTGCAAAGCCTTTTCAACAAACCCATTTTGTGCATATCTAATGTAACCATTACATTCCATGAGACCACATTTCTTTCAATCATTTTTTTCAATAGTTTAAAGGTGTTGTGCATGTTCTTACACATTTTGCACACATATCTATTTAGGAACTTACAACTACAACATATTTGATAAGTCCCTTCTCCATTATTCTTTAGTAATTTTGATTATTTTCAAAGTGAAATAGATCATAAAAATAGTGGATTTACATAATTTTAGACCACCTACATAAGTTTCCAACATTTTATATTACTTCAATAAATCCCCCTCACCCACTTTTACTAATCAAAATTAAGTGGGGCCAAGAGGAGGTAGAGTAGGAGAGTAGGGGCCACTTTGTATTCTAATATTGAAGAATGGACGGTGAAAATGGAAATTTAGATACCTAATTTAAAATCTGTGATTGAATGTTTCCATATTGATGTAACCATCTACCTAAGTTACTATTTAGATTTAGATTTATGTAGCTCATTCAACCACCGATCGTGGATACTTTTCATCCATCGGCTTCATCACCTTCCTCAAACATTAAGACTTTGGTCTACGTAACTCTTGTCTCACCAATTTGTGACATTTGGCATAAATTGGTTTATTAGCTAAATACGGGTTCTTTAACATTAGGTCTTGACCTCTCCAAAGAGTGTGAATGGAAGACACAACTCTTTCATGCATATGTTGGAATCTTTCATGCATTTGAAAATTTTAACCCTCATTGTCTTAAATTAGTGAAAATTCAATCCACAATAGAGTTTAATTGCTAGCTTAAATTCGACGTATTTGACTCAAATAGAAAATGTAGAGTTGTCCTTCAAGTAGGCGTATTCAATCCATTTTCCTCCATAAACTAGAAATCTTTTGATTTTTCCTATTGAATCATCCTTCTAATCTGGAGGACAATTCAAAGGATGAAAGTTCCCTAAACCTCTCAGAATGTCACATTGAAAAATTAGACTCTACAAGCTTTTGATTTGACTACAAGAATGTGAAAATTGGAGCCTGTACACGAAATTTGTAGCTTGTCAAAGTTTGGTCACATTTCAAACTTAGAAGAGTCAACTAGCCAATTGGACCATGACATAAAAAAATTAGGTTTGGGAGGAAATGCAACAATATTGAGTTCATTTTTGGACCTCCAGTCTTCAATGCTCAATATCATCATCTTCGGATCGATCGACAAAAAAATATTTCCAACATGGTGGGTCCTCAAGCCATAACATGGCCTGCCACCACATTGGTCTACATTGCATGAAGCCTATCAACTCGGAGAGATGTGAAACCGAGTTACCCGATGAGTTCATGGATAACTTGGGTGCTATATATTGGTAAGTTATACATGGTGAGCCATGTCAACTTAGAGAGATGATTATATATATCGATGGAAACATTTGAGTTATGTGGCCTTAGCTACAATAAACTATCACCCTGTGGGATATATGAATCCTCCTCATCCACATCCCGGTGAATGTGGGATTAACTCCCGATACCGAAACCAACGGCGGGAAGAAAGGACTCAACATTTGGTATGGGAGGTGATGTGGTGACACACGATGGTCAACGAAGTAGTGGTTGGTGGTAGGCTCGGGATGTGGCAGGCAATAGGAGAACATGGTAATAATGGAGGCACAGTAAAAGGGAACATGGCGATTGGGTCGATAATGGAGGAAAAATAATCGGCATAGGATGTGGCGGTGGGATTTGAACCTATGACCTCCCAATGGAAATACACCAGCCAAACCAACTCATCTAACTAATTTCATTAGCTATGAAGTGGAGGATATGTGATATAACACTTTCCTCGAGTCCACCCAAGGTTATAAAAGTCTTCTCCCATATAATGCAAATACAATAAGTCCTCATTCCAAAGCAAGCTTGAGGAGGCTTAAGGGGAGAAAAGAGAATATGTAGAGGAGTGTTAGGAATTTTATAAGGACCTATTTGTATATTGATGGCCTATATTATTATTTATAAACAATATTTTTGGAGAATATTATAAGTCTAGTATAATTATAGGAATTATGGAGAGATACGTCCTATATTGTTATAGGCACGTGATGAATAAGTTCTATATTATTTGTTATAGGAAAGATGAAATTAAGTCGATGTTATTATTTGTTAACTCACCGAGAAAGAGTATTCTCATGTGGGAGCCAGAGACACTCTTGTTAGTGCCTTGAGGGACATGAAGAAGCATCAAATAATTATATACTCATCCCGGAGCTCAAATCCTTAATACGTTGGACACATCGTCAAGATTATTTTTGTGGATAATGGTCACAATCACTATGGAGCTCGTTGGCAACACCGGATCTACTTAAATATGTGAAGAGGCTTATGTTTTTCATGCAACAAAGTGAAAGAGTGACACTAGATCATCATCAACATCAAGAATCTAGAGGCTTAACATGGTGTAAAAGTTAGTTTATCATGCAACGGAGGCATTGAGGTCTTGTTGGAGGTTTCAAACACATGGATCTGTACTAGAGTATTAAGCTTTGCAAGGACTAATTTGAATTCTGCAGAATCAACTCGGGGCGAGGAGATGTGTTAGAGCACCATACTTTCTTAGACCAATTTGGATTCATAGAATCAACTAGCATATCAGGTTCATTATTGCTTCATTTGTGAGTTTGTATTAGTTTTTCAAATCGAAAGTAAATTAATGAATAGGTTTAATTTTTTAACTCGAAGATGTAATTTTTTTCAAACTTCATTATCAACCCTTGTGTCATGTGGTTCTTATTCTTGCATTTCAATTTAATTAAAGTTGATTAAAATGGGGTGAATTCGGTAAAATAATTAATTACCTATAAGGTTTCGTGGGTGAAGGAAATTATTTTTGCTGGTTTACTGAGATCACGTACACACATGCTTACCACATTCAACATGAAAAAAATACAAATAATAATGGGTATTAAAATTTTCATAAAAAATAAGTATTGTAATATCCGGTAATATAAGGGGTATTTTATAATAGGAGTGTTGTATTGGGAGGGGGTATTGATATTACAATATTAAGAATTAGAACATGAAATATGGGTATTAGTTAGTATCATATTAACGAACATGAAATTCCACAAGTTCACTTAGTAAATATCATATAGAGCTAGCCAAATCGAATTGTTAAAGCAATGGGTTTCCCATTCGCTAGTAGTCGAACATGAAACAATGCAAGAGAGTATTAGTTAAAAGGATTATAAAGATAGGGTAGTGTAAATAAAGTCATAATCCAATAATAAAAGGGGAAGGGAGCATGTGAGAAGGATTGAATCCTCGATCCATGAATGTGTGACACATGTGGGAGAGATATAGAAATCAAACCATGAAATCTCAATCATAACCTGAGATGGCGATGGAGAAACTGTTTTAAAATGATTGTTTATTGAGGTGGAAGGTAAATCATGAAGTAATAGCTTCCAAAGTACTTATCATGGTTTAGCCATGATTTCAACTAAATAATCCATAGTTTGGAATACTCCATGATTATCTAGGAATTCCACCACCCTATTATCCTCTCAGTAACAGTGTTGAATGCTTCACTCAATGAAGAGAAAGAGAAGATGATGAACTTTTCCAAGCATATTATCAATTCACCATGCCTTGGATTTCATAGACCTAACAACATTGGTGATGAACATGAATTCACCTTCAATGATACCATAGCTATGAAATATATGAAGACCGTGAAATAATGTAGAGGCTTTCGCTACATCGCAAAACCATCCAGAGGTGGAAAAAACTAACGTGAATCAAAGAGAGAATAATCCTTTATAACACATCCTTCCCATGAGAGCCATAAATTATCCTCCAATGCCCCATCATAGTTTAGCTTGAAAATTTTGGGTCATGGGGGAACCATTTGACACTAATCCTTATTAATTAATTCCAAGTTGGAATCAATACGACATACCCTTGAACATGAGACAACGTAAGGAGATCCTAGTTATTCATAAGCTTGATGACCTAAGCCGGAAGAGGGTGTTATTGCACATGAAAGGAAAAAATGATTGTGAAGTTTTAATTTTTTTAAAGAAGTTACTAAAAACTCATAATGCAATGGAGAAATATGCTCAACAATTAATTGACTTAATATTTTCACTTACTTATGTCTCATGGGCCATCTTCATGTTGAGATTCAATTACAAGATTATTTGAGTTCCACTTTCCCATATGAATACTTCATATAATATTTTTTCTTGAGTTTGATAGTCTCAACTCGGTCTTCATCTTTAAATGTGGCATTATGGATCTAACTTATTGTAGGTTTGTCACCTATATATCTTTTTTCACTCGACTTTGTGACACTATGAAAATTAATTTTCTACTACACTCATTTGTAGCATCTGATATGTAGTTCAAGTTGTACTCACTACCCTTTGTTATGTTTCTATGCATGTATGGTTCAATTTAGATATTTTAACTTATCGATCTCCATACTTCAATCTTTCTCATGTTATCTTGGTGTAGTGGAATTTGATTCATCATGATATTCATGTCTACCAAACTTATATTTGGCTCTCACATACTACATTTCTTAAATAAACTATAAAAAATTTGGATTGATCCAATCTTCCCTCATTGTGAGATTTGGTTATTCATTGCCAACTATCATGAGCTCCTCATCACATTGGATTACTTTGCATGAGTTCCATTGTGTTATGATTTCTTGTGAGCTCAAATTCTAGTAGGTATTCATGTAGCTTCATAATTTGCATGATAAATCACTTAAACAAATTCTCCATCATTTGAGTAGGAAAATTAGATGCCTCTATAGATCATTTGAGCATGTGTAATAAAAGAAAGGTATTATCTAGCCACTCCATTCAACTAAATGTTGGCATGGTTGGTCGGACCTATTATTTCAATTAAAATATTTTAAACCATGTATAATAAAAATGACCCTCTTCATTAAACTTTCTATAAAGAAAATTTTATTGAATATTTACTACTAAGTAGAGTGACATGTCTACGAGTGTCAAGAAGGAGAGAGAATATTTTGGGATTATACTACACTTAAATTATAAGTTGTAAAATTGGATGCATTTTTCAAGTCAAAAAAGAGTATCTTTAAATTATTATTTATAACTTTGACGTTTAAAATTAAGACTATTTTTATGAAAATTTTCCTAGTCATTGAAAAGTGCCTTAGCATTGCAAATATTGATAATCATTTGGTGAAAAAAACATGTGTTGGGCTACAAACATGTTGATTATAGATATTTCACAAGTGATGGATCTTAGAAGCTTCTCAAAATGGTGGCCCCATGTCACCAAGGCAAATACAATCACCTATTGTTGCTTCTACCATTGGAGGTGTTGTAATAAGTGACATGTTTTATCACCCCCACCACTCACATAAGGTAAATGTTTTTTTACTATAGTTACATTAGTATGTGTAGTCACAAAATCAAACACTCGATATTATTTAGTCTCAGTCTCATACTACTATTCATATGGTTTTTGAGTGAAGAAAGTACTAATTAACCCCCATCTTTTGGCCATTTTACTTTGATTTTTGTCATCATTGCCAAGTCCCATACACACTTGCTCAGTAGTTTGTTGTGATTTTTCATCATTTTATCCTTGACTGGGACATCCATGCTTATCTTGGGCACCCCGGCTCCGGTCAAGGCACCCTGATCCTTTTCTCACTTTCTCACCACTTTTGGGCACTTTCTAGTTGTTTGAGCATTTCATATTTCTTGTGGTCAGCCTCTTCGAGGTTAATTATGAAATTAGATCAAGAGAACCATATAAATATAAATTTATGAAACCATAATGAGGGACCAAGCACTAAGCATTACTATCATCACCTAAGGTTGCATCCATCAAAGGATCTATTTGCATCCATCTAGCTCCATCACGAGGCACAAGGTTGGTTCATCTACATCACACAAGAATATGAGGGAAGTTTATTCTATTCCATCCACCATTCTATTACATTTTCTACACATAGTTATTTCTCGCTAATTTCACAAAGTGCGAATGACACAAGAGCACCTAGGGAATTATTGCGCACACAAACACATATAACTTCATCAGTGTCGAGATGTATTGCAGTGCTAAGTTAGCAAGTCCACCATTGTGGCAGTTGAGGTCATTTGAACCCTTCATATGCATCTTTCTTTTTTAAGGTTTGATGCTTGTCTTGGGGTTTTGCAAGTCTTTTCTTCATCACCTGATTACCAAGTGACATATAATGTAGTGCAACGAAGTTAGCGCAATGAACATAGAAGACTTAAGATCATATAACGACCCTAAAAATCTGATTTTTTTACCTCCTGCATAGACTAGGGGACCCATAATGTAGACTAGGGCACCCACAGGTTCCCTGATACTCTCCCAAGTGCCCCAATCCACTCATATTTCCCAGATCCGTAAGTTCATGGATCTTGCATAGTCATTTCCTCCTCCTATTTCTCTATTCATCTCTATGACACGAGTTTAACAATTTCATCGAATCGATAAGCTCCTTCCAACCCTTATTTGCATATTAGGTTTTATATTTTTATTAGCCTAGTTTCTTGGGTCACTTTCTATATTTATTCATTACATTTATTTTGTTATTTATTGTTGTTCCTAGTTAGATTAACTACCATATTATCCACATTTTAGTTAATCATTTTGGTGAACCCGTACTCGATCTTCATGCCTATAGGACCTTCACTCATTACTTATCACCTTAGGTTTTTCTCATCATGAATATATCTATTCACACTTATCTTCAAAATCACCCTGATTGTATCAGTAAGCTCAAAAAGTACTTAGCCACTAATTATATTCCTCCTCACACGTTACCCGAGTATGTATACCATAAGTTCACTTCTGCTCTATCCCTCAATGAGGATCAAATAACTTTCACAACCGATGACTTACCTTCTCAAGAGGTACTACAACATGACCCTCCCTTGTATATTCAAGTTTGTATTAACAAAGTCAGGGTCAAACATGCTTTAGTTGATAATGGTTCTAGCCTTAACATTTGACAACATCACTTTTCTTCATCATATAGGTATGTCGGAAGCATCTTTAGCTCCTTCCTCCATCTCTATTTGTGGCTTTGATAACATTCCCAAGCATGTCTTAGGTACTGTCAACTTACCTGTCACTATCGGTCCATGTACAATCAATATTTTGTGCCATGTCATGCCTAATAACCTTAATTATAATATTCTTATTAGATGGAATTAGATCCATGCTATGCATGTGGTCCCCTCTACATTACATTCATGACTTAAATTCTATCAGTATGGGATTATTTATGATGTTTCGGTTGACCCCTCTCCTTTTGAGTATTGTAATTATGTTGAGAAATCTAGTGATACTTCCACTTCTTCTAGTGTTATTCAGGACTTTTCTAGATATGGGTTAGGGTATGAATATTTGCGTCTTTATGGTTTTTCTTTAAAAAAATTAGATCAACAAGAACATAAGGTCACAACACTTTGGGATCTCCCTACACAGTCACACAAGTTTGGGCTAGGGTATCAACCTCCTTCTCTACCGACTACGGATGCTTATACTACCTTTCATATTAGCTCACTTCCCATAGTACATCTTGAACTTATCAGTGATGATGTGTCTACCACTTGGGATACCTTTACTACTAATGATGCTCTACTTGATTATATGGGTGTTTACGACCATCTTCCTTATTTTCACCATAAACGGAACTTTCCATCATCTCTCAATAATACAACTTACTTGGGGAATTTGATGACTCCCCTAAAATATCGATCCCCCGACACAATTCTTATCTTGACCCATACATCAAAGATCACTTATCCCTTCTCAATGAATAAATGATTCAATGCAACTTAGCTACATCTAAAAATCATGAATAATTTTGTTAGTTACCTCCTTACTCCAACCGAACAAAAAGATATCAAACAAGTACTTCATGATTTATCTGATATTTTTGCAAGGGACTATAGTGATTTTTCAGAATCGATCCATCGGTTGCAATAAACAATATTGTCCTCAACCCGGTGTTAAACCCGTCCAACAAAAAAATCCATAAAATGCATCCCAAATTAGTACTTTTAATTCAAGAAGATATTCAGGGGCTTCTCAATGCTGGTTTTATTTTTGTTGTTGACTATATTGAATGGGTATCTAATATTGTACCAAAGTAATGAAATTGGATGGTCGGGTTCATTATTGTATTGATTTCCATGATTTAAACAAGGCTTTCCCTAAGGATATTTTTCCTTGCCACACATCGATGTTATTGTTAATTCCGCAAATTTGTATATGACATTCTCTCTTTTATGGATGGATTTATGGGTTATAATCAAATTAAAATCAACTCACGACTAAAAAATACCTCATTCATTATGCCATGGGGAACGTTTTACTATACGCTTATGTTATGTTTCGGTCTTTAAAATGCATGTGCTACTTATCAATAGGAAATTATACATATATTCCATGACGATTTCCACAAGATAATCAAATATTATGTAGATAACATTTTGGCCAAATCTCGATGACGCTCTTCCCATACAAGGATCTATGAATACTATTCAAATGACTATGGCAATGTCGTGTGTGTCTAAATCCCAAAAAGTGTGTTTTTGGGGTCACAACAGGATAGCTCCTCAGATATATTATCTCCCAATGTGGCATTGAGATTGATATTAACAAAATTAAAGCCATTATCTATATGCCTCCACCCAAGAATTTACATCAATTATGATCATTACAAGGAAAAATTCAAGCTATTCGGTGATTCATTTCTCAACTCACTGATAAGACTCAACCATTTACATGGCTCATGAAGAAAGATACTAAATTCATTTGGGATGAGCAATGTCAACAAGTATTCGATGATATCAAAGCTTACTTGTTGAATCCGCCCGACTTAGTTCCTCTCAGTAGCTGATCAACCTTTCTTATTATATATTTCTACTACGTTTCATGCATTAGGCGCTTTACTAAAGACAACAAGATGACTCTCAAAGTGAAAGAGAAATATACTATGTCAATCATACCCTCCTTTCTTATGAATGTAACTATAGCTACATTGAAAAACTTTTCTCAACCTAGTTTTTGTTGCAGATAAATTGTGACATTACCTTCTAAATAATGAAGTACATATTATCACTAAAGTTGATCCATTACGGTACTTACTATCTCACACACATCTATCGGGATGCTTGACATGATGGGTTATGCTTCTCATTGATTTTGATTTCAATTTTATACCACAAAAATCCATCAAAGGACAAGTGACTAATTAGTTACACCACCTCTCTCAGATGCATCACCTGTTTCCGACTCTTTTCGTGATGATTTCATTACCTATACTATTGAGTCACACACATAGGCTATGTACTTTGACATTTCTCATTGTCACTCTAGTGTTTGAGTTGGGATTGTCTTTATTACCCCACATGATGACCCACTCCCCTTCGCATATGGATTAGGATTTTCTTGTAAAAAAAAACATCACAGACTACGAAGCCCTCATTTTAGGCCTACTTACCACTCAAAAACTCCTCATTCACAACTTAAGCATACACGGTGACTCTCAATTTATTATCAATGAGGTCAATGATATGTATAATAAAAAGAAGGAGCATCTAATTCCATACAACACGCTTGTCAAATATCTCCTCGCTACATTCAAGTCCTACTCCATTACTACCATTCCTCGCAAGGATAATCGTCATGTAGATGTTATGGCTAGTGATGTGTCACTTATCCCACAAGATATCACAGATGAAAAAGCCACATGCATAATCAAAAATTATGACATCCTTCTATCTCTACACTAGCTCATAGAGCTGCGCGCTTAACATACAGTCAAGACAACTCTGAATGGTTTTCCCCTATTTACAATTATTTATATAAGAAGACTATACTTGACAATTTGTAACCTCATGAAGTTAGAATGTTACTTCGCGACAATACTCGCTTATGTCATTTTTGGAAATCAATTATTCAAGAGTGAAATTGATGGCCACCTCTTACATTACCTCGCACTCGTAGATACATGATAGCATATGTGGTGGTCATTTTTCTGGTAAAGCTATGTCACAAAAACTTCTACGATAGGGTTACTATTGGCCTACAATGGAACAATATTGCCTCAAATATGCTACTCGTGAAAATTCCAAAAACATGGTAATCTCCATCATGCACCCACATATGACCTCTAGCCCATTGCACCTACTTGGCCTTTCTCCCTTTGGGGATTTGACCTCATTGGTATGATAAATCTTGAGTCTACCCGATGGACATAAATTTATCATTACTTATATTGAGTGCTTTACTAAGTGGGTTGAAGCATCTCCCCTACGAATGGTCTATGTTACAAACATTTGTAACTTTCTCACCACACATATTATCACATGTTTTGGTGTTCCTTCTGTTATAATAACTGATAATGGGTCTTCCTTCAAAAATAAGGACGTTAAATTTTTTTGTGCCAAATTCAAAATAAAGAAATCATTTTCTACCCCTTACTATCCGTAAGGCAATGGCCAAGCTAAGGCCACCAAAAAACCATTGTCAAAATCCTACGCAAGATTGTTGATTCTAGTGGTACCAATTGGCATAACCAACTATTATATGCTTTATGGGCCTATTATACTAGTGTTCACACACCCACTAACACCACCCCTTTTTCCTTGGTTTATGGTGTTGAGGCCGTTATCCCACTTGAGCTCGAAATACCATCTTTAAGGATATCTCTTAAGGGAATTTTTAAAGATAATGCATATTGAGAAAACTGCTTACATGAACTAGAAATGTTTGACTCGCATCGTGTCCAAGAACTCAAACATATTCGCACACATCAATCTCACATCACACATGTAAACAATTGAAAAAATTGTTCTCACGAGTTCAATATAGGTGATCTCTTCTTAAAATAGAATCAAAAGAATAAAAATGCTAAGAAAATTCAATCCTAATTGACTTGGTCCATACATTATCATTGATAAACTTGGTGGTGGAGTTTATTGCCTCACCACCATTTTAGGAAAACCACTCAAAAATCCACTCAATATAATGCATCTTAAGAAATACTATGCTTAAACACACACATTTTGATCATTTCCGATGACACACTCTTGTGCTTTGGTTCCCACTTGACTGTTGAGGGCATACTACACATGAACCCAACACACTGCACAATAGGTATTACACATTGCATCTCTTCACACATCTTGCATCATATGTCTAACATATTACATAATACATTTACATTTAGTCTACATCAATACACATATACACATCATAAATCACACTTTTAGGGTCTACATTGCATACTTGCATTGTGTATTTATACACCACACATTGTCTATACACTATACTAGTATTCATCATACATGTTTCACACTTGCATCTAGCATTACATACTACTCATCATGCCTACTACATAACACACATATTCACACTTTTAGTTTACATACACACCTTACATTGTATCTTATACATCATACACTACACATCATATGGTCATCTATTATCATCATACTATACATTGTCTTCTACACGTTGCACTCGCTACCCTATGATGCACTTTATTTCCTCGGTCCATACTTGACTGCCAAGGGTTTACCAATCAAATGGACCTTCTCATACTTACACGTTCATCACTCGACCTTCTATCATGCAACATTACTAGGTTAGTGACATACGCTATAGGATAAATGGTCACCTCTTCCTTCATCTTGTAGTGGTATACACTTTAGGCTACATCAAAGCTCCCTCTATTTTTCTCATCGTGATATACACTCTAGGATACATCACCACTCCCTCTATTCATCTAGTAGTGATATACGCTTTAGGCTACATCATCACTCTTTCAATCATCTTGTCGTCATATATGCTTTGATTATAGGGTTGACACACACTCAATTTCTAGGTCACATATCATCACACAAATACATTCATCATAACACATTAGACACAACACACACATTTTTATCATTTATCGATGACGTACTCTCATTTACGGTTCATTATTGACTATTCAAGAGGCAAACCAAATGAACCTCGCTGCATACATTTCCATCCACTCAGGAGCACGTGGCTCCTATCATCCATCTTGCCTTCTATTCCATCCATCCACAACATATTCCATATCTTGGTTGCTTTTACTCTTGCTTGTATATGGTTTCTTTATTACACATGTCTTTGGCTAGATATCTTCTATGTCATTTATCTATCCATAAACACATGCACGTTCACATGTTTGTTTATTTGTGATCACAGATACATGTATTTTTCATGCAACATGATGCTCACCTTCTACCCATCCTACATTGGTCACCGAGGGAATACACATTCGTCTCTCACATGTGTTATTGTTTCATTTTTTACTAGCACTTTACATTCTTTGGTTATACACGCTTTTGACATATTGTTTATCTTTCTAACATGTTAACAGGTGCTTCATGTGAAACATTTGTTTTGCAGGATTATTTTCCTCCATGGCTATATCTGTCTCATTTGTTTACTATTTCTTGTCATTGTTTTCTCTTATATGGGGTCCTTTCCCTTTGTTTGGTGTGCACAATTTTTTTATGCATCCATGATGGCCTTATGTGTATTGCGTAACATCATGAGTGATGTATCATGTTTACAACCCACTTTGTGTGGCTTACTTTGTCTTCTTGCATGTTTACATTACTATATTTCTTGGTAGCTTATACATTGTTTGCATAGATTACACATTGTCTTATACATGCATGTTTGTTTGTACTAACACTTGTCTTTGGCTAGCCTCTTGTTTTGCGCATGCCTTGGTTTCTATTAAGCGCATTCCTTCCCCCTATAGGGAATAGTTACACAGTTCATGTGGTTGGTTCTATTTGGGGCCGCATTCTCCTATCAGTGATGTCGCATGCACCACCAAAGAGGGGGTATCATTTGGGGTTTACATACTATACAATGCTTCTACACCGGTTTAGTTCAATTTAGTTTCCACCCTTGGCATTGTGGATTATATAGTGAGTGGGTTCAGACTAGTCTACGAACTCGTGACACGGTGGCTTTACAGGACATGATTGTCCTTAGAATTCTAGGGAGCAGTTATAGGTTAAAGGATACAACGAACTTCCTCTCTACACTACTTTAGCTAGTAGCGTTAGATCACCCAAAAAAACTAGGTAGTACAAAGATCTCTTCACACATATTCAGGGAAGCAATTACAGTTAGAGAATAATGCAACTTTCTCCCTACACTTCTTCGCCCTATGGCATCGGATTTCCCAAAAAATGCAGGATAATATATCCTCTTTCTATACCTTTTCATCACGAATCAAAGTGCACATGTTCGTTTTACACTTTTCAATATTTCATTTCAGACATTTCATTACATATACATTCATCTTTAATATTCATTTTTGACATATATACATGCATATTTGGATTGTTGATCATCTTCTCCATGCGGGTATGACCATATGAGAAGCCAAAGAAATCAACAACAACTGCTACAACAATGGGGGCAACAACAACAACATTTTACGATAGCACACACCATACTAACCATGCAGGTACATCACACACATCGACAAATACACATGCATTTCCACCCTAGGTTCACTCTCATCACTTTTCTTGTACTTTTTGCATCTTTAGTTTCCCAGCTCCATCATATTTTGTCACTCCATGCTTTGTCTAGTCCTTCAACATGTTTCTACATCACTTTACACAGATTATTAGATAGGCATCTCTATCTACTTTATGTTACCGATATTTCCGCTCACCAACATAAAGTGGGGAAAATGTAGTCACAAAATCACACACTTTATACATTATTTAGTCTCGGTCTCATACTACTATTCATATGGTTTTGAGTGAAGAAAGTACTATTATTTTACTTTTATTTTTATTATCAATATCGACCTCCCATACATACTTGCCCAATCTATTTTTGTCATTTTCCATTATTTTAGCCTTGAGTGAGGCACTCATGCTTATAATGGGGTTCCCGTAGGTGCCCTAGTCCCATTTAGGTGCCCCAATCCTTTTCTCACTTTCCCACCACTTTTTGGGCACTTTCTATCCATTTGAGCATTTCATATTTCTTTTGGTTGGCCTCTTTGGGGTTAAATATGAAATTAGAAAAGATAACCGTACATAAATATAAAGTTATGAAACCATAATGAGGGATCAATCAGTAAGCACTACTATCATCACCTAAGGTAGCATCCATCAAAGGCTCAATTTGCATCCATCTAGCTCCATCACAAGGAATAAGGATGGTTCATCTACATCACACAAGCATAGAAGGGAATTTTATTCTATTCTATCCACCATTCTATTACATTTTCTACACATATTTATTTCTCGCTACTTTCATAAAGTGCAACTGGAAAAAGAGCACACACAGGCATGATTGCACACACAAGCACATATAACTACATCAAGTCCGAGATGTAGTGTAATGCTCAGTTAGTAAGTCCACCATTGTGGCCGAGGTAAGTCGACCCCTTCATATGCATATTTATTATTTAGGGTTTAATGTTTTTCTTAGGGTTTTATAGGTATTTTCTTCATCAATCTTTACCCGTGACATATAACACAAAGTGTAAATAAGTTAGTGTGATAGATAACAAAGATTTTGGATCTTATAACGACCCTACAAATATGGTTTTCGGACCTCCTGCACAAACCAAGGTTCCAAAACGCATGAGACTAGGGCACCCACATGCACCCTAATACTCTCCCAGGCATCCAAGTCCACTCAAATTACCGGATCCGTATGTTTCCATACCTTGGCATAGTCAATTCCTCCTCTTGTTTGTCAAGTCATCTCTACAACATAGTCTAGCAAGTTTCTTGAATCGGATAAGTTCCTTCTAACCCTTCTTTGCATATTAGGGTTTCTATTTTTATTATCCTAGTTACTTGGGTCACTTTCTATATTTATTCATTGCATTTATTTATTGTTGTTCCTAGTTAGATTAACTACCATATTATCCATATTTTATTTAATCAAGTATACCTTTTAATATCAAAATTATTGAACTAATAAAACAACAAAAAATGTAAACAAAATTAAAATGGAAAATACTTAAGAATGTAAAGATAGGATATAAAAAGAATAATTTTTGACATATATGGTAAGGGCCACATCAAAATAAATAACTTTAATACTACTAATAAAATATAGATGAGATACGTTGAAGCATATGTTTAAATAAAAATACGTGAACAAGAATTTCATGCAAGTAATAATCCTTTCATTTAAATAAGTCTCTCATATGGTGCTACTAACTCTAGGGGAGGAGTTTTAATGGATCAATTTTGTTTTCAAAAAGGTAAATATCTATAGCCTTCCTTTCACTTTATGTAATATTAGCTTTGACAAATTTACAATTGATGTATCATAGTTTAAACTAGGATGGAGTATCATACTCTTGTCTATTGCTTTAATCTTAGGATTGGTTCTTACCTATATTTGACTCTTAGCTTATAATATTAGCTTAGACATTTGGAACGTACTTGCATTTTTCTTTATTCTTACAACCTAAGATCCTAGTAAGAGGTTTCATACCCTACCCTAGATAGTATTTGGAATCCTTTACATTTGGTGGAGTTCATATTATTGTATTCGAATCCACAATGCAAACACTACTTAGTATTCTATCGTGCTTGTGTATCGTGTCTTGTGTATATGGCCCTATATTTGTATATTTATATATATATATATATATATATATATATATATATATATATATATATAGGGGATAATCTTATTGATAATCTTACCCCACATACATTGTGCTTGTATCGATCTCCTAACATATGGTTTCTACACTTTCAGAAATCAAATTCGGTGTATCCTTCAGGGATTAACACTTTCTCTTTATGATATGATAAATTATCATCGTGTTTGTTTCATTTGATTCAATCTTTTATTTAGGACCTAATTTATTTTCTCTATCAAGCACACTATTATTTACATGTTCACTCTTGAATACCATCGTAGCAAATTTTCTAGACCTCAAAGTACAATATGATTGATCTTGTTAATCCCTTGAATAAATTACTAGGCACCATTCTCTAACACTCATATGCTTGATGGATTCATTAGTGTGGTCATGGATGCTTCACCAAAGAAGGATCCTCTTCCCATTTTTTTAATGTAAGTATAATACAAAAAAATGAATCTTGCAATGGACCAATATCAATTGATATTAAATCTTCAAAGTGCCCATTTACTTTTCTATTCCATGAGATCTAGAACTAAGTTACTATAAAAATATATAGATAAACGTTTTTTACCTTATTCGCCCCTAGCAAACATATATCTTCACCACCAAGTTTGGAATACAATCCATGGAACAAAAAATGTACCAAACGAAGAAAATTATATTGTAGTAAAATTATGAAATTAAAAACATGTTAAGGAATAACAATAGAATAGACCCCATCTTCCACCGAAATTTTGGGGTTAAAATACTTTGGACTCCAATAGCAATGCTTTGGGAAGATTTTTGACCATCGATCAAAAATGAGGCTTACACCCACACAACTTATGCATGTATCCTAGTGGATATGGATATGTCTAAAGGCCTCCCATCCAGATTGAGCTTAGAGTTCAGGATAGAATTTGCACCGAGCACGGAATACAAAGGATTGTCCTTCGGATGTAAGAGGTGTTTTACTTTGGGCCATGTGGCTTCGACTACCAAGTTTTGGAGCATAAAGGGGGTGGAAAGAGTATCTAGGTGGAAGGATGCCCTCCCTTGTCATATGGTGGTATACAATAACTCAAATATTGGTTGTTAGGAAAATATTGTTTTAGTGCTAACATTATATGGGTTGATAATATTATGTGTGGATGGTTGTTAGTAATAACAACCCACATAAATTATTTGTTGAGTTTGGTTATACCCGTAGATCTATTAACGGGTTAATCATTATTATTTCTTCCTATTTAGTAGGAAGCTATTTTCTATTGTAATGGCTATATAATAGCCAAATGCACTGGTTGATAAAATACAGTGATTATTATTACTTTGTATTTACGAACGGTTGTCGAAATCTCTAGATTTGGTATCATAGTAAGATTGCATCTCTGGTTGTTAGTATGGAGAATTAAAAAAAAGAGCAGTTGTTAAATACTTTGCTCATGTAGATGAGAACCAAAAATTTGTTTGTAAAATAGGTTAAGATGAATTTAGTTTAGCATGCATACTTGTTAGTACTCTCTTCCTTAGCATCTTTGAATTTGACAGATCTATAGGATTCTGAGAGACTTCAAAGATCGAGTGCATCTCGGCCTTCGTGAGTTCACTTCTGCGACCCTGATCATTTGCACCATATTCTGTCGATAACCTATATTTTTCACTAATTTGAACTGGGGACCAACGTCGAGCACATCAATTAGCAGTTAACTTCCATTGGATATTTGAATCTTGCATATTTTATTAAAACGTTTGTATTCCATCCTGGTGCCACGTCCTGCTGTAAAAAGAGCAATCTCTTCGTCTCCTAGCTTAGCCGCTTAGCAAATTGAATCCATGCCTGCAACTCGCAATGCATTGTGATTTGTATTGCTCTATAGAAATAGATTTGCACTGATCTCGAGTTCCTCTCTGAGCACTGGATTTATTACAAAGCGATGGTCATTTTCAACATTGTGTGAATCAACCCCATGGTTTTTAACAATCTAAACGTGCATAGACACATGGATCTGACAGATCCATATTTGAGGTGGAGATACGCACAACTGAATATTGGGCACATCTACGGATGAGCTACACTGGGGAGCGACGAGAAATGATTTGCTAAATCCATTCAAAACCTGTAAGAATTCAAGCGGTCACAGGATTATTAGCGTCGAGTGGCATCAATCAAATATCTTAGCGAGAATCCCAAGTATTCTTTACACTGGATCTCCACGTATCTCTTAGCTAATAGATCACAACGACTTCATCCAATACTCTATGCACCAGTTTTTCTCCAAGTTTGACGGGTGTGCAAGTGAGCAGCATTGTGGACGGTTTGGTAGGAATTTGTGCATAGAAGACATATCTTTTGGTCAAATATCTTTCATGCTATTTCATTCGTTGTGAATAGTTATAGTTTGCAATAAAGTAGAAGTTACGTGTCATAGCCTCCATTAATTAAAATTTCAAATCTCATAAGGAGTCATTTGTTAAGTCGATTTGTTAGTACCTGCCTCCGGCAGTAGTACTATTGTTTTCACCTCGAGCAATTAATTTTTTTAAATGACTGTGCAAATCAAAAATTCAGTACTCTTTCGTAATGTATGGTGATAATATTAAATATGATTATATTTTATTTTGTATTTATTTGAAGTAGGATTGGCCATTGTAACTATTCTTCATTGCCGAACTTATTTCTAATTAAATAATATTACAGAGCATAGCAGAAACCAATCAAAGCATAAAGAAATAAATTGAAATCTGTTTTTGTAATGTTTTATCCATTTACAATTGCTGCGCAAATCTTGGGAGTCAACATTAGCTGCTGATAAAGTATAGATACACCCTATTTTGTAAAAGTTTTTTACTTCAATCAAATTTCACCAGGTAGAGGGAGGTGTATGTGGCCAACACAGGTGCCTTTCTTGCAAAACAGACCTGTACCGGTGGTTTTCATGCTTCTGTTGGCCATCACCGACTGCAACAACAAGCACATTTTCATATTCTAACAGTTTGCGAGCAATCTCCTCCCTACTCCATTCGCTTATGAAGAAAGATGCCTCTCTCAAGGCACTGAATTTGCCATGGGCAACAATAATGACAATGAAGAAAATGGCTACAGAGCTCAAGTCAGTACTAAAAATAGCTTGGATGGGTGCTCTTATTTTCACAAAGTCATGCTCGGAGATTTTGCCCAAAAGCTGGTGACAATTATCCTTCCATACAGTTTTTCTTTCTTACCACTCCTAGATGTATACAATCTATTTTTGGGTTGAAAACTTATTTGCTAGTCTGTTTATTTTGTTGCAGAGTATTCCTGTTGCATTTGTTCCAAAGCTCAGATTCAAAACCAGAGAATATGTGATTTTGGAAGGGCCAAGCCCTCAGTGGTGGGCTGTAAAATTATGGAGAACGAGTACCCAACTGGAGTTTCGGCATGGGTGGGAGGAGTCCGTTCGGTATGTAAGAAAAATGTTGAATGGCATGTACCACCTGAAAGGGAAAGAGAATAGCTAAAGCTTTAAAAACAGAGGGAGTACAAGATAATAGGTAAATCATCATACAATTGATAATATGGTTTGTAAACAAATGTTAGTTACTTCAAGATAAGACAAATCCTACCTTTTCAGCAATGGCAGCCATCAGAATGACAATATGTATGTGGTTTTGCAAGATTTCAATTTGTTGTAATATTAAGAGGGGATGCATGAGATCATTAGGACTCTCTCTCTATGAGGAGAATTTCTGTGTGGATTTTAGGAATTGAATTTATTTCCAGTCTTTGACTCTAGTTGGTATTACTCTTTATTCCTATAAACACCCTATATAGTTCACTTACTTGTGCAACACATGTTTGTTTTTATCATTACTAATAAGCACATTTTCAACCTATCGTTGGGATTTGCTAACTCTATAAATATATAAAGCCTACCAAAAGCCCTTTCATGAGCTATAAGGAATTTAAGCACATTTAAGGTATAAAGCCTACCTTCGGGGGTTTTCAAACTCCATGAATGTATAAGGCCTATGAAATGCCATCTAATGGACTATAAGCGATTTATACATCATTTAAGGTATTTACTAATCTACATGTAGAACACACTGTTCTTTATCCATATTTAAATCAGTCTGTTACCTAGGAGATTAAAACATCTTAATATTCCATAGCTATGTCACATGGAATCATGTACACAAATACATCCATTGCTGATAGAAAATATTCTAGCCTTGTTATCCTGCACGTTAGAAGGTTAATCCAATTAGTGATAATTGGTAGCAAGTTCCTTCTCTAGAAATTGATCATATGATAACAACATATATGCTACTCGGGAAGGTGCAGACTAAATAACTCAATGTTGACCTGAAATATAGTTTGCACAACCCATTTTAACCACAATGTCCTCTCAATTCTATTGTGACCATGACGGTTCTTCCAATTGCTCTTACTGATCAAATTGCAAATATTAATACTATTTGTGAATTTAATAAATGCTCCAAGAAAACCATAGTTCGTCAATGAATATTCAGAATCTTAAACAATGGTTGTTCATTTCCTCTATATTTTTCTTCACTGCCAATTTATCTGATATAAAACCTTTACTAATATTACTAATCCAATTATGATGCAGTCATGATCTCATCGCGAAAAAGAAATTCCACAAACATCTGATACTAAACTAGGCCCTCCTTGCAAACTTGAGTTAAAAATATCATATACCAGAAATAAGATCCTCATATGTTACCAACTGTGCCAGGCTTGCAAACATAAGAGCTGGTATAAATACAACAAAGACGACCTGTTAAGAGACACCCATACAAAAGGAAAAAAATGAAGATGTGAGTAAAAAATCTTCCATGAGTTACCACTATAGCCATGAACTATTATAATTATTATGTTTGATACTTCTCTTCTCCCTCCCTTATTATTCTATTCATTAGTATTCTTTCCAGCACAAAAAACTTCCCCTCCCCTCTCTGTCACAATATATTTTCTTTTACTATCTAATATACCAACCAGTGGAATTAACTTAAAAAATCAAGCATTTTCACTAATAGATTTAGCTGCTACATGTAATCTACCATATCAATTCAGTATTGTCTTCAGCCATGGTGCAGACTTAGGTTAAAATAATTAAATACATTTTTGGTATTACAAGCTTAAATTGCACACGAGAATGCTAAAACTTAAAAGTGGACAAGATCAAGATGTATACAGACAGATAAACAGAAGTAATAGAGGTCTTCTGATTGGTCCTTTTAAATGAAGGGCTCTATTACCTAGAATGTTTAGCATGGTACACCTGGAGGAAAAACAAATGTTTACAAGGTGGAGAGAATAGTGCATACTTACTCAAAATATGTGGGGAATGTTCAAATCCAAATGCTTTCTAATTGAAATTAGTCCTTTGAAGTTTATTATATATGCAGCATCTAAAAGCAGAAAACTCACATTAAATGTATCCTACAATATTGAGGTGGAAATTAATAAAATTAAACGTAAAACTTGAATCAAATTAGAGAGATCAAAGGAAATAGAGGTTTACTTTTAATATAAAACTAAAACGTGGGAACCCTAGTTTTTCAAATCCAAATGGAGTGTGGTCATAAATTAAATTATAATCTGTTTTAATAAATAAATCTAGATTCTTTAAGAAATAATAAGATGGTAGAAAACTAGAATTGAGTTTGCTTTTCAACACAAGTGATATTATTTCACCATCTTAATTATTTGAAGAACTATTGATTGCATAAAGCTTAACATATATAAGTTGACTTGTAATATGTATCTAAAACTATCTTTCGAAAGGAAATGCATATTAAAAAAATTGAGTGAGAAATATAATATATTTTTGTCTAATATATTGGGGTAGAAATAAAAAGGGGTAAATAAAATTGTATTTGAAAAATGGGTAAGTAAGTACATGGAAAAATGGTATTTTCATTCTAATAATATAACAAGTAAGAATTGAATAATTAAGTGAAACTAGAATTAATTGGAAGTCTTTATACCATACTTTTACTAAGTGAATGTCCTTGAATGCTAGTCAAGAAGAGGAAAGTGACCTAATGGAAGTCAAACATGTCCTTGAATGTTCAAATAAGGATTGCATTCAAATGAAAAATACTCAAATTTCTATGCTTTGCATACCATGTCTTTGTATCTAATCTTATGGACTTTTTAAAGTACAAAAATGGAATGGAAGTTCACAAAGGATCACTATAACGTCAAAACAGGAATGTGGCAACTTCACAAAAAAATGAGCAGTGACTGAGTGACAGAAACTAGAAAAATAGCTAACCATAGGTATAGATGGAAAGATGGAACTGATAGACAAAATATACGTGGTCTCTCATGAGGAGTAGTATTATCAATTGGATGATACAGTAAATTTGCAACACATAAATTCATCTTGATGTTTGTGTTAGGAATCTTGGAGACATTAAAGTGTATATAGTTTATTACCTTGTTTAGATGTTTCTGAGCATCATCACTAAGCACATTCACATATTGAGTTGAGAGGAAAGCACCTACACCACTTATCAAAAGAATCTTCACAAGAGGCATGCAAGCCACAAGTAAAAGATCCCAAAATGCTATCCTGCCTTCTTAACGTCCTACCGATTTCAATCAATAATTTATGCAGCAATTAGAATCGATATGTCAACCTTTTCCGAGCAGGGTAGGGCTCTCAAGACTAAGACACCTTCTGGAATTCAATACAAGAGAAATAATAACCCTACACAAGGACATGATTACATGTTACTTTAGATACGGACAAAAACCAGCTTAAATCTAGAGAAAGAGATCGTGTTAGCATTGACAAATGACCAAAGTAGGTTAATGGAACTCCTGTGTATAGCAAAATATCATAGCAAGTCCCGAGTGCTACAAAGCATGTTAGCAATCACAAATGAAGTATTTAAAACTGTGACTACTAATACTAAAGCTAAAAAAATCCATCACCAAGCAGCAATCCCAAATGGATCGCAAGCAGGGCTTTGCAAATCCCTATAAGACAAAAATACCTGTAAAAGGAAGGCGTTTACCAAAGACAATCACTTACAAAGCCAACAAAAGGAGGCTAATGGAGAGCAAGACTAAGGAACAGAGTGATAACAACTCCCAGTTCTTATGATTTAATACCGACAAAATTCATGATTAACATTGAACTGAATAGATGTCTTTCTAATCTCCCATCACTTTCACACATTGCCCAAACAACAATGCTCAAATGCTAACCCGCTATTAGGATGCCAGAGGTTAGAGGTTGGCTTGAGAAAAAACCCTCAAATAGAGAATTCACTCTAGTTGATCAAGAAAGATGATCTCAAACACTGGATTTATACCTAGTCATAGTAGGAATCGTTCCAACCCTGCAAATGATAAGAACTAAACCATAGCCATACAAATGATAAGAAGTAAACCACAGCCCTGCCAGTGCCAATGATAAAAACTCAATAGTTGCACACCTTTGAGTGTGAGCCCCGGTAAGAATTAGACAATCACATTATCAAAGAAAGAATCAACCAGCCCTGCAAATGAGAAAAACCCAATAGTCTCTCACCTTTGGGTACAAGCCCAAAGGTGAAAATTACACCTAATCAAAATAGGAATCACCCAGCCCTGGAAATGATAAAAGTCCAATAGCCTCACACCTTTGGATACTACCAAGCTTGGTGATACTCCTTACCTGATCCCCTAAGCCGAAATTATTTATAGGTCTCCATTTTCCTTCTTCCCCGCTGCCATGGGTTTCTCCACCCCATTGGAAGCACCCAACGAGAGGGAAAATTGGGCCTTAACCTTCCCACAAACCCTGGGAACTCTAGAAAAAATCCATTTTCCCTATAAGTAGCTTAAAACAATTATCAGAGGATCTCTGACAGTTAAAAGTAGCATTATAGGAAAAACTGCAAAGAGTAGGACCCTTGTAAATAAGGGTAGATATAAAGGAGCTCACATGATAAATGAGGAGATCATAGCAGAAGGACAAATTTTTTGAAAAACTGAAATAAACCAATTTTCTATACAAGAACACTGAAACTTATTGTCAAGAATGTATACATGCAGAATATGACTGTGTGTACAAAACATGTGTCTTGTGTTTGTGTCCACATGGCAACATGGGTACTACCATATTCGAACATACAACTGTCAAGAGTCTGAATATATGTTTGAAACACACATGCATGTGTACAACAAGAAATAGGCACAGGTATTTATACACGAAGGCACATATACTGTGCATATACACCATTAAAAGAAGTAGGCACATGTGTATATATACACACAGACACACATACTATGCATATACACCATGATTTGGAACTCAAATCCCTTGAAAATATCACATAAGGCCGAACTTAGAGATAATCCAATACCCAATCAAGAAAAATGGTATTCGACACTCTCTTCTAAAATCATATCGAATCTTACCATCCCACATTCAAAGATTCAGTCTAATGTATTATTTCCTGCAACAAAACAGGAAAAACAAATATAGAACTAAATGTAAATATGTTTCTGAACACCCACTTTCCAGAAATTGAAGGACAGAAACACTATAGTTTTGTAAATGCTAAAACACAGGCCGTAAATGCAGTAGAACAACAGACCTGCAAAGGAAACCTTAAAACCAGGAAAATTGGGTGATCAAAGTCTGGCAAGAGAAACAATTGGTTGTGTGTAAAATATATAGTGATAGATAGGAATCCTTATGTAGCGGTGGAGGAGATTGATCTAAATCATCATTATCAGTGACAGAGCAGAATTCTAGTTGAATATGTCCTCTATAATAATCTATTAAGTGTTTAAATTGCGACACATCAGCATGTCTTTGTAGATCATACATGTCACAATAGAGTTTGGAGATTTTCTAGTGTTCAAGTATGTCTGCAGGTCTTATTTCAAGGTTAGAATATTTGGGAAAAATGGGTTGGAGAAAAATGTTATTAGCTCTGAGAATGTAGGCAAGAAATGTTGTGACACTGCCCCTGCTAGTCGGTGTCTAGTTGCTTGGTATTCTGACGAGAAGCTGATTTATGATCATGCGAAGCATGCCTCAAAAAGGGAAAAAGCACACATTCTCTTCTCATGGTAAGTAGAAGCCTTGTTTATATGTGAATTTTTATTGCAGTGAAATAAGAGAATTTTGCCTAAAAATTGCACCATATTTTAATGCAGGCCACCTTCCCAACGGTTCTAGACATTTTCAACCCTCTCTTCTCCAGAAGAAGCAAGAGACAGTCAAATCTGCAGAGGTGGAAAGAGGAGTTTTGGAAAATCAAAATCGTGTTATATTTCTGGAATACCTTCTGTTGCTGAATTGGAAAGGAACAAGGCCATCAAGGAGGCTTATTCCTTCAAATCAAATAAACCCTTTTGTTTACTTGTTATGAAGCCATCCCATGTCTACAAGGGATTTTTACTAGTAAGACCCCTCTCTCTATGTCTGTGTGTATAGAAGGGACAAATATTGAAGCATTTTCTGTGTATTGATCACCAAGAAATAATGGAACATACTGTGTATTGATCACCAAGAAGGATTCATAAAGAAATATGTAACACGAAACTTTTCAAAAGTAGACATGAAGTTTGAACTTCTTTGATAGGCACAAATTCAGTACATGACTACTAGTGGCTGTAAATTCAATTTTCCATATTATTGCTTTCAAAAATGTATGTGCCTTCAAAAAAATTGCTTGTAATTTGCAAACTGGCGTGAAACAAGTTCTTGCCCTACTCATGCTTGTCCTCATAGCCAACTTTCAATTCCAACTGCTTGTGCAGAACAATTTCAGAAATCAACTCATCAATCACATGATCATCATTGTTGTTGGCGACCCACTTCTTTCCTCTCAAACTCCTCCTTAGGCCCTACTACAAGCCTAAAAAATCTTTCTTGTGAGTGTCAATTGCTACAGGCCTATAAGGCTACAACTATTAAATATTTGATTTTCTTCCTTTTGGTTTATTTCTTAAACCATCTGTAAATTTTTTAAAAATTCTTGTAAGTGTCCATTGCTACAACCATTAAATCTCTATTTTTTCATCATCTTGGTTGATTTCCTGGAGCATGCATAAATTCATCATTAGATGGAGCAAGCAATGCAAAAATCATTTTCCATAGGAAAGGATGCACATCTGAATCCTAGTGTCCTTAACAAGAGCATATTCAAGATTTCTGTTTATCAATCCCCCATTAATATTGACAAACTCCATTCAAAAAATTAGATCAGATCATCAAATAGAAACAGTGTCGTAAGAGAAATATATCAAATGTTCATCATCGAGAAATACCACATGATCTTAATTAAAAACAATGTCAACAACATGACTTATATTTTGATCTAACAACCACCTAACCCGAGAAACCTTAACAAAGGCACTACAAAACAACCATAGAAACAAAGACCTCGACCAAATATTAATTCAAAAGCTCTCCTGTAGTTTAGGTACTGCAATTCAATAGCTTCCATTTTTGATTTCAAAAGCAGTTGCTTCAATCTTCTGACAGAAGCCTTATTTTTCATCCCATTGTTGTTCTTTGAGTCAATTGAGGACAAGGTTGGCAAGTGCCAAGAACTATGGATAACAGCCACATGTTAAAATGCATTTGACTTGTTCTGAACAGACCACCCAAATTCTCAAACAGAGGTGCAGTGTAACTCCATATTTTTTCCCACTACCAATAGTTCATTTAAGTTTGCCCCATTTCAAATATATCATTGCTTGATTGCAACAACTCAATATGAACATGAACAATTCATATTCTGATAGATCTAGCTTCTTCTCCCATACTACATAATGCAATGTACAATAGTTTCAGCGCTGCCCAAAATAAAAATATATTATAACAGTAAAAATACTAAAATTGAATGCAAAAGCCTCGACGGGAAAATTTGCCTTAAACCTCATAAAAGTAGAAAAAAGAGCTTACTAAGACATTACAGTCAAATTGTAAACATCTATGATCTTCCACATTAATAAAAAATATAGAAATAAAAATAAAGAAATGGACTTAAAAGAACAAAACTACCTTCCATTTTTGTATCAAGGAAAATTTCAGACCCCTTATGACGTATTTGTCAACAATTCATTCTGATGAGTAGGCACAAACAGATGCAATGCACCTGTAAGCTGCATCTTCAATTCTGCAGTGCACTTCATCTTCATCCACTGAAAATATGCAAACCCAATGGCAACATCACTACCAGGCACCCCACCAAAAACAAGGAAAACTTTGGATTACCGGCTTCCCTCGCCCGGGCCATGTTCTCAAACTCAGGTCCATTTCTAATGACAAATGACATAAAGTTTCAATGTGGTAAACAACTTCTTCATTGGCAGGCTTTGTTGGAGGCGGTGGAGGAGGTGGCAGAGAAGTTGATTATGGGTGTTGAGGATCAATCTGAGCTAAATATGAAGTCCCTTCTGGCAGTGCATCTGCCTATGCTTCTTCTAGTGCCTTTGCTGGTGCTTCTTCCAGTGATTCATCCTGTGAACCATAGCGACACATTGGAATACCGTTAAACCTCCATATGCTCATAAAGACAAAGAACTGCACTTGGATGTTGGGCGACTCCCTTGTTTGCAATCAAATCTGCTGCCTCATTGGCTTCCTGACACCAATGTCTTACACTCACATTGGAAAAATGCTCCAAGAAAGAGTAATCCTGCTTAGTTCATTGATTAAAATCATAGTGAGCTTCAACTATAAGCCAATCGACCTCAACTTGGTGAGCTATGGACAACCCAAAAGCATCCATGGGCATTGCATGTTATGCAAAAGCTTAGACCACTGAAACAAAAATAAACATAGAAAAAAACAAAGAGCTATGGTAAGAAAACCTTGGTTCACATGGCCCTCAATTTTTGTTTTGTGCAGCTTTGATTTCGGCTGGGGATGACTTCTTTTCTGCTAACAATTTATGTGCCATCTAGTTAGGCGTCCGGGAGGAAGTAGAGAAGGCCTCTTCATGCTATAATCATTCTATATTACGGGGGTCAATTTTTGTTGACAATCATTTTCAATTGCAGGAGGACCTATTCTAACATGGAAAGCAGAGAGAGGTCTTTCCATCAATGAGAATGGCTTCTTTCATATTCATACTCTTTACAAATAATTCCGCTATTTTGCACCTTGTTGGATGCTTGTACACAAACGTCCATGGCTCCATCATCACAATATATTCATTAACAAATAGAAGATCTCATCAAACACTAAAGAAAACCCCACTAAGGACACCCTATCAAAATATGCATAGTTGTCATTCTACACATGTCAATAAGACAAAAATGGATTGATATATTCATAGTGAGCCATATCAAATCAACATTAGAAAATGAAAGAGTGAATTTTTTTAATAATTTAAACTTGAGTGTGACATGCATTCCTACCATTGTTCGTACCTGCTACAATGGTTGTTCTCATGCATGTTTCATGTACTAGCCATATCCACTTATATCCTCACCACACTTTCACTTCCTGTACCTATGGCTACACTCCCTTTTCCCTTTGCTATGTTTCTCTATGAAATATCTTTTTCCCCACATGCATTCATGCTTACACTTCAATTCAATTCATTTTTGTGATCTAGCCCAAATCATCTACTCAAAGAACACCTTTGACGACCTTGGCATTGGTTTTAAGTAATTCATCAGATCTGTTATTAATGTTGCTAATTTGGCATTTAGTGGTCTTTACAGGTATGTTTTGTGCGTGGGTCTAAAGTCCAAGTATAATTTGTGGCATATATTTGTCTTAAAACAATGGATATGTATTTTTTTGTTATTATTTGATTGGCGAGAACTATTGCTCCCATTACTGGATCTAGATTTTGCAGGAGGCAATGTTTTTTTATCGGTCGTTGTTGAATCCATTGTTATTATCGTATGAGGTATCCACCTAGCTTCCTCCATACAACATTGTGTAGATGGCGGTGGATGAGGGCAACAGGGTTTTGTTTTCATGTCTTCTCGGTACTGCAAAGACCTGCAGATTTTTAGATTTCATTTTTCCTTTGTTTTGAATAGTTGTACATAGGGAATACCCATCATTTTTTTCCAAAGCTATCCAACATACTTTTGTTTTCACTGTCACTAATTAATTGTACAACAATGAAACGTTGGGCTGCTAGCGGCTTCTTTTTCCCCTTCATTGCCGCTACTATTTTATTGCCAATTTATTTATTTTTCGTCACTCTTGTTCATTTGTGTTGTTCAAAAATTGCTATATGCATGTGCTCCACTTGGCTACAGCTCAATTTTTTCCCTTGCTTTGTCCTTCTTTTATTGTTGTAAGGTATATGTTGTTCTACCTCTTTCCTACTCTATACCTAGGATTAATGTGTTTTGAAGTGGGCCTTTGTCCAAGTATAAACAGAGGAGTCTCGCACTGTCAATATTAATATTTTGTATACCATGAGTTATTTGGAAATTGCAACTTCAGAGTATTGACCTATGAGTTTAAATTGTATGCAAAAATGTGGCATTCATTATGTAACATGGAATGGTACATGCCATGACAACCATATCTATTAAATGTGATGAATTTGAAGGTATAGAATGGTGTTTACTATATTAGAGAAATAGAATCATAGCTCTTCCTGCATAAATCTCTTAAACCTTGAAACTTAAAGACAACAAGCTTACAATTTAGCATTTCCATTTTAATATTCCATGGCCTCATCGTCTCATGCCAATTACAAGTCTTTCTGTTTAATATAGATGGATCAAGGGATTTTAAATGCATACAACAATGCTTCTATCAAAGCAGAAATTATTTTATATTGGATCCTGCATTCTATTTCTGAAATCCAATAACTATAGCTGCCCTGAGTTATTGTTCCATTACATTTTTCTAAGGATGGTATTAGCATCATGTGAGAACCAATATAGTAGAACTAATTTGTAGAAAAATAACTTATAGAGGAAAATAAAAGATCAAAGATAGAAAACTACAACAGGACATCCATATGCAAGAAAGCTAATTTAGGAATGTGGGCTAATAAATAAACAATCATATTCATCACTTATATCGAAGTTTCATGTTTTCATCCTACAATTTTCTTCAGTTTAATTTTAGCCCAAGTCACTGCTCTCAATTTCAGCTTTAATTATAATTTTTTTCCCCAAATTAAAGTCGATTTAGTTATTTTTGGGTTTTCATATCAACTCCTATCAAAACTCGAATGATGGCTTATTTTCCCCCTTGTTTTAACTACTACAACCATATTGTTTAATGATTTTTAAGCTTCTACAGTCCATGACATTATGATCGTTTAAAACAAAAACTTTTGGAGCCAATTTTGTAGACGAACATAACATGTATTAGCTTTTCTAAAATCCTTCAAGCTCACCTTGTTTTCTTTACTTCACCTTAGATTTTGCTTTTAGTTTAGTTTATATTTCTGGATTTCAATGGCAATCAGTCATATTCGTTTCCTTCAATTACGAAAGCTTTGATCTTTCCAAAAATGAACCCCCAATTTAGTTTTCTGCTTTGTTAATTGGTAAATTTTATTTACATAGTGATGTTCAACAAAGATTCCACATGTTGTAGGTGTCTCTTCTCTCAAGTTTACTTAAGAAGTTCATATGGCCTCTGGCTTTCCTAGATTCCTTAACATCCAACCTTTGGTTTGTTTATTGTTAACGTTTAGCTTACCTAGACTTGCACTCAACCTCATTGGTTGTGATTTCAAGATAGCTTTACTATGCTTTCTTCCCTATCTCTAATGCAATCATCCTTAAAAGCAGGTACTAAAGCTGCACTGCAGCCCTTTTTATCATTATTTTTCATTTTGTTATTTATTTCCATTGAGTCAAGTCAATGTGTATTGTATGTTGGAACTCCAAGGACAAAAGAGTAGTAAAATTGTGCGAAAAAGGGGATATCATTGTAAAAGTCAAATAGGTGATTTTAGGTTTTTGTTATCATGGTGTAAAGAGTCATATTCAAAGTCATTATTACCATTTTAATCGTCTTTCATGTGTCTCTTTAAAATCATAATTCTATCATTTTCACATCCATTTCATTGTCAAAAAAGTCAGGAGTAAAAGTATTGTTAAAAAAAATTGCCTTACGAACGCATTTTCGGTGTTACCCGACATCCGAAAAATAAATGTTTTCACATTGCATTGGGGGAATAAAATAAACACAATGTGGAAATCATTGAGCTTCAAACATCCAATTTGTTGAGTGAGCAACATGATATTAAAGGATGGAGGCACATGAGGATGGAGGACAAGCAACATCCTCTCGCCAGCTGCAAGTGACGGGGCCGCAAAATGAGGTTGTGGCATTTTGTTTCAATGTGTTTTTCCAGTTGAAGTGTACCTTTTTTTATTCAGTTTTTAGTTGTGTGCAATGTGATTTTATGTCAATGTTCTAGTTTTCAATAAGTGGAAATTTCACATTAGGGGGACATGACATCAATGTTCCATTTCCATTCAACTTTCTTATTTAGTTTGGTGAGCAGTTTTTCCTATGTTAATTCCCTGATGTGAAGATATTGTGGAAAGATGAAAGCATAGAGGAAAAAACAACACCTTGTTTCTTACATAGGATGAGCAGGGGATCATACCTCAAATAGGGGTTTGTATAGTGAACAGGGGTTGATTTTGGATGAGCATGGGTTCATACCGAGGTTGTTGGTCAACATTTTCAAAACCATCAGAGAGCCAAGATCATGAGCATGCATGGGCGGAAAGTGTAGAAGAAGTGAAATTTTCCCATGTTTGCACTAAGGGGGTAATGTTAGGAAAATATTTTTTTAGTGCTAACATTATGTGGGTTGATAATATTATGTGTGGATGGTTGTTAGTAATAACAACCCATGTAAATTATTTGTTGAGTTTGGTTATATCCATAGATCTATTAATGGGTTGATCATTATTATTTCATACTATTTATTAGGAAGCTATTTAATATTGTAGTGGCTATATTATAGCCAAATTCACCGGTTGATAAAATACAATTATTATTATTACTTTGTATTTATGAATGGTTTTTCAAATCTCTAGATTGATTTTGTATCAAAATTAGACACGAAGAATTCATTTGAACTATTATGAGAGATAAAAGTAAAGGAACTTACTCTAGATGTGAAGGAGGATGATTTGGAAGGTCATTTGACATGGATTCAGAGGTCTATCTTGCAAAGGGCATTATCTTTTGATCTGGGAGTCAAAACGACTCCATTTTTTTTACAAAAAGCTCTTAAAAATTCTATGTTGTGGTAAGATGTGCTAACCGCTTACATTTTATCTCAAAAATTTTCTCGAGGTCAAAATCATCCATCTAGGGCCCAAAAATTAGGTTTGAAGTTTTTTTTAAATTTAAAAATATCATATTTTTGTAACTGTGAGTCAACTTGAGTATCAAATCAAGAAACAAGTTATTTTAGGCATTTGGTTAATGTGTGAAAAATTTTACGATTTAAAAGGTAAATTTATAGCTACTAAAAGTAGTTTCGCTAAAAATAGTCAGTCTTACTCAAAATAACAAGTCGAGTCAAGCTTGGTTTAGAAGTCAAGTTTAGTTAGGGGTATTTTATAAATTCAAGTAAAATGACATCTATTGTAATGAAAATATTAGAGAATGAAGAGGACTGAATGAGTTTTATCTAAGAATTTTTGTTTTTACCTATTTTAATTTGGTTGTTGTAGTTCGGCCCATCATTTTGGTTTTCGAAGGTAAGCATGGGTTCCTTGTCCACTAACGGTGAGGGTTGGGGAACGGTTTAGGGGCCTTTACAAGAGGTTCATTTGGATAGGATGAAATGGATATTGATATTCCAAGGGGGATTGCTACCTATCAAGGATTTGGAAGTAATTATTTTGGTAATTTTAAAAGAAGATGCATCAGATTGGATGGTGTTAGGAAAGAAGAAAAAAGGACAAACAAAGAGTATGGAACATCCTCCATTATATGATTGAGTATATGAAGGATAAATAAATTTTTGGTTGATCTTTGAAGGCTTGTTTGTTTCTCTTGGTTTAGAAAATTTTATCTTCCGAAAAGGGCACTATCTTGGGGTTTGTTTTGGTGAATGTAAGTATGTTCTTTGTGACCTCCATTACTATATATTTTAGCTAGTTTATACAAGGTTTTCGAACCTTTCAAAATCATTTTTACCTTGTCTAAAAACTAAATATAATATAAGAAAATTCACACATTTTTATTTCAAATCTTGGGATACACACATTAATGGCATACAATTATAATAATTCAACTTATGTTCTTCATGTTCACACACATCCCAAAAGTATAATTAATAAATCACTCATAATAAAATCAAAATATGAATTTTAAGTTAGGTGGTTTGAATAAAAAACAATTATTAAATTATGTCAAAAAAGAGATTTTAATAAATTCCCTTTAAACAAGTGGTCATTAATATTCAAACGACATTAATGGTGGTAAACATACCTATCCGAAGTTTTGGTCATAATAATGTTTCCCTGACATGTCTCAAATGCCCTTCCTCTTCTTTCTTTCAAGTTTATTCCAATTCATTTTATTTTTCCTTTTTTACTTAGTAAAGCTCTACAAAAATTCAAGGTTATGTCTCTCTACATGTTGGGATGGTTCTTACATTCTTCAAGTTCTCTAATCACCTGAGATCATTTTCAAATTATTCAAAGTATAATGTATTGAATTATAAAATAACAATTTATTGTTTTCAAAGTCATTTGTGATGTGTTTTGATCTTTTTATTATAGTTAAAGGGTTCGTAAAGGAGTCTAAGTTATCTATTGTGAACTCCAAGCTTGTTCGCCATGTGCATTGACTACAAATTGAATATGAATATATATCATCTCTTAGAAAATAAATAATGAATGAATGAGGTTTTCATAGAACTATAAAAATAATTCCAATATGTACTATATATACATATCCAATTTGAGGTAATAATTGATTTCGTTAGAGGTTTTTGAATAATTTTTTCAAGGATTATGAAGACACAAAGGAGGAAAGAATATTTACAAAGTAAACATGTCGTGGATTCAATCATTCATTACATTAATAGGAGTGTCACAACTTCCATTATGGAATCACCACCACTAACATAAGGGTGATAATATATTGTGTTGATGTATTGTTGTAGGCGAAGTGTACCAAGTAATGTGGGATTAATGCTTTTGAATAAGGATCTAAGAGTTGTATAATCAATTCCATAATGAAATATATGTGATCTTTTGTCAAACATATGTGTTGTAGGTGAAAGGTAGGATGACCTTAACATAATACGTAAAATAATAAAAAGATAGGTGCATTAAAAAGAAGTGAATAAATAGGTACATTCTTTCTTTGTAGGAGACATCTCACATGTAAAAACATGGAAAAATTATACCAAGGTAGATGAATTATTTGAAGAGATGAATTCAGCAAGATATGTGTCAAATAGAATATTTGGGCTCAAAGATGTAGAGGAGTATAAGGAAAAAACTATTTTTCACCATGGTGAGAAATTAAGAACTACATTTTGACTAATCCATACGTCCCCAGAGACAACTATTAATATTATCAAGAACCTTTGAGTGTGTGGTGATATCCAACTAGCCATTAATTTCTTATCAAATATTTTTGCAAGAGAATTTGTTATGAGGGATCTAAACCATTTCCATCACTTAAAGGATGGGCAATGTTCATGTGGAGACTATTGGTGATGTAAAGTGGGTCAAACCCTAAACATGAGATTATTTATTACAATCTTACATATCATTATATTTACATTGAAAACTACATATTCTTTTGGTATGTAAATAATATGCTTTTTCATTCGTTGAAAATTTTTGATGGAAAACTCTTCCAATTGGAAGTATTGGAATTGGGTTGGGAATTTTGCTAGTCAATTGATGGTTTCAGTATGGTTTGAATTGTCTATAATATTTGTTTTATAAGGAAATGGATATAAAACTAATGCAATCCTCATTATCACCTCTTGAAGCTTTGAAATATCTATTATTTGTGGATATGACTTGTCAAGATGGTTCTCTTCATCGAGTCTTTATCCCTTTTTTGTTGCACTTGAGTATTTTTTGTTTCATAGATTCAAATAAATGTTTTAAGGTTCTAATTTTGAATATCCATAACATTACACTTATAATAACTTTATTATTGGGATATTCTAGCCCTTGTTGATGACATTTATGTGTCACCATGTGTGATAACATTTCATAATTTTAATTCAAGAAGTCTATAAATGCATAATTGTATTAGTGCATTCATTACAATGAATCTAAATCACACAAGTCATCAAGGAAAAGGAATTCATCTATTTCAAGACCATCCTCATGCCAAAAGTAGATTTCAATAATTTATATAAGAGGATATAAAATTCGCTTGTTGCATTCCTTAGAGCTTTGATATATTTCAAGATTAAGACATTTGCATTACATTGGACCTCTTCATGAACTAAATTATACTTGGTTTTCTATCCAATTTTTTGAAATTCTATGGACTTGATATAATGGAGAGATACGACCCCATTGATTCTTTGCATATTTAACTAGTTTGATTACATCAAAAGTTTATTTTATTCCTACCATATTTTATGTAAATGTTTTGACCCATTACTTGAATTATGTATATGGATATCCTATAGGGAGGGTATTCCTAGATTTTATGGTGGCTATGCAACATACCTTATGACAATATCCCCAGCTATTATGATAAAATTTACTAGTTTTGAGATGATTATGAGGTTTTTTCACACATTAGAATCTTTTTCATGAAAAACTTGCAATTTTGAGCAAAACCAAGCTTTGCTAGAGAAAAAGAAGACGTTTATGTTTTAAGATCTCAATAGGGGTATCTTGGTCATGTTTTTGATTTGATATAAAAAAGTTTTAAAATAGTCGAGCTTCTATTGTTATTCTAATGACCTTTTTCATCTATGCAGATTGATTGCGTGACTTTTAGCTGCCCCGACTAAATAACTTGACACCATGGAAGGATAGCGAATAATGTTTCTATCACACTTTTTGAATCTCTCACAAATCTAATATTATTATTTTCATAACCATCAATGACATCTCACTCTAAGTAATAATGTGTTCAGAACAATCCCACAAAATAGTAGAATTACTTTTCATTAATGATTTATAATAGAAAACCCCATAATAAATGTAGCTAATAGTGGTGTATCTCGATCTTTCCATGAATCTAAAAGGATCGAATCAAGAAACGAGCATTTCAATTGGGTTTCGAACATGACATGTATTGATACTTTCTTTTTTTAATTTTGGCACCTTTAAGTGTAAAGTACACTTACATAAATAATGTGAAGTCAATTATCAATGATTGTTCACACATCATCTATTTCCTTTCATTTATTTGAGCTTAGAATTATAAAGGGGAGCTATACCATGCTCACATAAACAAGCATCTTAGTTGGGTTTTGAGCTTGAAACTTGTTGGATTTTGTTGGAGATTTAATGTCAAGTTGGGATACCATTTGGTGGACCACCACTTAAATAACCCCTTGTCTTAAATATTATTTTAATAATCTTAGTCGGTCTTCATAGCTAAACGAGTGGAATAGTATGACCGACCACCCATCTTATTTATATAGGATGATCCCTCATGGGATTGGGATTGATTGGATCAATCTAATTTGGTCAAACTAATATTCAAGCTCAAGTTAATTAATGTGAAATAAAACTATGAGACAGAGGTTTGTATTGTGTTTATGAGACTTAGGAGTGAAATGGAAGTATTGGGTTAAAGTTATTGAATTCTTAATAAAGATAGTGCTTTATCAGTGGATTTTTTTCCTTTAAGTTTCTCCACTTAAATTAGGTATTATCTATCTCTTGTTCATGTCTATTATTTGATTTCAGATCCTTCTCTTTAAGATCTCTAATTTTCTATTTATTTAATAATTGTGTGTCTTATTTAATTGCACATCATAATCTATAGTCTTCAGATTTTTAATGGTGGAACTATAATTTTTCAATTATATTTCCCTAAATAAATCTAACATGGTATCGATCGGTGATTATGCATGTGCGGGGATCAATCTTGAAGCTTGAAGTCTATTTACAGATATGCGAAGCCTTAGTTTTTCCACTGTCATCTTCAAGCTCTAAGTTTAAAATTTGGATTCCCACATAAATAATTTTTGAAAATGTTTCTTAAATGGTTGTTTAGATCATGTTTGAGAAATTGTGTGCTTATATTTGTGCTTCTGTGATTAGTTTTGATCATTTTCAGTTTAAATTTGTCATCTATGTGTTGTTTTTAATTTTTCATGTCATTTGTAGCTGTTGGGGCTATCTTTGTTCATGGATATGAAAGGATATCCTTAGATCCAGTTAGTTTGGAGTGTTTAAATCCACCCCAACTTTATAAATCTTTATTTTTGCTAAATATACTTTTGCCAAGCCCAATGTAATCATTTTGCACCATTTAGCTTCGTTGTCTCAACTTTTTATAGATCTTTTTGGTTTTATGAAGCTCAAGCCAATAAAATTTCTGTAAGTAGTTTCGTTGTTGTTTTGTTCATGTTTGCAAATCCCAATCCACTCATGGAGGGCCAAGTAGATTTTCTCTATTGTATTTTTATTAGATCTTTAATTTTCAACGACATTTTGTCTTTACGAAACACAATCTAATATTTAAGTGCCATTTGGCTACTCTCTTTCAGTCTTTATTGAATTTTTATTCTCTCGCAAGGTTACGTTGACTACGAATCTTGAGCCAATCATTTTTCTCCATCTAGATTCACATTGTTAGTATTTTATTAGACTTCTTCTTTTTTGTGAAGCCCAAGCCAATCAAAAATCTCCACCTTGCTTCACATTATTAGTTTTATTGTTTATTTGATTTTCAATCGTGAAACACGAGCCAATAAGAGCTTTACATGTTTTTTTCCATTATCAGACTTGTGTTAGCTTTCCTCTATCATTTGCGAAGTATGATCCAATATGAAAGATCCAAGTTGCTTAATATTTCACTTGCAGATTAGGCCTATTTTTTATTTCTTTGTCTTTGAGAAATTTGGGCCAATATCATTGCTCCAAGCAGCTCCATATTTCATATATTCATTCCTTTGTTTGCTTCTATCAAATATGTGAAGGTTGAGCCAATAGAATTTCGCAACTATCTTCACATTTCACATTTTTTAGTTTTCTTTTTTTTGGCAGTGGATTATCCAATAAGAATTAGCCACCTTTTACAATGATCAAGATGTTAGTCTTTGATTTGGCTTAGCCATTAAGATTGTGACACTTATCTTTAAGATTTTAGACCCAAACGTTTCTTTAAAGTTTGATCTATTCCATGGACTTTACATCTGCCTAAGGAAATCTATTTAAATTTTGGCAAAAATCTGCCAAGTGTCTATTCTTTAGTCGTTAGATCTTTGACAAGTGGCATCATTTTTAATAAGTCTTCACTTTTGCATATTATTTGTATTTTGTCATAGTGCGAAAAATTGATCCAATAAATTAACGACACGTGTGTACGTTTTTACAATCTTTTTCTCTATTAAATAGTCTTTTGACTTGTTTAAATGTAAAGTGCAATCTAATAGAAAAGATACACGTTTATATAGTTTTTCGTGGTGTCATATTTTATTTCCTTAAGTCTTGTGACTTTCAAAAAAATTCTTATTCCGTAGATTTTTCAAAGTACCTTTATTCCGTAGGTTTTTAATTTTCCTTTATTCCGCAGATATCAATTTTGATTTATCCTACAGTTTCAAATTTCCTTTATTTCACGCTTTTTATATTTTCTTCAGTCTGTGGGTTTTTCAAAGTCTCGTGTTCGCAGTTTTCTAATTTTTTTATCTTACGGATTCCAAAATTTCAAATCTTAGATCTTTTCCCTTCTTCCTTCCGCGTCCTATTTTTTTTTCTTTGTTAATCTATTTGTAAGCATATAGCTAAAAATAAGGTTTGTAGCTATTTTTTTGTCTTCGTAACCATCTGAGTATTAAAATGGCTAGTTTTGCCACTTTTTTGATGGATAAGTCTCACCTTTTGAATGGATCGAATTATAGCATTTGGAGAGTTTGTTTAAGATCCTATTTTATGGCTGGGAAGCTATAGGATTTGGTGAATGGTGTGGAAAAATGACCCACTGGTAGAAAAGAAACACCTGAAAACCTTAGCTCCTTTTCTCAGAGTTCTCATGAAGCTCTATCCATCCTTTTGCAAAGCATTAAAGATGAATTTCTAATGCAAATAGGTCATATGGACTCACCTACATATGCTTGGAATAAATTAGAGACAATTCATGAAGGTAGTCATTTTTCAAAAATAATTAAGCTAGTTTTAGAGTTGTTTACAAATTGTATAAAAGGGGATGATAAAATAGTCAATTATTTATCTAAAATTAAGAACGTTAAAGCTCAATTAGATAGTTGTAAATGTGAATTTTTTTAAGATAATATTTTACTTCATAATTCAGATAAATAGTCATGAGAAATTTAGAAACTAAATCTTCATTATTAATTCTTAGTATCGAATGAGAATGATCTGCCTGATTTAGACACTTTGTCTTCTCTTGTTGATTCAAGAAGAGAGAGTAATGGAAAATTTTGATTCAAAAGATACTGCTTCTCAAGCCTTGTTCTCTCAAAATCATAAGGCAACTAAAAATAAGTTTAATAACAATCCTAATCAAAATTCTAACATCATATCTAGATTTAAAGCAAATCCTAAGCCTAATTTTTCTAAAAACAGTTAGAATTTTAAAGTAAAGTTCAATGGAACTTGCAGCAAATGTGGAAAATTTGGGCATAAATAATCTTATTGTAGAGTAAAAACTAACAAGTCAGTCAAGAATGCTAAGAACTACATGTTTAACAATCAAAATAAATATCAAAATTATAAGCAAAATGATGCAAATGTTGTTGAGCGGTCTATTTCCGATATATTGCCCTTTCACTTCAAATGATAATTAATGGATTTTTGAAATTGGTGCATCTAGGTACATGCCTTGTACTCCTAGTATCCTCTTAGATGTTGTCAATTGTGAGGAAAATATCTATCTAGGAGACAACTCCATTATTATATCTAAAGCTTTTGGAAATGTTATTTTGTCAAATGGAGTGATTAGGAATGTCGTGTATGTTCCTCAATTGAAAAAGAATCTTTTCCTTGCTCTTAACTAACTAAATAAAATAAAAAAATTATTTTTCTGCAAGATAAGTGGTATGTAAAATATAAGTTTAGTAATGTTATTGCTTCTCGTATTCAAAAAAATGGCTTGTATTCATTTGATGGTTTTGTATCTGAGTCTTGTTTTTCTTCCTCTTCTAAGAACGGTATTCAACTTTGGCATGAAAGACTTGGTCATGTAAATTTCAAAAGCTTGTATAATATTTCTAAATTGAATCTTGTTATTGGTCTACTAAAGATAAAATTAGATCATGAAACATGTGATAGTTTCCTACATGGTAAGCAACATGTTCAACCATTTCACAAGCATCATGATCCAAATTATTCTTAGTTATTTGAACTGATTCATACTAATGTGAGAGGTCCACTTGAAGTTCCTTCTCTCAATGGTGCCATTTATGGTGTTTGATTCATTGATGACTTCTCTAGAATGACTTGGTATTAGTTTATTAAGAAGAAATTTGATATATTGTCTAACTTTAAGGAATTTAAGGCTTTAGTTGAAAATGATTCTAATCTAAAAATTAAGAGGATTAGGACTGATAATGGAGGTGTATATGTCATACAAAAATTTGATGAGTTCTACGTGTCATGTGGGATTCAAATAGAGTTGAATACTCCCTATTCCTCTCAACAAAATGGAATTGCAAAAGAAATAATAGGACTGACTTAGAAATGGCTAGGACTATGATTCATACTTCTAATGTTCCTAAGTTCTTATCGGCCGAAGCTATGAACATTGTTGTCTATATTATTAATAGACTTCCTACTAAATATCTTCATCAAGCTACTCCTCATGAAGTATGGACAAATAAAAACCATATATTTCTCACTTAAGAATATTTGGTAGCCCTGCTTTCTATCTTTATTCCTAAAGATAAAAGGAAGAAGCTTGATCCAACCTCCTTTTCTTGTATTTTTGTTGGCTATGGTTGTATAACTAAAGGAATAAGAGTCTATGATCCTTTCAAGCATGACATTATTGAAAATATAAATGTTCAAGTCTTAGAAAAGACATTATGTGATGTTTCTCATGAACCCTCCTCTACTACTCCTGAGATAGAGCCTGATAATCTTTCTCCTAACATTATGGAAACAAAAGTTCAAGAGGATGATTATCCTAATCTAGATATGATGGAGATTGAGGGGGAGTCATCTCAAAATGTCTTGCATCACAAGGTTCCTAAATGGGATCAAATTATTGTTCAAGACTCTCATCCTATTAATCTTAGAAAAGTAACTCGTAGTTAACATTCTTATCATGCATTGATGACCCTATATGAGGAAGAACCACTATCATTTGAAGAATCCTTTCAAGATGATAGATGGATTTAGACTATGAAATAGGAATATAATGCTTTGATTAAAAAAACTTGGGAACTAGTCCCTCCTTCTTCTAAGTGAAGCATTGTAGGATCCAGGTGGTTATATAAGATCAAGTATAAATTTGTAGGATAAATTAACAAGCTCAAGGTAAGGTCGGTAGCTCGTGGTTTCACTCAAAACCTATTCTTGACTATGTTGAGACTTTTTCTCTTGTAGCTAAGATGAGCACTGTTAGAATTCTTCTTACCTTTGGATGACCAATATGCTTTAGAGATTCAACAAATGGATGTTACAAATTATTTTTTAAATGGTGACTTAAAAGAAGAGATCTACATGAGTCATCCTAAATTTTTTGAAGAACCCGGTAAATAAATTTACATCCTGTAAGTTTAAAAGGTATTTTTATGGTCTTTAAAAATCTCCTAGATCTTGGTATGCTAAAATTAACAGTTTCTTTCAAGATCTTTGTTTTTCTAATAGTTTTTTTAGAAATGATTCAATTGTTAAGTATGAAAACAATCATATTATTTTTATTGTTCTTTATGTTGATGATTATTTGATTACTAGTAGCAATAAAAATATAATTGTTAGAATTAAAGAATGGTTAAAACAACGTTTTGAAATGACTGATTTAGGTTTGCTAAATCATTTTCTTGGCATGGTTATATCTCAAGATCATAAGTCTATTGTTTCATATCAATCTCAAAGATGTGTGAATTTTATTAGAATATTTAACATGATTGAGTGTAATCCTATTGAAGTTGGTGTTAAATTAGATCCTAAACCATCTTATGCTAAATTTGATCATACTCTATATATACAAACTAGTTGGTAGTCTAATTTATTTGACTATTACTAGTTCTAATATTTCTTATGCAGAGGAGTATTTTCAAGATTTATGAAAATTCTTATGAGGTTCATTGGAAAATAAAAAAATTGAAATATATCAAAGGAAGAGTTAATTATGGTCTCTTTTATTCATCTTCTAATGAGGAACAATTATTTGGTTATTGTGACTCTGACCATGTTAGTGATGTTACAGATAGAAAGTATACTTCTATATATGTTTTCAAGTTTGGTGCAGGTGTCATCACTTGGAGTAGCAAGAAGTAACCAACAATGTCTATATCTTCTACTAAGGCATAGTATAGAAGTGTTATGGAAGTTGTAAAGGAAATAATGTGGCTGAAAAGACTATTGGATGAACTGCACATGGGTGTTAAAGGGAGCACTACTCTTCTATGTGATAGTCAAAGTTGCATTTCTCTTACAAACAATCCAATTCAACATCAAAGGACCAAGTATATTGAATTTCATATGCACTTTATTCAAGAGAAAGTCCTAAATGGTGATATTGATCTCAAGTTTTATTCCACTGCAAATCAAGTTGTAGATATCTTCACTAAACCATTGTGTGATGCGACATTTTTCAAGTTTAGAGCCTTTCGAGGCCTATCATAGTTTCCATTGAGGTAGATTTTGCATGAAAATTCCACTTCTTAATGGTTATTATAAAATTCTAATGCTTCCTCCATTTTGTAATAAGTAAATATGTCACACCATGTGTGAAGTTACTTGTAAATCATAGTGAAGCTTTAGTTATGGGTATTGTTTAGTTTATAAAAGGCTATGTAATCTAGGGTTCATTTTAAGAGACCTCTTGGAAATCAGAGGTGGAAAATACCCGCGAATATCCCGGAACCTATTTCACAGAAGGCAAATTTTTTGGGGGTTGTATGAAAAAATTTCACCTGATTGTCAAGTGGTGAGACAGAAGGCTGCAGACGCGCAATAGGAGATTTTGTTGTAGCACGTTTAAAAAAATGCATTGACGCGCGTCAATAGACCTCATTGACGCGCGTCAAAAACCTTGTTGACGCACGTCAAAGAGGTCTATTGACACGCGTCAATAGATCTCTTTGACGCGCATCAACAAGGTTGTTGACGAGCGCCAATGCATTTTTTTGACGCGTGATAGCAAAATCTTTTGTCGCACATCTGCACTCTCCGCCTCCGATTTTTCATCAAAAAATCTCTGCGTGTCGCACATCAATAAACTCTTTTTCGTGTGTCTGCATGCGCGCCAATATCTCGTTGTACCTCCTTGTCACGCGTCAACTATCTATCAGTGTCGCGCATCAACAAATAACCCTCATTGACGCACATCAGAAGCACCTCATTGACGACGTTAACAAGGTTGTTGATGCACATCAATAGACCTCATTGATGCGCGTCAACAACCTTTTTGACGCTGCGGTTAATAAGGTCTGTTGATGCACATCAACAGACCTCATCGACGCAAGCGTCAACAACCTTGTTGACATGCGTCAATAAGGTCTGTTGACGCGCCAACAAATAACCCTCATTGACATGCATCAACAGACCTCATTGACGTGCGTCAACAAGGTTGTTGACGCGTGTCAATGAGGGTTATTTGTTGACGTCACGGACAAAGAAATCTCCTGCGTCGCGCACTGCAGCCTCTCCGCCTTCTTGCGCGAGATCGAAAAAATCTTCGTGTCGCTCATCAACAAACTCTTTGTCATGTGTCTACTATGCGTCAATATCTGCAGTACCTCCTTATCACGTGTCAACTATCCGTCAGTGTCGCGCGTCAACAAATAACCCCATTGTCACGCATCTACAATACGGGATATATCATATTGTTGACAAATGTGAAGTAGAAGTGTTCTACCTGGCGAATAATCTAGGATTATATAGGGGATATTTTTCAAGGGTAGCGGTTGACCCCTAAAAAAATTAAAGTGTAATTTTTAGGCAAATAGGTCACTGACCCGCGCCAGAAAATTCACCTTTTCAAAATTTTCAAAAATGGAATATTCGCTATATTACGAATATTCGCCACTAAAATTATCCCCTGATGTAATCTAATGTAAGTCTTCATATGTAAATTATTGGTCTTAAGAATTTTTGTATGGTAAGATTTGATTATTTCCCTTATTTGCATGCTATCCTGAATCATTGTTATTGATTCATGGATCTATAAATCCTTTTGTAGAAAAAGGTAAAATTGGCATGTATGGTTTTATTTTCCCCACTTAACATTAAGGGGGAGTGTTGGGGTGTTAATTTCAAGTGAGAATACCATTTTGTGGACCACCACTTAAACAGCCCCTTGTCTCGAAGATTATTTTTAATAATATTAGTCGGTCTTCATAGCTAAAAGAGTGGAATGGTATGACTGACAACCCATCCTATTTATATAGGATGATCCCTCACAGATTGGGATATATTAGATTTATCTAATCTGATCAAGCTAATATTCAAGCTCATACTAGTTAATGTGAAATAAAACTATGAGACATAAGTTTGTTATTATGTCTATGAGACCGAGGAGCAAAGTGGAAGTGCAGGGTTAACGCTATTGAATTCTTAATAAAGATAGTACTTTATCAGTGGAGTTTTTTCCTTCGGGTTTCTCCACTTAAATATGGTGTTATTTGTCTCTTGTTCATGTCTATTATTTTCTTTCATCTCCTTCTCATTAAGCTCTATAATTCACTATTTATTTAAGCTAATTTTGTGTCTTATTTAACTACACATCATAATCTATAGTCTTCAGATTTTTAATGGTGGAACTGTAATTTGTCAATTATATTTCTCTTAATGAATATAACATAGTTCCCCCATTCTTTATTTTTCCTTTTTAAGCATAAATTGAGCTCACATGAATAATGTGACCAATATTGATTCTATAAATTGTAACATTGGTAACATAAATTATTTAAGTGCTACAATTTAAACCATGGAAAAGGTGTAGAAAATGTAGGTATTCATTTCTCACTTTTTTTTCCAACTTTCCATTAATGTCTATGTCTTATCTAAAAAATAAAAACATTATATCTCTTAGAGATTTCCATTCATCTAAAAGGATCAGATCTTATGGTGCATATTGAGGTTAATAAACAAGCATTTCAATTAGGTTTCAAATAGTCGAGATCAACTAAGAGATAACATATGCCTACCACTCATATGAGGGTTTCTATTATTAATACTTCTTTGTGCATTACCTATTTACTCAGGATTAGAACTAAAAAAATTTGACTACAAATTTTTAATGGAAAGAGCAATATGGATGGGTTTTGACCTTCTAACATATTGAGTTTTCATCATTTTTTATTTTTCAGAGCTTTAGGCTCAAACTACACTTGTGTGATTAATGGAGTCTCAATATACAACATTCGCACACCATACATGTTTGGCCTACCATTGTAGGAACTCAATTATTGATGATTATTCATGCATCTCCTATTTCATGACAATTACACCATCTTTAAATTAAAAATGGAAGCTACAAAGTGCTCCAACAAGCAATCATTTCAGTTGGGTCTCGAACATGTAACCTTTTAAAATTTTCCCATTTTGTAGTTTTTCCTCTTCAAACGCATATTGCACCGCCGTGAATAATACATGCAATATATAGACCATAAACTGGAACACGTTTCTCCCTCTCCATTGAACCCCTTCTTGATCTCCCCTCATCCTTTCCCTCTATTTCACTTCCTCATTTTTACATTCTTCACTCCATCCCCTTCGGTGTTTCCATCGTACACTTCACGTATGATTGCTAGCATTTTTAAATGTTAAGTATTATTATATAAGAAATAGTTTTAACGCTTAAGGTGTGTATTCTATAGAGTGAAGGGACTCGACATTGAAACATATCAAGCAATTATGGTGGAGGGACTATGATTTCACGCATTTCATCCAAGTGCTTCTTCTATAGAAAACACAATCTATGGTTGTTGATATTTTCAATCTTAAAATTTACTAGAATGGTTGTTGATATATTTTCTCATCCGGATCTGTGTTTTCAGATTGACTTGGCCTTAGCCCAACACTAACAAAAATATTTCAAGAATGTTCCACATGGATCTCTACATATATACAAAGCCAATATTTTTGGTTGTTTCATTATTGTTCTCTACTAAATGAAAATTAATTTTATCATGTCTTTCATTTATGTGAATTCTTATTTCTTATGGTATCTACACACTGGGAGTGTTTCAAAATCCACAATTTGGCTTGAGATTGGGTATATTTTCTTTTGCCTCTTCAAACTTTCATGATAGGATAAATCGGTAGCATCCTCTATTTTCCTTTTCTTCCTTAATCATTACCCAATGTTGAAGATTCATTTGCATGTTAACGGGAAGATGTCCATTGGTAAGTTTTTCTTCCTTAAAAAAATTCCAATATTAGGAAATGATATGTTGTATAGATTTAAAGTTTGTTTTAAGCAATACATGTTACATCCAATTATATTGTTTGCTTCTTATATGTAATTTAATAATTACTTTTGTTTCTTCTTAAATGAACTAATTTTATAATTACATATTGGAATATGCATTTTAAATTTATGTTTATCCTATAAAAATTAAGTTGCACCCCCTCTGCCATTCCCAAACACATATATTTAGTATGAGTTATTACCTTTAACACAGTGTAAGTAGGATGTTGTGCTCATGACCTATTCTTAATATTTTATATTGGGTCACATTTGACAATATTTTTGTAATTCACTCATATAGGTCACTTTTTTGTTCATCATCCATTATACCTTCGCATCTAGTTGTTTGAGGACTCAATTTAAGCTTGGTTCACGCATTGGGTCTCTAGTGTAACATGAAGCATACTTGTTGTCCTTTTGCATATCCTGCATATAGTATTATTTTTCTTATAATATTTTGACTAAGTTACACACATGGGTGTCCTATGATTTATTCTCACACTACCAATCATTTCCTTATTTGAACCTACCATAATTTCCTTCAACTGACTTATATGGTTTCTTCCTATCCAAAAACCTAGCCCCAACTTCTCACAAAATTTCCTTGAAATTTCTATTTGTCATGCACATTTTTGACACCTATCCTAGAATATCTAAACCCAGTTACATAGATGAGTGTCTTGTGAATTTTTGAGAATTTATTTTGGTATCTATTTTATTCAAGTTTGTCACACAACCATCTATTTATCTCACATAGTTTACTCTTGTTTAGGATTACTAGGTCTCAATTGCAAGGGAAAATTACATTGACTATTTTTTCATCACACTTTATATGATTGTCCTAAATTTAACCATGATTTATAATCATTTATATTTCCTACATAAACTATTCTTGTTTTATATCATTAAGACCCAATCACAAGTGTGGACTCTATATAGTTTATAAATTCCCACAAATTTTGATATCAAATATATTCTTTCATAATTTGTTCCCATTCCTCATTTCTCAAACCTTATGCCCCAAGTGATCCATGTATTATTTTTAACACATATTTTAATTAATTATACTCACTATTTTACATACCCATCCCAAATTGTAGTATCTACTTGCTCGTGTTCATATAACCTATCAAGTCTTACACATTCTCCCAATACTATGGATTATTCTTTACATACCATGGTGGATATTTCTCAAGGGGGAGAATTGGACCCTTTGAAAACTAAAATGGGGAACCCACTTTAAAAATTAATGTATTTAGCCTCTAAATATGAAGAAATAAACATTCCCAACATCCCGACTATTGACCCCCATTTTAAGGAAGTACTAGATCCTAACCAAGAGGCATTGGCATAATATTTGAGGAGAAATTATTAAAATTTGACTTCTCACAAATTGCAAATATATTTTATCAATTTCAATCCTTTTATCTTCATTTATATACATATTACCTCAAAGATATCATCTAGACCTACACCATCGTATCCACCCATCTAAGCTCCTCTTCGATCGTCGATACTTCATCTACATCCCAATATGTTAGCGAAATTTTTCCACCAATAAGTCAAGTATCATAAAGTGTTAGTTATTCATATCACACCTATTCAACCATACTGACCTCTCATTATAATCCATATTCTTTGTCCTTCACTCATCTAACACTTCCTCTTTCTAATGCCTATACCGACATATAGTTAAACTACTCTAAGACACCAATACACACTTCTAGTCATCATATCTATATCTATTCTTCACAATTTTCACATCCCCTTAATTATCACATCTTACAACATTCCCTATAGCTGACCAACAATTTTTAAGTGATACGCAATCTATAACTTGAGAGAGTAATAACAATTTTACACAAATAATATTATTGAAATTGACAATCTACAACTCCCTAATTTTTTCATACATTTGAAAATTACATACATATATATATATATATATATATATATATAGGAATATGGTATCCTATTACATTAAGGATTCCTTAAAAATCTCCTAAAACCAATCAAACCTATTCTTATACAATTTTTTAAACCAACTCAACAACAAACCAATCCCCTATTATCTCTCTAACCTCCTACGTAATTTTTATTAATAACTTGAAATGTTAACTTAATAAATTAAAAATACATTTTCTCATTGATTAATGTGAGAACTATTATTATTTTCCTAACATTCCTCCCCTTAGTGATAACATGGGAAGAAAGCACTTTTGATGAATTGGAAACAAAATAATATGCCTCCTCATACTTTTAGGTCTGCATACTGTTGGCTTAGATCTCCTTGTCTAGATCTTGTTGCACATGACCTATATAATTCACCACATTGAATCCCTTACTTGGATGATCAAACTTTGACCAATCCACCTACATACGTGAACCCAACAGTTCCCTCTTTCACTTCTAGTGAATGCTCTTTCATCGGTCGATTGATGAAGAATTATGACAGTTGAAGAATCTCAGCAGTTAGAGGATCACTCCAGTTCAGTTTTCCTCCATTAAAATTAGTCTTAGATTCCAAAAGGAACATTCTCCTCATTTCAATCATACCAAAATGAGGCCCCATCATTGGTGACTAATGAGAGGAATTGATAGCCCTCCATCCTCCATTTCCTCTAAACTCAAAGGCAATGTTGCTAACTCGGTGAATTTGGCTTATGAGGATCAATGGTTATCAAGATGTTGAATTCCAAATAAAATGTGTCCGTAAGGAAAAAATTTTATTTTTTATTTTTTTATTTTTCAAACTTTTAACTCTGAATCTTAACAATATAACTTTATGATACTACAAATGTGACATCACTTATATATTGATGTATACTATTGAAAAAAAATGATAATTCATTTATTTAACATTTGACAAGTGATGACACTTAGATAAAGACTTTATTATGACACCTGTTTTGATAAATTTATATGGATGACAATATATCAATGACTCTATTTAACTCTATAACATGGAAAAATAACAATAAAGACTTTTGATGAAATGACACACACAATGACATCACAAACTAAAGAATAAACATTATTTAATAAATCTATGGATTATATACCTTTGATAAAACTATCGACTAAATACATATTGATTATACACAATGAAACTCCTTGAGCATACGGTTCAAGAACTTTTGGTAATAACGTAGATATCATCAACAGTTGAGGAAGATCCACCGATATGCATGACACGGGGATGCAAAGAAGTTGTTCTCTCAAGGTGACATTGAGCTCATAAAGTGAGTTGATAGATGTGTCGATGGGAGTATCATGAATCTGATGAGAAATTTAGATCTAAACAATAGGATTCATTGCATACATGTCCTTCAAAACAACTTAAGAAAGGTGAACCAATAATTCACCAGGCCTGACGTGGACCTATGTAATTTTGACTAGTATGGTGTGATTTGGTTTTAATCGGTGAAAACCACAAACTTTGTTGACTCCCTAAATCAGTTTGGAGATGATGTGGAAGAGACACCACCAGATAGGTGGAATATAAGGACACCTCTCAAATATAAAAATACAAAAATATCGAATACATAAATTACACCATGGAGATACAACTATGGTAATTTCCTCTGAAAACCTTGTAATAGTCAAGGACACACTAGTAGGATAGACATAAATCAAAACTTTTAAACATTATTACGGGCGGTGATGAATGATAATCTCCCTAAGATATATTAAAATTCTATTCAGATTTCAATCACTCGATCTACATGGATCCTCATTGCTCTAATACCATATGAGAGAGAAGAAACAATATTACACAAATAATATTATTGGAATTGATAATCTAAAACTCTCCAATTTTCATACATCTGAATATTACATATATATAGATATATATATAGGAGATTGTATCTTATTGTTAAGGAGACATTAACAATTTCCCAAAACCAATCACACCTATTCTTATATGAGTTGTTCAACCAACTCAACCACAAATCAATCCCCTATTATTTCTCCACCCTCCTACGTAAGTTTTATCCACAAATTAAAATATTAACTTAATACTCTAACAAATACATTTTCTCATTAATTAATGTGAGCACTATTATTATTTTCCTAACAAAACTATAAAACTAATGGGTTAACAATCCTAAGCTAGCATACAATAAAATATATAAAGATATGATTCATATTATGGTTCCTATTAAGCATTATCCACCTCATTTTTACATACCTAATATTTAAAAATTCAAGAGTAAGGAGGATCCTCAAAAACACTTACACATGTTCATGTATGTGTGTAATCTTATGAACCATTATGATACACTTATGTTGTGTAATTACCCCTTATACTAAGTTTCTAAGTTGTGGATTGGTACACATGCTTACAATGGCATAACATCTACTCTTTTGAAAAATTAACATCTAAAACTTCATTTGACATTGTGTATGTTATAATTTTTTGGTTGTAATCTTTATTAAATTTCAAAACAAGTGCCACATAGTGGATTATTTTAGTTAAATATATTGTAGTTGAAATTACTAGAAATTGTAGTAAAAGTGTAAGGTAGGTAGTAGGCAATGTGAATATTTTATTTTTACTTAAATATTTCTATATATAAGAAATATTTTTACGCCTAAGGTGTGCATTGTATGGAGTGAAGGGGATCTAGTGTTTACACATATCAAGAAATTATGGTAGAGGGAGTACGCTTTCATGGGTGGTGTCCACGTGTTGCTTCCATAGACAACACAATCCATGGAAGAAAATATGACCCCTTTTTAACACTAGATCTACTTCCCAACTTTAATATTCTTCTACATTAATTTTTTCTTATATGGTTTGTTAAATGAAAAAGAGAGAACAATGGCTAATTTTTTTACCTTGGAAATTTCTAAAATGACCTTTGATATTTTTCTCCCATCTGGGTATAGGTTTGCATGTTAAGTTGGCTTTGGCCCAACCCTAATGGAAATGTTGGAGGAACATTCCATTGGCTCTCTCGCATATATACATGGCCAATATTATTTTGTTGTTCCATTTTTATTCTCTACTTAATGAAAACTTGTTTTATTGTGTCTTGTATTGATGTGAATTGTTATTATTTATGGTCTCTATTATGGGGAGTGCATTAGGATTTAGAATTTGGTTTATATCCTACCATTTACATATGGGCCTACCATTTACAGATGGGTAGGTTTTTTTGGTCTATTTAACATGTTGTGATGGGATAAATTAGTGGCATCCTCTATTTTTATTTTCTTCTGTCATCATTACCCAATGTTAAAGATTCATTTTTGTGTTAACTAGAAGGTATCCCTTGGTAAATTTTATTCCTTCACAAATTTCCCATTACACATAATATTAGAAAAGGATATTATATATACAATTAAAGTTTATCTTAAACAATACATGTTGCATTGAATCATGTTGTTTTCTTCTTATATGTAATTTACTAAATACTAAATTTTCTTCTTAAATAAACTAAATTAATTATTACATATCAGAATGTGCATTTTAAATTTATAGTTAGCCAAACAAAAATCAATTAACACCCCCTCCCCTACTCCTCCCCCACCCCACCTCAACCCACCCCTCACATAAATATATTTGGTATAATTTTTATTACCTTTAGCATGATGTAGGGTAAGATGATGTGCTCATGGTCTACTCTTAATATTTGAAATTGGGTCACATTTGATAGTTTTTTGTCAATTCACTACTACAACTCACTTTTTGTTCATAATCCATTTCACCTTCACATCTGGTTGGTTGAGGCCTCAATTTAAGCTTTGTTCATGCATTGGGTCACTAATGTAACAAGAAACCTACTTGCCATTTTGTCTATCATTGCATAGTAAATATTTATACTGAATTATACGCATGGGCGGCCCATGTTTTTTTCTCACATTACCAATCATTTTCCTATTCAAACCTACCTTTATTTACTTTAAGTGACTTACAAAGTTTCTTCCTATCTAGAAAACCTAGACCCAAATTATCAAAAAATTACCCTAAGATTTCTATTTATCCATCGCATTTAATACACCTATCTTGGAATATCTGAACCCAGTTGCACAAGTGAGTATATTAAAATATTTTTAGAATATTTGGGTACCTATTTTCTTCAAGTTTATCACACATCAATCTATCAATCCCACATAGTTCCCTCATGTCTAGGATTACTTGGTCTTAATCCCATGGCCCAATGACCTACTATTTTTCATCAAACTTTCTATGATTGTCCGGATTATCCCTTTTTATAATCCTTTATCCATCCTACATAGATTATTAATGTTCTAGATCACTCAGACCTAATCACACATGTGGATTCTATACAATTTATAGATCCTCACAATTTTCGATATTAAATCATTCTTTCATAGTTTGTTCCTATTCCTCATTTTTCAAACCCAATCCCTAGGAGATATTTGTATAATTTCTAACACCTATTTTAATTAGTTCTAATCAACACTTTCCATACCAATGCTAAATTTTATGGTCTATTTTTCATGTATTACAATATATTATCTACTTTCTCATGGTCATACAACCTGATGTGAATCCAATTTGCAAGAGGTTGAAATACCTCCAAAAACACACATAAACAGCTTTGCAAATAAAACCAGGAGTTTCAAAATAGCTTACTTCTCATTCTGGAATTCACACTGATCTATTACATCATTACAATTCTCCTTTTATTTCAAGACTACTCTAAAACCCTAAAATGCCAAAAACCCTAAAATGCCAAAAACCTTAAAATGTAAAACAAATCGGATTGATCCCAAAATTTGTGTGCCATATATGCATTCATAAATTAGGGCTCACGCAAAATTTGGACTTATTCTGACAAGCACAACAAAAGTTATTAAAGTTCTAAGACCTAGTCAAAAGCGGAAAAAACATTCGGAGCCAATTTTAGGCCACTAGATGACGGAATCCGAGCCCAAAAACGTGCCAAAATGAGCACAACCTTGAACAAAAATTTGACCCCAGCATAGTACTAATGTATATCTACCACCCCGTAAAATTTCGGGAGGATCCAACGGTCGATCAAAAGTTATGGCCTCTCGCAACTTATGCTCCCACATCATTCTCCCTTGGTTGAAAAGAATTCAGCTCCTAGAATTCTGTTGATGGAACTCATCTAATTTTGCACTATCAATTTTCCTCAACTCCCACTCAAGAATCCAAGTGCTTTTTCTTCTTGCTGCAAACCTTCCCACGTACTCAAATATCATTGTAGCTCCCATGCCTAGTAGTGACTGTCTTTTGGTCTAAGACATGCATTACCCTCTCCTTTTTCTCCTTTCATAGCTATTTCTTCCAGCTTTATTTCTTCCTCCTCTGCAACATTTTCATCATGACCTGGAAACTTATATAAATTAGAAACATTAAAAACTGGTGAGATAGCAAAGTTTTCAGGTAGCTCCACCTTGTAGGCATTATCACTCATTTTCTTCAGAATCCTACATGGCCCAATCTTCTTATACTTGAGTTTATTATATGTCCCCTTTGGAAACCTCTCTTTTCTAAGATGAACCATCACCATATCTCCTTCTTCAAATACACTTACTCTCCTACTGGCATCTGCAGCTGTTTTATATTGTGCATTACTCACTTTCAGCTTTTCCCTCACTTCATCTTGTAGCTGTAGAATGTGTTCTGCAAATGCTTCTGCATCATCACTAGTTTCATCTTCACCTGGTAGAAAAATTAGATCAAGGACCCCCTTCGGATTCCTACCATATACAATCTGGAAAGGAGACCTCCCTATTGACCTGTTTATCGAGCTATTATATGCAAAATCAGCTTGAGGTAAAGCTAAGTCCCATTGTTTTGGCTTTTCTCTAACTATACAACGTAGGAGATTTCCCAAGCTTCGTTCACTACTTGCCTACCCATCATGCCTGGGGTGATATGCACTCACCGAATCGTAGTTGTGTCCCCAATTTCTTCCACAGAGTCCTCCAAAAGTGACTCAAAACTTTGTGTCCCAATCAAGTGATCGCTTTTGGAATTCCATGCAATCTAACCACTTCTGAAAAAACAAATCTGCAATTCTCTGAAGCATCATTAGTTTTTTTAAAGGAAATAAATTGTGCCATCTTAGAGAATTTATCAACCACAACAAAGATAGAATCATTCCCTCACTGTGTGTTAGGAATCCCTAACACAAAATCCATACTCGATTAACCCATCGCCCTGTAGGGATAGGAAATGGCATATACAACCCAATATTCTGTGCATGACCCTTAGCCATTTGACACACTCTACATCTTGCTACAACCCTACTAATTTCCCTCTTTACCTTTGGCCAATAATACGTTTCTACGACAAGATAAATTGTCTTACTTATACCAAAGTGTCCAGACAACCCTCCACTATGCAATTCTCTTATAATATTTTCTCTCATTGAACAAAGCAGGATGCATAATTGTTTCCCCTAAACAAATAACCATCTTGTATCAAATAATGAAAAGAATAACTACCTACTGTAGGCTCCTTAATCTTTCTGACAACATCACCAAAATCAGGATCACCTTCATACAATTCCTTAACTGCCTCAAACCCTAGGACTTTATTTTCCATTGTTGTCAAAAGGGCTACACGCCTACTCAAGGCATCAACAACTTGATTATGCTTACCTGACTTATGCTTTAAAACAAAAGTATATTCTTGTAAAAATGAAACCCATTTTCCATGCCTACGTTATTTAGTTTCTTCTCGTGTTTTTACATACCTCAAGGCTTCATGGTTAGTGAAGAGTAAAAATTCCTTTGCTACCAAGTAATGTCTCCAGGCCTTAATGCTTGAACAATAGCATAAAATTCCACATCATAAGTAGAATATTTCCTCCTGACTTCATTTAGCTTTTCACTAAAGAATGCCACAGGTCGTCCTTCTTGACTCAACACAGCTCCAATCCCAACATGTGAGGCATCACAGTCAACCTCAAAGACCTTGCTAAAACTGCAATACCAAAACAGTGCTTCGATAATTTCTTCTCAAACAATTCAAACTATTTTTGCTTCCTTGGCCCATACAAACTCCCTCCCTTTTGTACACTCTGTTATGGGTGCAGCAATGCTACTGAAATTCCTGATGAACTTCCTATAAAAAGTTGCCAATCCATGAAAACTACGAACCTCTGTCACATTCCTTGGAATAGGCCATTCCAGAATTGCCTTTACTTTTTCCTCATCCATCCTCACTCCATCCCCTGATATGACAAATCCCAAAAAAACAAGACTCTTCTGAAGGAATCTACACTTCTTTAAGTTTGCATATAGACTCTCTTTACGTAACAAGTTCAAGTATAGCACCAATTTCAGATGTAACAAGTGTTCTTCCACCTGTCTTATGAATATAAAAATATCATCAAAATAGACAACAACAAACTTACCATTGTATTCTGAGTACTCTGTTCATCAACCTCATGAATGTACTGGGTGCATTAGATAGCCCAAATGGCATCACCATCCACTCGTATAATCCATCTTTTGTTTTAAAAGTAGTTTTCCATTCATCCCCTTCACGGATTCAGATCTGGTAGTAACCGCTCCATAGCTCAATCTTGCTAAAATATCAGACTTCGCTAGCACATCCATCATATCATCCAATCACGGAATTGGAAACCGATACTTAATTGTGATCTTGTTTATGGCTCTACTGTCTACACACATTCTCCAGTCTCCATCTTTTTTTAGGAGTCAATAACACTGGAGTTGCACATGGACTCATGCTTTCTCTCACTAACCCTTTTTGTATTAGATCTGTCACTTTTCTATTCAACTCTTCACTCTGTGTCGGACTCATCCGATAGGCTACCTAGTTTGGAAGGGCTGATCCTGGGATCAAATCAATATGGTGTTGAATATCTCACTTTGGAGGTAACCCATCTGGTAGCTCATCTGGTATGACATCTTTGTATTCTTTTAGTATCTTTTCTGCTGCAATAGGTATATTAAAGCCTTCTTTCTCCAGCTTCTTTGACATTAGTGCATAACAACATCCAACTTCTTCCATTTCTATAACAAACTCTTTTGTAGCCAATAAGCCCTCACTCTTCTCTTCTTCCTTGAAGGGTAATAAGACCACCTTTACACCATCCTTCCAAAAGGTATATGTATTTTTCCTCCATCATGTGTAACCTTTCTATCGTATTGCCAAGGCCTCCCCAAGTAATATATGACATGCATCCATTGGGATAACATCACACCACAAATCATCCTTGTAGGTATTCCCAATTGAAAATTTATAAGGCATCTTTTATCTATGGTTACTTCATTTCCTTTCTTGAACCATGATATATGATAGGGATATGGGTGCTTCTCACATTTTAGATTGAGTTTATCAACCATTACAGTTGAAACCATATTTTCACAACTACCACCATCAATAATAATTTTACATACCTTTCCTCCAGAGGTGCATCTTGTTCAAAATATATTTGTTCGCAGCCACGAATCAGCTCCAAACAACATCATGTTCTTTCTCCTTCCTTGGGACAATCATCGTCCTCCTTATCATGAGGGTTTCACCCAAGTCTGCAGCAACCTCCATTTCTTCTTCCTCTTCAACCTCAACCAGATTTACTCGTGGTTTTTCTCCTTGCCATCTATCTTGTGTAGGATAGTGCGGACACTCAAAAGCTCTGTGCCCCTCTTCACCACATCTGTAACATGTATATTGCCTTTGGGGGCTATTCCAGCCCCGTCCTCCATTATAACCTCTTCCCCTCTGAAACCCCCTACCTCTTTGGTAGTTACCATGGCTTTGACCAGAATCTTCATGCCCTTCTGTATTAGAGGATTCACCTTTTGTAGATTCAAATCTACCCCTACCCCTCATTGGAGATGATGATGGACCTCTCTTCACACCTCTTCTAAAATTACTCCTCTTGTTCTTTTCCTCTACCTTTAATGCAAGTTGATAAGCATCATCTAGGCTATGGATCCGGAGCATACTCAGCTCATCTTGTATGGTGTAACTCAACCCATTTATGTACCGTGTAGCCTTTTGTTCTTCAGACTCTCCCTGTTCCACCCTGATTGATAACTTGTAAAATTCATTAGTATACTCCTCAATGCTGAGATCCTTCTGCCTTAGGTTTTGGAACCTTCGAAAGAGTGTCTGAGCATAATCTATAGGAAGAAACTTTTCTTTCAGCTTCTTTACCATTTTATTCCAGTTTTGGATCTTGCCCTTTCCATTCCTTTGTCTTTCATTTTGTAGGTGATCCCACCAGATCAATGCATGTCCGGCTAACTTAGTGCATGCAAACTTAACCTTCTTCTCCTCTGAAAGGGTTTTCCACTCAAATAATTTTTCCATGCGATTTAACCAATCAATCAACTCCTCTGGTCGTAACCCTCCACCATAATCAGGAACATTAATCTTGATGTCGTCATTCTTTCCCTCTAAAGCCTTGATCAATCTCTCCTCAAATGGTCTCTCATTCAAGGTTTCTTTGTCTCTCTCATTTTCTTCTTCATCTCCTCCTTCATTCATTAATGGAGGCTCTTCTTCAATATCACTATCTAGGTTTGCATCCCCATTTCCATGTCTCCTTCTAAGGCGTGGGTAACTTCCCCATGAGCTCAACAACTTGTCTCGTAGCTCCTTCATATGCCTATTCATCTAGGCATAACCTCCTCCCATTCTAGCCATGGTTATATAAAAAGAGGTAAAAACTACACATAAAAATGTAATATGTTACCTTAACTATTTCGCAAGATCAAAATCCAGCTTTGATACCAATTGATGTGAATCCAGCTGCAAGAGGTTGAAATACCTCCAAAAACACACATAAACAACTTTGCAAATAAAACCAGGAGTTTCAAAATAGCTTACTTCTCATTCTAGAATTCACACTGATCTATTACATCATTACAATTCTCCTTTTATTTCAAGACTACTCTAAAACCCTAAAATGCCAAAACCCTAAAATGCCAAAAACCCTAAAATGCAAAACAACTCGGATTGACCCCAAAATTTTTGTGTGCCAAATATGCATTCATAAATTAGGGCTCACGCAAAATTTGGACTTATTCTGACAAGCACAACAAAAGTTATTAAAGTTCTAAGACCTAGTCAAAAGCGGAAAAAACATTCGGAGCCAATTTTAGGCCACTAGATGACGGAATCTCCGAGCCCAAAAACGTGCCAAAATGAGCACAAACTTGCAAGCAAAGTTGACCCCAGCATAGTACTAATGTATATCTACCACCTTGTAAAATTTCAGGACGATCCAACGGTCGGATCAAAAGTTATGGCCTCTGCAAGTTATGCTCCCGCATCATTCTCCCCTGGTTGAAAAGAATTCAGCTCCTGCGAATTCTGTTGACGGAACTCATCTAATTTTGCACTGTCAATTTTCCTCAACTCCCACTCAGGAATCCAAGTGTATTTTCTTCTTGCTGCAAACCTTCCCACTGTACCAAATATCTGTTGTAGCTCCCATGTCTAGTAGTGATTGTCTTTTGGTCCAAGACACGCATTACCCTCTCCTTTTTCTTCTTTGGCATCTGTTGCTTCCAGTTTATTTCTTCCTCCTCTGCAACATTTTCATCATGACCTGGAAACTTATATAAATCAGAAACATTAAAAACTGGTGAGATAGCAAAGTTTTTCAGGTAGCTCCACCTTGTAGGCATTATCACTCATTTTCTTCATAATCCTACATGGCCCAATCTTCTTATACTTGAGTTTATTATATGTCCCCTTTGGAAACCTCTCTTTTCTAAGATGAACCATCACCATATCTCCTTCTTCAAATACACTTACTCTCCTACTGGCATCTGCAGCTGTTTTATATTGTGCATTACTCACTTTCAGCTTTTCCCTCACTTCATCTTGTAGCTATAGAATGTGTTCTGCAAATGCTTCTGCATCATCACTAGTTTCATCTTCACCTGGTAGAACAATTAGATCAAGGACCCCCTTCGGATTCCTACCATATACAATCTAGAAAGGAGACCTCCCCGTTGACTTGTTTATCGAGCTATTATATGCAAACTCAGCTTGAGGTAAAGCTAAGTCCCATTGTTTTGGCTTTTCTCCAACTATACAACGTAGGAGATTTCCCAAGCTTCTGTTCACTACTTCTGCCCGCCCATCATCTGGGGGTGATATGCACTACTGAATTGTAGTTGTGTCCCCAATTTCTTCCATAGAGTCCTCCAAAAGTGACTCAAAAACTTCGTGTCCCGATCTGAAGTGATCGTTTTGGAATTCCATGCAATCTAACCACTTCTGAAAAAAACAAATCTGCAATTCTGGAAGCATCATTAGTTTTTTTACAAGAAATAAAATGTGCCATCTTAGAGAATCTATCAACCACAACAAAGATAGAATCATTCCTCATGTGTGTTAGGAAGCCCTAACACAAAATCCATACTCAGATCAACCCATGGCCCTGTAGGGATAGGCAATGGCATATACAACCCAGTATTTTGTGCATGACCCTTAGCCATTTGACACACTCTACATCTTGCTACAACCCTACTGATGTCCCTCTTTACCTTTGGCCAATAATACTTTTCTATGACAAGAGAAATTGTCTTACTTATACCAAAGTGTCCAGCCAACCCTCCACTATGCAATTCTCTTATAATATTTTCTCTCATTGAACCAACAGGGATGCACAATTGTTTCCCCCTAAACAAATAACCATCCTGTATCAAATAATCAAAAGAATCACTACCTACTGTAGGCTCCTTAAGCTTTCTGACAACATCACCAAAATCAGGATCACCTTCATACAATTCCTTAACTGCCTCAAACCCTAGGACTTTATTTTCCATTGTTGTCAAAAGGGCTACACGCCTACTCAAGGCATCAACAACTTGATTCTGCTTACCAGACTTATGCTTTAAAACAAAAGTATATTCTTGCAAAAATGAAACCCATTTTGCATGCCTACTATTTAGTTTCTTCTGTGTGTTTACATACCTCAAGGCTTCATGGTCAGTGAAGAGTACAAATTCCTTTGCTACCAAGTAATGTCTCCAGTTCCTTAATGCCTGAACAATAGCGTAAAATTCCACATCATAAGTAGAATATTTCCTCCTGACTTCATTTAGCTTTTCACTGAAGAATGCCACTAGTTGTCCTTCTTGACTCAACACAGCTCCAATCCCAACATGTGAGGCATCACAGTCAACCTCAAAGACCTTGCTAAAATTTGGCAATACCAAAATAGGTGCTTCTGATACTTTCTTCTTCAACAATTCAAAACTATTTGTTGCTTTGCCTTGGTCCATACAAACTCCCTCCCTTTTGTACACTCTGTTATGGGTGCAGCAATGCTACTGAAATTCCTGATGAACTTCCTATAAAAAGTTTGCCAATCCATGAAAACTACGAACCTCTCATCACATTCCTGGAATAGGCCATTCCAATTGCCTTTACTTTTTCCTCATCCATCCTCACTCCATCCCCGATATGACAAATCCCAAAAAAACAAGACTCTTCTGAAGGAATCTACACTTCTTTAAGTTTGCATATAGACTCTCTTTACGTAACAAGTCTAGCACCAATTTCAGATGTAACAAGTGTTCTTCCACTGTCTTAATGAATATCAAAATATCATCAAAATAGACAACAACAAACTTACCATTGTATTCTCAGAGTACTCTATTCATCAACCTCATGAATGTACTAGGTGCATTAGATAGCCCAAATGGCATCACCATCCACTCGTATAATCCATCTTTTGTTTTAAAAGCAGTTTTCCATTCATCCCCTTCACGGATTCGGATCTGGTAGTAACCACTCCGTAGGTCAATCTTGCTAAAATATCGGGCTCCCGCTAGCACATCCATCATATCATCCAATCATGGAATTGGAAACCGATACTTAATTGTGATCTTGTTTATGGCTCTACTGTCTACACACATTCTCCAGTCTCCATCTTTTTTTGGGAGTCAATAACGCTGGAGTTGCACATGGACTCATGCTTTCTCTCACTAACCCTTTCTGTATTAGATCTGTCACTTGTCTGTTCAACTCTTCACTCTGTGTCGGACTCATCCGATAGGCTGCCTGGTTTGGAAGGGCCGATCCTGGGATCAAATCAATATGGTGTTGAATATCTCACTTTGGGGGTAACCCATCTGGTAGCTCATCTGGTATGACATCTTTGGTATTCTTTTAGTATCTTTTTTTATTGCAATAGGTATATTAAAGCCTTCTTTTCTCCAAAGCTTCTTTGACATTAGTGCATAACAACATCCAAAGCTTCTTCCATTTCAGTAACAAACTCTTTTTGTAGCCAATAAGCCCTCACTCTTCTCTTCTTCCTCAAGGGTAATAAGACCACCTTTACACCATCCTTCCAAAAGGTATATGTATTTTTCCTCCATCATGTGTAACCTTTCTATCGTATGCCAAGGCCTACCCAAGTAATATATGACATGCATCCATTGGGATAACATCACACCACACCTCATCCCCGTAGGTATTCCCAATTGAAAACTTTATAAGGCATCTTTTATCTATGGTTACTTCATTTCCTTTCTTGAACCATGATATATGATAGGGATATGGGTGCTTGTCACAGCTCAGATTCAGTTTATCAACCATTACAGTTGAAACCATATTTTCACAACTACCACCATCAATAATAATTTTACATACCTTTCCTCCATAGGTGCATCTTGTTCAAAATATATTTGTTCGAAGCCACGAATCAGCTCCAGCAACATCACGTTCTTTCTCCTTCCTTGGGACAATCATCATCCTCCTTATCATGAGGGTTTCACCCAAGTCTAGCAGAACTCCATTTCTTCTTCCTCTTCAGCCTCAACCAGATTTACTCGTGGTTTTTCTCCTTGCCATCTATCTTGTGTAGGATAGTGCAGACACTCAAAAGCTCTGTGCCCCTCTTCACCACATCTGTAACATGTATATTGCCTTTGGGGGCTATTCCAGCCCCATCCTCCATTATAACCTCTTCCCCTCTGAAATCCCCCTACCTCTTTGGTAGTTACCATGGCTTTGACCAGAATCTTCATGCCCTTCTGTATTAGAGGATTCACCTTTTGTAGATTCAAATCTACCCCGCCCTCATTGGAGATGATGATGGACCTCTCTTCACACCTCTTCTAAAATTACTCCTCTTGTTCTTTTCCTCTACCTTTAATGCAAGTTGATAAGCATCATCTAGGCTATGGATCCGGAGCATACTCAGCTCATCTTGTATGGTGTAACTCAACCCATTTATGTACCGTGTAGCCTTTTGTTCTTCAGACTCTCCCTGTTCCACCCTGATTGATAACTTGTAAAATTCATTAGTATACTCCTCAATGTTGAGATCCTTTTGTCTTAGGTTTTGGAACCTTCGAAAGAGTGTCTGAGCATAATCTACAGGAAGAAACTTTTCTTTCAGCTTCTTTACCATTTTATTCCAGTTTCGGATCTTGCCCTTTCCATTCCTTTGTCTTTCATTTTGTAGGTGATCCCACCAGATCAATGCATGTCCGGCTAACTTAGTGCATGCAAACTTAACCTTCTTCTCCTCTGAAAGGGTTTTCCACTCAAAGAATTTTTCCATGTGATTTAACCAATTAATCAACTCCTCTGGTCGTAACCCTCCACCATAATCAGAACATTAATCTTGATGTCATCATTCTTTCCCTCTAAAGCCTTGATCAATCTCTCCTCAAATGGTCTCTCATTCAAGGTTTCTTCGTCTCTCTCATTTTCTTCTTCATCTCCTCCTTCATTCATTAATGGAGTCTCTTCTTCAATATCACTATCTGGGTTTGCATCCCCATTTGCATGTCTCCTTCTAAGGTGGGTAACTTCCCCGTGAGCTCAACAACTTGTCTCGTAGCTCCCGCATATGCCTATTCATCTAAGAATAACCTCCTCTCCCGCATCTAGCCATGGTTATATAAAATAGAGGTAAAACTACACATAAAAATGTAATATGTTACCTTAACTATTTCCGCAAGATCAAAATCCAGCTCTGATACCAATTGATGTGAATCCAGCTGCAAGAGGTTGAAATACCTCCAAAAACACACATAAACAACTTTGCAAATAAAACTAGGAGTTTCAAAATAGCTTACTTCTCATTCTGGAATTCACACTGATCTATTACATCATTACAATTCTCCTTTTATTTCAAGACTACTCTAAAACCCTAAAATGCCAAAAACCCTAAAATGCCAAAAAACCCTAAAATGCAAAACAACTCAGATTGACCCCAAAATTTGCGTGCCAAATATGCATTCATAAATTAGGGCTCATGTGAAATTTGGACTTATTCTGACAAGCACAACAAAAGTTATTAAAGTTCTAAGACCTAGTCAAAAGCGGAAAAAACAAAAACACTAGATCGGATTCCGAGCCCTAAAAGCCAAAATTTTGCACACAAAGTTAAATCTAGCATAGTACTAATGTATATCTACCATGTAAAATTTCAGGATGATCGATCGGATCAAAATTTATGGCTCCAAGTTATGCTCCCGCATCACAACCTACCAAGTGTAATGAGTATACTTTGGGTTATTCCTTGCATACCCATGGTGACCATTTTACTCAAGGGAAAGAATCTAAACCTTTGAAAACTAAAATGGATAACCCATTTAATAGTGTCATGTAGTTAGCCTCTAAATATGAATAAATAAACATTCCTAACATACTAATGACCCCGTTTTGAGGAAGTACTAGACTTCCATACCCACCTCTAATTCTAATCCATATTCTTCATCCTTCACTCCTTCAACACTACCTCTCTCTAATTCCTATACCCACATATAGTTAAACTACTCTAGGACACCAATTCTCACTTATATACATCATACCTACATCTATTCTTAATAATTTACACATCCCCTTAACTCTCATATCTTAAAACATGCCCTTATAGTTGACCAAAAATTGTTATACAATACATAACTGGAACTATAAAACCAATGGGTCAACAATCCTAAGCTAACATACAATCAACTATATAATCATTTGATTCATATAATGGTTCCTATTAAACATTATCATCCTCATTTTTACATGCCCAATTTTGAAAATTCCAATAGCAAGGAGGATCCTCAATACCATTTACACATGTTCATATATGTGTGTTATCTTATCAACCATTATGATACATTTATGTTGTGCACTTTCCTTATACTAAGTGACTAAGCCTTGGATTAGTACACATGATTATAATGACATAACATATACTCTTTTGAAAAATTAGCTAATATATTCCTAGACCACTTTTCACTCAACATTGCTAAGAAAACCACTATATTTGACCTATATAATCTTAAGTAGTTAAATTATGAGTCACTCACTAAATGGGTATCACATTGCCATACAATATCTCAAAACCTTACATTTAATATTCCCAAGCTAAACCAAGATATCATTTAATAAACAATATTTTTGATAAAATCTCTCATATGCTACAAATCCAACAATTTCAAACATATGATGAATCATTCTAATGGCCAAGCATCAATGAGGTCCATATTAGTATTGGAGATATCAAATTACTATCATAGTTCATTATTGCACCCTTCCTTGAGTCATAAACAACCTAGGATTTTGAGGCAGCATGGGACTGTCTCCAAGTTGTGGGACTTTCACCTAAGATAGACCTCCAGAGAAGGTTGGTTTCCTCTACCTAATACTAATGCTAAACTACTCCTAAAGTGAGAAAAAAGCTATCTAATTCTCATCTAATAATTCAAGGGACCAAGGGCAGAAATAGATGCATGACAAGGAAATCCTAAGCTAAAAGAGGTGATAACACCAAGAAAAGGGGGTGATGAAAATTCTATGAGGGAAAATGGGGAAAATGGGTAGAGAGAGGGTAGACAAAAGTGCCACAACCCAAAACAACATTTAACTTGCCATTTTCACATGAAACACAATCAAAATGGATCCTACAAATGAGAGAGATATGCACAACACATCACAACAATAAAAGAGAGGAAATATGCAGATAAAACAAAAGTATAGGGTAGAAGAGAGCCACAAACACAAGATTGTATTACTTAAAAGGATGCACAATCCATTACAACTAAAGAAAAGGTAAGAACATGTTTGTAGAGTCCAACATGAAGTTTTACTGATCACGGCTACTTGAGAGACCATTTTAACATGGTTCCTATGAATTTTAGAACATCCATTCTTATAAAATGAAATATTTTACAATATATAGAAGAATGGAGAGAGAGAAGAGGGAAAATAGAGAAGGGACAAGTTTTTAGATGTAACCACCAATAATCAACATTAAATCCTTTAAAAACAAGAATAGGAACACTTGAAAGACCATTCGATGTTTATTTTCTTAAATAATAAGATAAGAGTGCCATACTTCATCAAAAGTGGTGGTTGAGATACTTGTAACTATAATTAATCACTTGTTTTTATTTCCATTTTTCACAAAAAAAAACCTCATCAATTTCTAAGTTAGATGGTGCCGAATTGAGGGGCTTGAGGAGACCTTTCCATTGGTACCAATTTTTTATTATTTAGATATTTAGAGAAGAATGTAATGGGCACTTAAAAATTTTATAGATCAGGATAAATAGGAGAGTGACATGCGGCATCATTTGATTAGTTGTTTGGATTACCTTTTCCATGTGTGTGTATCTGTGTATTACTTATTTTTCTATTTATATGTGTTGTATTGTGATTAATTATAGGGTTAGAGATCAATATTCATATTGCACATCGTATGTGGATTGCCTTTTTGATTTTTACCCCACGTAACCAAAATATTATTAAATTTGGCTCATTTTGTAGGTTTGGAGTCCATTGGAGCCCATCTACTTGGATTTCACTAGAATGGTGACATATGTCCCCGTACATAACTTGGATATGTGTCACATGCTCTCCTTTTACACGGTTACATGTTTCTTTGACTTACCTTGATCTCTACCTGACACAAGCATTATCAAATCCAATAAATTTTGTGGGTTTCAAGTCCTCCAAATCCCATAACCTTAAGGAATCCCAAATTCATGCCACGTGTCCTACTTTTCACCATTAATATTTCTCCACATGTTCCCGTTAAACCCCACCGCATATCATGTCCCATTCCTACTAACCATTTGACCCTACCTAATGATCTAGAGCTGAAAGTGTTATTGGCTTATGGCTAATTTCACATGTTGGAGTCTACCAAAACCCAAATGGAATGGAGAATTTTTAATCCCTCCACATGTCCCCTCTTCTTTGGCAATATTTTTAAATTGCAATAACTAGTGTCCCTTGGGTTTTTAACTTGACATGACTTTTAAACATCCCATGACATTTTTAAAATGGCTAAGTCCAATTTTAAATAGGTTATCAAAATTATCCTGTATTTAATTTGAGATAGAATTTTGGTGACTTTTGGGGAATATCTTCCTCCTATATATGTGATCAAGTGGCCTTGATCGATCTATGGACATGGAGTCGCGCCTAGAATTCTTTAAAAACTAATCAAAACATGTAAATCTCACCCTTGAACCTACACAAAGCATTCCAAGGACTTAGTTGATCTCGTGGATCTCTAAATGAACTTTATAAATTTCTCCAACTATCGTTTCCCACCATTAAACCTGCTCAAATTGACGATGAACTAAAAATAGCCTTGGTCTTGCTCTTAAAGTTGATTTTTGGGAGTTTTTAATTCACTTTATAACTATCCCAAAACACTGCATTTTTTCACCAAGGAAGGATTGTGAATTATATCCTAAAATAATCTTAGGGATAAATGAATAAGAATTTGGAAACCACCCCATATATAATTTTAACGATGAAATATGCTCCGAAATGGGTTGTGCAACCAGTAATAAAAGGGCACAAAACTATGTATTATTGGCATGTTGTGATTTAGGTGTTTTCATTGATGTAAAATCCCATTAATGAAAAATTGTATGATGGAGTGGAGTCGATGATTCTCGAGTGATGATGTCATGGAAATTTAGGTATGTTCTTGGTCGTATAAGTTATTCAAAGTGATAATTTCTTATTCTTGCAAGCCTAATCTAGTGACTTAGCTAGCCTAGGTGATGGTGCATAGTGGTTGGATCTTCTTGGTGACTTGAGAATAATTTTGAAAGTATAGAGAGCATTATTAAATTTATTTTGGCACTCACATGTGTTCTAAGGTGCAGATTCATTTTGGTGACCAGATTTCATGAGCTCATTTGGACCGGTATGGGTGCTTTATGAGGTATGAGATTGATTTATGGAGCTATATAAGATCATGGAATCATGAAATTATTTCATACAATCTATTATGTTAGTGCATTTTGGAGAGGTTCTATGGTATGATGTTATTTCATTGACCTTATCGTAGACAGACAAACCCCTAAGGGCCACCATGAAAATGAGATGGTCTGAAATATTGAGATTTTTGTGATATAGTGATGATTGGATATTTAAATAGGATGTTTCATGGTGATTTGGGAAAAATTTAGATTGCTACGATGTGAATTTTACAAGTTATTTCATTTTTAGTGAAACAAGGTCAAGAAGAAGGCCTTTTCTAGCTCGAATTTCTCCTTCTTATTCTCACCCTAAATTGTGTTATTTCGATCGGAAATTTTTGCTTTAAGTTATGTTTTTACTTTGAGTCTAGAATTTTTACAAAAATAATGATGTCATTTCATCATTAGGTTTTTATGAACAAATATTAAGAAGGTAAACTTCTTATTTGCTTGAAACCCTAACTCAAAAGCAGTAGAAGAGAAAATTATCCTAAGTGTCAAGAATCAATTTTTAGTGCATTGATGATGATTGGATCATGTATAAGACTCCTCTAGGTTTCCATAAATGTATGGTAAATCTTGTGGTGATGAGTGGGCTCCACTCAAATAGGCATGTTTCAAGAAGTTTAGTTTAGGAAAAAGTTGTCCAAATGAGTTACAAATTAAATGGACATTATGTTGATTATGTGAGTTTTTCTTGATTTTCATAGTGATTTTAAGTCATGTTGATGAATTTAAATGATCAAGTATGCTCCATTTGTGAAGACTAGTCAAAGGGTAGTTTTGGGGCAATTTCATGCGGTTTGCAAATATGAGATTGGTTTAAGGACTTTCACTTGGAGTTGGAAGGATTTCCAATAGTTTGTGCAAATAGGATTTATATTGATTTCTATGGTATATTTTTGGTCTCATGATAAGTTTATTTGATGTGTTTTCCAACTCAATTTGTAAGTAAAATGTTTTATTGATTTTTCAGATAGGATTGCTTTTACTGAATGCAAGAGTTGATTGGAGGATGAGATGAATGATTTGATTCTTTCCACCACCTAGAAAGTTAATAATGATGAATTTTTATCCTATTTAAGGACTTTTTCAGGTCTTGAAAGTTTTAGCAAGGGTGCAAACTAGCTAAGTTTGTAAAAATAATTTTTGGGCATTTTGTTTTGGTGACGTGTAAAGTTGTTGTGGTTTGAGTATATGAGTGTTTCAAGAGGTATAAATAAATTAATATTTTTATAAAGGTTATTTTTTTCCATATAGTATTCACATTCCATATTTGAGATCATCTTGGGTGATCCGGGGACCAGAGGTGAAATCAAGATGCTATAAACAATTGTTTTGTGAAGGATATGATCTAATGGACCCATTTAATGAAATATTTGATTGGTTAAATTAAATGTGTAACCATGTATGATTTTTAATGTTATATTAGTCATATTTGGTGAATTAGGGTGATTTATTAAGCATGGTTTTGACACGAGTGGATTTTTCTCATCCTAGAGGCTTTTTGGTGCATAATGGATGGTTTTAAGCATGACTGGCCTACATGGGTATTATGTGAATGTTTTTATGATTAAAATGTAATTTTATGAAGTTTAATATATCTAATAAAATGAGGTAAACTGACCTATTTTGAATTTGAATAAAGGAGATCTTATAAAAGTGATGTTTTGGGTGTTATTTGCAACTAGTTGAGTGTGTGTGAAAAATGTGACCTATGTAAGAGTGTTTTGTAGGTATGAAGGATGAATTTTAGATCTGAGAGATTATATAGAAGGTTAAATAATGTTTGGAAGATTTTGCGCAAGGATTTTAAGCAAAGATAATTAAATAAACTTAGATATAGAGTGAGTTGGATAAGTTATGGTTTGAGCAAGGGTTTGTAGGTGTTTGGAGCTGAAATTTGGGATCACCATTAGCTAAGTTGCTGCAAAATTTATTTAGTGATCTTATTATAAAAATATTTTGTGATGATTCATATTCATTTAAGTCTTTTTTTTTAGTAATATCAACAAGGGTTTAGGATTTGGTGTTCCTTGTGGGGTTGGTACCTCACTAAGGAAATCTCTCATGATGTATAATATTCACTTGAGTATTTGTTGTGAGTATTATAAAAAAATCAGTGGGTTCTCTTATCCTTGAGGTTTTACTACTTATATCTTGTGTTAAAGTGTTTCTTCTCTTGTTCATGGTTTATTGCATGTATGTTATATGATGTTGTGCACACATTAATGGATGGATAATTGTTTAATAGTTTAAGTAAGCAAGCTAGAATTGAAATTACATTTGTAAGGATTGATTCACACCCCCCCTCTCACTCCATTGTACTTATAACATGTAAAAAATTATAAAATCATACATGGTCCAAATGGAACATCCAGAGTGTGCACAATGCATTTATTTTACGTAAAACAAACTGCCTACCCTAATCTAATCAAAATTAAAGGAAGATAAAAACAAATTGCAACATGATGGTAGATGTAGCTTCCTATCCTTACAAAATTAGACCATGTAATTTATTTTACATTAGGCATGACCTTTAATGAGAGTGGATTTTTCTTGTAACTATTTCCCCCAATTTTAAAAGTATCACTAAATATTAACATCGCATCCTCACTCGATTTACATTTAGTTTTTTATAGGTATTACAGCTTAACCTCGCACTTTTAAGATCATCCTCATACTATGACATGAGTGTGACTGGTGGAAACTCATATTTTGGTTGTAAACTAGGTAGATATCTTATCGAGCATGTGACCTTGGGAGTCAATGGGTTGATCCTTGTGATTTTTCCATCTTTTTGAAATTCATCCCCAAAAATGGGGTCTTCCTATAGACTTTCCTTTAGGTGGAGACTATTTACAAGTTGAATTGGACTTTTTCTTCTTCTTTTGCAAAAAAATCTACCTCATTTTGATCCACATCCTCCTCCTTAAGTAATAATTTTGATAATTCAAAATTATTCTCCTCCAATTGATCAATGTAACATATGCAACTTATTCTTCCTCCACATGAAGATCAAGTGTATCTTTTTTTTTTATTTCTTCCTCTATTTCATCCTTGGGAATTCCTTCCCTAGAAGATTGTTCCATGTAAACAACAGGAAGTTCTTTAACTATGTTATCAGAATCAGTCCATTCCTCAATAGATATGTAATAGTTATCTTCAATGGAATGAACCTTAATTAATTTTGTGAAGTGAGGGAGAGGTTGAGATTTTAAGGGGTTAATTGGTGAAGGTATAACATTTTCCTATGAAGGAGATGGATATTTTTTAGGAATGATGATAGAGAAATGAAGGTGAGAGGGAAGGTAAAAATATGGAGAAAGGGAATCCTCAAGAGGAGCATGCAGAAAAATATGAATAGCAAAAGAAGACTAGGATGGTGTAGGATGGAAAGAAAAAATGGGAGGGTTTTATGATAGTAGTGAGGGATTTCCCCATCGATGTGGTTCCTCGCAACCAAAGTAGTGATCCTCCATTAACTCATTCCACTTTTCAATTTGAGGTAACATCTCAGCCATAAAATCTAGCTTCTAATGAGGACTATCCAATTTCATATAGGGCTAGCCCATGGATAGGGCTACCTTAAGCCAATTTTAAATTCCTTCATTTGGCCTTTACTCCTAATCTATATCATTTTTTCCTCCATATCTTGAATCTGTCTCTAAAAATAAAAATCTTCCATGAAATTTATGCCATCATATGTATATACCTATTCTTGAAAAACATCATGGTTATAAGGATAACCATATGGATAAATGGAGATTGGGTCATATGCATATTCTTCATGATAGGGCTCATAAAACTGATTTAGAGGAGGATTTTGACAATATGGGGATGGAGGGAACTGGTATTGCTCTTGAAAATGGGGATTCCAGTGAGGGAATGAAGTCATGATTATACAACTTCATCAAAGAGTGAAATGAGATGGAAATAATTATTGGAAAGAGGAAATGGAAGAATGAAGGAAAAGTTATGCAATAAAGAAAATGGGGTTTTTAGATCGGTGGAGTCATAATATGTGCTTAAAATGCCTCTAAAGGATAAATCTCACAAATAACACATCAACCTTTGTGAAATAAATTTGTAAAGCACTTATGAATTTCTCCCATCGAGCGTGCCAAAACTATTAGAGCTCAAAATTGCACTCGCCTGAGTTATGGAAAACCTAAGATTTTGAGGTTACATGAAACTGTCTCCAAGTTGTGGGACTTACACCTGAGATAGACATCCAAATAAGGTTGGATTCCTTATTCCTACCTAAATCAACTCCATATAATTAAATTAATCAAGAAACTCATTCATCATGTTTTCCATACTTCTTGTTATATTGTTCAATGTCCTATCTTGATTAGAGAAGATCATAATGGCCTTTATGGAGATCATAGACTATGTTCACCTTTTTTCTTAATAGATTCATACTTGAATTAAATATTTATAAGTGAACAATGATCCATAGCTAAATACATATTCACAATGATCCATAATCAAGTAAACAACCATCTTACTTTCTTTCTCAAATTTGCTCTTCCCTTCACTCCACTAGCTTCTTGACTGCAACCAAGAAACTTTTTGGTATTTTTATAATGAAATGACCTATGTCAATCTTGTACCCTATTCCTAATTCAATTTTTTTATATCAATCACTAATTTGGCTTCAAAAGGATCAAAAACTCACCTTTCACTTATCTTACTCAAAACTACCAATTTGTGCTCCCAAGAACACACAGTCTGTAGCAATTTTCTATCATGCATATATTTTTATACACATGGTCAATTGATCCAAAATGTTATATATTTAATCAATCCATATAAGGATCATATGTTCCATTTTTCATCCATTTTCATTAATCTATTTGAAAGTTATGTCTATTTTCTTGGATAGATATTATAGCAAACAATTTGCATGCATTCTCAAACTAGATAGAAAAAAGCTTCATAAATTCAAAAATACCAAGAATTACTATAAAATATTCAAAACATATTTATAAAATTACCTATTTCACCTTTATAAAAAAATTTAGATCATTTATATTTGGGAATAAAAATTTATAAGGACTGGTTTGAACCCCTCTTTTAAGAAAGTAATGAACAAACAACACAATACAAGTTGTTTGGAAGTAGATCATGATAAATTAAGCATTTTCATTTAAATATGAACTCATATCATTGAAATTATTTCCATAGGAACTTGAGGGATGAGGTAAAACACAAATTATTACATTTAGAAGCTCTGATCTTCTTGTGGCATGGCTTTACCAAGTCTGTAGCCTTACACTCTTTCATAATTTTCACATTATTTGCTCATCTTCTATGAGCTTGTTATCCAAATAATTCTCCTAGTTATTTGGAAAACTTATTCACATTCGGCTCTAAAATCTTCCTTGTAAGTTGTATACACCTCAATTGTCTCCTTGGCACACTCAATTAGTTGTTGTTTCCTCATACGCTCTTGCGCGTTTCCCCTTCTTCCCTTTCCATTTTATTTTTCCTCTTTGTTCCACTCTTCCCCTGTTCACATCTTCTCGCGTATTCACCTTCCTCCCAAAAATTATTCATCTTATGCATGCACTTTACACTTTCTTAAATCAGCTAATCCCTCGGCCCTCTCGCACACCCTAGCACATTAAATTGTAATAGTTGCGCCTTGACCATACATTTCTCACTCACCAGTTTACCCCATTTCCTCTATGCACATTACACGTGCCTTTGTTCTATCTTTCTCTTGTGCCTCATACTTCCTCGTGCATTTTTTTCACCCTCCTCTCGTGCCATTTTATGCCATGTCATCATTTGAAAAGCTTGATTGTATAACACATGACTAATGAAAGCATGCTAGCAATAGGGCTCGAATATTTACAACAAATCAATGAGTGACACGTGGAAGAAAATGACAAATAATTTGCACATTTGACCATATTCTTGACCAATGAGTGCATTCCATGTGTTTTACATGCGGAGAAAACTCTGAAAATCTTCTGACAACCATATATTTTGTTACAAAACTTCGATCGATGCGCACCTAGTCTCAATCGATAGCCACTGCCGTAGGCTATAGTGCTAGATATTCAAATTCAAATTATTAGTAGATCTAATAGGTGAGGAATGGGAAAACATCAATGGGAATTGATGAGTAGATTTGATTGCTCTAGCCACCCAATTTGATCTAATCTTCCTTCGTTCCTTCTCCAACACACCAAACAGACTTGGGGAAACACATTTGACAAATTTACAGGTGGATTTGCTGGCATTGAATGTTTCTCGATGGTGGTTATATTTCAAATTTGGGTTTTCCCTCCTCATCTACTTCTTCCATGGATTCATCTATAAATGTAGGAGTTGGGCTCATTCTTAATGTTAAACACTTTGGATCCTTAAGCATTTTTCTAAGGACTTCATATTTCGTATTTCTGAGTCGCAGACCTTTATATGTGGCTCGTGCATGTGGATATCGGCCTCTTTCGCCATTGTAATAGTTCTATGCATTTCTGGAAGTAATGGAAGCATCATTTTATGAATATTCTCTATCATAAGCGTGTTTGTATTCTTTCTTCTTTCCTTTCTTTTACATTGTGTGTTTGTTGTGTCACTCTACATCTCTTGTAGTTGTATTTTTAGTTGTGTTCCATGAAACTGATCTGGTAAATGTGTTTTAGCTATGTTATGCATGTATAGCCTTCTTTCATTCCTTTTCATTTCATTTTTCACTCGTAAAAGATGGTGTTCATCCCTCTTTTTATGGTGTTATCACCTTCCCTAGATTAGTTTTTCATTCTATCATCCTTCTATCCCAGGTCCCTTGACATTGTTAACTTAGTTTTCCCTTTCAACATTAGGAGTAGAAGTAGCAGTAGAAATAGATAGAGGAACTAGCCTTCTCCAGAGATCTATCTTAAGTGAAAAAGGTCCCAAAACTTGGAGACGGTTACATTGTTATCTCAAATAACTCGACTCTTCTAGATCCGAGACGCGGGTATCGTTTGAATGACCAATAATTTCTAAAGACACTCGGTGGGATAAGAAGTGAAAGCTTAAATTTCATGTTCTTTAGTTATGGTGTTGTGGACTTAGTATTTCCATCCTTCGAGGCTCTTTCAACACATATGATGGCTCCCAAACATTTCTAGATCTCCTGTTTACGCCTTACGAGTGCCTTTTATGAAAAGAGTTCATAGCAGATAGAGTATTGCAGGTGAAGGATCATTTGAATATCTCCATCTTTCTCTAATAAGTACATGCAGCAGAAGCTCCAGCGTGCGTGTCCCCATCTCTAGCATGATGAGCACACTCTACTCACAATGCAGACAAGCACACCCTGTTGGAACATAATGATTAAGTGGTATGGCCAACCCTTAATGTATATGGGTCCATCACTAATATATAAGTTAATATTTAATAATATGAAATATTTATATTTCTATTATTAAATATGCTAACCTAGGTATATACTTTAGGTTAAATATTTAATATCATGAAATGATTATATTTCTAATATTAAATATTATAAACCTAGGTGTATGTGTCAACCATTTTAGGTTGAAAAGGTGGGTCGGGAGACATACCAAATCAACTTATAAAAAAGACTTTAGGTCCTCATTTGATATATTTCAGGAAATATATCAAAGGTGTGCAAATCAAGTGATTTGGTTTTACCCTCGTAAATAGGGTTTCAAAGGAGGAGGTGATCTTCATGGATGTAAAATAAATTCTTTGAAGTAAAGTTTATTTTCAAAGTGATTTTTATCTTATTGGGGTTTTCCACTATAAATATTATGTCACTTGTGTTATTTATTTCTTATAAGTATTTCTTTATTTACTTATGTTATGATGTAATCTTTATTTAAATATTTATTGTAACATTATGTAATATGCAAGTTGATTAAATCCGTATTTATTAGAATCTTCATATTCTAACATGGTAACAGAGCGAGGTATATTAAATAAATTAAGATCAAATATTTTTTATTTTATTTATTTAATTTATACAGGTTTTTTCAACCAACCCAAAATGGTATTTAAAAGTATTTGGTCCTCTTCTTTTTTTCCCCAATTTATTTTGGCATTACATTTGTGTAATTAAACTCTCAGTAAAAAATTTCGGGTTTTTAATTTTAAATCCCTAATTTTTTGGGGGGGGAATGTAATCTGATATGATTCTTACTTTCATTTACATTTTGTAAATTATATGGAATTAAGGTTTTTTTGGAGATTGATGTGTGCACAAATGAAATGGGCTTCAAATATTTACCTGCGTGAAAATCACATACAGAAAAAGAAAGAATTTATTACTATATGAAATAATTTTCATGTTTTCTATAATTTCAAATGTTTGTAGGTAAAATATATTGGAAGGTATTAAAATTATATGGGATTGATGGAAGAGTCAACAGACCATATTCTAAGCCTAAGTTTAAATAATATTTAAACTTAACTTATAAATCTAGGCATATATAGTTTAAAAAAGAATAAAAGAAACAAACCTAAGTTTGAATCATATTTTATATATATGGTTAGTTTAAACCGCTTAAAATATAAATTTTATTAGATTTGGTTTATATATGTTTTTAAAAAAACCTAAGTGCTTACTTTTTTAGTAATACCCGTGTTTATTGTTTGGCCATGAAAGGATTAATTTTTAAATCTTAATACTTATTAAATAAAACCTAACATGTGTCCCTAACCATTTATATTATCCATGTAAGAGGGCAGCCCCATTCATTTATATCTTATAGTTTATAAAAACTATATAAATAAACATATTTAAAGGTTTTCTTTTATATAAGAGTGGGAGTGGAAAATAAAATGAGATAATATCTCACGTATAAATGTGGAATTCTCAAGTATAAATGGAGACTTAAAAATGGGGGTGGTATATGTCTTTTAAACCCCTTTAATAAGGGTTATGTGTTTTTATGTAAAAAAATATACTATAGTTTATAATTTTTATGAACTATATGTTGTTTTTTATTTACATTCTATAAACTATATACCTTTTTTTTTTAAAGTGTATATATTTTTACATTATAAATTATAATAGGTTATTATAATGTATTAAAATATAGCCCTTTCTAATATTATATAGAAGAAAAAATCATAGAATTTCATATCTGGAAATACACAAGTTTTAGCTTTATTAAATTTGGTTAAATGACCATCACGGTAGACCAAACATAAAATAGTATGACGGACATTTAGACATAAAATTTAAACTTGTCAGTTCTAGAATAATTTCAATGTGTTAAAATTTATGGTCAAATGACCATCACGATGCAGACAAAAATAAGATAAAAGATAAGCCATTATGACGGTCATTTAGACGTCAAATTTAAGCTAGCCGAATTTTTGTCTACATTAATTTTTTTAGAAATTTGAAGTTGTTATGCATTCTTAGGGGTCTATTTTTCACTTCTATATGGTTAGAAATATTTTATATATAAATTTGGGGTATAATGTAGAGCCCTTTATATTGCGGGTTATTATTTTGATCGTAGGAAGTTAATTAGTATGCATTATAATGACATAATTAGTTATGATCAAATAGTTTCTTTAAATCTATAAAATTTAAATATGATTCTATTAAAAGTTGAGAAATCCTTGTATGGTTTGTAACAAACTCTTAGAACTTGGTATGTAAAAATTGTTTCCTTCTTTAAATTGTTAGGTTTTGTTAATTGTTCTTCTAACAATGATATATTCATTAAGCAATAAGGCTCGCATATTATCATTATATGTATATATGTTGATGATTTTCTTATGTATGGTGACAATTCTAATTTAATTCATAGGATTAAAGAGAAATTAAAGTAGTACTTTAAAATGAATGAGTTAGGTCTCTCACATCATGTTATTTGTATGATTGTATTTCATTCTATTGTTATTTTTCAAAGCATAATATATAACCATTGTTTTAAAAAAAAAAAATTATGATTGATTGTAAACCATTTTCTACTTCAATAGAAGTTTAATAAATATTGATCCTAAATATACATATGAAAAAGGTTGATCCTATTTTATATATGATGTTAGTTGATAGTTTGATTTATCTAACTAACTAGATCGAGATATTTCCTATACATTAAGAATTACTTCAAGGTTTATGCAGGAACCTTTTTTAGAGATCATTGGAATCTTGCAAAAAGAATTTTTAGATATTTGAAAGGAACAATCAATTATGGGTTGCATTATAATAAGAATGAAAATGTTATCTTATATAGATTTTGTGATTCTAACCATACCGATGTTGTCTTATAAAATATACTAGACATGTGTTCAATTTTTTTGGTGTAGGAACCATTACTTGGAACAACAAATATAATCAACAGTCTCCATTTTTTCTACTGAGGTAGAGAAGTATAATGGAAGAAGTAAATAATTCATGTGGCTGCAAAGGATGTTGGTAGAGATACACATGGAAGTTAAATGAAGTATTTGTTTTTTACGTGGTGGTCAGAGTTATATTACTCTTGATTAAGAATTCAATTCAACATCAGAGGATGAAGAAAATTGAGATACATATACGCTTCAGCCATGAGAAGGTGTAAAGTGATGAGATAAATCTCAAGTTCATGTTGAATGAAGAGTAGTTTGACATCTTCACAAAGTTCCCGAGTGTTGCAAAATTTTGTCACTTTTGTGAAAATATTGGATTGTCAGAGTTTCCATTGAGAGGAGTGTGCATGACAATGTCACCTCCTAATGGAACTTGGTTTTTGTAAAAAGACCTTTGCGCATTTGTAAAAGACCTTTGGGCAAGTGTAAAAAATACCTTCAGAAAAGTGTAAAAACCTTCGAGACATGTATACCTCATCGGCTTCTTCTTTTTTAGAAAAAGTACAGAAAGATCCTAAAGGCGGTCTTCAAGTAAACTCTTTAGTGCTATTGATTTTACCAGTAAACATCCAGTATAAGTATATTGTTAAGGAGGTCCTTAGTTGTAAAAGGATCATATATGCTTGGGTTCAATAACCTTTTATGAGAACCTATGAGAACATATAAAACTCACAAATCATACTTAGCCACTGATCATGGGATGATCTTTGGGATTTCAAATCCTTTTGTACCAAAATGTAATTTGAGTATGATGAAGGTGTTATAATTCCTTTAACCAATATGTTAGCCTAAAACCTTTATGGTTTAAGGATTGTAAATCTTGTAGTGTATCACGGGTAGGTAATCTATTGGCATATGTTATGTTATCTCACTTAACATTGAGGGGGAGTCGTTGGAACATAATGATTAAGTGGTCTCACTAACCCTTAATGTATATGGGTCCATCACTAATATATAGAGATTAATATTTAATAATATGAAATATTTCTATTATTAAATATGTTAACCTAAGTATATACTTTAGGTTAAATATTTAATATCGTGAAATGATTATATTTCTAATATTAAATATTATAAACCTAGGTGTATGTGTCAACCATTTTAGGTTGAAAAGGTGGGTTGGGAGACATACCGATTACCTTATATAAAAAGAACTTTAGGTCCTCATTTGATATATTTCGGGAAATATATCAAAGGTGTACAAATTAATTGATTTGGTTTTACCCTTGGTAAATAGGGTTTCAAAGGAGGAAGTGATCTTACTGGATATAAAATAAGTTCTCTGAAGTAAAGGTTATTTTCAAAGTGGTATTTACCCTATTGAGGTTTTCCACTATAAATATTGTGTCACTTGTGTTATTTATTTCTTATAAGTATTTCTTTATTTAAATATTTATTGTAACATTATGTAATATGTAAGTTGATTAAATCCGTATTTATTAGAATCCTCATATTCTAACACACCCTACCATGGCACGTCAACCTCCTTCTCCTCCAAGGAAATTTGTTAGTTTTAATGGTAAAATCTAGCTCAATCTCAATGCACAAAATGATATGTTATCACTTGCGCTCAAGAGTATTCCATACTTCACATGAGAGAATCAAGTCACTCCTATTAAACACATTCAAGATGTGGCCAATGTGTGCTTTGTTTACTTGATCACTCATGATGATGTTGATTTCAGGTTGCTTGCAGCCTCTTTCAAAGGTAAAGCTCTCCAATGGTACCAAGGCTTGAGACCTACATCTATTGCTACTTGGGATGATCTTGGAATGGATCTATGCAATTACTTTAAAGACAAGTCGACCATCTATCACTTTGGTGGATAAATTGACTACAACAAAGTGCACACGCAACGAGCGAGATGATTGATTTCAACATCAAATTCCAAAAGACTTGGGAGAGGATTTCTCAAGTGGTAAGAACTATAACACAAAATTATTTCTTGTACTATATAAGGGCTTTAAATAGTGACATTTTAGTCATGATTCAATATGTGGGAGATAGAACCCTACCTACTACATACAATATAACCATAAGGGTAGAAAATAGTTTCATTCAAAGCTTGTAAGTTGGCTCCTGACCTCTTGTGCCCTTATTCCCAAAGATTTCTTGAGCACTCCAACCTTCTATTCCTCTAGTTCATTACATAGTGCACAACTAGTTGTATCCATGTCTTATTCTATTACGTAGCAGAAAGAAGATGATAAATTGAAGGCCCCGATTAGAAACTTTTCCAAAAAGGTCATATCATTGGAGAAACAACATGCATAGGCCTACAGAGGTAATTCTAATCAGCACAAAACCAAATTAATAAACCTTTGCGCAATCAATATGTAAATAAGAGATATGCATAAAGCGGCATAATTATAGATGATGAGTTAATGCACACTTACCTTTGCAAGTTATTCCTCTTGCATAACCCCTTCTAGTGCCCAGTAAAATTCAAGCACTTGTCCTTTTTGAAACAACATGGCACAGAATTGGAATGGTGTTTTCCTGCAATATGCCTCGGCCAATATCATTGCACCAATGTTATGCTCACATAGGCCTACATGATCCGAATGTTTCTAATGGTGATCCCTCCATTATTGCAAGTGAGCCTAAGAACCAAGAAACGCCATAGGTTCCACTGAAGCTAACTTGATATTGTTTTGTGTCAAATACTTTTGCGTAATCAACCAAGTTACTGAGATGATGCAAGAAGACCGTGTGCCTAAGTTGTAGACAACACAAGGTATAAAAGTAGAATACTTGAATCTAGCATGTAAGTTTCAATTCCAGCAACATAAGTAGATCCTCAAAAATAAAGGAATTTTCTAAGGCATCCAGTAGAAAAACACTCAAGTTACAACATGCAAGGCTCTACATGAATCTCCTCCTAAGTGGCACACATGCCTCATTTGGTAGGTCAAGCATCGACATCAGCTAAGGTTCCTACCTTTGTGCTTGAACAACCAAGAAAATATGTTTTTGTTCCTCAAATGCATAATTTAGTGGGTTTTCCATTCAGTATTGTTGACCAAATGAAGAATAAAAATATAAATGTTACAATGTGAGATACCCTGACCATTCCATCTCAGCGCGACCTATTACACAAGGCCCTATCCCAACTTTCGCGCACTAATTCAACTGTCTAAAATTTGTGCACCTCTTTCAACATCTGCCAAGAAGAGGAGAAGAAAGTAAGTAATATTGTCTAAACCCCACCCTTCTATATGTCCTTGATCATAGGTAAACATCCTGTCCATAATTTCTTGATTGACTCAGGTGTTAGTACTTCTGTCATGCCTAAGAAGATTGCTAATGTTTTATATCTTAAATATAGCCCCCTAATAAAAAGGAGTCCTATAACTTGATGGTTCAATTGTCAATACCCTAGGAATCATCAAGGATATTTAGTTATCCCTCCATGCATGTCTAAGCCTCACAATAACTCAATATGTGTCAATCATTGATCTACCCTCTATGTTTTCCCTATGTCTATTAAGATATTTTACTGCTAAAGTGGGTGGTTACTTGTTTTCTGATTGGACCCATATGTTACTCAAGATAATGTATAGTACCCGACTTACCATACAAGTTGAGCCAATATTTTCTTTTCATGTAGAGTCATATTAACCATCCCCTCTCCAAGCTAATTGTTTAATCCAAGAAGAACAAGTTTCATTTTTGAAGAGCATCCTCTTCCACCTTTTATTCCTAATCTAGTACTTGATGAGTGGGAAAAGAGGCACCATAAATTTGACCCATATGTTGAAGAGTTGGAAGCTTATGAAATTGGGCTTGGTACTTACTACATTCTTAAAGAAGAAGTTGTCTTTATTGCGCATGCTCAAGCAAAGTGAAGAGAACCCTAGTCTATGGAAACTATACTTTGATGGATCCAAAAGAAGAAATGCAATGAGAGATAGATTTGTTCTCATTTCCCGAGGATGATAAATTCTTCTTCATGCACATATTGTAGTTTACATGATCTAACAATGTGGTAGAGTATGAAGTGCTAGTCATGGTCTTCTCATTACCGAAAAGAAGAATATTGAGGCATTACAGATCTTTGGGGACATGGAATTGGTTATCCATCAAGTCACCAACAAGTTTGCATGAAGAATAATATTCTCAAATCTTGTGAGACACAGATTCTAGGATCTTATTGAGAGCTTTGATACTCTAAATCTAGATGTGGTACCACTCAAAATGAATAAGGAAGTGACCAAATGGCTGCAATTAGTTCACAGTTCTCCCCTACTAAGAAATTTGTCAAAGGAAACACTTAGCACATCAATATGGTGATCAGGCAATTTATTCCAAACAACAACACCAGTTGCCAAGTATTTGATAGCAACGCGTAGATCGTCTAGTTCATCTAGAATGAATCTGAGTTCTCATCAAGCATGTAAGCTTACTTGCATGATAGTTATGGTGACCAAGTGATACAACTGAAGAAAAATAAGTTTCCTAAAGGGTTGGACACCTCAGAACAAATTTTTAGCCCTAATGATGAGTTCAAGGGTGATAAAACGTATATGTGCGTTGCACAATAAGACTATTCCCGATCACTACTATGCATGGAAAGGATTTTCTCGCTCAAGTAAAGCTTGTGCACATGATGAAAATCATGCCTTCATCCCTCTCTATCAAAAATACAGTGATATCTTCTCATGGGAGTATGAAGACATCAAAGGTTTTGATCTAAGTGTTTCTCAACACTCCATTGACCTTGATCTTGGCGTTGAGCTTGTCAGACAAGAGTAGTGGCCAGTCAATCCAAAGATAGAGCCCCTCATCAAGAAGGAGTTATCTAAACTCATTGAGGCCAAGATAATATTTTTTATCAAGTACTCTACTTGGGTCATGATTCTAGTTCTAGTGTGCAACAAGAATGGTGAAATTAGACTCTGCATTAATTTCATAGATTTGAACAAGGCATCTCAAAAAGATCATTATCCTTTGTACTTTATGGATCAGATTCTGTAGACTATGTCCGACACGTAAAGATTCTCAATGTTGACGAATACTTTGGATTTAATCATATATTTGGTCAAGGAAGAGGATCAATTTAAAACAACATTTACAACCAAGTGGGGAATATATTCATATCGAAGATGCCTCCATTCGTCAAACCCAAAGGCGCAACATTTTAGCACGTCATGGATATTGCATTTAAAGTATATATCAATGACTTTATCTTGGTTTACCTTTATGCCATAACATTATTTTCAAAGTAGAGCACAGATCACATGGCACACCTAGAGAGAGTTTTTGAGAGATGCGAGAAAAATATGAGATATCTCTCAACCCCAAAAATTTTATTTCGCAGATGGCACATGGAAAGATTTTTGGCCATGTAGTTTTAAAGGATGACATAGAAATCAACCCTAAGCATGTGTCAGCCATCCCGGCTCTCCCCTTCCAAGACACAAGAAATCCTTGCAGTCCTTCCTTGGAAAAATCAATTTTATTAGAGACTTTATTCCTAACTTTGTAGAAGGACTTGGTAAGACCAATCACCCTCATGCTCAAGAAAAACATAGCTTTCATATGGACAGTAGAAGGAAAGGAAAGCTTCAACAAGATCAAGTAAGATATTTATTGTGTGCCAACACTCATCAACCAGCATTACTCAAATTATTTCATCCTTTACGCTTGTGGCACTTATGCAAGTATTGATGTTGTCCTAACATAAGGAAATAAACAAGGGATGGAACAACCGGTGGCTTTCTTTAGCCAACACCGAATAATTATGAATTAAGATAAAATCACACAGAGAAACAAGTCTATGCCATCATGTGTGCACTTAATAAATTCAAGAGTATGCTCACTACAAATCATATCAAGGTGTTAGTCTCCCACTCTTCTGTTAGAGACTTCATCATGGAGTATGATGTGATCATCAAAGCCACCAAGTGGTAAGAGGTAGTGTGCTCTGCAAAAATCTTGTTGAGGACACACACAATGAACCTGAGACTTCATTTTTTTTGGATGAGGACCTCCCATGTGTAGAAATTGAATAGAATACAAACCTCGGCGTGCGTGACCAGGTGAAGGACATGATCACATTCCTTTCGAGGGATCATACCCTTATAGTTTAAACAAGGAAAAGACAAGACATATCAAGTTATAATCTATTCCTTAGGTTAGAATCTTGATTGCATGTTTTTAAGGTGTATCAACAATGCACATGATGAAAAAGTGTTAGCAAAATTTTATGATGGATTATCTAGTGGACACTTCTCTACTAAGACTACAACAATAAATGATCCATAGGAAAGTGAAGAGAATAAATGTTCCCTAAATATACTAGAATCAACACATTACTTAATATCACTCGAGAGCTTTCCTTCGACAATTTGAACGTAAAAAACAGAGTCCATGCATGCAAACGGTGGGTGGTTAAAGTTGTGGTGCAAGTCCAAGTCAACTAGAAAATCACGAAGAGTGGAAAAAAGTTTATTTGATTTGTTTTCGATCTTTGATATTCGACACGCGTAAGAGAAGGAAAGAACAAGAGGCTCAACTTTTATAATGGAAGGGATCCCACCACCATGAGGACTATTTTATTATCACCAACATGGTGGGTCCTCAAGCCACCACGTGGCTTGCCACCACAAGTTCAAATTTTCTCGATATGCCTATCGAGGAGCGACAAGTGTACTATACCTTACAAGTTTATATTTCAGGATTAATTTAAGCTCGAAAATCTATGTTTCTAGCTCGATGGGGTGGTCAAATCCCCACCAAGGTCTATATTATTCTCAACGATCAAATTTATCACAAAGTCATCCATTTTCTTATGGTTCGGGATTTATTTTATCCCTTATATGTTGGGGATTTAACCATGGCGGATATGTGCAGTGGTGGATCAAACAATCAATGCACATCCCACACTATGGGCAATGAACAAGTCCGCAAATTTATTTGGGGGTTGATCTACATGGCCATTTGATTTGGTCGAACCACCTTATCTCTAAAACTTGAAGCACCTAACTTGGAAATCACAGCTCGACCCTATCCACTTTCTAGCCCATGACTTGGGAATTTAATCCAACCTCGTGCACAACTTTGTGGATATACATTACACATCTCAATACACATGCCACATCAACCCATGACCGCGTTGGATATAATGAGTCGGCCCAACATTGGCCAACCAACAATGTAAAGCCCAATCAATGGTGGATCAACACATCTCACCACGTATATGTGGCTGAACAAAATATAGGGAGGTGTGACCTAAGCCACACATTATATGGATTGGTGTACCATTTTAAACCTCCAAATAGCCCCTTCTCTGATGAATGTGTGGTATATCCCACTCCAAAGCAAAGCGGCGGTAGGGAAAATGGAGGATGGTTATTCAAACCCGTGACCTAGGCTAGGAAACTAGAGCAACCCAACTAATTCATCCAACGAGTTGGTTGGGTATAGAATTGGTGGATGTGGATAAAATGCATAATATTCGAGTTACTTAGGCATCTATAAGTGCCTCTCCCATTTCATTCAAAGAAAAAATGAATGCATGAAGGCATTAGGTTATTTCAAAAGGAGCCTGAGGAGATTTTAAAAGCTTCCAAGCTATTTCAAGAGCCTTATAATTTTTAAAGGGAAATTTTTGTAATAAAATCCTATTATTTTAATAGGTATTGTGGTAGCTAAGTCCTATTATTTTTAATAGGAAAATTATAAAATTGGGAGTTATTGGAAACTTGCCAATTGGCCCATAGCACCACAAAGCTTGCAGGTATGCCAGGAAGGTGGAGGAAATTTTCCAACTGGTCATCGGTGTTCTTTGAAGGACTGGAGTGTTATTTGGCAAGTTAAGTTCCCTAGTAGGTTTTTTTGAAGAAATTATTGTACTTAAAACTTTTGACTAGTGGAACGGTTCAATAAGAACCCGACGACAGGTAGGCTATTTCGAACTTTGTACTCAATTGGTGTGCAGTGTGTTTTCATTCTTGCATTATTTTTAATTGATTTACTTAATAACGGAAAATAATTATCGCAAATTTAACTAGCCTATAGGGGCCCAAAGGTCGTTAAAAATTTGACCTAGATTTCGGATCAAGTTGGTATCATAGTAGGTTGTTGGCTTGTAAACTTTCTAATTTTTAGCAATTTTTGTATTAGAGTCATTTAATTTGAAAGTGTTATTACTTTAGTTTTGTGCAATAGTTTAGTTTGATTGAACAATACAGTGCACCATGGGAAAGATGTCCAAACAGGAAAAGATTGATGAAATTGAAGCTTATAATCACTAGATCCAGGAAGAGAACTCTCTTCTAAGATCAATGTATTACTCCTTGGAAGAGGACAATTCTCACTTGAAATTGGACTACAAACCAAGGATGAGCTCTTAGCATGGCTGCAGTGTGGTGATTAGAGAAATGAAATACTTTCAACTTTATATGCAAAGACCATAATGAGATGATTTCACTTTGTAAGTTTTTCACCATAAGAATCGTCTTCTTCCTCCCATTCAGTTTTGGATTCCAATATTGATGTCTTTGGTTCATTTGAAAATTATACTAGAGGAGTTGGATCTAACTTATTATTTAAAATGGGATTTGATGGAAGAGGCCTTGGTAGAAAAGGCCAAGGCATTGCTAACCCAATAGAGGTTGAGGATCATCCTCATTTTGAAGGTTTGGGAATTTCTAGTGTGGTAATGGATATTGGAGATTGCTCCAAGAATGCTGACAGGAGACAAGATTCTAAAAGAAAAGTGAATATCCCACTAGTCTTGCAGGAAGATTATGAGAAGGAAAATTTTACTTCATCGTCAAAGGATGAATGTGGTAAAAAGAATCAGCAAAGAGGTAATGAGATTCCACCTCCAGTTTCTTACCATAATCATAAGCACAATACAACTTTTGATCCACATTTTCAGCTCAAGAAGTATGGTTGGGATTTTAAAAAATGTGGAATGCTATTCCATGTACTTTTTGTGGATTATATAATCATTCTGTGTGGCCGGATGTTGGAAAAGAATGACATTGATGAAGAATTTGATGTCATTTTTCAAGAACAAGGAAAATCAAAAAGACCAATCTCACATGCAAAGTTGATAAGTGGTAGAAAGAGTTCCTCATCCTAGAAGAAGGGGATTAAGAGGAATTTTTTTGCTCATTGCTAGAGGAATGGGAACTGGGTGGAAAATTCTTTGGAAACTTCATTCGTCTCGCCATCGAGTAATGACAAGCCAAAGATGGAATGGAGACTGTTGTAAAGCTAAAGGAAGTTCTTAATCCACCACTAGTTGAAAGTTCAACCCATGATCAGATAATACCTGAAAGTGAAAGTCCTTTAAAATGGGTAAGTCAACAATTTTTCAATTATATATTGCATAACTCAAACTAATGAATAGTATGCAATATTTTTTTAGAGTTAGATTTTGTGAGAAATTTTTAGAGAAAGTTTTAACATACTAAGTGGATTTTCTTACTTGGAAAATTTTATTAATACTCCATTTATATATCCTAATCAGATTTTGAGTGCCTGTTACATCTTGAATATAGGATTTAACTCATATTTATAAGCTTGGAGATTTTTCATCCATTTGTGCAGACATTTGAGCTCACTGGTGTCAGTTCGGATCTTCATTCTATGTAGAGGCATTATGACTATGCAACAGAATGGTAGTTAATCATCATTGGGTCAAAGCATACAAGTGTGTCCCACTTTGTGGCCATAAATATTTTAAAAGACTAGTAAATAAATAATTAAAAAATACTATATTTTAAAAATCGACTAGTAAATAAATAATTAAAAAATACTATAAAAATTAAAAAAATCGGAGTAAATTCTAGATGCCCTGCACCTTGGTATTTATAGCCTCTTAAAAATGCATGTTTGGTGATTTTATATGTGTTTGGTCAATCGGACATAGTTTTTTTGAAAGTACAAAACTACAAAAAGTGGGACACAATTATATGCATCAAATTGGCATTTTACATCAAGTTAGATCTTAATTCTATGAAAAGGCCCATTATGGTCGAACAACAGAGTGGTACTGATGATAGTTGTCATCGATAGGAGGTTTTGTACCATGTAGAGGTAGTAGCCATGTAATGGGGTTGAAGTTATCCATTGTTGATCTCATGAGAGATCATCTCATATCAAAATTTTATGTAGAGGCATTGTGACCATGCAACATAATGGTATATGATCATCATGGATGAGACATCTTTTGAAGTTTAAGACCCCTAGAGGGAAGATGTGGTAATACTAAGTATTACTAAATTGTAAGACATCCTGAAAGGTAGATGTAGCAATACATATTTTTGGGTGATTTGAAGTGTAAGACCCCTAGAGGGAAGATGTGGCGATATCTAATTCCATGAAGATTATATATTTTTCAAGTTTAAGACCCCCATAGGGAAAATGTAGTAGTATATTCCTTATGTGTTTTCAAAGAATAAGACATTAGCAGAAAATGTGGTAGTACAAGTGTCAAGGATTGTCAAAGTATAAGACCCCTAGAGGGAAAATGTGGCAACCAAGAAAAAGGAAGGATCATGGTGGGACCATAACCCGCAGGGCTAGGATCAAGACCAAGAGTATTCAAATTCAGGACAGGGTGACAAAAGTTCTAGTAAGCTTTTGGTGGAACAAAATCCTTTCCCATTGGGGAGGTGTGATCCAGAGGATAGAGTAGAGGATAAATTTTCCTAAATCTCCCAGAATTGGCATAGTATAGAAGATCACTCTAAGAGCTTTTCGTTGACTATTTGAACATTGAAAATGGAGTCCGTACGTGCAAACGGTGGCTGGTCAAAGTTGCGGTCAACCCTAGGCAGGACCAAGTCAATCGGAAAATCATGACGAGTGGCGAAAAAAAAAAATTTGTTTGAGTTATTTTTAACCTCTAGTCTTCGACACATGTAAGAGTGAGAAAGAACAAAAATCTCAACTTTTATAATGGAAGAGAGCCTGACCACCGTGAGGACTATTTTATCATCACTGACGTGGTGGGTTCTCAAGCCACCACGTGGCTTACCACCACGATTTCAAATTTTTTTGATATGCCTATTTAGGAGTGACAAGAGTATTATACCTTACAATTTTTATTGCATGATTGATTTAAGCTCAACGATCTATGTTTCTAGCTCGGTGGGGTGGTCAAATCCCCACCGAGGCTTATATTATTCTCAATGGTCGAATTGATCATAATATTATCCATTTTCTTATGGTCTCGGGATTTATTTTATCCCTTATATGTTGGCGAGTTAACCATAGTGGATATGTGCAATGGTGGATCAAACATTCAATGTACAACCCACACATGGGAAATGAACAAGTCTCATAACTTTATTTGGGGGTCAATCTACATGGCCATTTGATTTGGTCGAACCACCTTATCTCTCCAACTAGCAGCGCCTAACTCAGACGGTCACACTCAGCCCTATCCGATTGCTAGCTCATGATTTGGGTGTTCAATCCAACTGTGCACAACTCGGTGGATAAACATTACACGGCTCAATGCATAGCCACATCAGCCCATGACCCACATAGACAATAAGTCAGCCCAACATTGGCCAACCAACAATACAAAGACCAATCTTCGGTGGATAAAGTAGCTCACCACATATATGTGGTTGAACAAAATAGAGGGAGGCATGAACTAAGCCATGCATTGTATGGACTGGCATGCCATTTTAAACCTAAAATGGCCCCTTCTTGGACGAATGTAAGGTATATCCCAATCCAAATCAAAACCAACGAAGGTGAAAATGGAGGATGGTTATTCAAACCCACGACTTGGGCTAGGAAAGTGGAGCAGCCCAACCAACTCGTCCAACGAGTTGGTTAGGAATAGAGTTTGTGGATATGGATAAAATCCACAATATTCGAGCCTCTTAGGCCTATATAAATGCCTCTCCCATTTCATTCAAAAAAAAATGAATGCACGAAGGCATAAGGCATTAGGCTATTTCAAAAGGAGTCCAAGGAGATTTTAAAAGCTTCCAAGCTATTTCAAGAGTCTTATAAGTTTTAAATGGAAATTTTGTAATAAAATTCTATTATTTTAATAAGTATTGTGGTAGATAAGTCCTATTATTTTTAATAGGAAAATTTTAAAATTGGGAGTTATTGGAAACTTGCCAATTGGTCCATAGCACCACGAGACATTGTACGTACACCAAAAAGGTGGAGGATGTTTTTCGACTAGTCATCGGTGTTCTTGAAGACTTGGATTTATTATTGGCAAGTTAAGCTCCAAAGAGGTTTTATTGTAAGAAATAATTGTACTTACAAGTTTTGACTAGTGGAACGGTTCGATAAGAACTTAGAGACATAAGCTATTGTTGAACTCCGTTATCAATCGGTGTGCAGTGTGTTTTCATTCTTGCATTATTTTGAGTTGATTTACCTAATAATTTTTTTGGCAATTTAACAATCCTATAGGGGTCCGAAGGTCATTAAAAATTTGACCTAGATTTTGGATCAATAAAGATCATAATGGTAGGTATCTTTTGGCCTAATTTTTCCATAGATGCGCACAAGTGGGTCACAAAATGCAAAGAATGCACTTTCTTTGGAGGAAAGAAGAAATTGGCAGCACTTCCCCTCTAACCAATCCAAGCGGATCAGACTTTTACGAAATGGGTTCTTGACTTCATATGCATGATCAATCCTCCTTCAAATGTTGGACATAAGTGGGTGTTGATAGCTACGGACTACTTCACCAGATGGACAGAAGTTTTTGCGCTCAAAGAATCAACTGAGTCAGTCATTCTTGACTTTCTCAAGGGTATCGTGATAAGTTTGGCATCCCTCAAACAATTATCTTTGATAATGCAAAAGACTTCCTTGGCACTAAAATCACTAATTGGGCTCTAAATTTGGGTATCTATATGAAGACTTCTTTGAAATATCACACTTAAGGTAATGGTTTGGTAGATTCAAAAATAAGAACCTAATCAGAATCATGAAGAGCACAATGAACATCAGCCAAAGACAGTGACATACAAAGGTCGCATGCATGCTCTAGATAGATAGAATCAAAGTTAAAAAATCAATAAGAACTTCACGTTACAAGCTTGTCTATGACAAGGAGGTAACTCTTCCTTTCATGCTTGAGTTGAAATCATTAGCACTTTCCCAGTAGCTAGAATTTGAAGGCGTGGACCAGAGAGAAATCAAAATGGAAGAGCTGATTAATCTTGAAGAATCAAGGAACTATGCCATGATCAAGCTAGAACAACATCAACAAGCAACAAAGAAGGGGTTTAAAAGAAAGGCTAGGCCTCAAGCTTTCAAAATTGGGGACTTGGTCTTGAAATGGGATGCCAACAGAGCTAAACCAGAACCATTCAAAGTTTGATGCAGTTTGGAGTGGCTCATACATCATTAGTTCATGCAAGGAGGTTAACTCTTTCGATTTAACTCATCTTGATGGAAGCACGTTATAAATAACAATAAATGGGATCTATTTCAAACTCTTCCATTAAGTTTTTTGCATCATTTTGTATATATTAGAGTAGTTTTAATTCCTCCAAGTGTGTTGTGTGCACATTTTTTGTTTGTACATAGTTCTTTCTTCTCACATGCTTCTTTGCAAGCACTCTTATTTTGCTTCCGTGATGTCGGACTTCTTTCAACAATTTTGCGGGATTGAATAGAGCTATGAAATGATTCAACTGATTCTAAAGGGCAGTTTTCTTTTCAAAGCTAAAGATCAAAATTTCATGATTACAGACATGAATTTATGCCCAATGGATGCTACAGCTCTACCGATCTCCATCTAGTGGGAAGATGGCCCCGAATGTTGCAAAACTATTATCCAAATAACTCTCCTAGTTATTTAGACAACTTATTCACATTCTGGCTCTGAAATCTTCATTACAAGTTATGCACACCTTAGTTGTCTCCTTGGCACACTCACTTGGTCATTGTTTCCTCTCACGCCCTTACGTGCTTCCCCTTATTTCCCTTTCCATTTTCCTTTTCCTCTTTGTTCCACTCTTCCTCTACGCACATCTTCTACACATTCACCTTCCTCCTAGTAGTTATTCATCTTGCGTGCATGCCTTGCACTTACTTAAATCAGCTAAGTCCTTGTCCCTCTCGCACCCCCTACACATTACTTTGTAATAGTTACACCTTGACCATACATTTCCCACTCACTAGTTTGCCCCATTTCCTCCATGCATGTTATGCGCGCCTTCCTTCTATCTATCTCCCACGCCTCATTCTTCCACGTGCATATTTTTACGCCCTCCCCTATACCATTTTGTGCCATGTCATCATCGAAAAGCTTCAATGTGTAACATGCAACCAATAAAACCCCACCAATAGGGCACCGAATTTTTGTAACAAATTAATGAGTTACACGTGGAAAAAATGATAAAGCATTTATACATTTTTCCATCTTCTCAAATAATCAATACACACCATGTGTCTTGTATACCTAAATGGCTTTGAGACAAATATATCTTTTCTATAGAACTTTGATCAGCGGGCACCTAATATCAATTGATAACCACTGACGTAGGCTATAGTGCAAGATATTCAAATTCAAATTCTTGGCAAATCTTGTAGGTGAGGAATGAGAAAACGTTAATCTGGGAATTGATGAGTAGATCTGATTTCTATAACCACCTGATTTGATCTAATCCACCCTCCTTCCTTCTCTAACATGCCAAACAGACTTGGGAAACATATTTGATAGATTTATAGGTAGATTTGTAGGCATTGAATGCTTCTTGTTGGTGGTTATATTTCAAATTCAGGTTTTCCCTCCTTCTTCTCTTCTTCTTCCATGGATTAATCTATAAATGTAAGATTTGAGCTCATTATTAATGTTAGACACTTTGGATCCTTATGCATTTTGCTAAGGACTTCATATTTTTATTCTGAGTCGTAAACCTCTATATTTGGCTCGTGCATGTGGATATCAACCTCTTTCACCATTATAACAGTTTTGTGCATTTTTGGAAGTAATGGAAGCATCATTTTGTGACTATTCTCTATCCTAAGCATGTTTTTATTCTTTCTTCTTTCCTTTCTTTTACATTGTGTGCTTGTTGTGTCACTCTACATCCCTTGTAGTTCCATTTTTAGTTGTGTTCCATGAAACTAATATGGTAAATGTGTTTTAGTTGTGCTACATGTGCCTAGCCTTCTTTCATGCCTTTTCCTTTCATTTTCACTCAAAATGGATGGTGTTCATCCCTCTTTTTCTGGTGTTATCGCCTTCCTTAGATTATTTTTTCATTTTTTTATCCTTTTATCCCTGGTCCCTTTGCATTATTAGCTTAGTTTTCCCTTTTAGCATTAGGAGTGGCAGTAGAAATAGAAATAGATACAGAACTAGCCTTCTCTCGAAGATCTATCTCAAGCACGCAAGGTCCAACAACTTGGAGATGGTTCCATTTTTATCTCAAACAACTTCACTCTTCCAGATCTAACACATGGATGCACGTTTGAGTGATGAACTTATCTCATTCATCCTCTCGCATACTAAATCCTTCCCAATCTCCCTATGGATATACTAGATTGACTCATATACCATAGATGTCTCTTGATAAGAACATACATAACTATATTGATTTTATTTCTATGTTATGGCTTTGACTCCCTAGTTGTGGATATTTTTACTCAACCTACAAATAAAAACAGGCAAGTCTTTTTTTCTAACTAAGATATAGTTGTGCCAAGTCCTATATGATTTCCACTATATCATATGAAAACTAATCCTCCTACTAATACATATCTTACTAATTAAAACAACCAAATTCTACTTTTATTCTCATGTAAATGAGGATTTACATACAAATTCAAATACAACATAATAGTTTTGGAGGGAAACAAATTCAAATTCCTAGTGCATAGTGTTTATTGATTGAGAAGAATTATTCCAACTTGTTCATGGTTCTTGAGGCATCATGAGATGCTCCTACATCATACTCCTTGGAAATAAAAATTTTTAAAACTCTAGTTCAAATGTTTTCCTTCATCATTTTTCAAATTCAATCTCCATTGTATGCTTGGATCTCATGGTCTCTCTTGAAGTGACATTTTTGAGCCTCCTTGATGTAGTATTTGTCATTCATCTTCTTGTTTCTATATCTTTTCTTTTACATCTTCCTTATTATCTCTTTCTCATCTGTAATATTCCATATCCATGCATGATCATCATCATACATGTCTTCAATTAGTGTTTTCTCTTCTTAATTTTTGAGCTTGTTCATGGAGTTTAGAACCTCATTCATCTCATTAAATTCTATACATGTATCCAAAACATCAAAATCAACATTAGAAGTAAAATTTTGAGGCCATGAAGCCCCTTGAGTGTCTTCATAATGCTGGTTCTCTTCAATTTCTTTTTTTTCTTCATTGCCGTATTCAAATTTTCCCCTTTTATCTTATCTTGTCTTTTTCTCAACCCATTCTCTAGTAGATCAATGATGTTATTAGTCTAATTTAGACTTGTATACATCCCCTTAGGAATATTCAAAATCTCCTTTATCCTCTTCAACTCTTAATTCAAGGTAACATCATCTATATCCTCACATCCTTTGTCAAATATAGGCTCTAAGTCTTTGTTTTCCACTTCTAAGATCTATTTTACATCAGCATACTCTTTCATTGCTTATTCTTGTCTCAAAAAATCTTTATAAGCTTCATTAGAGAGGCATGAATCCTCTTCACTCAATGTGCTCTCATCATTTTTCATTACTTGATCATAACAATGATCCTTGTTTTCCAAGCTAGAACCTTCACCATGATGCATGTTAGTCATCATACGCAACTCATTCCACATTTCTTCACTTAAACTAAATCGAGATGATAAATCATAAGTATAATTATAACTATCATCATTCAAATCACCATAATAATTTTTTTAACCTTTCATTTCCTTTGTATATCTCTCATGCCTCTTGAATGCTTCTTGTGTGTTTATCATTTCACCTTCACTCTCATGTTTTCTTGATCTTGCTTCCACCTTCTTCCATAGGCTTATTGGTGGCATTACCATCATATCATGCCCATTACTATTTATTTCATCTTCTTGAGATGTATTTCCATCATTTATTACATTCTTAGGTACCCAAAATTTTTTCTTTCACCTTAGATTCTAGTTTCTTGAGCCATTTAGGAACTATGTAGTCATGATCATAAGCCAATTTTTTGAGTTTTTCCTCATTCACCTCCTTTATAACCTGTGCATCTGCATTTGACTTCTTAGAATTATTAAAAATATTAGATTTATAATCTAAATTCATATTAATAACCTCCTTTCTATATGCACTTTCTTGTATGAATTGGCTCTTTACAATTTTTTTGTTATATGTATGATAGGAATCAACATTTGTGCTTATCTTTACCTCATCAACATCATGTTGCATGTTCATATATTTGTTTAAAACTTATTCTCTTAAGGGATCTTCCTTTGATACACTTTCTCTATTTCATCTTCCAATAAATCATAGAATTTAGGTTCATCATCATATCTTCCTTTTCTAGCTACATTATTCTAGCATTGTCCTCTTTGGATGATACTAAATTCATCTTTTCTTCTTTACCTATTATAATCTCTTTCATATCTTCTTCATCTTTCCTCATGGGTTCTTTCCTTGACCCATTTCTTGTCCACTTCAAGGTCATGATTTTGACCTTCTCAAGACCATATTGCCTCCTTGTATACACAATTTGAAATAAAGAACTGGAAATAAAAACAAGATACCAAAATAGTTTCATGAGGGCCTCCATCATGGACACTTTCTCATTCTTCATGCTTTCTTTGTCAAGTGCCTCTTTAGACACTTATTCCTTCATGTTCTTTATAATGAGAAATATTTTCTCTTCCTCACAAGGTAACTCATTCTTCATCATCCTCTTATGAGTACCTTTCTCTCTTTTCAAGGCAATCAACTTTTTCCTCTTCTTCTTCTCCATCAGTAGCTCAATTGGCCACTTCACCTTCTTTCTTATCCTCCATCCAACTTATTGGATTTCATCTTGTATCATGGTCTCTACCATGGAATCTAACTCTTCAATATTCTCTCTTATCTCATTTATCTCTTCATCTGATATTAAATATCTTCTTCTCCTGTGGCATCTCTCTTCTTCTAATCCCTTCACTCTTCACAACTTATCCATTTCACCAGATCTTCACCCAAGTCTTTTTCACCTTGGTCTATGGATCCTCTTATTCCTCACCTAGGTATTTTTCACCCAAGTCTATTTCACCTTGGTCTCTTGAATTTTTCTTGAGCTTCTTCTTCTTGCAAACTATCCTCCTTTTATCCTTTCTAGGCCTTGACTACTTGTAGTCTCTTCTCAATTACTTGTAACTCTAAATCACATCATTATTCGAAATTTCACCATTAGAAAAAATATGAAAACAAAATAGGTTCTTCTTTATATTATACCAAAAATAATTCCTGCCAAGATTAACTCCATGTAATTAAAGTAATCATGTAACTCATTCATCATGTTTTCCATAGTCTTTATTTTTACTAGTCAATGTCCTATCTTGATTAGAGAAGATCATAATGGCCTTTATGGAGATCATTGACTATGTTCACATTTTTATCTTAAGATCTTCATACTTGAATTCAATCGATAAGTGAACAATGATCCATAGCTAAATACATATTCACAATGATCCATAATCAAGTAAACAACCATCTTACCTTTTTTCTCCAATTTGCTCTTCCCTTCACTTCACTAGCTTCTTGAATGCAACCAAGCAACTTTTTGGTATTTTTATAACTAAATGACCTATGTCAATCTTGTACCCTATTCCTCATTCAAAAAAATTTAGATCAATCACTAATTTGGCTTCAAAAGGATCAAAACTCACCTTTCACTTATCTTACTCAAAATTACCAATTCATGCTCCCAAGAACATAATCTGCATCAATTTTCTTTCATGTATATATTTTTATGCACATGGCCAAATACTCCAAAAAAATATTGATTTTATCACTCCCTAAAAGGATCATATTTTCCAATTTTATCCGTTTTCATTAATGTATTTGAAATTTATGATTGTTTTTCCGGTTAGACATTATAGAAAACACTTTACATGCATTCTCATATCAGATAGGAAAATTCTTCATAACTTCAAAACTACCATGAATTATTATAAAATATTCAAAAATCATCTGGATAATGACCTATTTCACATACATACCAAATTTAAGATCATTTTGAGTTTGGAAAAAAAATAATTATGAATGGTTTGAACCCCTATTTTAAAGAAGTAATGAATAAACAACACAATACAAGTTGTTTGGAAGTAGATCATGAAAAATTAAGAACTTTCATTTAAATGTGAGCTCATATCATTGAAATTATTTCCATAAGAACCTGATGGTGGAGGGAAAAAAATTCTTACATTTAAAAGTTATGACCTTCTTTGTGGCATGAATTTACCAAGTCTCGTAACCAAACAAGAATGGGAGTGTCGCGAGGGTGGAATGTAAGTAAGGATAGGGTAGGTTTATGGGTTAGGTATAAGGGAAGCTAACACTATGTTGCGAGTATGACTCAATGGAGGATAGGCTAGTAGGTTGGTCATGTGGTGAGTCATAAGGACAACTCATCGGGGTAGGAAGGGTTTGGTGAAGAGGGGGCGAGTTGTCATAGTGATTCATTGGGTGTGTGAGGCAAGGAAATTATAAGGTGGTTGGGTTAAATTTTGGTAAGATAGTAGTGATGGGGTTTGGGTAAGGTGAGTCCTAAGTGTGAATCATGACTCATTGTGGGAAATGAAGCTTATGGGGTGAGTGACGAGGTGAGTCGTGAGTATGACTCATCGTTAGGTGAGGTGGTAATTCATACATGATACAAAGTGGAGTGGAAAGGCATTTAGACACATGGTATGTGGAGGTGAGGCATTAGAGGAGTCACAAAATAGTTACATGTATGGTTGGGTGGAGACACGTGTGCAATTTGGTCGAGTACAAGTGCATATAGATATAAGCTCATTCATCCTCTATACACTAATTCCTTCCTAATCTCCCTCTTAAAATACTATCTCTACCCATATACCATGGATATATCTTGATAAGAACATACATAACTATATTGATCTTGTTTCTAAGTTAAGGCTTTGACTCCCTATTTGTTGAGATTTTTACTCAACTTACAAATAAGAATAGGCAAGTCTATTTTTCTAACTAAGATATAGTTGTGCCAACTCCTATATGATTTCCAATATATCCTATGACAACTAATCCTCCTCCTCCTACGTATCTTACTCATTAAAACAACCAAATTCTACTTTTATTCTCATGTAAATGAGGATTTACATACAAATTCAAATACAACATAATAGTTTTGGAGGGAAAAATTCAAATTCCTAATGCATAGTTTTCATGCCTTGAGAAGACTTATTCCAACTTGTTTATGGTTCTTGAGGCATCATGAGATGCTCCCGCATCACTTCTTCTACCTAATCCTAATCTTAAACTATTCATAAAGTTGAAAACAAATCTATCTAATTCTAATCTAAAACTCTAAGGAACCATGGGCGTAAAGAGGTGCATGGAAAGAGAAATCCTAAGCTAAAAGAGGTGATAGCACCAATAAAAGGGAGTGATGAGAACTCTATGATGGAAAATGAGAGAAATGGGAAGAGATAGGGAAAACATAAATGACACAACCTAAAACATCATTTAACTTTCCATTTTCACATGAATCGCAATCAAAATGGATCTTGTAAATGAAAAAGAGATGCACAACACATCACAACAATAAAAAGAGAGGCAAGATGCATATAGATCACAAGCATAGGAAAAAGAAAGCCATAGATACAAGATTTTATTTATTGAAAAGATGCACATTTCATTAGAATTGAAGAATAAGGAAATGACACATATACTGAGATGCCAAAATGAAGTTTTATGGATCACATCTATTTGGGAGACCATTTTGACATGGTTCCTTTGCAGTTTAGAACGTCCATCCTTACAAAATGAAATATTTTACAATATATAAAATAATGGAGAGAGAGAAGAGAAAACATAAAGGAACAAGTTTTTTTCTATAACCACCAACAATCAACATTAAATCCTCTTAAAACAAGCATGGTCACCCTTTCAAGACCATTACATGTCCTTTTTCTTATAAAAGAAGATAAGAGTTCCAAAATTCATCAAATGTAGTTGTTGAGCTACATGTAATCGTAATTAATCACCTAGAATATTTTCCCCTTTCACCCAACAAACCTCATCAATTTCTAAGTACAATTATGCCAAATTGAGGATCTTGAGGAGACATTTCCAATGGTACAAATTTTGTGTGATTTAGAGCTCCAGATTGAAAGTTATGGCCATTTGAAAATTAGCAGTCAAGATGAATAGAAAATTGACACATGGCATCATTTTATAGGATGTTGGTTTTTCCTTTCTCCTACGTGTGCATCTACATGTTGATTCCTTTTCAAATTTCCATGTGTCACATTGTGATTAGTTATAGGGCGGGATCGATCTACATGTTAGGTTGTGGAGCCTGTTTTCATGTGTGAAAGTTCAAGACCGTACACTAAGAGTACCGTACACTTTCCATAGTTGTCTCATTGGGGTTGGGCTGGGCCTCGAGTAGGGGTCCAGGGGTGGCAGCCCCCGAGCACGGGTTCGGGGCATAGCCTCGAAAAATAAATTGGCCTTAAAACATGCCCGATATATCGAGAAACGTGCTTTTCTCATATGGCCAGGATTTTTGACCCATAGGTTTATGGGATAGTTTTGACCCATGGTTTTAATACCCATGGATTTGTAAAACTACTTAAGAAGTTGTCTACTTATGTTGTTTTATGCATATGGTGGTGTAATAATGTAACATTGTAGATGTGTCTCAATTCAGGTGTGAATTCTATAGAGTTTGTTTAGCATAGCTCTAAACAGATCTAGGTATTGTATTGAGAGAGCAGTGCCTTATAATAAAATATGAGCAAGTGATTCTTGGTGGACGTAGCCCAAATTTGGTGAACCGCGTTAAATATTGTCTCTTTGTGTTGTGTTATTTTTATTCTACACTTTTATTTCAGATCTGTAATATTTTTTGCATATTATTTTCTACTGTTGCGATTCTTTGAGGGATTATTCTACATATTTTATCCCTTATTACCTAACACTACATATAACTCATCATATACACATTTCCTCTTTGTTTTTACCCCATGGACCAGAAATATAATTGAATTCACCTCATTTTATGGGCTTGGAGTCCTGTCGAGATCCCATCACTTTAAAGTTCCCCATAATGGCAAGATGTGCCCTATTTGTCCCTTGGATCTGAACCACATGCTCACCTTTTGTGTCACCATGTGTTTATTTTATTTTCCTTTACCTTTGTTAGACCCAAAACATTATCAAAGCGGTCAATTCCATGGGTTTCAAGTTTTCAGATCCCATTGCCTTAAGGACATCCATAATCATGTCTATTTTGTTTGCCTTTCACTTTTGGGATTGTGTCATATGTTCGTTAAACCCCGCCGCACGTGTTCTCCCACTCCCACCGACCATTTAACCCGTCCTATGATTGTAACCAAAATTGTTAATTGGCTTGAGGCTAATTACATTGGTTGGAGTCTGCCAAAACCCAATTACAATGGACAATGTCGTAATTCCTCCATGTTTCCCCTCTTATTTTGTGGGATTTTAAAACTACAACGAATAGTATCCCATGGTTTTTAAACTTGATGGGAATTTAAACATCTAGTTTGGTATTTTTAAATGGCTAAGTCTAATTATAAATAGGTTATCCAAATTAGCTCGAGGGGTTAATTTGCGATAAAAATTACATGAGAAGAACTAATTCTCTAAGTTTCAAAAAAATCAATCTTAAGTGAATCAAATTCTTCTACAAACTTCTAATCCACAAACTTACACATCAAATAATACTCAAAAATCATTGTATGTGGCACCTAATAATCCACAATTGTGATACCAATCACAAATTTCTTTGTAATGTCTATTATAAACCCATTGATAGTATACCCCTTTGATAAAACCCTTCCTAACATATTTTAATAATTATTAGCTGTAAAAATGATCTCCCATCCTAAAATATACCCAAAGAATCCAAATGCACCTAAACACCTATGACACAAATCTAGAGAAAGTTGTGTTTAACCTTATACTATTGGTAATTAAATGGATAATTGTTTTAGATTACATAATTTTATTCAAGATATGATAAACAAAGGTTAAATTCAAGTTTATAATGTCAAGGTGTGTTCAAAAACATACTCCCTTCGCATACTAATGTCACTTCCACTAACCAAGTAAGTGACAATACGTTCTCACCTAACTATATTAAATATTTATTGGAACCATTCAAATTATTGCATAGAAAAAAATATAGAATCCTTGGCCACCTCAAGTATCAATTCCATTACCTTTCCATATATCATCTCAATTAACCAATCTTCCTTTACGAACCTTTTTGACCCTCAAAATCAATAAGTAACAATTATCCAAAACCAATCCTAAAAATTCATTATACGAACTCATAATATAATTAACTAAACATCATGAAGCTCTTTCAAATGTATTCAAGTTCATTGAATTATCAACTCAAGACCCTAATTCATTCTTATGTTTTTAGGTAGCCTATGAACTACTCTTATCTCATCTATTACTTTTCATGATTATGAGGTTAAAACAAAATTCCCCATCATTAAGTAGGGGTTTCATGCATATCACCCACCATTGTTTATTGTTATTTTATACAAGGAAAACTAAAAATGAAATAAAACATCAATAACAATGATATGTAAACGTTTCTTCAAGTTCTCATGCAATATTGAATGAGATGGCTAAGTGTGGAATGGAGTACCACACTTTTTGAATCTCATTGTATGATTTGGTTATGGAGACTCCAAACTTGTTTCCTAATCTAATTTAAATCAAATTAAACCTTAATGATGTACATATGATAATATATAGTAAGACATAATTAGTAAGCATATAAAATATAAAACCCTAATAAATAGAGAAAGAGAAGGTGACTTAGTTGATTTCGAGTGATCCGGAAGTGATTTAAGTTGAGAATCTCCTAGAAAATACTATGAAGAGTGTCTTCAAGGCTCATCGAGGGTTCTGATACATATAACTACATAATATAGAAGTTCCCATGGGAGGAAAAGAGTGCTTGGGTGCTAGTGACTGATATGGGCACTAGTGTTCCCTCAAATGCTAAGGTTCTAATTTTTGGGGCTAGAATATTTTCGATGTTGATCCTCATTTATCACTCGATTTCTCTCCAATTATGTTGGTCATAACTACAACCTATAAAATAGATAACATAACTAGCTGCACATGCCCAAAAACTACATCAAACCTAATAAAGAAGATTCAAAATGGGGAGTTATAATGACCCTTGCAGTTACCTAAAGAGTGATCTTATTACTGAGTATTGCACTACATCTCAGAATCCATGTAGTTCTTTTTATATGTGTGTGTAATGATTCCCTAGGTTTCCCTTGTGCAAGTTGCACTATGATAGCAGGCTAGATATAGATTGCTCCAAGTATGCAAATTTTTGAGATGGAATAAAATGAACTTCCCCTCCTATGTTGTGTATGCAGAGTGATGCATCCCTTGTCCCTTATATGGATGTGCTAGATGGATGCCTTTGAAATTCTCTTGTGCCTTAGATGTAAGCTTAGGTGATAGTAGATAATGCTTAGTGTTTGGCCCCTTATTTGAGAGTAATAACTAAGTGTATATATGATTCCCTTGTTTGAATTTTGTAGTTGACAACTAAAAGACCTACTCAAAGTACTAAAAGATGACCAAGAAGTAAATAAGACCCAAAAGGGGGAAAAAGGATAGATAGGTTCAAGGGTTCATAGGAGGGACATGAGCACATGTTCAATTCTATCCTAAATGGGTGCTAGTGTCCAAGGCCATTAAAGATAAATTATTTAAGTGCCAGCGAGGCTGTAGTATGTGTAAGACTAGAAATAATGCAAGATTGAAAGCAAAAAGGTCAAAAGGAATTTTCAACCACTAGTTTCCTTGCTTATGAATTATATATAAATTAGTATGCTTTATGACCTAGAAATTTACCAAAGTGCATATATTTTTTGTCTACAATTCCAAATTGAATAAAGATGTGCTAGGAGCAATGGATGATCAAATGGGTAGCCTCGCGGTGTGTAAATTCAAATGGTAATTTGATAGAGTAATGCTGCAAATTCTTACAACTTCGAGAGATTATTTGTGAATCATCGAGCCTCTTATTTATAGTTTAAGGAGTGGCCATGGTTTATGGATCAAGCATTGAATAAGATGTAGGTAAATGAATTTTTTTCCTTATTAAGCAAGTTGATTTGGTCTATGCAGTTGGCTAGTTTGAATAAGAATTAAAGGGGCAATGAATTTGAATAGTTGTCTCTTGAATTCTTCAATTGTATGTGCAATTTTTCTTCCACCTTTGTAGGATTATATAGCTTGAGAGGTGTGAGCTACTGAAGTGGAATTTTAGTGGGATATATATATATATATATATATATATATATATATAATTCTATTTAAATAGTTAATTAAGTTAGCTAAGGTGTGTAAGTGTATGGTTAAGGCATGATAGAATTAATTAAATTAATATTAGTGAGATGTGAGTGAATTATAATGGAATTTGGTAGGATAATGGTCTAGGATGGATTCCATAACTAATTTGGAACATTATGTAAGTAATAAGAATGATGAATAATAGGCATTTATTTATAGGGTGTCTACAATTATTAACATAGATACCAAACTAGATAAATTTGTACTCAAAGCACAATTGGTCTAGTATCAACATTATATGTTCCTCAACACTTCATCATTTACATATTTCATTTCCACCTCTATCTACATCCTCACAAATTTTAAAATAAATCAATGATGCCCCTTATTCAAGACTAGCCACAATTGTGTTACTTCTCATAGTAGGATTGAAGAAAGTCCAAAATATATATTTTTGTTATCAAAGGGGAATTGAAATAAAACATACTACTAGGTATCCTCGCATATGAGAATCACAATATGTTACATGCACATTACATTATTTCCTAAAATATTAATCAGATAGAGTTACGCATTGTTTTCATAGTGATCTAGAAAAATTCAAACAATATAATTATGTCACGACTTCATTTGAATGTATCATTCATGTGTCTTAGGTTATAAATATTATCTTACATGTGAACTACATGGTGTTTCTCTTAATGTATTAGTTGATGTGGATTTACCTAGAGAGAGTTTGAATGCACTATATAGGATTTCTTCAACTAATAACATTGATCAATCACCATTTTCACTAACTCCTCCCATCCAGGACATCTCCATCATTATTTGAACCATCATCTTCATCAGACCTAAAATGTGAAATTTTACATGCATAATCATATTTGACACTTTCAGACATGATTGTTCTCCCTTACCCTCCCCCAACCTCATCACCACCTTCCTCATATATTTTATGCCCCACTTATCCTTATATTAATTCTATAATTCCTACATCAAAGACGTTATCCTAACAAGACACCTATTTTCTAATATTACACCCCATGTAATTTTAAACAAATCATCAAAATGAATTAAAAATTTTGTACTCTAGAGAATCCATGGTAAACTAATTTAGTTTATTGGGAATGTAGAACTTAGTGTTCCACGGGTTCTTCTAACCCCGAAATAAAATATTGGGAATTGTTGGGACTTATGTAAGATTTAGTAAAATTAGTGGTACACAACATATTTTTAAAAAAATTGGCACTAGGAATTTAGTATCTTATGGGTATAAGTCAAATTAGAATACCATGGAATTTTTATCGATTGCAGTTGGAAGAATTTGGCTAAGTTCAAAAGCCACATAACACTAACTCCGTGTTCCACGGGTGTGCTGATTTATAGTGTTCCACGGGTTTCTCATAAGTCCATGGGTCAAATAATTCGACCCTTACAAGTGGCTCAAATAATTTCCACTCTTTAAGACATGTGAGAGAGAAGGTTCTTAGGGTCCACAGAATGAATAAATTTTAAATCCATGGTGTAATTTGTGATAAAAGGTATAAATTTACTGTTATTTCTATAAACATGGAAAAATCCACATAAGATCTCAAAGCCATGTGGACTCCAAACCAAAGAGACCACCCCAACCACCAAAATTTAATGAATCATGGAATCATTCTCACGAGGACTGATGGCATGTGATAGACTCAATGGGTCATGTTGTGGTTGTTGGAATTTATCTAGGAAGTCATGCCTATATTACAAGTAAATTATACAAGAAATCATGGTTCCCATGCTCATTCAACATTTTATCTAGGGGATGGATTCCAACTTGGATGTTATTTCTTCTCTCTCTCTCCTCTTTCTCCTTGGAAAAATTTTATAAATGAAGTGTTTCCACACTTTATAAGGATTATCTTCATTTTAATCCTTAACATACTTTTGAGCTCTTCTCTGTGAAACTTGAATACTTCATGCCTTTTACCTCTATAACTCATGAATGGATATTTTCTTGCCTTAACTCTACATCTAAGTTGTACAAGATAGATTAATGCAAGTGTGGTTTCTTCATTTCCTTCAAATATTCTATATTTGGTGTGAATGTTCTTCCCTCTTATGTATTTCATATCATTTCACTTGCTTGCATCTTAGTTGTTTGCATCCTAATAGTCCTAATTCACAAAATTACATCTATGTCACCTAGAATTGGGAAAGTTCCACCTTCTTTTGGTGTTATCACCACCCTTTAGCTTAGTTTTCTTATTTCTTGCATCTCTTTGTCTATGTTCCTGGAAGTGTTAAATTAGGATTAGTTGTAGGAGTATTTTTAGCATTAAAATTAAGTTGTGTTGAGCGGGTTTTCCCAAATTCTCATGGCAAGGAATCTCACCTTCTTTATAGGTCTATCTCAAGCTGCAAGTCCCACACTTGGAGATAATCCCATGTTGCCTCAAAATTATAGGGTTTCATGATTCAAAACAAGTTGTAATTTTGAGTTCCAACAGTTTTAGCACACTTGGTGGGACAAGTTTCATTTGATTAACTTAATTAATAAGTGTTGGTGTTTGAATTAGTAATTTCATCCTTCAAGGCATTCTCCAACACATTTGGTGACTCTATGTCATTGAATCTTCTAGTTTCAAAATCTTAAGACAAGTCATGTTTCATGAGAAGAATCCAAACAAGGTCGAGCATGGTCATAGGTGAGATTTTTATTATTTTCATCTCTCCATGTAGAAGAAGAAGAAAAATATCTCCATAGAGATCTGCAACTTCCCCAAATTAAAGTTCTTTAACTCCACCTTCAAGAAGACCATTTTTAGTTCCTATCAAAATTCTTATACCTATTCCATTCATGGTGCATCAAATGAATTTTATTTTTGTTAGTTTCAATGGATGAATCACATTTATCTTAATCATGAAACATGACATTCCAATATTCACCTTGAAGAGTATCAATTTATTCATAAGATAAAACTCTACTATACCTGTAGAGCACATTTAGGATGTTTTAAAAGTATACTCAAGACATGTGGTCATGGTAGATGACATTGCGGGCAAACTTTTTACATCCTCTATCGAGTAAAATCCTTGCAATGGTATAGAATTTTTCTAATTGCATCAATACACACTTGGTATGAGCTTAGAATTTCTCTCTCACAAGTAGTTTGATGAAAAGGAAGACAATATTTCTCTTCTCGAGAAGCTTACCACATTCGTGTGGGCTCAATATGAGCTCATGTTAGATTTCAACTTCAAGTTCTAGAAACCATGGGATATAATTCTATTCCTTCTAAGAGCAACCCCTTAAGGTCCAAATTTATACTCTCTTAAAGCTTTGAATTCTAATATGGCAAGATGATTCAGTCTATGGGTGTTATTAAACTACCAAATTCCTATGCAATATCCATTAGGGATGATTTTTTTAATCCAAGTAGGGAAATTATCCCCCAAACTACATATACCTATTTTATTTTATTTATCGCAAAATTCTCAACCGACCATTTCTCATATTCTACAATAATTTGCTTCATCTACCGCCTCGACATTTGGTTCTTCTATGAAACAAGAAAAAATTGAAAGACTTAATGTCCAACTTAAAAACATAACAGATAATATTATCTCCTCAAGAGAAAACAAGCTAAGGCTCTTAAACATTATCCCACCCCCTCGAGGTTATCTGCGACAAGGATTTCAATATCTAAATCATATATTTCCTCAAAACTTCATGCTAAGAAAACTTCCAAATTCCACAACCTTTGATGGATCCTAGCTTAAGTAAAGATATTATTTTATAATAATATGGCTGAAGGTTTTGAGTGGCATTATCCTTGTGATCAACCACACAACCAATACACATATGAGATTGTAATGAATTCCTTGCATTTAGAGGCTATCATGATACAAAATCCTGGAACAAGTCTGTTAGGAATTAATATTTAGTTATTGTGAACATTAAATAATATTATTGTGTGTGATGAGTTGTATTTACAACTCATGTAGATATCTCTTAGAGAGATTCTAGGTGTGAAGGAATAAAGGGATAAGGTGAGAGATTGTGGGGATATCTATTTGATATGCATTAACTCCATCATTATAGGAGATCAAAGAATTATTTATCAGAACCTCTCTATTGAATAGAACATCCCAGATGGAATAGAAAAATATTATACTAGACATGTTTATTTGCTAACACTTTCTATAGCTCGGTAGCTTGTTGTTTATTTTCTCATAGACATGTTTTGACAGTGATTGGTGATATCTTGGACATTATATTTAGATATTTGATTATATTAGACATGTGTGACATTCAGGCGTATAGCGCCAATTTAGCCTAATTTCTTTATTGTCGCATTTTCTTGTTATGACATGGAAACTAATGAATATGATGTGCTTGGAAATCTAATTATATTGATGGATAGTTGTTGCATGGTGGGATTATATGTCACTTTATTCATCTTGTCTAACTTTTGGAATGTGGAATATAATTGTGCACGTTGTCGCCTCTTGATTTCAGTAGGATGTTAGGTTAGTTTAGCATGCATTGATATCTTACTATGTCACTTAATTATATTGTATTGGACAGGTGCAGTTAATGTGTGCAATGAGTGTGCAGGTGACAGGTTTACAGGAGAACGTGGGATTCAGGCCAGTTACTCAAAACTTGCACAAGCAGCCCACGGGCTGAGTCCTAGCCATGTTCACTGTGTGAAGCCCTAGGATAGATGATTATTAATTTTGGGCACTATGAGTGACCCCAATGTATGTAAAGTATTTTGCTTTGAATTATTAATTTTGTTTAGGGTTGTTAGTAAAGTTGTAAACTTGTTTTGGGAGTTAATAATCCCACTTTCTTTTAAATTGTTGATTTTTGTTAATAAGTCTCTTAATCACAAGGGTTTAGGGTCACATGTGAGACCCTTGGGTGGTCCCCACACCCTCTACCCTTGTGCCAAAATGCAAAACCCGAAATTAGGGTATTTTGGGCATTTTTGGGGACCCCTTTGTAGCTTGGGAGTCCCCTATCACAAAAATTAGCCCTTGGACCCTACCTAATTGGTAGGGGCTTGTTTTCAAGGCTAGAAGGAGTTTTTCCTCCCTTTCTACCCTTGTTTTGTCACATCCATGTAAGGGATGTGGATTTGTGTGTTTATCAAAAGTGCAACTAGTTTTGTCTTGCTAACATTTAAGGGAATTTGGGAGAAGAGGGCAAAAAGATAATTTTACCCTTTCTCTCTTTTGTTTTGGCATCTTTGACCATGAGGAGGGAGAGGGGTGACACATGTCACCCCCTCATTTGTGAGGATGCTTGTTTGCTCCTCTTCAAATTCTCATTCATGGGAAATGAGAGGGACTTTTTTAGATTTTCTTGCTTGGATGCTTGGGTGATTTGGAGCTTGGGATTTTCTTGGAGCTAAGAGTGGAAAACTTGAAGTTAGGAAGCTTTTTGGAGAGCTTTCCTTGAGGTAGGCTCTTAGATCTTATTGTTGTGTTGCTTTAATTTAGTTGATAGTTTGATTTGCTTGAAATTGTTACTGTTGATTGTAGCTTGTAGTGTTGTTTGTGTGTTTTTACTCCCTCCATCATATGGCATGATGGAGTTTTGGAGTGTGGGGGAAGAGAGAGGGAATTTTCCCTCTCAATCCTCAAGGCTTGATGGCCAAGCCTTGTAGGACCTTATTGTTTTTCCCCTCAATGGTTGAGGTGGGGAAGTTGATTCATTTGGCTTGAATCTCCTTCCCCATCCTTGGTAAGGAAACCCCTTTTGGGGTTTGAAAATCCTTCCAAGGAGGACTTGGAGAAAGGGGGAGGAATAAGGAGGGTTTTGTTTTGAATAAGGAGCAATAAGGAGGTAAAGAAGATGTGTTTTTGTGCAAATAATATTGATGCTTAATTTTGGAGAACTTTCTCCTCTCTTCCCCATTTTTGGAGGATGAACATGGGTTCTCCTCCTTGTAAGTTGGAGTCTTGTGTTGTTTTGAATTTTGTGCTTGTGTGCTTGTTTCATTGTTGTTTTTACCCTTCACCTTGTGCAAGTGTTGGTTAGCTATCCTCTTTCCCATGGGCTTGGGGGAGGCTAGCATGCATCCCAACCTTGGGATAGGCATGTGATGATGCCTAAAGGTTGGGTGGATAAACAAGCCCTTTCTCATTGTGTTGGCCTTGAAAGATTTTGGAGTTGGAAAGCCATTGGAAGACACATGAAGACACTCGTCAAGTTGGAACTACTTCTTGTCTCCTTCACTTTTTTTTTGGTTTTCTCTTTCATTGTATCTTGGAAAGAATGGCTTATGTGAGCCTTCTTTGTCTTGTAAAACATCCTCTTGTATTTGGGATACATGCAAATCTAGTTTTATATGTGTTGGTAAATCTACCCTTAATATTAGTATGTTACTTTGTAAAGCCTTCCTTTGCATATTTGAAATATTATGGGACTATGTTAGATTCTTTTTGGAAACTTAGACCCTTGAAATGAAGGCTTGTGAGATAGTGAAAGTGTTCTTAATATGAAGTGTTAGTACTCCATTTTGAAGGAAAGAGAGTTATTCAAAAGAAAATATTACTTGTGTTGTTATTCCTCTTGATAAATCATGTAACAAGATTTAGAAGAAATAAATAGAAATAAGAATAAAAATATAAAGTATCATTTTGCAGCACATCTCTCCTTATAATTGTTTATCAAATTAGAAATAGAATAAAATAAGTCTCTACTTTCCTTCATGAATAATTTGTTTGAATGAATGGAATAAGCAGTTTATATGTTCTACTTCCTTCCACTAAGAGTTAGTTTAGGCAATACCTTCGGTTCAAATTTTCTTTTGCTCATTATTTAGAAATTTCAAATATAGAAAAAGAATATATTGCTGGTTTTTATATTACAAGGGAAAAACTGTATTTCTCTTGTTTTAGAAAATGAGTCTTCTTATGGCGGAATTTCAAGATATAGATTTAGTTTATTTTTATTTTTATTTTTTTACAAACGAGATGTTTCTATAAACCTAAAAGGGGTCCTTTGAAAAATATATATATATATATATATATATATATATATATATATATATATATATATATATGTATTTAAGGTATATTGTTTACATACATGCTGTTTTTAAACACACTCATTCGTTTCCATGTGTTTAAAACAGCATGTAAACAATATACCTTAAATACATATATATATATATATATATATATATATATATATATATACACTTATACTTATTTATTTGATAAAATGATTTATTTATATAAATAAATATAATATATAAAACTTGGAATAAGAAATTTTAATTAAACCAAATGTGTATACTTTAAATTAAAAAAACCATGGTGGGGAGTTCGGCCCCCACCCCGCGCACATTTGTACAAACCCCGCGCACGGGCCTCGTCCCGCCCCACACCTCCCAAACCCTGTCCCCCTAAGCGCCGCCTCCCCGCCGCGTTTCCGCGCCCCACAAACCTCCGCTCCCCCGCCCCCGCCTGCCACGGCCCCGACCTCGGCCCGCACCCCTACCCCGTCCCGGCCTCCCCTCACCGCGCGACCCCCTCTATACACTCGCCGCCTCCAACACCTATCGATAAAAACAATCCCACGTGCCCTCAAACACGGATCCACCTGCTCCACCCCATCCGACCCCTTCAGCGCCCTCCCTGCCTGTTTCCAAAACAAAACAATATGCAATGCATGTGTTAAGCAAAAAAATAAAATAAAATAAATAAATAAGTAAAAACATATATGTATATGTATCATTATATATGAGTTCATTGTTTTCAATTTCTTGCTTGAAGAGATAAAGAAAAGAAAAGAGTAAGAATGGAGAAAATAAAATGAAAGAAAGAGATAAAAGAAAAGGGGATATAGATATCTAGGGTAAAATTTAGGTCAAATGAGATCTAGGGTGGAGATTAGGCAGATCTTAGGGCTCACATGTAAGCCTTCACACCTTTAGTCATGAGAATAATGATGGAGATGGTAGATGAAATGTAAAGGGGTGTGGATTTATTTATTTATTAATTATTCTTTCTTTTGGGACACTAGTATAACTAAAATATAATTAAATATTTAAGTTCTAGTTAGGGTTAGTGAACATTTTAGATTGGAAAAATTTAATGGTATGAAATTTGTAGTTACAGGAAAAGTTGCACAAGATGTATTAGTATTTAATTTAAACACTTAAAAAAAAATTACCTTAAAATTTTAGCCTGTTTAGTGCATTTTTCGGTGTCCCAGATGGGGCATTACAGTTGGTATCAGAGCTTGGGGTTCGCACTCGCGGACCACTGGGTAGCTAATTAAAATAGTTAAGGTTAATTTTAACAACACAAAATTAACTAAATGAATAAAAATAAACAGTTAAAATAAGTCACCCACTACCATTAAATTTTAAATTAATAAATTGCTCGCTCACCTCGTGCGCAGGATGGCGCCTAAGCGAGGACGATCAGCTAGAGGTATGGGGCGTAGCGCATCTACGCAGGAGCCGTCGGCGCCCGATTTTGGGCCTCGGATATTAGAGGCCTTACGCCAGCTGATAGGCGTTGTGGAGCAGCGCCTACCACAGCCACAGGAGACGAGAGTGGAGGCACCATTGGGAGACGAGGAGCCGATAGGCGAGGACGCGCATTCGGAGCCGCCAGAGCACGATACACCGAGGCGGGAGAGGTCACGCAGCCCTTCCGTTCATCACGAGAGGGTAGCCTCATTCCGTCGTAGCCGATCACACAGTCTCGAGGGACCATTCGAGGATAGGCGACCCCCTTCGCCTATGGGCTTCATCGTCAGGATCGAGATACAGGCAGTGTGATCCGGGATCTTCTTCGTTTGCAGCCGCCCACTTACACCGGCTCTACAGATGGCTTTGGGGCTGAGTCATGGCTCCTTAGCTTGGATAGTTGCTTTGGCTTGCACTCTTACGAGAGCAATGTCAAGGCAAGGTTCACCATACACCTCCTCCGAGACGCAGCAGGCATTTGGTGGAGGAATGAGGAGCGGAAGCTCCATCTGACCCGAGAGACAGTGACTTGGGAGTTGTTCGAGGAGCGTTTCAGGGCGCGTTATATGTCCGAGCATTTTGTTCAGAAGAGGATCGACGAGTTTCACGACTTGCGACAGGGATCTGGCACAGTAGCACAGTATGAGAGCAGGTTCCTGGATCTTCTACAGTATGTGGACTACCTGCAAGATGAGAAATTACAGGTTAATAGGTTCATCCAAGGGCTTAATGCAGACATATAGCAGGAGCAGTTCGGATGCTATCTCCTCCCACACTTGAGAAGGCCGTTGAGAAGGCCTACTTAGCAGAGGAGAACAGGACCAAGGCACAGGAGCATCGTGATAGGAACAAGAGCAAGTTTCAGGAGAGGATACAGGCATTTCAGAGTCAGAGGTCACGAGGTTCTGCACCACCCCCTAGAGGAGGATTTTGGCCTCCGCCAGCAGCCACGAGGGCTCCACCGCACCCTCAGCGACAGACACAGCAGCAGGGCCACCCGCAGCAGGGGGCTAGGCAGACACAGGGATTTCAGAGAGGTGTTTCTAGAGGTGGTTTTAGTGGAGCCAGAGATAGGAGGCAGGGCACTCAGCAGACACAGCCAGCTCGCACTCAGCAGTCTGCTAGGGTTGGACCAGTGAGGATCGACACCGCAGTACGGGAGGGACCCCATCTCGAGGGGTATGGGGAGGTTGTTTTATTTGTGGATCTCCAGACCACTATGTGTGCATGTGCCCGCACAAACCCAATACCATGGATGCACTGAGAGCTGCTAGATCCGAGCAGATGGTGGGTGACGTAGGATGCGCTCATCGTGTATATGCAGCGGTTGACAACCGCCAGGCCGAGCATCAGGCCACGGTCATTGAGATGACAAGTACTATCAGGGGTATTTCTGTCTCAGTACTTTTTGATTCAGGTGCTTCAGATTCCTTTATATCACCTTCTATAGTGGACCAGTGTGGGCTAGTGGTGGCTAGGCAATCAGATAGTTGGCAGGTTAAGATGGCCTCTGGAGCCAAACTCACCGTGGACTCGTATGTGGAGAGTTACGTACTTGATTTAGGAGCCTTCTCCACTACTCTTGACCTCCGAGTTATCCCTCTAGGTTCCTATCAGGTAGTTTTGGGTATGGATTGGCTCGAGACTCATCGAGCTAAGGTGGATTGTAGAGAAAAGGTCATTGAGTGTCAGGATGATCTTGGGAGTGCAGTTGTTATATCAGGGATGCAGAGGCCTATCTCCTTGCACATGATATCGGCTAAGCAACTCAAGCGGAGCATGCGTAAGGGTTGTCAGTTGTTTGCTATCACCATCAGTGATCGATCTGAGAGCATTCCAGAGCATTCACCTTTAGATGATCATGCAGTTTTGAGGGAGTATGCAGATGTGTTTCCAGGCGAGCTTCCAGGGTTACCACCCCGCAGAGAGGTGGATTTCACCATTGATTTAGTACCTGGATCAGCACCAGTTTCTAGGGCACCTTATCGGATGACGACACCAGAGCTTCATGAGCTCAAGATTCAGTTAGAGGAGTTGTTGGATAAGGGTCTCATTCGCCCTAGTGTATCTCCTTGGGGAGCGCCAGTCATATTTGTGAAGAAGAAGGACGGTTCTCTCAGGCTTTGTGTAGACTTCAGAAGCTCAACAAAGTCACAATAAAGAACCGTTATCCGCTCCCTAGGATTGATGACTTGTTTGATCAGATGCGGGGAGCGAGAGTGTTCTCCAAAATTGATCTCAAGTCAGGATATCATCAGTTGCGCATTTCAGATGCAGACATCCATAAGACAGCTTTTCGCACATGATATGGGCATTATGAGTTCACAGTGGTTCCATTTGGCTTGACCAATGCCCCAGCTGTCTTCATGAGCCTCATGAATGGAGTGTTCAGGACATTTTTGGATCACTTTGTCTTGGTGTTCCTTGATGACATATTGATTTATTCTCATTCCGAGGAGGAGCATGAGGAGCATTTGAGAGAGATACTTCGGGTTTTGCGAGAGCAGAAGTTGTATGGGAACTTGGAAAAATGCAGCTTCTTTCAGACAGAGATTCAGTACTTGGGTCATATCATTTCAGGAAAGGGTATCTCCATAGATCCCTCTAAGATACAGGCTATCTTGGACTGGCCAGCACCCACATCCATTACCGAGGTGAGGAGTTTCATGGGTTTGGCAGGGTATTACCGTAGGTTTGTACAGGACTTTTCTAGGATTTCTCACCCTATCACTTCTCTTCAGAGGAAAGGGAAGAAGTTCGATTGGTCAGAGAAATGTGAGCAAGCCTTTCAATTGCTTAAGAGAGGTTGACCACGGCACCCATCTTAGCAGCCTTCGGACCGGACGAGAGGACTTTGTTGTTTGTATTGATGCATCACTAGAGGGTTTGGGAGTAGTTCTTATGCAGGAGCATCGGGTTATTGCTTTTGAGTCTCGTAAGCTCAAGGACTACGAGCTTAATTATCCTACTCATGACTTGGAGCTTGCAGCAGTTGTACATGCTCTAGTGCGTTGGCGACATTTCCTTTTGGGTAGGCCTTTCATTTTGAGGACAGACCACCGGAGTTTGCAGCATATCTTCTCACAGCCGAACCTCAACGCTCGTCAACGGCGTTGGATGGAGTTCCTATGTGAGTATGACATGGAGGTTCAGTACATCAAAGGAAAGGAAAATGTGGTGGCAGATGCCCTTAGTAGACGACGGCATGTGCTTGCTTCTTTGACCCTTCAGTCAGATTTGAGAGGCAGGATTCTTGAGCACCTTCCAGAGGACAGATTTTATGAGGGAGCTAAACAGATGTTAGAGTCTCAGGGTTCTTTAGAGGGCAGATATTCTGGGTGTGTTTTAGAGACAGATGGTTTGCTTCGGTTCCACAGGTGCATCTACGTGCCTAAGTCAGGTGATCTGCGTAGCTTCATCCTCTCAGAGGCTCATCGAGCCCCATATGCGGCACATCCAGGAGTGAAGAAAATGCATGCCGATTTGAGGGAGTTATATTATTGGCCAGGTCTTCGACGGGACATAGCAGATTTTGTTGCACGTTGCCTTGAGTGCTAGAGGGTCAAGGCAGAGCATTCTCATCCCATGAGAACTTTTACACCCTCATGATATCCCTGAGTGGAAATGGGATGTGATCTCCATGGACTTCATAGTCGGACTTCCTATGTCATCTTATCACCATGACGCCATTATGGTCACCGTGGATAAGTTGACTAAGGTTGCATTTTTGCCAACCAAGGTCACCTATAATGCACAAGCCATTGCCAAGGTATTTATGGAGGACATTGTTAGGTTACATGGGATTCCGAAGACCATCATTAATGACAGGGATACTATCTACACTTTAGTTTTCTGGACTTCCTTTCAGGCCGCTGGGTACTCAGATCAATTTCAGTTCAGCTTATCATCCAGAGACAGATGGGCAGACAGAGAGGGTTAATCAGGTGTTAGAGGACATGTTGAGAATGTATGTCATGGATCAACAGAGGAAATGGGAGGATTATTTGCATCTAGTTGAGTTTTCCTACAACAACAGCTATCATAGTTCCATTGGTATGGCTCCTTACCAGGCTTTGTATGGATGACCTTGTAGGACACCTTTGAGTTGGGATAGACTAGATGACAGGATCATTCTGGGACCAGCCTATCTTCAGGATTTAGAGCAGCAGGTTGTGTTGATTAGACAACATCTTGAGCAGGCCAGAGCATGCCAAAAGGTGTATGTAGACACCAAGAGGACTGATCGTCACTTCTCAGTGGGTGACAAAGTCTTCTTGAGGGTTTGTCCGCATAAGAGTCCTATCCGTTATGGAAAGGGTTCTAAGATATCACCTCGTTTTGTGGGGCCTTTTGATATTTTAGAGGTCATCGGTCTAGTTTCCTATCGCCTAGCTTTGCCACCACGCCTTGCATGGGCCCACGATGTTTTTCATGTTTCTGTACTACGTAGATATGTACCTGATGTTTCTCATGTCTTGGATTGGTCGGCATTACAGGTAGAGGATGGAGGGCAGTGGAGATTAGAGCCCGTACGCATACTGGAGCACCGGAGGTTGGCCCTTTGGGGTCGAGACTTGGACCAAGTTAGAGTACAGTGGGACCGGTACGATGAGACAACTACTTGTTGGGAGATGCGATACCTTTGAGGGCTAGATATCCCTACCTCTTTCAGTGACTTCCAGGAGGAAGTCTAATTTTAGTAGAGGGGGATGTAGTGCCCACACTTTCTATAGCTCAGTAGCTTGTTGTTTATTTGCTCATAGACATGTTTTGACAGTGATTGGTGATATCTTGGACATTATATTTAGATATTTGATTATATTAGACATGTGTGACATTCAGGCGTATAGCGCCAATTTAGCCTAATTTCTTTATTGTCGCATTTTCTTGTTATGACATGGAAACTAATGAATATGATGTGCTTGGAAATCTAATTATATTGATGGATAGTTGTTGCATGGTGGGATTATATGTCACTTTATTCATCTTGTCTAACTTTTGGAATGTGGAATATAATTGTGCACGTTGTCGCATCTTGATTTCAGTAGGATGTTAGGTTAGTTTAGCATGCATTGATATCTTACTATGTCACTTAATTATATTGTATTGATGAAAGCATTAATGTGTGCAATGAGTGTGCAGGTGACAGGTTTATAGGAGAACGTGGGATTCAGGCCAGTTACTCAAAACTTGCACAAGCAGCCCACGGGCTGAGTCCTAGCCATGTTCACTGTGTGAAGCCCTAGGATAGATGATTATTAATTTTGGGCACTATGAGTGACCCCAATGTATGTAAAGTATTTTGCTTTGAATTATTAATTTTGTTTAGGGTTGTTAGTAAAGTTGTAAACTTGTTTTGGGAGTTAATAATCCCACTTTCTTTTAAATTGTTGATTTTTGTTAACAAGTCTCTTAATCACAAGGTTTTAGGGTCACATGTGAGACCCTTGGGTGGTCCCCACACCCTCTACCCTTGTGCCAAAATGAAAAACCCGAAATTAGGGTATTTTGGGTATTTTTGGGGACCCCTTTGTAGCTTGGGAGTCCCCCTATCACAAAAATGAGCCCTTGGACCCTACCTAATGGGTAGGGGGGCTTGTTTTCAAGGCTAGAAGGAGTTTTCCCTCCCTTTCTACCCTTGTTTTGTCACATCCATGTAAGGGATGTGGATTTGTGTGTTTATCAAAAGTGCAACTATTTTTGTCTTGCTAACATTTAAGGGAATTTGGGAGAAGAGGGCAAAAAGATAATTTTACCCTTTCTCTCTTTTGTTTTGGCATCTTTGACCATGAGGAGGGAGAGGGGTGACACATGTCACCCCCTCATTTGTGAGGATGCTTGTTTGCTCCTCTTCAAATTCTCATTCATGGGAAATGAGAGGGACTTTTTTTTGGATTTTCTTGCTTGGATGCTTGGGTGATTTGGAGCTTGGGATTTGCTTGGAGCTAAGAGTGGAAAACTTGAAGTTAGGAAGCTTTTTGGAGAGCTTTCCTTGAGGTAGGCTCTTAGATCTTATTGTTGTGTTGCTTTAATTTAGTTGATAGTTTGATTTGCTTGAAATTGTTACTGTTGATTGTAGCTTGTAGTGTTGTTTGTGTGTTTTTACTCCCTCCATCATATGGCATGATGGAGTTTTGGAGTGTGGGGGAAGAGAGAGGGAATTTTCCCTCTCAATCCTCAAGGCTTGATGGCCAAGCCTTGTAGGACCTTATTGTTTTTCCCCTCAATGGTTGAGGTGGGGAAGTTGATTCATTTGGCTTGAATCTCCTTCCCCATCCTTGGTAAGGAAACCCCCTTTTGGGGTTTGAAAATCCTTCCAAGGAGGACTTGGAGAAAGGGGGAGGAATAAGGAGGGTTTTGTTTTGAATAAGGAGCAATAAAGAGGTAAAGAAGATGTGTTTTTGTGCAAATAATATTGATGCTTAATTTTGGAGAACTTTCTCCTCTCTTCCCCATTTTTGGAGGATGAACATGGGTTCTCCTCCTTGTAAGTTGGAGTCTTGTGTTGTTGTGAATTTTATGTTTGTGTGCTTGTTTCATTGTTGTTTTACCCTTCACCTTGTGCAAGTGTTGGTTAGCTATCCTCTTTCCCATGGGCTTGGGGGAGGCTAGCATGCATCCCAACCTTGGGATAGGCATGTGATGATGCCTAAAGGTTGGGTGGATAAACAAGCCCTTTCTCATTGTGTTGGCCTTGAAAGATTTTGGAGTTGGAAAGCCATTGGAAGACACATGAAGACACTCTCGTCAAGTTGGAACTACTTCTTGTCTCCTTCACTTTTTTTTTGGTTTTCTCTTTCATTGTATCTTGGAAAGAATGGCTTATGTGAGCCTTCTTTGTCTTGTAAAACATCCTCTTGTATTTGGGTTACATGCAAATCTAGTTTTATATGTGTTGGTAAATCTACCCTTAATATTAGTATGTTACTTTGTAAAGCCTTCCTTTGCATATTTGAAATATTATGGGACTATGTTAGATTCTTTTTGGAAACTTAGACCTTTGAAATGAAGGCTTGTGAGATAGTGAAAGTTTTCTTAATATGAAGTGTTAGTACTCCATTTTGAAGGAAAGAGAGTTATTCAAAAGAAAATATTACTTGTGTTGTTATTCCTCTTGATAAATCATGTAACAAGATTTAGAAGAAATAAATAAAAATAAGAATAAAAATATAAAGTATCATTTTGCAGCACATCTCTCCTTATAATTGTTTATCAATTTAGAAATAGAATAAAATAAGTCTCTACTTTCCTTCATGAATAATTTGTTTGAATGAATGGAATAAGCAGTTTATATGTTCTACCTTCTTCCACTAAGAGTTAGTTTAGGCAATACCTTCTGGTTCAAATTTCTTTCTGCTCATTATTTAGAAATTTCAAATATAGAAAAAGAATATATTGCTGGTTTTTATATTACAAAGGAAAAACGTATTTCTCTTGTTTTAGAAAATGAATCATCTTATGGTGGAATTTCAAGATATAGATTTACTTTATTTTTATATTTTTTTACAAAAGAGATGTTTCTATAAACCTAAAAGGGTCCTGAGAATATATATGTGTGTATATGTGTATATGTGTATATATATATATATGTATATGTATATATATATATATATATATATATATATGTATGTATATATATATATATATATATATATATATATATATATATATATATATATATATATATATATATATATATATATATAGAGATATATATATATATATATATATATATATATACATATGTATATATATATAGAGATATATATATATATATATACATATGTATATATATATATATACATATATAGATATATATACATATATATGTATGTATTTAAGGTATATTGTTTACATTGTTTTAAACACAATCATTCGTTTACATGGCAAATTATATATATATACTTATACTTATTTATTTGATAAAATGATTTATTTATATAAATAAATATAATATATAAAACTTGGAATAAGAAATTTTAATTAAACCAAACGTGTATATTTAAAAAAAAAAAAAAAACCATGGTGGGGGTTTGCCCCCCCCCGCGCATTCTAAGACCCCCGGCACCCTGTCCCGCCCACACCTCCCAAACCCCGTCCCCCTAAGCGCCACTCCTCCTCGGACCTGTTTCCGCGCCCCCACAAACCTCCTCTCCCTCCTGCCCCCGCCTGCACTGCTCACGGCCCCTAACCTCGGCCCCACACCCAGTGCCTGTCCCGGCCTCCCCTCTCCGCGCGCCCCTCCGTACACCCGCCGCCTCCAACACCCCGGTCTCGAACGCTCCTAGCGCGCCTCATACACGGTCCGCCTGTTCCACCCCATCCGACCCCCTCGGCGCCCTCCTATGTTTCCAAAACAAAATGGTAAATGTATGTGTTAAGCAAAAAATATATATAAAATAAATAAATAAGTAAAGACATATATGTATATGTATCATTATATATGAGTTCATTGATTTTTGTTTATCAATTTCTTTCTTGAAGAGATAAAGAAAAGAAAAGAGTAAGAATGGAGAAAATAAAATGAAAGAAAGAGATAAAAGAAAAGGGGATATAGATATCTAGGGTAAAATTTAGGTCAAATGAGATCTAGGGTTGAGATTAGGCAGATCTTAGGGCTCACATGTAAGCCTTCACACCTTTAGTCATGGGAATAATGATGGAGATGGTAGATGAAATGTAAAGGGGTGTGGATTTATTTATTTATAATTATTCTTTCTTTTGGGACACTAGTATAATTAAAATATAATTAAATAATTAATTTCGAGTTAGGGTTAGTGAACATTTTAGATTGAAAAATTTAATGGTATGAAATTTGTAGTTACCAAGAAAAGTTACACAGATGTATTAGTATTTAATTTAAACACTTCAAAAAAAAAAATTACCTTAAAATTTTAGCCTGTTTAGTGCGTTTTTCGGTGTCCCAGATGGGGCATTACAATCTCCCTCAAGAGAAAACAAGCTAAGGCTCTTAAACATTATCCCACCCCCTCAAGGTTATCTCGATAAGGATTTCAATATCTAAATCATATATTTCCTCAAAACTTTATGCTAAGAAAACTTCCAAAATCCACAACCTTTGATGGATCCTAGCTTAAGTAAAGATATTATTTTATAATAATATGGCTGAAGGTTTTGAGTGGCATTATCCTTGTGATCAACCACACAACCAATACACATATGAGATATTAATGAATTCCTTGCATTTAGAGGCTATCATGATACAAAATCCTGGAACAAGCTATTAGGAATTAATATTTAGTTATTGTGAACATTAAATAATATTATTGTGTGTGATGAGTTATATTTACAAGTCATGTAGATATCTCTTAGAGAGATTCTAGGTGTGAAGGAATAAAGGGATAAGGTGAGAGATTGTGGGGAGATCTATTTGATATGCATTAACTCCATCATTATAGGAGATCAAAGAATTATTTATCAGAACCTCTCTATTGAATAGAATATCCCGGATGGAATAGAAATATATTATACTATATTTTTCCGGTGTTATTTGATTAAATATGTGTGTTCATTTTGCATACAATCTGAACCAGAATATTACAAGCAACACATAAGAAATTCAAGAATCCCCTCTTGATCTCAACTTCATGTTCTTCATACTTAAAGATTTTTGTATGATTACTCAAGCCACATGTATCTTAAATAGACTGCAAATCTATGTAGTAGATAATACAAGATCCAAGAAGCATAAAATGGATGTAATATATCCTCCTTCGGTTACTCTATTTTTGTGTAATGTTTCAATCACTCCGAGAACTAACAATAAATTCAGCTTCATCCATTTTTCCATGGTTCATTCAAGTATCCACATAATGAATAAGTTTTTCAAAACATACCAAATCCACACAACACTTGTAGACCCGTGGGGTGTACAAAATCTGCCAATTAAAGAGTTTCGTGGATATAACAAAGGAATAAAGAACATATTGATCCTTCATTGTAGAAATCCATGGGTATTCCTCTCAACATTGTGGAGAAAATAAAGAAGACAAATATCAATCTCACAATGTGGGATGCCTTGTCTATCCCATCTCAAAGGGGTCTTTTGCAATAATCCCTAGAGCATCTTCCACCTCTTAAATCCACCATGTACAAATCGGGACGTCACGGTCAACATTTTTCAGCCTAAGGGGAACAAGTAATTTCACTTGTCAATCCTCCTCCTTTCTACATATCTCTCATAGTTGAAAATCACCTCGTTCATAACTACATGATAAATTTTGATGCTAGTACCTCATTCATGCCAAAAACATTTGTAGACATTTTGGGGATTGAGTACAATCCAACTTCTAAGAGTGTATTACACCTTGATGGACCAACAGTGGAAGTCTTGGGCATAATTAAGGATTTTAAATTAACTATGCATGTTTACCCAAGATTAAGCATAATGTACTCGCATTTATATGATTGACTTGCCACCAATATTTTCTATTTTCCTATCCATAGATTTCACATCTAAGGTGGGTAGATATATTTTCTCATATGCTGCTCAGGAAAAATTATGGAACTAGATTTACAATAAAAACTAAACCTATTTCAGCTTATCATGTGGAAGTTCATGACACTAGTCCTATCAATGCAAATTGTATGATCCAAGGAGAGACAAATTATGATCCCGAATCTAATAAAACACTACATTTATCGACATCAATTCTTGATCTTATGCTAGATGGATGGGTTAAGGAGGACTATTAGTTTGACCCCTATGATACAACTATAGATATTGGTCTAGGAACTTATTGCATCCATGATGATAACTTCACTATGCCCAATCTATGTAAATATTTTAATGATACTTGAGTTATGGAAGATGTATTTTGATGGTTTCAAAAGAAGAAATGGAGTTGGGTCAAGTGTAGTTATTGTCTCTCTAATGGATAAGAAGTTCATTTATTCTCATAGGTTGTAATTCCCATGCTTCAACAATGTAGTTGAATATGAGGCATTGGTACATGGTTTGTTAATCGTGGAAAGAAGAAAATAAAAAAATTCCAAGTATTTAGGGATATTGAATTGGTCATCCACCAATTCAAAAGCAATTGTGCAACTACGAAGAAGATTTTAGAGATTATAGGAACCGAGTTTGGGATCTTATGGAAAGTTTCAAATTCATCAACTTAAGGTAGTTCGCAAAAGAAAAATAAGGAAGAAAATCAAATGGTAACCGTTGGCTCCTAGTTTTCTCCCAAAAATGATCTAATCCAAATAAATTATTATATCAAAGTGGTTGTAATACCATCCATTCTCAATAACGATGTCAACTGGCATGTTTTTTAGAATGATGAAAAAAATGTCCAATTCATTCGTAATGAGGTATATTTGTCTTCTAGTTTGTAATCGGTTCTACGAGACAACTATGGTGATCAGATCATTCAATTGTAGACAAAAATCTACCCAAATGATTAGTTACCCTTGAAGGAATATTCAACTCGAATATGAAATCAAGGGAAAAAAAGAAGCATGTCCATGGGTCAAGAGGAGTGCAAGCTAGTCACCATTGCACAAGGAAAATAACTTTTTCTTGGAAATGAATGTAGTGTTAAAGAATAAAAATCTTTTTTTTTTCCTTGTGTCATAACTTTCATTATTTATTCTAAAGGAATTATGAGGATCTTAAAGTCTTTGACCCTAAAATTTCTCAAAACGCCATTAATCTTGATCAATTTGCTAAATTAGTTATACAAAAACAAAAACCTATGAACTCTAGGATTGAGACCCTCATGAGGAATAATTTATCCAAACTGATTGAGTAAAAAATAATATTTCCTCTCAAATACTCATCCTAGGAGGAAAAATTATTTACGTTTAGGATGAAAAATGGAGAAATAAGGCTCTATGTGAATTTTAGGTACTTTAATAAGGATTCACTAAAGGATCATCATCCTTTTCCTTTTATCGAAAAAATCCATCAAACAATGCCCGGATCTCGAGATATTTTCCATGGTCAATGGCTATTCATTTCTTAAACAAATCAATATTAGAGAGGTGCACCAATAAAAAACTACATTCACAACTAGGGGCATACACATATCATAAAATGCCTTTTGGTTTGTCAAATGTGGGTGTCACTTTTAGAAGGAAATGGACATTGATTTTTGTGGACTCATCAATCAGTTCATCCTTGTCTATTTAGATGATATCATGATATTCTTTAAGAAATTAAAACAACATATGGATCATTTGGAGATTTTTTTTTTTAGAAATGCGAGATAATTTGGAGTGTCACTAAACCCCAAGAAATGCATTTTTGTAGTTTTGTGGGGTAAGCTATTGAGTTATGTTGTTTCAAAGGATGGAATCACAATTGAATTGGAAAGAGTCTTTGTTATTATTTCTCTTTCATTTCCAACTCAAAAAAGGCCTTTCAATCCTTTCTAGGAAATATAAATTTCATTAGGAAATCCATTCGACTTTATAGGACTAATCAGCCCATCACCTTGATGTTGAGAAAGGATAGTGCTTTTAGATGGGCTACAAGGGAAAACAATCTTCACTAAAATGAAAGACATGATAGCCCAAGTTCCAACACTCATAAATCCATACTTTGAAGAGGAGTTCATATTTTATGCTTATGGCTTGGATCTTATGGTTATCCATGGTTCTCACTCAAATGAATAATGAAGAATTGGAACAACTTGTGGTCTTCTTCAACCAAATATTGAAATATTTCGAACTTAGGTATATTCATTTTAAAAAGAAGGTTTTTTCCATCTTGTAGGATCTTGAAAAATTCAAGCCCATGTTAGTTTCAAACCGCATCAAAGTTCTAGTATCACACCCCAACATGATATATTTCATCATGGGGAAGGAAATTAGTCAAAGGACATCTGGATGGGTGAAAAAATCATGGAGTTCAATGTAACCATCAAGGCCACTAAGTTGATGATAGTAAAATAATTATGTAAGTAACTTTCCTTATATGATCATGCTAATCAATAAGCTTATTTCTTTGTGGATAAAAACAAGAATAATTTGTAGAGGATTCTCATGACTTAGGTGATATTCAAAAGAAAAAATGAGGAGTGATATAAACCCCTAAGACAAAGGAACTCAACAAAATCCATGACAGTTAGATTAAAAACTTGATAAATTTCTTAGCGAAATAGTGGTTATCCTTAAGGTTTGAGAAAGACAAAAAGAAGACACCTAAAGTTACAATTAGGTCATTATGTATTCATTGATGGGGTTATTTTCAAAAGGAACATGGATGGTATTTTACTAAGATGCATCAAGGAGAACAAGCAAATAAGGTATTGGCGTAATTGCATGATGGTTTCTATGAGAGACATTTCGAGTTAAGGCTATAACAATGAAATTACTTGGAGCTGGATACTTCTTACCTACATTATTCGTGGATGCACATAAATGGGCCAAAAATGAAAAGAATGTGATTTCCTCATTGGTAGGAAGAAGATGGATGTCCTTCCCCTACATCTCATTCAAGTGGATAAACCTTTTTCTCAAGTAGTGGATTGATTTTATCTATATGATTAATCCACCTTTAAGTGCAGGTAACAATGGGAATTTACATCAACATATTATTACTTCACTAGTTGGATAGAGATGATAACACTCAAGGAGGCTATTGAACCAATCATCATTGAATTATTGGAGGACATTACAAAAAGGTGTGGGACTCCTTAAAGTATCATTTATGATAATTCTAAGGCATATTTGGGATCAAAATTTTATTATTGGGCTCTTAGAAATGGAATTTACTAGAATACTTCCTCCAATTATTACCCGCAAGGTAATGGTTTGGTGGAATCAAATAATAGGAACTTAATCATGATCATGAAGAGTAATATGCATATCAATCAAGATAATGGTATACTAGAGTGAAGAGTTTTCTCTAGGATGATATAATCACTCTAAAGAAATCAATTGACAATTCTCCATTTGTCCTTTTGTATGATAGAGAAGCTAGACTCTCATTGTCACTTGAGTTACCTTCATTAGAGATAACTCAATAGTTGTTATTTGAGGGTTCATATCAAAAAGAAATGATGATGGTATATTTGATTAAACTTGAAGAAAAAAGACAATCTACCATGGTCAAGCTATCAAAGCATAGAATATTTACCAAGTAGTGGTTTGATAATAAAGCTAAGAACCCAGATCTTCAAGGAAATTGATTTGGTCCTCAAGTCGGATGCAGATAGAGATAAACCAAGGAAACACTCTAAGTTTGATGAAATTTGTAGTGGGCCATTTATTACAACTTCTTGCAAAGAGGAAAACTCATTTGAGTTGTCCAATATTAATGGAGAGGTATTTTAAATCCCATTCAATGGATATATCTAAAACATTCCCATTATTTTTCCTCATTGTATCTTGTAAATATTGTGTGTGTGTGTGTTTTTCTTAGAGGTCCCCTCATTTGGTTGTGTGTTGATCACACATTGAGTTATTTATCCTCACCCCTTATGGTGATATCTTTATTTGTAATAAGTATTGTGAACTCTTTGTATGTTTAATTTGAAGCATATATGATCTTCTATTTTGTACATAAGTTTTGGAGATAGTTTAATGATGGAAATAAAATATTTAGATTAGTTCTTCATTTTATCTTATACCTCCACATATCATGTTAAATTCAAATGATAAGTTTATGTGGATTCAAGAAACATGTTTTCAAGGATGAGATCAGTTTTTTTAATGTTAAGCTTGACTCCATTCCTAATGGATACTTCAAGGAATCTATTCTTCATCATCTATCAATAAGATTTCCCCATGAGGTCATAAAGCTGTTATCTAAAATTACATCCCATGTAATTTTGAATAACTCATTAAAAGGACTTAGCAATTTTTGTACTCTAGAAAATCCATGGAAAAATAATTCAGTTTACCACAAAATGTAGGAACTTAGTGTTCCATGGGATATCCTAACCCATAGAACATATGAATGAGCAAAGTGTTAGGACTTAGGAAATATTCGGTAAAATTAGTGTTCGGTGACATCTTTTCAACATTTTGGCACTAGGAAATTAGTCCCTTATGTGTAGAATTCAAGTTAGAATACACCAAAATTACTTATTTGGGAGAGTTGGAAGAAATAAGAGAATTTCAAAAGTCGTAGAAGACTAACTTACAATTCCAAGGGTGTGCTGATTTATAGTGTTTCGTGAGTTTCTCATAAAGTTGTGGGTCAAATAATTAGACCCCATGAGTGGTACAAAGTATTTCCACTCTTCAAGGAATGTGAGAGAGAAGGTTGTGAGGGTCCACGAGAATGAATAAATTTGAAATATGTGGTGTAAGTATCAATCCAATATAACAGTTTAATACGGAGTTCTAAGCACATGGAAAAAGCCACTTTGAAGATTTCAAATCCATTTCAGACTCTAAACTAGAGATCCAACCACCCCATCCACAAAAAATTAAAAATCATGGCATCCTTCTCGTGAGGACTAATGGAATTCTATAGAATCAAGGGTTTGTGTTGTTGTTGTTGGCATTTATCTAGGGCGGTTATGCATGTACTACAAGAAAAATCTGCAATAAATCATGGTGCCCATGCTTAGTCAACACATTTTCTAGGGATGATTCCATCTCGGTGGTCCTTTCTTCTCTCTCCTTCTCTTACTCATTGACACAATTGTATATATGAAGTGCTTTTGCAATTTTTAAGGGTTCTCTCCCTTTTCCTCCTTAGCATACTTTCAAGCTCTTCTTTGTGAAACTTAAAAACTTCATGTTTTTGACCTCTGTAACTCATGAATGTATATTTTCTTTCCTTGGCTCTACATGTAAGATGTAAGAGATAGACTAATGCAAGTTTTGTTTATTCATTTCCTTCAAATATTCTACTTTTGGTGTGAATTTTCTTCCATCTTTCATATTTTATATTATTTCACTTGCTTTCACTTTGGGCTGTGTGCATCCTCATAGTCCCAATTCATGAACTTGCATCTATTTCACCTATAATTGGGAAATTTCCACCTTCTTTTGGTGATATCTCTGCCTTTTATCTTAGTTTTATTATTTCTTACATCTCTCTCTCCCTAGTCCTGGAAGTGTTAGTGAAGGAATAGTTATAGGAGTAGTTTTAGAAATAGATGTAGGTTGTGTTGTGAGGCTTTTCCCAAATCCACATAATAAGGAAGATGATTTTCTTTTAAGGTCTATCGCAAGCCACGAGTCCCACGCTTGGAGGTAGTCCCATGTTGCCTCAAAATTATAGGTCTTCATAATTCAAATCAGGGTACAAATTTGAGGTCCAACAACACCTATGTTAGACATCTTACATTTTACAAGGGCAGGGAAATAAAAGTTTACTTATTCTACTATATTATTACTCAATAAAAATTGTTAGATAAAATAAATGAAATTGCTTGAGTAATATCAAATAAGGCTCTTTGATCTCCTTTAGCATCCCTCCTAACCATATATATATTTTGCATGAATGATTTGATACTTCATCCATCCTTTGAATTAGAAACATGTATGTTTCGAATCCAAGTTCAATGCCAATATTTCATACATGTCTAATCATGATTATGTGATGAAATTCTTTGTTAAGAATGGATGGAAAGGTTTTGTATTGGGGAAATTTTAGAAAATTATTTCCTATCCTATAAAACCCCAATATCTATTTCCAAAAGATAGATTTGGGTTGGAATATGTACACTTGGATGATGACATCAAAAATTTGGCAGTCAGGTTCCCATTTATGATTTTTAATTTATTTGGTAGGAGCATGTCATACATATTCATGATGTTATCATATAGTTTTATCAATAAACCTAAAGGCTCCCATATGTTTCAACCTCAAGCCATGCCATTGTAATTCTTAAATCTATTTTATGATTTTGGCATGGGTACAAAAGTTGTGGCCCACTTGGTGATATTATGCATGATTATTTTGGGGTGTGTATATTGCAAGAAATTTATGGTCGTATGTTTTATGGATGTAATAGATGTGGTCCTACATTACCAGATAGGTTATGGTCATAATAATTATGGTCATACATAGTTACAAACATAAAATGTTAATTAAATAAAAAACATGGGAGAATGAAGAGAAATTAACATATATACATAGAATAATTACGACCATAAGTGGTACATCCATAAAGTTTACGAATGTATTATTTATGGTTGTAAGTATCAAATGGTAGTTGTGTGGCACACCCGTATTAATAAATATTGGTCTCAAATTCAATAGGACAATTATTTCTACGCATGTTCCACTTTAGCCCTTTGATACATGGGTTTTTGGGAAATTTATGTAAAAAAAACTATGGGTTTTTAGCCATCATTTCACTTTATTTAAAACTCTATTTTTATAGAAAAAATATATATTTGTTTTCCATCTTTTCAAATTTAAACAAAAATGATGTTGTATCTTTATTTTTCCTACTTTTTAAAACACAATTATAAATAAATAAAAGCTAGTTTTTAAATTTTAAAAAAAATCCCATGCACTTGAAAGACATGACGCCGACAAAACCATATTTTTTGGTAACTATACTATTTTGAATATTAAGATATTAAGTGTGTGATAAAAACACTTAACTTCATATAAGTTTTGTTTTTATAATTGCATAAAAAAATTAATCTCATAATTGTAAAAATATTTTTTCATGACAACATTCAAATTACAATGTCTTCAAATAAAATTTACTAATTATTTTTCATTATCATACATGTGTGTGTGAAATTTTCACTCAATGTGCTAGTTTGCATAAATTAAATAAACTATTGTTTTACATAAAAATACCAAAAAAACACACACACACACACACACACACACACACACACACACACACACACACCCAATAGTTTTTAATTTAAAAATATATATAATTGTATCCCACACTCAAATTCCTTTATTTTGTATATTTACACTATTATAAAATTCTAAATCGATGTATCATTTATCACCACTCAAACTTACTCAAAGTCCCATTTTTAAGAAAATACATGTCACTTCTCTATATATGCCACATATTTTTCACTCACCTTTTAGCACTATGTTTGAGTGTGATTCTACCGATACAGGATATAGATGAATTCAAAACCAATTATACTACCATTCTTTCGAGAACTAACCATCTTTTGTTGTGTAAAAGTTTCACTATCAATAGGATCAAATATTTCCAAATGGATTACCATTTTTTATAACATATATCACTTGATCTATTTCCTATCAAGGACTATATATTGTGTCAATAAGGTTTCATGGAAAAATAACCATATAAATCTAAAAAACCACCCATTGAATTATACATGGATGTTTAATTAAGGAATATAAATGACACTCTACCTAAGGAATCCAATGAATTACCATTGCATCATCAATTCAAAAAGGTATCACGCATTCTCATAAAAGAGACTATTGAGGTGACCATCAAAACTCATATGCAACTCACATCCTCTTACCAGGGAAATTCCTATCCAAGGAAAAGAGAACCAAATACACTACACTTTTATGATTGTTCATAAATGTATTTTATGGATCATACATTGAAAATCTAGGAATGGACCCTAAAATAATTGTCCACAATCTTGTTCTTAATCATGATGCTAATCTTATCAAATAAAAATTTGTGTAAGATGCATCCTAGGGTCACTTTTCTAGTCAAAGAGGAATTTAAAAATCTTATACATGTTTTATTTGTTTGTCCCATAACTTAAGTTGAGTGTAAATCTAACATGGTTCCCATTGGAAAATATTTTATAGGAATTTGTGCTTATCCATACTTTCATGACATTAACAAGGTTCTCCAAAATATAATTTTCCATTACCTAATATCAACACTATCATCGACAACACTACGAGTCATGAAATTTTCTCATTTATGGATGGTTTCTCAAGTTATAATAAGATCAAAATGGTTCTTGAAGACCAACATAAGAACACATTTACCTCACCTTGGGGGACATTTTTTCATAAGGTTGTGCCCTTTGTCCACAAGAATGTTGATGTTACCTATCAACAAGAAATGACCTACATTTTTATGACTATGTACATGACATTGTTGAAGATTTTGTAGATTAACTACTTGAAATATCTAAATCCGTGTTGATTATTTATCAATCCAATGTAAAAAAGTGTTTCTATTAGAATATAACATTCATTAACCCCAACAAATGTTTATTCGAAATCACATCTGGTAACTTTTGGTATTTATTGTTTCATGGTGGAACATTTAGGTAGACCCACAAAAGGTCAAATTCATCATTGGCATGCCTTCACTGAATAATCTCTAACAATTTCACATCCTCCAAGGAATAATCCCTACTATCAAAAAACTTATTTCTCAAATTTATATGGATATGAACCACTTAACCACCTCCTTCAGAGGGATGCCACATTTTAGTAAGGGGAGAATGTCAAGATGTGTTCAAACTTGTTAAACACTACCTAATTTTTTTCTCCTATTATTTCTCTATTGTAACTTTTGAAATACCATTTTATCTCTACATATCTTCTAAATTGTTTTCTCTTGAGAGTATGTTTTCCCAATGGAATGTATCTAAGAAATATTGTTTCTTTTATTACATAAATTATATATTTTTCTTAAAATTCAACTATACACACATGGATAATCTTTTCTTTATAGTTGTATTCTCCACTGAAAAAATATAAAAATAAATGATAAATATCATGAATTATATTATTTCCAAATATGGTCTACTTAACTACATGATGGGAAAACCTTATCACAATATGCACACATAAACCAATTAGATCATGCTTTGATAAGAAGGATCCTTATTAAGAAACAATGATCTATGATCTTCCAGTAATCTATCACGATTAGTTGCGTTGCGTAGATCATATTGAGATATTTCTAGCGATATCTTGTTTTGTGAAAGCAGAGTCCGTATGCGAGAAGATATAGCCCATTGAAATTTTTAGCCAACTAGAAAAATAATCAACTACCCACAGGTGACATAGACACATGCACATCCACCAAGTGGATCAATGAAATTGTGACAAGTGGCACATGTTGTATTAAAGAAAAATGTTTTTGTGATGTCTATATTTAACACTCATTTACGGAAAGGTGGGCCCCTTTATTTGTTTATTGGGGGCCCTCAAAGCAAGGGTTGACACACTTTTTTGATGGAGAGGTGTCTTTTCCTCTGATCTTCATATCACAATGTTATCACTTGTGTGTGTATGTTTTTGTGTGTATGTGTGTGTTATTCATATCATGGTGCATGTGGGAAATTATTCTTTGTATTGCTTTCCATTGTAGACCAAACTACTTGGGTGACAACTGACGACTTGGCAAGTAAAGCTCCTCCTAGCTTACCTGACCAAGCCGAAGTAGCACCCATCTTTCCTACACTTCCATCTCACCTACCTTCCACCTAATTCATCAGATCGCCTCACCTAGCTGCCTTATCCTGTCAGCTCGAATCCTGAGCCTCCTCGTTAACCACCCAACTCATCCACAAACTTCTTACTCTCCCAACATATCTCACCAACACAACCCGCAGCCCAACTTAGCACACAGTTCAACTAACCTTATAACATGGCTAAACAAAATTGGTCTTGATAGAGAAAAATACATTGGCCACCCAAATATAAACCAACCGCCTCTTCCTCCCGCGAGAAATGTGGGATTTTTTCTCATAATAGAGTGTGAAACTAACAGTGAGGGTTAAGGGGATTCAACCCCTTTAACCAACCTCATCAAAAATTCATATCCCACCATTGAGCCAAGAGATTATAAAACAATATAAAAGGGGCCAAATTATATTTGAATAGTGAAAGTGTTTAGACTATGTAAGCCTTAGGGGTATTTCTAGGAGTTAGAAGTAAATTGAAGGAAATTTTCCAAAGGAAGCATGGGTTTATTTTGCAAGAGGAATACTATTAAAATTTATTGAAGGTCTGAATCATTTGATACACCATTGTAAATGTTATTTTAATATATCAGTCCCATTAAAATAGACCCATAGATGTAGGCTTTAATGTTGAACTCTGTTATCACGAATGGTGTAATTGTCTCTCATTTTACTTCTATTTTTAATTATGATTTCAAAATACTTGCTCATTTTGAAAAATAATTAAAAATATGGAAATTTTGTAATGTTTAAATCCATTCAAAAAATCATCATTTAAAGAATTTTTGGTGAATTTTTTCAATTTGCTTATGATTTCAAATCATTTGGTATCATATATGGTTTATGATTAGTTTAACAGTTGCATGGATTACAAGTTTTTTTAATGTTGACAAGGTCCCATTCTAGAAAAGGTGAAGGATAATTAGCAGGTGTTGATCTAAAAATTAGTTCAAGAAGATCATGAATCCCAAGGATGGTCGAGGATCGAGAAGAATATTCAACGATCCTTCCTTCAAATGAAAGAGATGGTGGAGGAATTGTACTGGGATAGGAGAAGACAGATGGAGAAAGAAGCTAAGAAAGGTAAAAATAAAGATGGGTCTTCTTCATCTGATTTTGATTCTCCTCAAAGTGAAAAACAAAAATCTGATGTTCTTCCTTCATTAAAACTGGATATTAAGTTTGAATTTCCAATGTATAATGGGGACGTTAATGCACAAAAGTTAGATAACTAGATTAATCAGAATGAAGTATATTACAGGGTTTAGAAAATTGTTGATGATGAAGCAAAAATACATTTGGTAACTCTTCAAATGGGTGGCACAACACTCATCTAGTGGGAGAGTAAGATTTAAGAAGTAGATGAGAAGAAAGGTAAACCAATATCTTCCTAGATTGATTTCATTTCTGATCTAAGAAAACAATTTTATCCTTTGAGTTATATGCAACAAGCCATGATGGATTGGAAAAGTTTGAGAAAAATAAGGGACATAGTGTTCATGATTATACATGGGAGTTTAGAAAAAGGGCTCTTATTCTTAGTATTTCTCTCCATACACAAGAAACACTGTTAAAATATATTGGTGGATTACATAGTTATTTGAGACATATGATTCTCATTCTTAATCCTACTAATCTTGATGTGGTGTGTGTGCAAGATACTCATTTGGAAGCAAGAGGGAAAATGACTAAGGAGTCTTCCTCCTCAAAACACAAGAAAAATAAATCCGAAGGCAAGGAAAAAGGTTCAAAATAACAAGGTAAAGGAAAGGGTAAGCAAAAGAATAATTCTATTGTTAAGAAAGAAGATGATAAACCATTTTGTAATCATTGTAAAAATAATCATGATGAATCTAAGTGTTGGAAGTTACATCTGGAAATGAAGCCTAAATGGTTTAGCAATAAGAAAGGAAAAGAGAAGAAAACCAATACTATGGTACATGATCTTGGGTATGATTCCGAAGATGAAACCAATATCATGGCCATGAGTTTTCAAGGTTGTAATTCTTCCTCTTCTTCTAGCACTAGTTCATCTATTGTTGCATCTTCTTATAAAAACAATCTATGCATGATGAAAAGAAAAGAAATGATATTTTCCACCTTAGATTTGTTTCTAAACATACAAAAATAGACACTCTATTTGATAATGGATCTCAAGATAATCTGATTTCATAGGAGGTTGTGAAGAAATTAGGACTCAAAACCAAGCCACATCCTAAGCCTTATCCTTTGGGCTAGGTTTTTGATGATGCAAAATTGTAGGTAACAAAAACTTGTAGATTTATATTTTCCATTATAGAAAATTTTATTGATGAGGTTTATTTGGATGTTGTTCCTTTAGACATTTGTGGTGTGGTTTTGGGAATTCCTTATCTTTATGATCATAAAACAATCTTCTATAGGGAAGATAATAAATACTTTCTTGTTAAATATGGGGTTGAATATATTGTTAGATCTCATCATGTGAAAACAAGTCTTTCTTTGGTTACTATAGGGAAAATGAAAATGCTTGTAAATTCAAGAAAGAATTTTGTAATCATGGTGATCAAATCCAAATAAAAATATCATGAAAAGTATTTTAAGGATTGTGATCCTAAACATCATAATAAATTGGTTAAAATTGTTTCTAACTATGATGATGTTTTTAGGATCCACAAGGTCTACCTCCTAAAAGAGGGGTTCAACATGAGATACAATTGTTGTAGGATGCACCTCTTCCTAACATTGGTATGTATAGATTGTCTATGGTTGAAAATGAGGAAATCAAGAAACAGGTGATGGAACTTTTGGAAAAAGGAATTATCCATCCAAGTTCATCTCCTTGTGGTTCACCTATCATTTTGGTGCCTAAGAAAGATGGCACATGGTGAATGTGTGTTGATTTTCATGCCTTGAATAAAATCACGGTGAAAAATCATTACCCTCTTCCTTGTATTGATGATTTACTGGATTAGTTAAAAATGTTGTTTATTTCACTAAGTTAGAATTAAGAAGTGGATATCATCAAGTAAGAATCAGTGAAGGTGATATTTGGAAAATTATTTTTAAAACAAAACAAGGTTTATTTGAATGGCTTGTTATGCCTTTTGGATTGTGCAATGCACCAAATACATTCATGTGTGTGATGAATGATGTTTTTAGGCCATTCATTGATGATTTTTTTATAGTCTACTTAGATGATATTCTAATTTTTAATAAATCATGGGATGATCATATCATTCATATTTAGAAATTCTTAGATGCTTTGAGAAAGGAGAAACTATTTATGAAGATGTCTAAATGTGAATTTGGGAAAACATCTTTGGTTTATTTGGGTTATGTTATGGGACATGGTGAATTAAAAATTGATCCTGCAAAAGTTGAGGTCATTGTTAACTGGCCTAAACCCAATAATGTAACAGAAGTTAGAATCTTTCTTGGTGTAGTTCAATACTGGAGAAAATTTATTGCTAACTTATCATTTATTACACCTCTTTTATATTATTTGACTAATATTAAACATGTCTTTCAATGGGGAGTAAAACATCAAAGAAATTTTGATATGATGAAAGATTAAATTAGTATTGCTCCTATCTTAGCACTTCCATATTTACAACAGTCATTTGAGATCATGATGGATGCCAATGAATATGAAATGGGGGTTGTCTTGATGTAGAATAGAAAACCTATTTGTTACCATTCTAAGACCTTCATGAGTGCGGTACAAAAATATATGACCTATGATAAAGTTTTGAATGCTTTGGTTTGAGTGTAAAAATGAAAATACTATGTGATGGGAAAAGAAACTGTAATTCATACAAATCATTCTCCCCTCAAGTACCTTCAAAAAAATACCAAGCTACAATAATCTAGAAACTTTTTGTTGGATGGGATTCTCGCAGCAGTTCCACCTCATGATCAAGTATAAGAAAGGTATACAAAATAAGGTTTCGATATGTTATCTAGACCTCCGGTTATTGTTGCATCTATTCTTTTACAACATATTTATTTGGTTCATGATAATTATAAAGAACAATATGCTAATGATGTTGATTTTAAAGAAGTGTATGAAGATTTGATGAGTGGAAAAAATTAGGAGAATTGGATTATCATGTGCATGATGGACTCTTGTATCATTATGGTAAAATTTTCATTCCATAGGATGAAAGAGTGCATTTGATTAGGGAAGCTCACACTTCTCTTATATTTTTCATTTTGGTGTTGGTAAAATAGTTGCACATTTACAGATGTATTGTTATTGGCTTCGAATGCAATAATATGTAACCAGATATATAAAAGGATGTGTAATTTGTGCCACAAGAAATCCCAGCAACATGAAGTTAGGACTTAACACTCCTCTTCATTTCCTTACACGTCTGTGGGAAAGTATTTCCATGGATTTTGTCTAAGTTTTTCCCGTATCACGAAGGAAACATAACTATTTATATATGGGTTTGGAAAAATTTAGAAAAGTTTGTGTGTTGATTCCTTGTACTAAAAAAATTATTGGTGAAGGGATTACACATTTATTCTTTCATTTTGTATGAGTTCATTTTGGTTTTCCCACTTCTATTGTTTTTATCGGGATTCCAGGTTTCTAGGGAATTTTGGTCAACTTTGTGGGATTTGATGGACACTAAGCTGAAGAAAAACACTTATTTTCATCCACAAACTAATGGTCAAATAGAGGTTGTGAACTACACAGTGGTACATCTACTCATGGGTTATTGTGGTAAACATCCTAAATTGTGGGATGAACATTTGTATTATGTGTAACATTAACTGTGCACTACATTATTCTACTATGAAGTCTCCTTTTGAGACTTGTTTTGGTTATTTTGCCTAAATATCCATTAGATTTCTCTTTTGGACAAGAAATGGTTACTAGTGGACTTAATGATATTGACAAAGCTAATAATTTTGTGCAGAGGATATAACATATCCATCAGTTTTTTAGAAAATAATTGGAGAAAATTTAAACAAAATACAAAGCTAGGCATGATAAACATAGAACTGATCACAAATTCCAAGTGGGTGATTCAATTTGGCTTCACATCAAAAAGGAAATATTGACAGGTGAAGGTAAAAAGTTAAAACCAATTCTATATGGTCCATTTTTATGAAGTTGTATGAATTCCCTATGATTATTGATCATGATGCTAATGTTTTTGTACCTTCGTTGATGATTTTTCTCTTGAGTATTTGGATAAGTTGTAGGAAGATGTCATTTTGGACAGGAAGGTGAGAACCTCGTGAATGATTGATGTTGAAATGAATTTGAACAAGGAAAAATGGATGGAAACCATAAAGGTGAGGAGAAGTACCCTCACCTCTTTACTATTGAAAGAACTTTTGGAGGTCCAAAAGTTTCTTAGTGGTAGAAGTGATCCAAAGAATCCTCATTGAGAAACACTTTGGTCTATGATCTTCCTAAAATATGTCACAGTCAGTTGCACTACGTAAATCAGATTGAGATATTTCCAGTGGTATCTTGTTTTCTAAAAATAGAGGTCATATGTAAAAGATATAGCATGTTAAAAAGTTTGGCCAATCTGTAAAAAATAATGGACTATACGCAAGTGACATGGACACATACACATCAACCAAGTGAACCAATTAAATTATGAAAAGTGGCAAATGTGGTAGTGAACAAAAATTGGTTTTGTGATGTTGGTATTCGACACTCATTTATAGATGGGTGGGGCCTGTTATTTGTTGGTTGGGGGCCTTAGACAAGGTAGAAAAAATTTATTGATGGAGAGGTGTATTTTCCTCCGATCTTCATATCACAATGTTGGAACTTCGTATATATGTTCTTGTGTTATTCATATCATGGTGCATGTTGGACATATAATGCAATGTATTCAAATTATTATTTTTATTTCTTTGTCTGCATACCAAGTTGTCTAGGCGAAATCTCTACTTGGTGAGTTGATCTCCTCCTAGCTCAATTGACCAAGACGACCTATCACCCATCTCGCTTGCACTCCTAACGCACCCTCACACACCTAATCTTCCATCTCACCTCACCTAGCTTTCTTATCTGTCAAATTGACTCCCAAGTCACCTTTCTAACCGCCTAGTGCATCCGCTAACTCCTCACTCTCCCAACATAGCTCACCAACATAGCCTCGTGGCCCAACTTAGCACAAAGTTCAACCAGCCTTGAAACGTGGCCAAAATAAAGTGGTCTTATGGTCGATAAAATGCATTGGCTTCCCAAATATAAACCAATGACCTCTTCCTCCAGCTGAGCAATGTGGGATTTCTCCCCACAATAGAGTGTGAAACCAATGGTGAGGGTTGAGGGGATTCAACCCCTTAACCAACCCTACCAAAATTAATATCATGTCATTAAGCCAAGTAGTTGTGAAATAATATAAAAGGGTTCAAATCATATTTGAATCGTGAATATGTTTAGATTGTGTAATCCTTAGGGGTATTTCTAGGAGATAGAAGCAAATTGGAGGAAATTTCCCAAAGGAAGAAGAGGTTTACTTTGCAAGATGAATATTATGACAATTTATTGAAGGTTTGAGTCATTTGATACATCATTGTAAGTGTTATTTTTAGTGGTTTTAATGAATCGTTCTTATTAAAATGGACCCAAAGATGTAGCCTTTAACGTCAAACTCTATTATCATGGATGGTGTCACTACCTCACACTTTTACTTTTGTTTTTAATTATGATTTCATATTACTTGTATATTTTGAAAAATAATTAAAAATATCAAAATTTCCTAATGTTTAAATCCATTAAAAAAATAATCATTTAAAGCAATTTTTGGTGAATATTTTCAAATTTTTATGATTTTGGATCATGCTTCTTACAAATTTTAACTCAAATTTCATCTCAAATAATTATTTTAAAGGCCAAGTCATTGTAGATCAGTTTTTAAAAGCACTAATGTATGATTAAAAAATTTTAAATATAAATATTCTGATGATTTTAATTTACCATCTTCAAAGATGATGACTTAGAAAATGATGAAGAAAATTTTGACATGACCATGCACCTTAATGGCTCTAAAAAAATCAAAGGAGAATTGTTGGAGTTGTATTTATTATACCTTAAGGGGCACATATCCCTTTGTCATTTAAGCTAAAAATTTTGTGCACCAATAACATGGCTAAGTATGAATTATTAATCATATTCCTTCATGTAGAAGCCTATATATTTTCCACCACTACATGTTTAAATAATCCCTCAACATGAGGTTTCATCATCTCATCCTACAAGAATCTAACACTACCTCAAAACCTTCTATGTCTTAGCCCATTCATGTCACAAATTTAATCTTCCATTATCTAGATTTCAACACAAGTTTTTGTCTCAAAATCACAATCATGACTAATAAATTTTATCACATCATGGATAACATCCATAACACACCATAACTAATATAATGAGGTACTAAAAACATTACCATATTTTGGTTTCCTACTTCATGTGGGGGTTTATGTTTATGACCAGATTAGTAATATTATTGCACTAAAACATTCAATCAATCAATTTCCTTAAGGTATCACCTAAAGTGCAATAATATTTGTCATGAATACCATATATATAAGATAATTTCAAGGTTAGGATACTAACTATATGGTTATACTATCAATTTATATCCATTCACTCATCAAAAATACATAATAAACAATTAGAAATTATTTTTATTGATGTTCTTCACAAGATTATATATAATATATGCAACCAATCATTATAAAATATCGCTTGAAAATTCAAACTACCATTCACAAAATTCCATGACTTTGATAACTTTCCTCATAATCTCCATCATCCTACTTGTCTCCTTATATCCATCACTATTCCCAGACCAATGAGTCATGTTGATTCCCAATTACCTTCATATATAAGTTTCTTTCAAGTACCCTCGATAGTTGGACCCATCCTACTACTTATAGTATTTGATCCTAAAACATATTCCTATAAATACTCTTTCCTCATTGGAGTCCTATTGTTATCTAGTTGACATGCACTTACCAAGTATCTATGACCCCATATCATTCAAAAAAATTTACTCTCTTGTTTCCACATGCCCTAAGGTGTGTGTTTTTGGTTATAACAAACTTGCACCCATGTCTCACCCATGTTTGCAGTCTTATGGTCTTTTTGTTTGATTTTCCCAAATTACATAGTCAAAATATTTTATGGATTCACCATATCTTTATTAATGGTCATTATAATGTATGCTCAAGTGTTAATAAACTAGTGGTAAATAATATTGGAATAATAAATTCTTACTTCATTCCAATTGATTGATTTTAATACTTTATCAATACTTCATATTCCCACCTAATAAAATACTCAACATCATTTAATATGGAAATTATGAATATCATAATTGGTGGAAGGTCTCACTCATATATCAATTCCAGAAACATGAAATAAAGTTGTTTCACACAAACACAAATGAATATATTTGTATGTTAAATATGGAATTAACTAAAATATATATATAATCTTCTTAAGTGTGGGATATATGACAAGTTTTGGCTCATTCACTACATATTTAGATATTAAAAACTATATAATAATGTTAATTTTACTTAGAGGATACAATAATTTTTATATTTTATTATCTCCTTTAGATAAGATAACATATATTTGCATAAACACTCGCCACAATATGTATCATTATATATATGAGATATATATGCATGACACGAAAATTTGTAGTCAAATGTTAGAAATTGTGATAACTATAATGATACTCATACGACAACATAGTGATATTTATTAATCTAGAAGAAAAAAATACATTATGTGGATTCTTGCTACTAGTTTGAATTTATTTATATATGGTAATGCAAAGTATAATTTTTTATTCATTTAAATATTAACATTCTATTAACATAACACCATTAGTAACACTTAATCATGGTGCATGAGACCAATGTCGAAGAACTTTGATTTGTAGCATCGCCACAAAATTCCATCGCCTAAAATCAATGACACAACCACTCATTATAGGAAAACATTTATAAAAATTAATAATTCACACTAATATTTTGGTACAAGTGAAGGAGAATAGAAATTTACAATAACACTCCAAATATATTGTTATTCATTCAAATACGAATTCGTACATATAGGTAGGCCTTTCATCTCCTACATACATGGAGATAGGCTAACAAATTCAACAAGTGTCCCCTCAAAATCTTATTTATCTCTAACAAGATTATATATGTATCAATTTGTTGTCATAATAAACTCACACACATTATTAGTAACTCTCATACTAATTTATTTTGAGGTTATAACTAAAATATATATGCTCGCCCATATTAGATATAGTTATTCACAAATGTAAGCACTAACTAACAACTCCCAACACTCCCCTAGTGGAAGCATGAGAGATATCATTATGCTCAAACTACAACTTTCAACTATGGAGCTTGATCATGATATTGATCCATGTGAGCCATAAGGTATTTCACACAACTCAAAAAATTTGTGACATTGGTATTAAACATAACTTAAAATAATCTATATTATCACGTATGACTTTCATGAATGGATACAACCATGTAGGTATGAATGAGAATCCAATCATTTATTTATCTTCCACATCTAGAAATGGATTTACATGGGCTCTAACAAATAATGCATACATCCATGTGGTTTTATAGGACATCCAACAATACAAGTATAATGATGTTATAATAGACTAATCTGATTCTCCACTACATTATTACATCATGGGAAAATATTGAAATTCTAATTAAAAACTACAAAATCATAACAAAGATTACATGTGTCCTCATTATCGCATATGTATCCACTATGCAAGCTTATAACCACTCAATCAAGAACATTATAAAAAAACCTCTATTCCACTAGAATTATCTCTTGGTGTTATTCAATCTAGGAATTATTTTATTTCTACCAATCTATTGTGCAACCCCTTACCTAGTGATGAAATAGAGGACATTTCTTGGCATGTTTCCTCCATTACCTTCATCCTCTAGTTTGATTTTTTTACTTAGCTAAATTTTATTGAGATGCTCATGTGTAATTATAGTTTTTAGAGTGAATAATCCCCCATAAGCCTGACACACTCATTAAACATTGGGTTTTAAAGAAAATGCATATGTGAGGAAGAATTTTGTTATACCTTTGACTCTATTTTGTTGACAATTTTTACTGATAATAACAATACTTTGATTGACAAAAATAATAAAAATATACTCAAAATGATTCTTTTACATATAATAAATTATACAAAAATAATTATTTTTACTAGCAAGTCTTTATTAATACAACTATTAAAAATATATAAAACTCTTTAGACTATACGATTATAACACGAATTTGATTAAGTAATGAAAAAAACTATTGATACATACATGTTTGAATAGATTTCAAGCTTCATGTTTCATATTAGTGAAAAGTATATGAGAAATCAAGAAACCTTAAAGTATGGGAGGGTTTAAGTGACCTCTTGATGTGGATGACGATGAAGATGGTATGAGTGCAAAATAATAGATCCTCTCCACTACAAGATTGATGACCTACACAACAAAGAGAACTAAAAATGAAAATAATTAGTAATAAAGATGGTGGGTTTCTGACGATGTCATTTCTAAGAAGTGAAAACTTCCTAGGATGGATATCAACTCACGTGATAAGAAGACATTGATAAATGATAATAGATGAAAGGATGTAGATAAAAAGTATAAACAAAGATTGGATATTATAAAGATACAAAAATTATGGTCCGATAACAAAAAATACTTAAAATTAACCAAACCTAAGTTGGTCGATCGCAACTGGGTCTGATTGGTATGGTCGACAATGACCAATATAGGGTTGATTGAAATATGGACAAGAAAAAAACTAAAACATGATACGAGTTGTTGAAATTGATGTTAGGATGAGGATGAGATAAAATGGGTATTGGAGATGATATATTTGATGGGGATAAGGAGTGGGTCAACATTGACTTAAAGTGTATTTCTACGGTTTGTGGTGACTAGTATGTAGTTGATAAAGAAATACAAAAACAAAGGTTGGGTGATTATTCTAGAATATTTATTTTTATTTCAAAATTGTGATAGGATGGGTAGGATGCAAAGGGTGTTTGATGGGATGGGGATAAGGGTTGAGTCAACGGAAACCGGGTAGGGTTGATGGTTATTGGAGTAGGGTATAGGATATTGACAAGTTAATGGGATGGGAGGATGAATCTAAGGAGGATCAAAGATAGCTAAAAGGATGGGCAAAGCTCTAGGGAAACTTGTAAAACAAATTGAAAAAAGTACCAAAGATATCTCCAAGAAATCTTGAAATAACTCCAGGCTCCAATGATAACATGAAAAGGATGTTGAGGTTGATCCAGCTTAATGATAGAAGCTCTAAAGAAAATGAACAAGGTAACAAGTACGCAAGGATAATAGAGATCTACAATTTTTGAGGGGTTTTGAGAAGAGGGGTGGAGGTGAATAAATAGTTTCGATGGAAACCCAAATGAGTCACTAGAAACTAGAGCATATTACAAATTAGGTAGGTGGAGGTTAGATTTTATATTGGGAAATGAAGGTGTTAAAAAGGTGGGAATGGGGTGACGAGCTGTTATGGCTGCGTGGGGAGAATATAGGGGAGTTAAAAGAGGAAATGGATAAATGGTAGGTGAGATATTTAAGGGTATTAAATGGGGGAATAAAATAATAATATTAATAATATGGGGTGAGAATCAGATGGGGTGATTAAAATAATAGGTAGGTTTAATGGGTACTTAGATGGGATTAGGGAAAATAAAGGGTGATAAATAATGCTAGGATTAGAATTAGGATATGAAAATAAGAGGGATAAGTGTTTAGGAGGGAAATTTAGGTTTTGAATAAGAAGGGTGAGATGAATGTTCAAGATAAGGATAAAGGAGGAGAAAATGCAGAAAAGGGACAACATACCAAAAATTGGTGTCTACATTTTCCATTTTTGTCAAGTGGTTTGTGTTTAAGAAATATGTGATAAAAACTAAAAGTGATGATGAAATATGATGGTTGAGGTGTTCCCCCTCAAAATTGGGATATACGATATGAAGGGGAGTCAATTATGAGTTTGAAAAAGATAGACGGAGGGATGATGGAAGGAAAAGGATGGGAAAATAAATAATAATATGCCCTAAGTGAAGGGGGATGATTGTTGATGGAACAAAAACAAAAATATGGTAGTGACCTTAGAAACACATCGGTAGGGACATGGCGCAACCTACAATGGAGGTAACACTAATGACTAATGGACCCTGTGAGTGGAAAAAATCATGCGATATGGAGAGAATCCACTTTGGGAATCTTCTCAAGTGGATGTTTAAACCATGGGACCAATGGGTCAAAGGAAGACATCACAATATGTACAAATAATGTGAGGGTAGTAAACATGATGATTTGATAGATGACCATGCAACAAAGTGGGGTAAGATATTATGTTCTATCCTTCAAGTGTGAGGAAGAAAAAATATGTGTCTTGGGTGGGATTAATATAAAGGATGGAAACGAGGGTGGGATTTAAGATGAACAATGGTGCCCTAAGAAGAGCACAACGATGGCCATGAAGTGGGATACAAAATTATAGATAGGTACGCATGATAAGTAAAAGTGTGTTATGGGTGACACACAAGTTTGAGGTGGAGGAATGAACAATTATATGAGGAGGTTGGTCAAGAAGAGGGAAAAGAAGAAAAATTAGGGTTTGTGTCAACAAAGTGACCAAGTGGGTTGTTAAAGACTTGGCTTGGGTCACCAACAACTAGGACAAGAAAATGGCAATCGGGGAGATAACTCCTATATAAGTGACTAGGGAAGTCGAAGGGGCTCATTTGCATTGTACGAGATTATACATTGAGATCTTAGAGAGAGGAATAGTTGTGAAATTTGAGGGGGTGGATGCCAGGTGGTGAAGCGATGAAGTGCCAAAGGACCCGATGAGCGGTAAGAATTTAAATCTTAACATGGTTTTTAATTTATTTGTTTTTTTTTTTTTTGAGTTTTTTTGGAAAATTTATAGGTGGGAAGGTCCATTAGGAGGTGAATAGGACATTCACAATCGACTGAGGCAAGTTGGCATCAACTTTGAAGGGGTTTTCATTGACTAGGTATATATTAGGTTAATTTGATAGAAGTGCTTTATTTTATGATGAAAAGTTGATGGGTCATTGTTTGATTGGTTTTTACAAGATAGGGATTAGTTATACTTGAAATATAGGGTCCCGACTTTATTTGATAGGATTAGAGGAGATGTAATAGATTTTGAGTGGGATCACATGGCGGCAACGGATTGGGTGGGTTCCACCATTACCATAGGGTGCCAAGAGATATAGGGCTCATGATTGCACCGATTGATAGGTATGACCTGCAGAGGCAGCACATTTTGGCTCAAGAAAGGAAAGATGATGGTCACACTGGAGGATGTGTACTATATTCTAAGATTATTGATCCATGGAGAATTTTTGGTTCCTATCACAATAGAGAGGAGGATGTGTGCACTAATTCAGTTATTTGGAGATGATTTCGCATAAATTGCATTTATTTTGAGAGCCTTTCACATAGAGGCTCGATGTCAACTGGAGATGCTAAGGAGTAGATTGATATACTTGATTATGATGGTGATATCCTATTATACTTTTCTAGATTCAAGTGGATCCCGATTTTCGTGGACACTAGTAGGGTACTAATAGATATAGTAGAGCATCATATAGTCTTTGTGTTGGGTGTTGCATTGTTAGCATAGGTATATTATGAGTTATGGGTGTACACATCTAGGTGGAGGAAAATCCTAGATTTTGGGTTATTACTTCGCTATTGGGAATAGGAGCATATAGTTGTAATGATGCCACCAGGGATTCCATGGGTGACGATGGAATGATATAAAGTTGGTGGTGGGATTTTTTAGATGGCAAGACGACCATGCTCACAGAGATAGGGGGAGCAAGGGGAGGATTGGTATGAAGAGAGATTGGGGAGATTAGATGTGGATGGTGTTAAATGGAGGTCATACAGAGGCTTCACTTCATGGCTAGGGATAGATTCATATCTAGCAGATATGGGGAGGGTTAGGTTAGTACAGGGGTGGAGGACCGAGATGATTGATGTGGTACATTTCACTAGGGTGAGGAGATAGTTTTGAGTAGTACAGATGATAGTTGGAGCACTTATCTAATATAGGCGTTACGAGATAGAGATGGACTTGTATGTCCCTATCATAGTGGATCCACTAGTAGGGAGGGGTAGCCCTTAGATATTGATGACTAATTCGGGGTGGGAGAGATATATGTAGATTGGTGGACATAGTAGTGGGTGGATAAGGCCACCGAGGAGATTGGGAAGGTAGAAGAGGAGGTGGAGGTGCCTGCAAGAGAGGAGGAGGTAGTGCCTAGAGAAGAGGGTGATGGGGGAGTGGTAATCGAGATAGCCTACTTACAAGTGTAGTTAGATTTTATGTGGCGGGAGAGGGACATATCATGATAGAAGGCTACATGGTTGCATCAAGAGAGAGACCGAACATACAACAATAAGATAGATACCACATGTAGAGGGAGGTCTACAAGGTCAAATATGGAGATCTTGGATCCGTAGTTGAAGTGTTAGAGAGTGAGGCACCAGAGGCTTTATTATAGTACAAGGAACTAGGTGTGGAGGCACACTACTATGAGTGCATTGTTACATCTAGACTACAAGATGTGCTGCGTTATGTGGCCTATCTACCACAGGAGCGAGACCAGGAGTTTTTCATGACCCACACTTCTCGGGAGCATAGATACTATGGCATATCCAATTCGTGATCCTAGTCCAGATGATGGATCTACAAGAGAAAAGGTACAGAGATAATTACCTGTGCCATGTGGATAGGGAGGTGGATAGGACCCAACTCTTGGAGGACGAGGATCAAATTTCAGAGCATCCGATCTCGTAGTTCACTACTTAGTGGATGAACATATAGATTTTAATATGGATTTCCATGTATAGATTTTTGAGATAGATCCCACATAGGCATATCACGGATGTATTGACACATTTTGATGAGGATATATATATGATTTTTTCATGGTTTAAATGTGTTGTGTGATGATTTATGTGATGGGTGTTATTATATTATGGATGATGATTTAGATGTTGGTTGTGATGTGATGCATATTGAAGATGTGATGTTTTAATTACATTTTAGATGTATAATGATTAGATGTTGAAATGGATATGTGATGTATAGATAATATAATTTGAGGTGAGGATATGATAAATGTTGATTAGGGAATGATGTGATGAATGGTAGGTGTGAGATGACTTATATTAGAATAGATGTGATGCTTTTAGATGTATATGTTAGATTAGATAAAGGATGGATATATGTTTAGATGTAGGAGATGATGTAGATATAGGTGATGTCTTGATAGGTGATTTACATATTGATTAGACGAGCTTAGATGTTTAGGTTAACTAATGTGATGGATATAGATTCGATGTGATCAGAAGGGATATAAAGGATTCGATATGGATGAAAAAGTTAGGATAGGGAAAGAGGAAAGGGTGTGACCTTGATAGGGTGACCCAAGTGTGAGAAATTACACTTCATCACAGAGGGGAGTGTACATGGAAAATATTATTTTAAACTAGATTAGAGGTAAATTCGAGAGGGAATAATCTAGAGCAATGCACTTATGACCAATAATATGTGTTAACACATAACTAAATATGGTTAGTCACATTTAATACCCTACATAAAATATGGAAAGTGTTCCTATAGACCTACTGTATACATGAAAAAGGGATTAAGAAGGAGCTTGTACAAAGAAAATAGGATCTCCTTAGGTGGTAGCCCTAGATTTATGCCCCAACTCGAGCAATATGGTACAAGCTAATTAAAGTGAGAAGTTTGCAGAGGATGTGAAATTTGATCGATGTGGGAAGATTTCTAGGGATGCTTTCTTTTGACATTTATGCTTTTACTTTTGATATTTTAAGAAGGATAATCGATGTGGTAATCCTTTGTTTCCATGATATAAGATAGTAGGTATCGTTTGAGGAGTGGTCTACGATTAGGATTTTTCTTTGGATTTTGATTTTTGACTTTTTCTTTAGATGGTAGGATGGAATGCATGATAGCTATCCTTTGAGGGATCAATCTATAATTTTGATAATTTTTGCTTGATACGAACAGCTTTTTCTTGAAGGAGCAGATGTTTTTAGATAAGATAGCTTTTTGATATGAGCATATATAATTTTTACTTTTAAGAAATATTTGGGGACAACTAAGTAAACCACTTGGGGAGGGGATGATAAGATGTACAAGAAACACTTGTGGACCCTTAGCATGGTTCCAATAAGTAGATATGAAGGTGATATGTGTAATTATTTTGGAGTTCCCACCAAGAAGGAGGAATTTTTACATTAGGAATATGTTATGGGAAGAGTTTTGGTTCCCATATTTAAGGTTATATATAGGAAAGTGACGGTAAACCACATAGATCTAAATCATTATGATGAGAAATGGAAGGGATAGCGATGGAAAGTATCACCAAGCGTGACTAGGGTCACATAGGTAGGTGTGTTAATAGTAGAAAGGTCGCAAGTGCAAGGCATCGAGAGGTTCCATTTCTAGTTTACCATCAAGGGAGGCTAAGAAATATGCCTCGATCCATACTTATGCGTGATAATATATGATCTAATATAGTTGAGAGAAAACTTTCCATGTTGGATCCTCTCTAAAGCAAAGTGACATTCTAATTTTATTTTAAGATAAGGTCACTAATGTTAAAGTTGTGTTCCTTGATATGTTTTTCGTAATAATCTTTGATAAGATATTAATAGACATGATGATGTTGGAGATTTATTTAGTGACATTTTTCTAACAATTCAAGTTGAGCTAGAAGATCTATAAGATAGTCCTCGTCGAGAGATAAATATGCGGAGAGAGACACATAAGAATGGGATTTGAATTTCGAGAGAAAGAACAACTTCGTATCTATAGAAAAAGAGAAATTATTAGTGCCTGTAGAGGTTCGGATGTTATTCTAATAGGACTAAAGGGTGAAGGGAATGTGAAGATGTCGGTTACATCCTGATTTGTTGATTTTTTAGCAAGAATTTTATACAAATTTTTATTAGTAGCTTCATCATGGCCGTTATCTTGAGGATAAAAAGGAGAAGAGAAGATAAGATTGATGTTGAAAGAGTCACACATATTCTTGAGGTCATTTTTTTTTAAAGGACTTTCCACTCTCCATGATGATTTTATGAGGAACGCCTAAACGAAAAATGATGTGATGATAGAAAAAGTCAACAATTTTATTAGCTTTGCTGGATGCGAGTGGAATGGAATCCACCCATTTGGTGAAGTAATCTGTGGCAGTTATGATAGAATGATGACACTGAGAGGAGTGCATATTGATAAGACCAATGAGGTCGAGACCCCACTGTGAGAAAGGCCACAAATCATGAGTTGACAATAAGGCGCAGATAGGAATACAACGAGGCTAGAATGTTAATGGAATTTAGCACACTTTTTAACATATTCACAAAAATATTTATTGAGAGTGGGCCAGTAATAGCCTAGGTAAAGGATGTGCTTGGAAATATCCAAAATACTAAAGTGTCCCCCACAAATACCGTCATGGATTTCTTGGATGGTATGGGTAAATTCTTGTGATTTAAGGGAACGTAGTAAGATGTCATAAAATCCATGCTTGTAGATGATTCCACCAAGGATGACATATTTGATAGAACATTAAAGGAATTATCTCCTACCATTTTTGGATAGGTCGAAGGGAATTTTGGATATAGATAGATAGTCAAAGATTTGAGAATACTAGAGATCTGATTGATTGGTGTCAATAAGATTGACACCAGGAGGCTCATGGACATGAGTTGTCTAATCAAGATGATGAACAATGACAGAGAGTTTGTATTATTTAGTTTCCCATGGAATGAGAGATGTGAGGGATGGCATAGTATCTACAAAGTAGTTGGATGAGCAAGGGATGAATTGGATGGTATACTGATCAAAGGCCTTAAGAAGAAAGTCAAATATATTCTTATATTTATGAATAACTTCATTTTTACATTGATAAGTTCCCTTGAATTGATTGATGACAAGCTGAGAGTCACCATAGATGTCAAGGATTTGAACGTCAATCAGGATAGTAGTTTCAAGGCCCAAGATGAGGGCTTCATACTCAGCCATGTTGTTAGTGCACTCAATGTTAAGTTTGTAAGTGATGGGGATAGGACTATCCCAATGAGGAATGATTATAACAATGGTTCCTACCCCTTGTCGACACTTGAATCCATCAAATAAAAGTCTCACTCTGGGGAGAGAAAATTCATGATCGATGGTATTAATAGACTCATCTGTAAATTTTTCATAAGGAAGATGGTTTTCATGAAGAGGGGCTTTAGTAGGTAGATTAGCAATGGCTTGGCCCTTGATATATTTTTTAGAAATGTACTCTAGGTAAAAATTGATCATGAGTATGAGCCAACGAGTGATGTGATCATTATGATAAGGCTTGGAATGCATAGTTTTGAGGATATTGAAGCTAGTGATGATTTTTGTGATTGAGAAGATATGAAAGATTTAGAAGTGGTGAATAAGAGAGAAAAACAAAGCTTTTAGTTTCATTGTAGTGTATTTCGTAATCGAGGAGAGTGCGACTAATATAATAGATGGATTTATCCCTACCTTTCTCATCACGGTGTGCCAACATGGCACCCAGAGCATGATCAAAGGCAGAGATGTAGAGATAGAAAGGATCCCCTCAAATGAAGGTGTGAGCTCATGTGGTGATAAAAGGTATTGCTTCAAATCATTGAAGTCCTTCTAAAATTGGCATCCCAATTGAATTGGGTGTCTTTGTGAAGGATATTATGGAAAGGTTAGCAATGATCTAAAATTTGTGAGGTGAAGTGATGATCGATTGAAGTTTTCCTTAAATACTACAAAGTTTCTTAATATTAGAAGAAGGGGGAATCATGAGGATGGATTTTATTTTGGTAGGGTCAACTTCAATTCCCTTGAGAATAATGATGAAGCCAAGGATTTTTCTAGTTAGCGCTCCGAACACACATTTGGTAGGATTAAGATGAAGGAAGAATTGGATTAGATGTACGAAGAGGGTTTTAAGGAAAGAAAGATGGTCCTATCAATGTTTAGGTCTGCCCAAGAGGTAATCGACGTAATCCTCCACATTTTTATGGATAAGATCACTAAATGTGTAGGTCATATTGTGCTTAATGGTGGCCCCATGTTTTTCAAACTGAAGGGAATGACATGATAGGAAAATGTTCCACAAGGGGTGATGAAATAAGTCTTATGTTGTTCTTTTTTCTCGATGAGAATTTGATTATAACAAGAAAAACATTGATTATAATAAGTAAACTAGCTGATCAAAGTTGGGAAGGGAAATTCATCTTTAGGGAAAGTGATATTTAAATCTTGAAAGTATATACATATGTGGAGATTTCCATAGGATTTGGAAATGGGACCCATTGCATATAGTTGATGGTATGGATGAAATTATCAGAAATAAGGTGTTACAACTCCTCTTTGATAAGGAGGGAAATGAGAGGGTGCATGAAATGAAGCTTCTACTTAACTAGCTAAGCTTTAGGAATGGAGGCAATATTATGGATGAAGATGGATGGATCGAGGTCTGGAATTTTGAGGTATGACCATGCAAAGGCCTAGATGTATTCGGAAAGAAAGGAAGATAAGGCTTCTAGCTCATGTGGGTCAAGAGATTGGCCAACCTTAAGAATGCGGGGATCTTACAAATTCCCTATGTTGATGTTGATAGTGGACTCATTGATAAGGGTGGATGTTTCAGGAGGTAAGGTCTTATGAATATAGGAATATTCTTCCCCATGTAGGAAAGGATGGAGTTAGATTTTAAAACTCTTTCTTCTAGCACCATGATAAGTTAGATTTGAAAATCCCTTTAATGGTAGAGATGAAATTTTGATAGAATACATACTAAAAAAATACTAAACATGTTCAAATATCTTCATAACATGAGATACCACCTAACGTACCTTCTTCCACATCATAAGATTCATCATGTATTGACTAAAATAGCAATGTATAGCCAATACTCTTCAAAATAGGGTCAAATATGTATAGAACAATCAACCATGAGGAACAAGGATGCCACCATTTTTAAATAGGAGTATAATTCTACACTCTGAGGGGTTTTTAAAGTTTTCATAAGTGAATTGATGACCAAAACTTCATTTCTTTCCTATCGCTTTAGGAAGGAGGTTTGGAGAGAGAAGAACATTGATAGTAAAATGAATAGAACTTTTTGTTCCTTAACCATTTATCCTCAAAAATTTTCAAAAGTTAGGTCTTGGAGTGATATTCAAAAATTACTCTTATGATTTATTTGAAGGAGGATGGATATTTTTTTAGTGATAAGAATATAGGTCATCATTTTATCCCTTCTCACTTTACTGTTTTGGTAAAATTTGAATATCTTCAACAATCCTCTTCAAAATTTGATGAAAGTTGACCCAAAGCACTACAACACCTCCTTATACATGATTCATGGATTTTTTTCTCAATTTTTATCTTATAAAAGCAATACCAATCTCATTTGTATATGCATTCACTACTAATTCTCAAAGGTAGTTTTAGTGAAAACTTGAAATCTACCTTCAAGGGCTAAATTATTCCCTGTAGTTGCTCATAAATTCTCTATTCCATGTTCCTAGGCTTATAATTTTCTTACTTATTCTTGTTCCAACTATAAATTGCAATATCTAACTCGATGATCACTCTAGAAGCTCTTACACATCCTTGAAAAACCATTTCAGACTTGTGAGACACCTAAGCGAAGCACATAAAACATCTTCGTACCTCCAATTGGCACCTACCTCACTAACCAATCATGTAACACCCTGGAACCATCCTTAATGTTTAAGAAGACCACTGTGAACTCAAAACCCATTGAGAAGACACTACCAATCAACCTTCATGCCCCTAACTAATCCTCACTTCACCAATCACACCTTTGTCATCAATACCACCTGACATCAATGACACACCAATGCACTAGGGTTCAACAATATCCCCTTTTTCATTGATGGAAAAAAACTCAGAAACCTTGATGGAAAACAAACACACCAACATCTTTAAATCATTCATACCTTGTTTCTAATAGCACTCTCTCCCCCTTTGACATCTATGAAAAAGTTTCATACATTCAATAACATAAACAACATGTAAGTACTCATTTACAAATCATAACCTTACCTCAGAAGCTCCTCCTTGGATTTGATTTTATACCTTTTTAAAATGGCTTGAAAATATGCATAGATTTCTTCACCAATCAACCTCAATGCTCCTATTACACTTATTTTCTTCAACCTTAGGCTATTCACTTCTTTGCCCATGTTTTTTTGGTCTTCACAACTTGTGCCTTGAACTAGTTAAAATAGATGCCTTGTGAAAATAATTTCATGTTACATATCCATGTTTATCTCTTGATTATTTGAGTGATGACTTCCTCTGGCTCATTAGAGTGTCAATTTCAACTTAATGTTCTCAAAAATATCCTTCATTTCTTCACATTTAGATTTCTTGACTGATTTAGGTCTTGGATCCCTAAGCCAGAAATTTAGTGCACTTTGGCCTAACTTTGGCCATCCAAAGAAGCTCAAAATTACATGAAATTATCTCTTTTTTCTCCCCGTGTTTGTACCATCTTCATTTTCCTAGTTATGCATGGTTTAGGCTTAATACCTTGTCCTTGAAACATGCAGATGAGTTCACATTTTTTCCTCTACCCCGAGTTGTCTTCTTAGTATTAATTTCTTCCTTTTTATGTGATAATACTCTCTTGGATGTTCACCTTTCTCTCCTTGTTAAGGAACTTTCTCAAAACATTTATCCTTCCCATCTATCTTCTTGATCAACTAGACTACTCAAGAAAGGACTAATCTGATCTCTTTCTCCTATATGATATCTCATCAACTTTGTATGTCTCTGCTTTATAATTATAAACACTCTACGACCTTTTGATGAAACATTTTTCAAACTTGCAAGCCCTACGATCCTTTTAGTATCCACATCTTAGGCTAATATGCATTGTAGTTCCTTTTTCATCTCATATATCAATGTAAAGTGATATTTTGATCTATCAACCTCAATCAATATAATAGCTTTTAAGCTCCTTGAATTTTAACATTAGAGTTAATCCACCTTTCAAGAGTTTTTGCATAATCTTCATGAATTTTGTCATGATTACTTCAACCTGATCTTGTTGACTCCATTGCATTGTATGTTCAACATCGAGATATTCATTTTCATTTTGACTCTCCTAACATTGTTAAAGGAATTCTAACAGCACTCGACTAGTCATCTACAAATATGACATATTGTACCTAGTCTCGCAATGTGTTCCTTGAATTTGGAAACTTCAATGTTCCTTCTCTATATTTTTCAAGTGCATACGTCTTCCATTCTCAGCTTTAGAGCATCCTATCATACCGTGACTGATGATATAGATAGATTGTATTAAACCTTTAAGCTTCTTGGGTTGAGGATGAGTATATCCATAACATTTTATTTTTCCATCTTGAGTATGACTGAAACCTATGTAACATCTCTTTCACTCAAAATTCTATGTAAGACATTTGGTTTTATTATTTGTGTGAGTCACCTTCAAATTTTTAGCTTATAAATAAGTCCATCCTTTGATAATTTTATTTTTAGATTGTTGTAGTTGAGCATTCAAATTCGATCACCTTTACAACATGGAACTTATGAATGGATAACTATCATACATGGCTTCACTTGGCTTCATCTTCATCATGGTAGACACTTTCAAAAAAATATGTTATTTCTTTTATCATCCCGATATCTAGAGGCTTGACTTGTGGTTGTGGATAGACATCGGTTGTATCTTATTGGGACTTATCATAACTTATATGGTTTTGATATTTTACAACACCTTTTCATAGTAGGAATATGAAAAACCTACTTTTTATCCTTTTATGATTAAAATATTGAACACAATGACTCAACTATATGGACACACAAAATTTTGTTATTTGTGAACACATAACATTTACTTACACACTCCCTCAAGCAAGGACATTTTCTCAAGACTCAATCAAACTCGTTATAGACTCTGTGATCACTTCCATGTAACACTTTTTGGGATGATTAGGATCATCTTCTATAAGGACCTTAGATCAAGATACTAGACAAATTTCAATAGATTTATACTCTTTTAAAGACCTCTCTTACATGAATAAAACCCGAGAATTATGACTCAACCATGACTCAATATTAGCAAAAGATAGAGGAAGATGAAATAAACCTTGAAACATATGACCACACTCTCTTTTCTTGAATACTCAAGAGAAACATTAAAAACCTTCGATAAAACACTGTAATTTAATGGAAGGATGAAAAAACTCCTTGAACTTGAGATGCCTTTTCAATATGATGAAGACTCCAATCAGCATCTACAGATGGGACCTTTCTTTCATAAACATACTTTGGACAATTCACTCAAAGCATCATCATAGAGAGAACTTTCATTGGCATGTTGATAGACTAATGAGGATTAGAACTTACTTGTTTTAGTGTATACATGCCTTTTATAATGCTAGATAAGGAACATAATCTTGTGATATCACCTCAAAACAAGATATATGATGTTGTACAAAAAGACAAAAATTCATACAATCACTTTGTCAAGATTTTTCCAATTCAAATGTATCTCTTCTATATATTAGAGGGTTATTTACATGCCTAAAATGTATCAAACTTTATCATTTATTCAAATGTATCAGGAATCGATTCTAAACTCATCAAGCCATGTTTAACATCTCAAAACACTATTAGTTTGATCCCCAAAAATGAATTTAAAACAATCAAAATACAACACTTCTCTCTTTTACCAAAATCGTTATATGTGTTCCCTTTAAGACATTACATTTTGGATCATCAAGGTTTGGAAATTATAAAAAAACCCACAAGGATATTTCCTCTCCTTCCAAGTCCCTTTACCATGCTCATAATGCATGCAAATTTTCAAAACTTAACTCACAAAACTATTCTTAGAATCACTCATTCTTCATTTCACTTACTCTTAAGCTCACTAACCCTGGTCAAGAAACTATCAATCATATATTCACTTCTATGAGGTTAAAAACATAATTAATACCTTTTTAGGCACCCATTAGATCTTTCTAGGTGTGTATAAAATTTTAGTGGCAAACTCTAAGTACATATACAACTTCCTTCGGAAAAGACCCTTCTAGACTAGGTCTTCAACTGTGTCTAACTGTTCTTGTATCTACTTTCATTAATATATTATAATTCCACACTTGGAAACTAAAAATTCCTTTTATACCATAAAATTTATCTCCTAAGATCACCTCTACCAAATTTTAGGCTTCCACTCTTTGGTTTGGATCATTAAACTGTCATCCCTAGCTTTGTTCCTCCTTATATCCTAAAGACCAATCTGATTACTATTATGTACTAAAAGTTCTCGAAACTAATTGATCCCTGAAACTTCATGAGAATGGATTAGGGAATCCTCATGAATACAACTTACAAATTTGGGTGCTAAGTATAAGTCTCAATCACTACTTTCCTCTTTTAATACCAAACCCTACTCCCAAATAATCTTCTACATGCATGTAGGTTTCTTGGTAACTATGATGAAAATAATTATTGTGTAACCCCTCAAACAATTTCAAAATCTCCTAATAATCAGTGGGATATAATATTGAAAGATTCAAACCATCTCTTCCTCATATAAACCCTCCATTCAGATGACAAAGTTGTCTTTAGTGTTATCAATTAGCATCTACATGTATGAGTCTAGATCTGTCATGAATATTTTGATATGGAAAGATCATCAGAACTCAAAACTTTGGATTTACCTTTAGAATATTCCTATGATTATATCTTATAAGTTATAGTTATTAAATTCTTATAAAAATTAAGAAAACTCAATTGTTCCCTAAACCCTAACGAGGATTTTGTCTCAGGCCGAGGAAGTGCTAAATTATTATAGAATGAATTTTACTTACTTTCTTCATTTGGAACTTTTTGCAATTCTCTAGCATAACCTTCCTTACCCTTCCTCCTTACCAGATTGTGTGATAGACTCGGACTTGAAGTATAGTCTCAAACTTATCTTGAATAGTGTTTTCTTCCTATCACAGTTTGCACAAAGAAAGTGATCTCCTTATCACTTTTGATCATTGTTGATATAAAATTCTCTCATCAACACTCACTAACTCTTATAAAAAGTTTTAATCATATATACACAAATATCACTCTTCACAAATATTTATATCTTGAACATTAATGATCTCCTCCCCGTCATGCACAGTTTTAGCAATGAAAAAAATCTTGTATCTACACAAAAATCGTGAAACCTCCTCAAAATAAATGCAATCACCTAATGTAAACCTCTTGCTAGTTGAAATTTCCCGTATAATTATCATTCATAGGTATCTTAACTCTTAAAAAGCACCAACTAGGAAGCATCAACACAAATTAGTGCATACACAAGTATTTTTCTTCTAAAACTTATTAGAGCTCTCTTTCCTTTGAATGACCATCTAGATGATGGCTTCAAAAATGGTTACAAAGGCTTTAAATATTCCTTCATTCACCTTTTAACTACTTTTTGTCCTTTATACCCTTCCATTTTCTCATTTTGTGTTACATTACATCATTAAATGCTTCTACCTAGTCTAAAACCTAGGATTTTGAGAACTAGGTCACACTTTTGGTCTTATTAGGATCTTTAGACCTCATTATGGTTTCCATCATCACATTACATGTATGAAGGCTCCAAGAACTCACTAAAACAACTATTACAATACAAAATTTCCTTCAAGATTTCAATTTGGCATTTTGGAGGGAAATGTCCAAATTTGAATTTGTAAAGGCCTTATTCAAACTTAGCTTACCTAAACAACTCTAGAAGACTCTTGAGACTTGACAACACACCTAAGAAGCCAAAATTGATGATATTAACCTATATACATGCTACGAAGTTGATGCTCCTGCATCATACTCCCAAAGTAAAGAAAAGCTTCCCCATACTTGTTCTTGATCTCTTGTTCTCCTTCTTTCTTTCTTTATTTCTAGTTGAAGAGGATCCCTTGAGAATGTTATTTCACTGAATACCAAATCTTCTCCACCCTTACTAACTACCTTTTACCTTCTATAGATGGGTTCTTCCTTAAAATTCTCAATTTCTTGATCAAACTATTACTTATAGGATTATACATAGTTTCTTGTGTCTCAAATATGAGCATATACCTCAAATTTATGGATAAGTATGTTGTAAATTCATCAATCATGGTTGTTAAACTGATAATTTCACCTTCGTGTTGTCTTTTTTGAATCATTTCTCCCTTTTAAACTATTTTGTCTTGATCCTCTTCTATGATTTGTGTATCATTTCCTTCTAAAACTGTTTTAGTATCCTCCTCTTGACTGATTTCTTCATGCTCAATGCTTAATAGCTCCTTTCATTTGTCATACTCTGAAATTTTTAATTTTTCATTCATTTTAATTGTTACGATGAGCTCTTCTATTTCACTATCTCTCATGAGATCTACAAAGTCTTTAATGCCTTCACTTGCTTTTGCCTTTCCCATTCTAAATTTACCATGTTGCTCACCAATTGTTCTTCACCTTCATTCCTTTCACTTGTACCTACAAAACCAATGCTCAAAGCAGTGTTAGAATAAAAACAAGAGGCTTACATGCCTCATTCACCTTCTTTATATTCTTCTTTTCTTCTCTTTTACCCATGAATCCCTCACATAGCATTTTCACTCCACTTTCCTTCATCTTTCTTTACTGATCACCTCTCTCATCTTCATCAACTAATTTCTTTCTCACTAGACCTCTTTGTTAGTTCTATGAGCACTCTAGTATGTACTTCTCTACTCTCTTTTTCATCTCTTTCATGTTTCTCTCTCTCACCTTCATCATTTACCTATTCTTGTACTAAAACCATCTCAATATAGCTCTCAAAACCTTTTTTCAAATATGAATTATGAGGCTTAATAGCATTGCAGAGTATCCTTTCACATGCTTCTTTAGTCCCTATTAAAAAATACTGGTTGCCATCATCATCACTATCCCCGCTTGTTCTTCTTTCTCTCCTTTGATAGGTAGAAGAGTGTAGATAATTCCATTTTCTAAAATGGTATAAGTATTCTTATTTCCAATATGAACTACTTTCCTGTCATATTGTCATGGTCTACCTAAAAATATGACAAACATCCATAGGGACTAAATCACATAAAACTTTGTCCTTATACCTACCAATTTGAAACTCAACTTGACATTGTTCCCTAACCAAGATATGATGACCTTTCTACATCCATGATATCTGATAGGGGTTAGGGTGCATAGTAGTCTTCAGTCCTAGTTTCTCTACCATCTCAAATGAAACAATATTTTCAATACTTCCACTATCAATAATCACTTTACAAACTTTTCCTTTAGTCTTACATGCAGTTCTAAATAAACACCTTCTTTGAGTTATCTCATTCACTTCCTTACTTGGTTTCAAAAGAACTCTTCTACACAATAATTACTTACATTTATCTTGTACAATCTAATCAAGAGCACTATTATCCTTTCTCATCCATAAATTCACTTCATTACACTCATATGCCTTATTCCCTGCATAACTCTGACACTTGTATCATCTTCCTTCAAATTACACCGGCCTATTTTCTTCATTCCTTTTTCATATATCTCATCTCTATAATCATCTTCCTCTGAGTCTCTTCCATGCTCTCTAATCTTCCCATCACAATCTCCATCATTCTTTCCATTCTTGTTTCCCAAAATGATTGCTCCATCTCTCTTACTTGTACCATTTTGTCTTCTCTACCTAGAATCACTGTTAAAAAATATATTTTTCTTTTCAAGAATCATAAACCTGCTCTAATACCAGATGATGTAGTCAAAAAATACAAACATTCATACAATCACTTTTTCAATAGTTTTCCAATTCGACTATATCTCTTCTCTGCATTGGAGGGTCATTTACATGCCTAAAATGGCTTCAAAATTGCTCATTTGTTCAAATGTATCAAGATTGGATTCTAAAATCATCGAGACATGTTCAAAATCTCAAATCACTATTAGTTTTATCCCCAAAAATTAATTCAAAATAATCAAAATACAACACTTCTCTCTTTTACCAAAACTATCCTTTGGGTTCCCCTTAACACATTCCATTTTAGATCATCAAGGTTTATAAATTATAAAAAAACCCCACAAGGATCTTTCCTCTCATCCCAAGTCCTTTTACCATTCTCATAATTCATGCCAATTTTCAAAACTTAACTCACAAAACTATTATTGGAATCACTAATTCTTCATTTCACTTACTCTTAAGCTCTCTAATCGTGGGTCAAGAAATTTTCAATCATATATTCACTTTTGGGAGGCTCCAAAACATAATTCCTAACTTTTTACGAACCCATTAGGTATTTCTAGATGTGCATAAAATTTTAGTGGCAAACTCTAAGTACAGTATACAACTTCCTTTGGAAAAGACCCTTCTAGGCTAGGTCTTCAACTACGTCTAATTGTTCTTGTATCTATTATCATTAATATATTCTCATTCCACCATTAGAAACTAAAAATTCCTTTTGAATCCAAAAAGTGTATCTCCCAAGATCACATCTAAAAAAATGCATGCTTACACTCTTTGGTTTGGATCATTAAACCGCCAACCCTAGGTTCGTTTCTCCATGTATCATACTCTGAGACAATCTGATTTATCCTCGCAACTTCATGAGAATGGATAAGGAAGTCTCATGAATAAAAATTACAAATCTGGTTGCTATATCTAAGTCTCAATCACTACTTTCCTCTTTGAATACCAAACCCTACTCCTAAATACTCTTCTACAGGATTGTAGGTTTCTTATTAATCGTGATGGAAATACTTATTTTTCAACCACTCAAAATTTTTCAAAAGCTCATAATAATCACCGGGATGTAATATTGGAATACTCAAACCATATCTTCCTGATATAAGCCCTCCATCTAGATGACAAATTTGTCTTTAGTGTTCTCAATGAGCATCTATGGTCTCATCAGCATTGTCACAAATATTTTCATATGGAAAGATCCTCATAACTAAAAACTTTGGATCTACCTTCATCATATGCCTCCAATTATATCTTACAAGTTTTAGTTATTAATTTATAGAAATAAAAAAAATCAATTGTTCACTAAACCCTAATAAGTGTTTTGCTCTCGTGTCGAGGAAGTACTAAATTATTATAGAAGGAATTTTACTTACTTTCTTCATTTATAACTTGTCTCACTAGTCTAGCATAACCTTCCTTACCAAGAATGTGTGATAAGACTCGGATTTGAAGAATAGTCTCAAACTTCTCTTAAATAGTGTTCTCTCGACATGTCATAGTTTGCATAAAGAAGTGATTTCCTTCTCACTTTTTGATCATTTTTGATATAAATGTTCTCATGATATCACAAACTCTTCTAACAAGGCTCAATCATCTATACACAAATCTCACTCTTCACAAATCTTTATATCTTGACCCTTAATGGTCTCCTCCATGTCATGCACAGTTTTAGCAATGAAAGAAATCTTGTATCCACACAAAATCATGAAACCTCCTCAAAATCAATGCAATAACCTAATGTAAACCTCTTACCAATTGAAATCACCCATATAATTATCATGCATAGGCATCTTGACACTTAGAAAGCACCAACTAGTAAGCATCAACACAAATTAGTGCATACACAAGTATTTTTCTTCTACAACTTGTCGGGCTCTCTTTCCTTTGAATGACCATCCAAATGATGGCTTCAAAAATGGTTACAAAGGCTTTAAATATGCCTTAATTCACCTTATAACTTCTTCTAGTTCTTTATAACCTTTCATTTTCTCATTTTGTGTTACATTACATCATTAAATGCTTATACCTAGTCCAAAACCAAGGATTTTGAGAACTAGGTCACACTTTTGGTCTTATTAGGATATGTATACCTCATTATGAATTTCATCATCACATGACATGTATGAAGGCTCCAAGAACTCACTGAAACAACTATTACAATACAAAATTGCCTTCAAGATTTTAATATTGGAATTTTTGAGGGAAATTTCCAAATTTGAATTTGTAAAGGCCTTATTCTACCTTAGACTACCTAAACAACTCTAGAATAATCTTGAGACTTGAAAACACACCTAAGAAGCCAAAACTGATAATATTAACCTATATACATGTTAGGAAGTTTATGTTCTTACATCATACTCCCAGAGGAAAGAAAAGCTTCCCCATACTTGTGCTTCCTCTCTTGTTCTCTTTCTTTATTTCTCTGTTTCCAATTGAATAGGATCCCTTGAGAATGTTATTTCAATGAATACCAACTCTACTTCATCCTTACCAACTTCCTTTTACCATTCATGGATTGCTTCTTCCTTAAAATTCTTAATTTCTTGATCAAACTATTACTTTTAGGACTATACATAGTTTCTTGTGTCTCAAGTTTGATCATATAGCTCTGATTTATGGATAATTATGTTGTACCTTCATTGGTCATGGATATTAAACTAAAAATTTCACCTTCTTGTTATATTTTTGAATCATTTCTCCCTTTTCAATTGTTTTTCTTAATCTTCTTCTATGATTTGTATATCATTGCCTTCTAGAACTATTTCGGCTTCCTCCTTTTGACTGATTTCTTCATGCTCAATGCATGATTTCTCCTTTCTTTTTCATACTCTAAAATTTGTATTTTTTTCATTCATCTTAATCAAATGATTTCTCTCTCACCTTCATCATTTACCTCTTCTTATACTAAAACCATATCAATATCTCTATCGAAACCTTTGTTCAAATCTGAATTTTGAGGTTTAACGGCATTACATATTATCCTTTCACATGCTTCTTTAATCCCTATCAAAAATTCTTGTATGCCATCATCATCACTATCCCTTCTTGTGCTTCTTTTTCTCTTTTGATAGGTAGAAGATTTAGCTCACTCCATCATCTTAGATGGTATAAGTATTCTTCTTGCCATTATGAATTGCTTGCCTATCATAGTTCCATGGTCTTCCTAACAATATATGACAAACATACATAGGGACTAAATCACATGAAAAAATTTCCCTTATACCTACCAATTTGAAACTCAACTTGACATTGTTCCCTAACCAAGATATGATGTCCTTTTTGCATCCATGATATCTGATAGGGGTTAGGGTGCATAGTAGTTTTCAATCCTAGTTTCTCTACCATCTCAAATGAAACAAAAAATTTAGTACTTCCACTATCAATAGTCACTTTACAAATTTTCTTGTAGTCTATATATCTATGAGATGCAACATGTATGTCTATCACTTTACAAAAATTTTATGATAGACATACATGTTGCATCTCATACACCTTCTCTAACACAACTTGAGGTAGAGATTCGTCATCACCTATACTAGATGTGTATTCCTTGTCCTTGGATTTATCATCACTTATTGATGTCTTATTTGTATTAGACTCTCCCATGATTGTCATTGATTGTTCTATCTCATCATCATTTTTCCATGTTATTTTCTTGTCATTCTTTTCCTCTTCAACTCTTGAGTTTTCTTCCTTGACCTTGTATATCCATTTTACCTCCTTCTTTCTAGAGGTTGTTTTAGGCATAGCTGACTTTGACTCATTTCTAGGATTGGTCTTCATGTTGGAAAATTTCTTAACTTTTCATTTGAAAGTATGATGCATATTTTTGTACTTAGATTGTTTATTGTGACAACAATGCTTTGCAAAATGCCAAAAATCATGAAAATTATAAAGACATAACTCTACTCTTGCCTCGACTTGGTGTGGATTCTCATTCCAACTTTGATTGGAAGCATAGTGTCCAAAAAAATTTTAATTGTATCACACTACCATGTGCATTCCTATTGAGTATATTTAACTCTTCTTCATGTTTAAGGTAGGTATATTCCTTTTGCTTTATATATTTTGACACATTCTCAATAAATGACTCCATATCCTTGAGTGTTCTGCCATGGTCATATTCTATGAGCTTCATCGAATCGATTTTCATAATCAAGGAGATTACAACTAATATAATATACATCTTATTCCCTACCTTTCTCATCGTGGTGTGCCAACATGGCACCTAGAGCATGATTGGAGGTAGAGATGTAGAGATAGAAAGGTTCCCCTCACATGGAGGTGTGAACATAGGCGGTGATAAAAGGTATTTATTTAGATCATCAAATGCTTTCTGAAAATCGGTATCCCAATTGCATTAGGTGTATTTTTGAAGGAGATGATGGAAAGGCTAGAAGCAATTAGAAAGTTGCAAGGTGAAGAGACAGATGATTGAGTCTTCCTTAAAGATTACAAAGTTTCTTAAGATTATAAGGAGAGGCCATCTCAAGGATGGATTTGATTTTGGTAGGGTCAACTTCAATTCCCCTGATAGAAATGATGAATCTAAGGATTTTTCTAGTTAAAACTCTAAAAACACACTTGGCCGATTAAGATGAAGGAAGAATTGGGTAAGACATGTGAATAGGGTTTTAAGGAAATAGTTATGGTCCTGTCAATGTTTAGATTTACCTGAGAGCTCATCAACGTAATCCTCTACGATTTTATGGATAAGATCATGGAATATGTAGGTCATAGTGCACTAATAGGTGTCCCCACATTTTTAAAACCAAAGGGAATGACATGATAGGAAAATGTTCCCAAGGGGTGATGAAGGAAGTCTTATGTTGGTGTTCGGTTTAATGTGAATCTAATTATAACGAGAAAAAACATCCATAAGTGAGAGCATTTCATGGATGGTTGTTAAGTCGAGTAGCTAAATGATGTTAGGAAGGGAAAATTCATCTTTAGTGAAAATGATATTTAAATCTTGAAATTATGTCTAGATGCAGAGCTTTATAGATAATTTAGAAATGGGTATGATGTTCAAATCCCATTGTGGATATTTGATGGTTTGGATGAAATTAACGGAAAGAAGGTGATGTAACTCCTCTTTCACAAGGAGGTAAATGTGAGGGTGTATGCAACAAAGCTTCTTATTAATCTGGATCAATGTCGGGAATAGTGAAGATATTATGGATGATGATGGATGGATCGACACCTGACATGTTAGTGTAAAACCATGCGAGGGCCTATAAGTATTTAGAAATAAAGGAAGTGAAGTATTTTAGCTCTTATGGGTCAAGGATTGGCCAAACCTTAAGATGCAGGGCTCTTGTAGAGTCCATGTGTTAATGTCGATAGTGGACTCATTGAGAAGGGTGGATGTGTCATGAGGTAAGGTATTATGAAGATAGGAATTTTTATCCTCCAAGTAGGAAAGGATGGATTTGTCATCACTAAACTAGAGAAATTTGATGGTAGGTGAATCCTCTCTACCATTTCGTGGAAATAAGAGGAAGCGGCCTAGTTATAACCCTAACTGCGGTAAGTGACCGGTCCCAGAGTGATAGTGGAGGCTAAAAAAGCTATAGGGAAGGAAATGGTGTCATCCATGTCCATGGCATCATTAGATGGAGGAGTATATGATGAATCGATGTGCATGGGATATGTAGGAGAAGGTTACATAAGGGTATCATAGGTTTATTCCTTGAAACCCATCCCAAATGTTTCATGAGGCTCGTGTGACTATTTAATGATAATATCATGCATACCTTGTTCATAACATCGTAGACCAAATCTCTTCCACATGCAAAGTAGTAGGGATAGGTCTAGGAAAATGATCTGTTATAGAGGAAATTGAATCCATTGGTGTATGGTTTGGTATGAGGTTGATTATCGATATGAGAGGAAGGGCAATTGATGCTTATGATAGATGAGATTGATTTTAAGATGAGGCGAGTCATAAGGAAATGATATCCTTGACATTTGATTGATACATGGGTGTTTTATCAGGTCTACCAAGTCAATTGAGGGAGGGAAGATAATTGAGAGAGAGGAGCCGATACTCCCCAGAGATAGATGTTACATCACATTGTCAAGAGATTCATCATTAGCTAATTCAGATGTAGGTACAGAAGAATGGCAAATGCTTTGGAGGATGATTATTTCTTTGGAATGAGCACATCATTTGGTCAATAAGTCATGTGAAATTCTTTGGAGGTAGCAAGGTTGGTGGGGAGAGTATGGATATTTACCTCATGTTCATATTTGATGCATTAATGGAGGGTGGATGGGACACAATGCATGACACAAATCCAAGGTTGTCTAATAAATACATTGTATTGAAACTCCCCTTCAATGATATAGATGACTTCATGGAGGATTTTGTCACCGACGTGGATGGGAAGGATAATTGTGCCCAAAGTAGAGGAAATAACATCATTAAAGGCATGGATGTTGGAAGCATAATGGACTAAGAGGGGGAGTGAATCAGTCCTAAAATGATTTTTACTTCAATTACCAAACCATTCATTCATCAATTAGATTGTTAATTTGATATCCATAACCATGTGTGTTTATTAAGATATACAACATCAATCACAAGAGAAAGAAACAAAATACTCAATACAAGAACACCATATTTAAGTGGGAAACCCTCATAGGAAAGAAAACTCACTCAAACTCTACTTATATTACAAAAATTAAAGATGTTTAGTGAAGCAAACAATTCAAAAGGAGCACTTACCCTGATTTAGTGAGGCACTAACCCCACAAGGATCACCAAGCCCTATTTTATTAGAGTGTCAACCCTACAAGGAGTACCAACCCCTAATTAATTATATCACCAACCCTACAAGGAGTATCAACCCCTAATTTAGTAGAGCTCCAACCCTACAAGGAGCACCAACCCCTAATTTCATAAAGCACCAATTCCAAAATAAGGCTAAAACTCCCTAGGATGACCAAGAACTAACTCAAAAACATATATATGTTTTATCTCTAATTTTTCTATAGCTACAACTGATGGAGATCACAATTTTAGCTCACAAACCCTAGGTCTTCAACTTACACAATATTCTTCCTTCTCAACTTGTATTTCCTCCGATATCTTACACACATGATTTCAATCATTCCTTAACCTGTCATGCATCTGATCATATTTCAAATTCTTCCCTCATACCTACAATTAACTCTCCTCTAGGTCACACTATTCCCCCATGTAAGACTATCTCACAAATTGACCTCAAACTTCACTTTTATATGCTCTTCTTCTCTCCAAACCAAAGGAGGTAGGTCCCTCACACTTATTTTGACCCATACATATCTATAAAATTAATTTAAATTATTACAATAACTACATATGACCCAAATAGGTCGTCCTAGCTAAAACCATCATTTCATGTGCCAAAAATGGCCCCATAGGCACATTCTTTAAAATGTCCTTACATCAAATGTATAATTTTTTATGACACAAAACCCCTTACATATGAATTAAATATCATAAAAAATTCATACATGGTCTCACATTTGATCAACCAATAAAAATTTTTCATTTCTTGGGCCAGCCCCTTTACAAATCTCAAAATAGTTGTTTCGTGCACTCTTTAGCACCCTAGGAAATTCATAATGCTACCAAATGACTTTTACTGAACCAAAACATGTAATGTGACCACTAAATTAAAATTTTAGAACTTGTAAACACTTCTAAGAAATTTATAAGTCATGAAACATCCATCTCTTCAATCCACACTACATTTGCATTCACCGAGATCAACTGCTAAAAACATTGTTTCCAAAGGTTAGCTAAGAAAATAATTTATACATACATTTAATACCTACAAGTTTATTAATTAGATGAAAAATTAATCCTCTTAAATTTTTCAGGTTATAGGAAGCATTTCCCAATCCATATCATGCTTCAAACAACATCAAACTTGCACCATAACACATGTTGTCTTTAACTGCCAAAACTCTTCCTATCTAAATAATGACCTGGAAACCATATCAAATGACCTAATCATGAGAAAAAAATCATATCAATATAAATCTCTCTGAATCCTATGTCCAACACAACTTTAATCACTTTCAAACTCCACATGTAGCGCAAGTTATGCTCATTTTACTGGACCCTGCTATTTGAAACCCCAAAACTATCCTTTGACTAGTCAACCTGTATGGACCTCAAAACACCATGTACCTACATGAACATGTTGTGAAAAATCCATTTACATCAATAAAAACTCCCAAACATCATGCACCATCACCTTTTCATGCTACTCCTTGGACAACCTTTACCTAAAACCTTCTTCTTCAAATCTCGTTATTTTTAGGTGGGTCCCACATATGACCAAAAGCTATATCCTACATTTCAGGAAATATGAAAAAGTAATCTACAACATCCAATCATCAATTTTATAAAAGGAATCATAACAGGATCAAGTATACTCACTTTTCTACAAGTTGTTCCTAGTTAGGGTTTATTTAGGGTTTCAAAGGTTTCAAACCACTTTGTCTTATTAACAATCATTCATAAAAATGTGACGATTAAACCACATAATTAATTTTTTAAAATATTAATAACTTACCATATAATATATGCCAAATATTTCAAGTCCCCATGCAAATCACATACATCACAACAAGTGAGAAGATCAAGTTTTACTTGAAAACACACCGTAAATTACTTGTTTTCACAAAACTTGCATATCTTCAACATGATGACCTAAAACTTAGCACGAAGCACCATAAAAACATCCTATAATTGTCTTTACTCACCATCCATCCCAAATATATCTCAAACTCTCCATCCAATCTCATTTACACATGCTAAACTGCATGTTCTCAACCATTGCTTCCCAATGACCTCATAAAAGCATTGAATCATTGAAATCAGACCTGAAACTCACCATACACCTCGGGTAGACTATCAAGAAATTTTTCCCATACTTCACTATGATTGATTAGGCTTGAATATCACATCTCTACCTCATTCTCGCATGCTCTAGGATAGAAATAAGCTTGGAATGACCTAACTCGACACTCGAATTGACCTTCACGACTCAATGGACTCCATAAGAACTCATGACACATCATATGTACCATTTTTTACCTTATCAAACACTCTAACCAGATCAAGAAATCTTATACCATGATTTTTCCTAGCAAACCAAACACTAAGACCTCTTAAAACACTCCCTAGAACACTCCAAATCTTGACACTACCAATCAAATTTCATGTTTGAAATCTTATTAAATCCCGATAGGGACTCATACCATGCCATGACATCCTTTTCCATCAATGGGAGTTCACATAAATGACAAAAAAACCATACAATAGCCAACAATCTCTCCTTTTGTCATTGATGGCAACCATCATTTAGAAACATTGATGGCAACTAACAAGACAAACACCTACAAGACCTCAATACCATGTTTTTGAGCTTCTCTCCCCATTTTCCATATATTAAAAAGGCTAAAATGACTCCTAGCCATGAAAAATGACAACATAGGATAATGCAAAATGAAAACAATGTACAAGATGACATACTTAACACAAAAGCTCCCCCTGGGATTGAATTCTCTCTCCTTTGACTCTAACAACAAAAAATAAACCTCTGGACCTCGTGAGGGACACAAAAATTCTACCCTAAGCAAGTACATATCCTATTATCCTTCATTCAAGCTTCACATCACCTCTTATGTCTATTCAATTCTCAAGAACCCCAATTTTTCTTTCAAGTCTAACATGCCATATTATAGGAGAATTATCCCTAAACCTCTTATTCAAGGTGAAAAGTGAAAAACTTCATCATGCTTTAGAACTCTACATACCTCATAAAAATTTATTTCTTCACTCCCCGGGCCTATACTATCATATTCAATTGAAAGATGCATAATTTAAAAAATTTACCTTGTTTTCTAGTCATAAGAACAACTCAAACACTTTGACCCATCCTTGAAGCATTATCTAAGTGTTTTCAACCATATTACATCTTATTACACTTGTTTGAGTTAGAATCTTACCTTTAGAATTTACCAATCCCCCATCATACCATTTTTCCATCATTTGATAGTTCATTAAGCTCAAGAAAGGGCTCCCCCTACCTATAGGTCCTCTGTCAAACCTTTAACATGTCATTTCACACTCACAGTCTAGATCTTACTAGTACCCAATCTCCTTTATGATCATCAATTCACTGCTTGGAATAACTATCATAGATTGGATATAGTATTTCGAAACATTGATACCTTTATTTGTGATGTCTTAAGGCCTATGAGACACCATATAGTACACAAACATTATGGAATACATTATGTCCTTTTGTACTGACACCTCTAATTAGGTCTTAGATCGATAAAACAACTTTTAATGCACATTGTAAGATCTATTTAAGAATTTGGGATCATGTCACTTAGAAATATCTTAGATTTTTCTTATCTTAATAACACTATGATGTCAAAATAAACTCCTTATTAACCTTTCATACCTTGAATATACCTATACCTTTACAATTTTCACGCCTTTACTTCCTAAATCAGGTTATACAAACTTAAACTCTTCCTCTTGGATGCAAAAACACACACCTCCCGCCTTGATACCTGTAGTAGTTCACTCTTCTCGGATCATTCAAGAATTCATTCACATATTCTTTAGAGTATTCACTAAGTTTCAATTCAACATAGTTGTCTACTTACAAAATAACTATCATTCTTCCACCATCAAGAGCTTAGGTGACTCACAAAAGCATGTAATATACCTTAACACGAAGATATGTGTCATTGCTTGCCTTGTACTATATGTCACCCGATTCTCACAAACTTGGTCTCGTAGAATGTACATTTTCTTGGTATAGGATCATAACTTCTAAAAATCATGAGACTAACTCTTGTCACAGATCTCTCAAGTCATTATTATACCTTTCTATACACTCGAGTTCATGTCTTCATAGTCTCTTACATATAATTATAACATAAGAACACACTACAATCCTATTTAATAATAATTTTTACTTGTTCCCTTGAAGACACAGACCCTACACACAATCTACCTTAGAGAAAGTAACACTTTAGCTACTCAACTATTATGGTTTCAAAAGTTAAGAACCCTCCACCTATGTATTCATTTTTGGACATGAATCGAGTTCACAAAAACCTTGAAATTTACCTTAGCACACTAATTATAGTCTTAAGAACTCTTTCCTGACCTTGATCCCATATTTTTAAGGATTTCACTTCAAATATTGAATTGAGGCATCCATTGTCATCTTCTCAGACTTATTTGGACTAAAATGATTGTTCCTGGCTATAAAACCAATGCTAATAGACCTTCTACAAGCCCGGATTCTCTGTCAACAAAATGATCATATGACAATTTTCTCCATGACTCGCCTCCGAGTAACTTGATCATTCAATATCTTGTACCTTTCCTTCATTATATATTTGTAGACCTTCCATTTTTCAAACTCAACAAACACATTCTAGAGATCCTTAGACAACCTCAATGTTGTTAGGTTGTACCCTCTTACTTAGATCTTTGTCTTGGCTCGTAGATATTGTTATGCCTATGGGTTCCTTTTTAGCTAACCCATGTTTCTTGATAGTGACCACATTACAATCCTCAAACCCTAACATGAAACATCAATACCTTCTTTAGACCCCTAGGTCACTTGAAGTAAGCACTTGCTCACTTTCATGCCCTATAACCACATTTAACTAACTCAAGGTACAAATCTTCATAGATGACTATACTGAGCTAATGAAACAAGATATCACTCCTAAGAATCATTGAAGATGAAAATGTGAATCCAAAACCTTGTACACATTCATGATGACCTCCTTGAACACTATATATAGATCAAATACTTTGGATCAACTAAAGATCACACCATGTCTCAAACCATTCTCTTAAGTGCATTCAAGCTTTCCTTGAATCTGTAACCCTCATCTAGAGGTTAGAGATCATTTTAATTCCATACCTCTGATCATTCACCTAATTTTGTTTCCTTACCATTTTCAATTCATTAACATTATGCTCCTTTGACCTACTACTAACTTGTATGTCAACATTTTTCTAGGAGAGACCTCATATTGTGGTTCATGCCCAGATTTTCTTTGTAAAAATATAATTAATTACATTCATAATAAGCTTTTACCTTTCATTATTTTAAGAAATCCACTTCCATTCCCTTGATGAGTTGATATGCTCTTCTAGCACTTAATGCCCTTAATTTGAACATAGGCTACTTGAAGACAGACCATAACAATTTTTTGTCATATCAACTAGACCTCATCATCTTATGACTAAGGATGCAACCCTTCAACCTAGTCTCGATTATAGATTTACCTTGAAGTGCATTGTTTCAAGATTTCACAGTCCTAACACTTTACAAAAACTTGATTCTTCAACCTTTAGCTTTACTTTTATGAAGCTATTGAGCTCATAGTTCTTATAAAATGCTTAGGACCACTCCTAACTTATAGCTTATTAACCTCTATCATCTTTATCTTGAGTTTATACTTCGAATCAGACCATGATGTCTTAGACTCTTTGAGTATATTTATCTCACCTTTGATGAATTTATGGCCTCCTTCAACCTAATATCACCTCTCATTCCACTAGAGTGTTCACTTGGACCTTCTTACAAGAAACCTTACAATAGTTACTATCATTGAAACAACATCACAACCCTTAAATAACCATACTTTAAGTTCGACAAGAGTCCCAATGTACTTCTATCTTTAGCATGCCATCTTAACCTTCACATAGATTAGCTTTGATGAACACTTGAATTTTATAGATCATCCAATACTTTCTTGAATCAAACCTTATGTTTTTGACCTCTGAAACTTGCATGCATATTCAACACAGAGACAAAATCACACTCAAATTTACTAAAAAGACTTACATTCTTAGGACCTTTCATACCATAACTATCTTGGGCATTAGGAAACAAGATTCATTTGAATCCATGAAACTCACTCATGCTACATAGGTGACTCAAAAATTATTGTACAATGATGCTCTTAATGACCTTATATACTTAATACTCATTTTGGCAGGGCACGACTCCTCTTGAACTCATATTCAAGGCTAAATATACTTGACTCATAATATTGATACCTATCTTCACCTATAGCTACACCATACTTTGTGTACATATCACTGAGTACTATTTTTTCATACATGTATTCATTCATATGATAGAAACTTATTCAACCTAATACCTTAATTTGAACATAATGGTCATGACTGAAAATTTTACCACCATGACTCATACACAATATAGAATCAGACCCTTCATACTCTTTCTTACTCTAAGATGTGGAACAATGTTTGACAATAAATTCAATGGAACCTAAATGAATGAATTGTAGATAAACCAAATATTTTAACATAAAAACTTGATACACGACCTAAAACTTGTTTTAATCTTGAAAATACTATGATGGTAAGGACATACTTTTAACTTAGCTCCACATTTTTAATGAAAAGAAGAGTATGAATGAAAAATTCTGATCTTCTAGCTCATGGACACTTATGTTAGTCTAAATAGGATTTGTAACATGCATCATCTTTCTCCACTTATCAACTGACATGTGATATTTTTTCTTGAACATGAAGGAGTACTCAAAGAATGTGTAAACAATATTTGCTAGATGTAATGATATATCATTTACAAGCTCCTTACTTAAGAGTGGAAAGCCTTTCTTGACTACAAACATGACAAATAGCCTTACACTTGAAATGCTGACACTTGCAGACCTATCATCTTCACTCATCTTTTTATAACCATATTGATTTCCCTCTTATGAAAAGATATCTCTTCTTCAAGATAATCTTGAGTTAATTCATAGCTAGTCACCAAGGATAAGTATTCAAAACATGTTCCTTTTTCTTCTAGGTTATCATCATCACTCTCATCCTTTTGTCTATGATTACAAGTATCAATCATACCATCAAGATCAATACCTTAGACATATTCAACATCACCATCCTCATCTTTAGGTCTACTTGAAACAAAATAAGCTTCTAGATTATCTTCTTCATCCTCACCATTAGGACAACCTACTTCAAAATCATTGTATAGGGATGATTTGACACCCTCATCAGTCACCTCATGAGTTAGATTGGAAAAGGGAGTGCAAACACCAAGAACATATTTCAAATATAAAACCCTAAGGGTTTTAAGTATGCCCTTAACTTGACCAATGGATTCTCTCCAGATTGACCCAAAAAATCTATCATACATGTGCTTCAGTAGGATCTCCTTCAAGTGGTGAAACTTGCTTCTCAAGGACCTTCTCTGATACCAATTTTTGGAAGCACAATGGACTGAGAGGGTGGGTGAATCAAAACTACAAATAATTTTACTTCAATTACCAAAAAAATCATTCATCATTAGATTGTTAATTTTATATCCATAACCATGTGTGCTTTATTAAGATATACAACATCAATCACAAGATAAAGAAACAAAGTTCTCAACAAAATAACACCATATGTAAGTGGTAAACCCTCATGGGGAAATAAACCCAATGAAACTCTGATTATATTACATAAATAAAATATGTTTAGTGAAGCACTAACCCCTTATTTAGTGAGGCGCCAACACCATATGGAGCACCAACCCTACAAGGATCACCACCCTAATGTTGTGAAGCACCAAATCCATAAGGAGGCTACAACTCCCTAGGATGACCAAGCACCAACTCATCCACTTGTATATGTTTTATCACTAATTTTTCTATTGCCACATCTGAAGGAGATCACAATTTCAGCTCACAAACCCTAGGTCAAACCCTAGGTCTTCAATCTTACACAATCTTCTTCCTTCTCAACTTGTCTTGCCTTTAATATCTTGCACACATGCTCTCAATCATTCCTTAACCTATCATGAATATAATCAACTCTCAAATTCTGACCTCATACCTATAATTAACTCTCCTCTAGGTCACACTACTCCCCCATGCAAGACTAGCTCACAAAATGAGCTCAAACTTCACTTTTATATGTTATTCTTCTCTCCAACCCAAAGGAGGTCAGTCCCTCATGATAATTTCAACCCACACATATCTATAAAATTAATTTAAATTCATTAAAATAGATAAATATGACCCACATAGGTCATCCTAGCTAAAACCATCATTTCATGTGCCAAAAATGGCACAAAATCCCATAGGCACATTCTTACAAATACCAATACATTAAATGTATACTTTTTCATGACAAAAAATCCTTTAAATATGAATAAAATATCATAAAAATTCATACATGGTCACACATTTTATCAACCAATCAAATTATTTCATTTATTGGGCCTAGTTCCCTTTAGAAATTTCAAAACACATGTTTCGCACCCTTCAAAGACTCGAAACTTCATAATGCCACATAATTACTTATACTAAACCAAAACATGTCATGTAACCAATTACTAGAAATTTATGAACATTTACAACACTTCTAAATAAGTTATATGTCATTAAACGTCCATATCTTCAATCCAAAACTACATTTTCCTTCACTAAATCAACTCCGCCAAAAATGATGTTTCCAAATGTTAGCTCATAAAAAATTTATACATACATTAAAGACATAAAATTTTATTCATTATATGTCAAATTAATCTATATTCACTTTCCATGTGATAGTAATCATCATCCAATCCATATCATGCTTCAAAAAATATCAAACTTGCACCGGAAGACATGTTATCTTGAACTGCCAAAAATGTTCATATCTAAAGAATGACCTAGAAACCATGTCAAATGATCTCATCATGAGGAAAGCCTCATATCACTAGAAATATCTCTTAATCCTCTTTCCAAAACAACTCAAACTCCACATATAGCTCAAGTTATGCTCATTTTACTAGACCTTGCTATTTGAGACCCCAAAATTGTTCTTTGACCAGTTAACCTATATGGACCTCAAAACACCATGTACTTACATGAACATGTCTAGAAACCTTCATTTAAATCAAGAAAAACTCTCAAACATCATGCACCATCAATATCTTAAGAAGCTGTTGATTTTGGGTGCGGCCCACATATGACCATAAACTCTATCCTACATTTCTGGAAATATGGAAGAGTCATCTACAACATCCAATTATCAATTTTACAAAAGTAATTATAACATGATCAGTATACTCAATTTTCTACAAGTTTCTCCTAGTTAGGGTTTAGCTAGGGTTTCAAACCACTTTGTCTTCTTAACGATCGTTCGTAAAAAAGTGATGATCAAACCACCTCATTATTTGTTTTAAAGCTTCATAACTTGCCTTATAAAATATTTCAAATATTTTAGGTCCTCATGCAAATCACATAGTTCACAATGAGCATTAGAAGATCAATATTTTCTTGAAAAACACACTGTAACTTACCTAGTTTCAGTAAAACTTGCATATATTAAAAAATATTCAATATACTAATCTAAAAATTGGCATGAAGTGCCATGAAAACATTCTCTCGACTATTCGCATCCCCAATAGCTCTCAAAATCTCTAGCCAATCTCATTTGCACATGCTAAAAAAATTTCTCAATTTTTTGCTTCCTAATGACCTCATAAAAGCACTGAATCACTAAAATCAGACCTAAAACTCACCATACACCTTTGGTAAACTATCACGACGTTATTCCCATGCTTCACTATAACTAATTAGGCTCGAATCTCACATCTCTACCTCATTCAGCATGCTCCAGGGCTATAAACAAGCTTTGAATGACCTAACTCAACATGGAACTAACTCACGACTCAACGAGACCCATAAGCACTCATGACACATCATATGGACCATTTTTGACATTATGATACACTCTAACAAGCTCAATAATTCCCATACCATGATTCTACCTAGCAAACCAAGCACCAAGACCTCCTAGAACACTCCAAATCTTGACACTACCAATCAACCTTCATGTTTGACATCTGATTGAAACCTGATAGGGACTCATACAATGCCATGACACCATTTTCCATCAACTTGAGTTGACATCAATGACAACACAACCATACAATAGCCAACATTGGAGGACCGCATGTGATTAAGAAATAATTGTTTTGGGAGGTTTAATTTGATCGAAGGTGCGAGATGAGATGATATTGATGTTGGCGTCGTATATCATCATAGAGTGGTGAATTAATGTGTCATTGATTTAGACAGGTATGAAAAGCGGAAGGTCATGATCTTTGAGTAAGATGTGTTTTAAATTAGTACATGAGAGGAGGGTGAATTAAAGTGTCTTCAAAATTTTAGAAACAATTCAATTCACTTAATTTGTGATAATAAATCCAAACCAACATTCACAAGAAGTCAATCATGAGAGTAAACATAGAGAGAAAAGATTTAATGTGGGAAACCCTTCAAGGGAGAAAAACCCATTGAAATCAAATAACTAACTTGGAAAAGAATGTCCTATAAAGATTACAATGATTTCACGTTGAGCATCAACTCAACATGGAGCTGCAACTCCAAAATTCAACCAAACAAATACTTGATCTTTAACAAGATTCAACTTCCATGGAAGCTTCAAATCCCAAATTTAGTGAAGCACATGTTGACCTTTAAAATTCAACTTACATTGAAGCTTCAACTCCCCATCCGATAAGTAGTTACTTAGACTTCTACAAGGTTTTGATCACTCTGAATTTTTGTCTTACACAACTGATTGTGACCACTAAATCAGCTCATTCTTCTTCTCATTTCACCCTCATAATTCACTCTCTTCTAATCACCTAATCAAGTATCAAATCTTTTTCCTACAAGTACTCCTTCACACTCTCATTCTCTTCATGATACTCTCTTTGAACCACCCTCTCAAACACTCACACTTTCATATGTACATGTTGCTACAACTAATTCAATCAAGAATCCATTACTCCTAAGTTTTCATGTCCTCAAAACTCATACAATTTCATATCGTGTTCCTTCATTCATCTGCACCTAGTCTTCATTCATCTTCACCTATTCTTCATCATCTATCTGATCTTGAACTTACATATATGATCTTGGGACTTCAAGTATGATCTATTCATATCAAACCATGCACTCTTATTTTAGAGAATGATACAATCATACTCCCATTGACCTCTATATCAATTTCATCATACACTTACTCAAGATCATCTGGATATATGTTGATCTATCATCCATCACCAATTATCTCTTCAACATACCTCTCGTATTCAACTCACATCAATAAAGCTCTTTAAATCTTCAACCGCATAGCCTATGCTAACATTTAAAAATAGTATAAACATAATAAACTCATAACCATGACCTTTGCACTTCAGATTCAAATAATTTTCAGAAAATTTACTTGCCCACTCATACAAGGGAGATGAAATGTCTTCAAATGCAACTATCTTAAGGTCATTGATGAATTTGACAAGGATCATTTATGTTTTTTGATATTGCAGACACATTCAAGTTGATCTAAATCCCAATAATGACAATGGATATCTCAAAATTCCTATACAAACTATCCTCAACTAACAACATCCCATTCGGATCTTTGGGAACTATTTTGTAACGTTTTTCCAGCTCTTTTCGTATTCTTCTAGCGAGGTATATTTAGATTTGTATTGAAAAATATGACTATCTAATGTAATTGACATGTATTCATGTCATGAGATCCTCTTCACCTTATTTATAACCTTTGGTGAACTCTTTCTTCATCATTTATCGTCTATGTTCCATTTGATCTCATATAAGCACACTAAGTGCAAGATCTAGTTGATACATTCTTTGACCCTTGAAGAGGAAAGGAGTTGTGTATTAATCTCAAATTCTATAGTCATGATCATGAAGGTATACATGAGGTTCATCTCTAATAAATAATATTTTAAGAGTAAGGAGCACAGAGATGTCTCATTCATCCTTTTCTTCATAGTCAAGAAGAGTTCAATCTTAGTGATTTCAAACCACAAGCTTGGATTTACTTGATAGAATACAATGAATTAATCTTTGGAAGATTTCTCATCTTGGCAAGGATGTTTGTGATATTTTAGGTCATTTACAACCATCAATAACGAGGGAACTACTATTATTCTTCATGAATTGTGCACTAAGGCATGATAATATGGATTTAGTATGTATAGAGAGCAATTTCTAAATTTAAGAAAATTCATGTTGTACCCATGTCATCTATGATTGAAAAGAAAATTTTCAAGGAAGGTAAGAATGATCTTTAACTTACTAGATCTGTAGAAAGATTCACTCCATAGTAAAGAGATCAACTGTGCATGATATTAAAGATAGAAAATGTGAGTATTTCAGTGTTCAAAACCCTAGTTAGGTTTTTTATGACTTTAACAGTTCATAATTCATCTTTATTCCAATTTACGTGAAGAGTACCTCCATAAGAATCTCCTTCAGAAATCTTAGGCCTTATTTTGCATTTTTGATGAGGAAACATCATGGTTTAATCCCAGGAATACATTCCTTCTTGACTATCATAGGAAACTAGATACACTTTTGAAAATAAGTTGGACTACTTGATTAACTCTCTATCCAAATCTTGTAAAACACTTTTTTGAGATACTAATTAACTTAGCCAACTTACCACACCAACTACAATCATTAACTCAAAGAACTTGATCATGAATATTTAGCATTTTTAGTATTCGTGTACATGGTCTTACAAAGAACCAATGAGAAGACTTGGTTTTGAGTCATCTTCCTAACCCATCTTCACTCTCATGACCAATTTAGGAAGTAACAAGTCAAGGAGAACATATACATTACCTCCCATGCCTTGAATGCAGAGTTGTAAGGAGAAATTTAAAAGCACAACTCGTAACACAGTCTTCTTGACAAGACTTATACGGGGAAGTTGAGGAAAATGAAAACAAGGACCATGTATCACCTTACCAAAAAATGTGAGCTTCAATAACTCATTGTGCACTGTGGAGGGTGTTTGAGCCATTTCTTAACTCAAAAAAATTCTTATACACAAAATTCTTACTTCTAGCTCCATGACAAAGTTAGATTTAAAAATCCCTTTAACAATAGAGAAGGAAGTTTGATATAATACACACTAAACAAACAATGAACATGTTCAAATCTCTTCATGACATAATATAACACCTCTCATACCTTCTTTTGCATCAAGAGATTCATCTTGGACTGACCAAAATAGCATTTAATATCCGATATTATTCAAAATAGAGTCAAACCTGTATGGAATAGTCAACCATGAGGAACAAGGATGCCACCATTTTAACCTAGGAAGAGGCTTCTACACTTCTTAGGGGTTTTTACATCTTGCACAAGTGAATTTATGACTAAAAATTCATTTCTTTCCTATCTCTTCAGGAAGGAGGTTTGGAGAGAGAAGAACATTGATAGAAAAATGAATAGAACTTTTTTGTTCCTTAACCATTTTTCCTAAAAAAATTGCAAAAGCTAATTCTGAGTGATATTCAAAAATTCCTTTTATGATTTATCTAAAGGAACCTTGCTAAAAAACATTTAGTGCTAAGAATACAAATCACCATTTTATCCCTTCTCACTTTACCCAAAGTGTTGGTGAGAAAATTTGTTGGTTGGGAAAATTATGTGTCTCCACCAACGTTTATGGGGCTACACCCTCTACATTGAATGGTATAGCTCCCATTATTGAATGTAACTAATATAATCCTAATATAAATGTTTTGGGTGGCCAAATAGGCCATGGATCATACAGGGACACTCCACTGAACCTATGGAAAAATGCAAGTGTATAGGGGTACAAGGGATTAAATTACAATAAGTTAGGGAGGAGGAAAATTAGGAAAGGGGGGTTATTTCCATGAGTAGGAAAATTACAGAGTTCACACCCAATAACCAAAGTAGTTCAACATTCAATATAGAAGAATAACAACCTTGTTACAGACATCAAGACAAGATGAGACCGTGAACACAAAGTTTCAAAAATATCCTTATCAAGAAAAGCAACAAACTCTTTTCTCATTTATTGACATTCACAAAGTTGTATGATAAGAGAGAAATAGAGGAAATACAAGGAAAGGGAAAATAAAAATGTAGCCTTTATTCCATGTGTAGTGATGAATACAAAGCTTCAATCAAGCTACAACAATTCACAATGCTATAGAGTAGAAATTCTCAAAATATGGATCCTTTGGAATGGAGAAGCCATCCCAATTTATAGAAATGTGAATTGACCTTTCACCTCCCTCATATGACTCTTCATGTTCCATATTCCACTTGTGACCTTTTTCCATAAATTAAGTATTTCTCTTATAATTTTTAGAAAATACATTTACAATTTTAAAATGGGTCAATTAAGTGAATAGAAAAAATACAATAATGAAGCCCAACAAAGAATTAGAAAGGAGAGAGAAAGAAGAGGGGGAAATAGAAAAAGAGGGAGAGGATTCTCTGAAGCATGGATGAATAATAATTCATCTCTAATGAAGATAATATCCACTCCACTAATGAATTGGTGAAATGATTTGATGTAATGATGAATTGTGAACCTTAAATGCTTCACACCATGAGAAAACTTCTTTGGATGACACATGGACACCCAAAATAAGTGTTTAGAAACATTTTTGAATGATTCCTTAGGTGACTGTGAGCGTGATTGATGAAGATCCCCTCTTAATAGATTGAAGCTTGAAACCAATCTTATCATGACTCTCTACAACATCACCATGTTCCACTGACACAGATTTCTCTTGAGATGATGCATTTACAAGCCATGAAGTGTCATCATTTTATCATTCTTTTGGTTACACATTTGGATAAGAAACTGGAATAATTACTCAAGCATTATAACCATGATGATCCTATCAACTTGAACACACTAATGACTGAAACTAAGACTGATTTGGCACTCATAAACTTGAACTTCATCTTTGACCGGGCATTGCACCTTAAAAAGGGAGATTACTATTTTTAGTAATTGGAAATTTCCACCCTTTTTGGCTCCGACCAAGTGAAATTAGCTTTCTAGAAAACCCTGTGTACCTTGTTTCCACCTAGACTACTCCTTGATATGACTTACTAATAATATCAAATGACCATTTAGGAAAATTACTATTTTTAGTAAGTATAATTTTCATTGTTTCCAGCCCCAGACCATTAAGATTGGATTTCTCCGTGTCTTTGGTTTACATTTTCTGTGCCGCAACTTCCTTCGATGATGACTTACCAAAAATAACAAGTGCATGTGTAGGAGGCTTACTATTTTTTGAAATTAAGGTTATGGGCCTCAAATTACAACGAAATGAAATTTTTATGATATGGGTTTTTTCTCTTCAATGCACCTTTGAAATTTCAAGTCTACTCGGTTGCTAGATTGAGAGATTTTAAATTTATAAATTTTTGCAACGGAAAACACGGGGTTTCTTCACCGTGAAAAAACCAGCCTGTGTATGTGAGATATTTCTTTGGGAGATTCAAGGAACCTAGGAAACTATATGTTTTTAAACAATGGAACGCTCGATTCATTTGTTGGTTTGTGAGATACCAAAAACTTCTTCACGGACTTCAGGGTTTCTTTAGGCAAAAATCTTCATTTTTGTTCATTTAAAACCAAATTTCTTCGTGTTTTTTTATTTATCAGATCATGGAAGCATGTAATATGTTTTTGGAGGATGAAAATATGGATTCGGATCCTAGAAAAATTTCAGCAAAGCATATGGAGAAGGTGGGGGTGAGAATGTAAAAAATGGCTAAGTATTTTGGTATTTATAGCTTGGAATGTGAAGGAAAGGGTGGGGTGAAATTTATCCCTTTATAAATTTACAATAGGGACATGAAAATTATTCTTTCCCTCATTACAAAAAGTGGCAGGTGTTGGTTTGTTGAGCAAAGTGGAGGGGGCTAGAATGAAGCACCTAGGGGCTTATCTTGAGTCATCGGGGTCATATGAGTGACCAAGAGGTTAAATGGGGGGAGGGAGAAATTTTTTACACATCATGTCCCTTTGGTAAGGTGAAATAGGGACATGAAATTTTCCTTATCCTGGTGATGCCATGTGTCCCTTTGAAAATTTGGCTAAGTGCTGAAGAGCGTACCTTGAGAGCTGACTTAGAAAGACCATATCTTGAGCTCTTGGATAAAATTTTTGGATGCTTCTGTATATGATTTTGCATGAAAAATACCTTTTGAGAAGAATTATATGGTTGTGATGTAGCCAAGAATTTACTAGATAACACCTAGTCATATTGGCACATCACTCACCCTAGAAAGAGTGCTCACCCGAAGCGCGCAAAGGCACCTGTGTCCTCTTTAGGGTTATCAGAATAAGATGTTAACATGATGGAGGTAACATATAGATTCATAACTAATCCATCATTCCAAAATGCATGCTACTCTTAGATCTATAAAAGAACAAGCTTAATAGTAATCATGATTGAATTAATAACATGCACTACTCAACTACACACAGAATGACACTTAGATTCATCCAATATCTTCCATCTATTAGTAAATACAAAATCTCCTTACAATATTGTCAATTTATACCAATGCGTGTATGGAACTAATACAAAGATTTCAATCATATACGTATATTCTCTGTTACACACATACATACATCTCCTTCCATACATCTAACTCTCTCTCTCTCTCTCTCTCTCTCATCTCTCCTTCTACTATGCACCTAACATCATATATATAGGGTGGGGACTTTCCCTTCACCACTTATCTATTCTAGAAATAGGCCACATGCTATTAATAGCCACACACCGTTTACAATCATATCCACACATGTAAGTGTGTTATCTATAGTCCTCTTGCAGTTAACTGAAGTGTCAATTCTATTCTCAGCTTGTCTCCATGCATAAATGCTTTGAACCGCTTCTCCAAAGATAGACAATGCATGACGCGCACATCTCTACATCGTTGATGTGTTCCACACACCATCTTCTAAAAATAGGTCTTCATGCTCAAAATCAGCTAAGTCCTAAAATCTGAACTTGCCTTCCGCATGTGGGTCCTTCTTGTCCTTCCGCGCCCTTGGTTCCAAGCCTTCTATCCTATGCGAACTCCTTGTGTGATCTTTGACAAGTATTCTTTGATCAACATTACCCCACACTAATCTCATTATCATCTCGACAATGGGTATCTCCAAAAATTGAAGGAAAGAATAGAAGAATGGAAAGAATAAGAATAAAAGAATGTAGATAAATAAAGAATTTCTATGAGGTTATTAGGCAACCTCCTCTGTATCAGTTTGTAGTATCAACTCTAGATACTCTTCCTTTATTTCGGCCTCTAATACCTACCAATCAGTGAGTGCTTTCTCTGCTTTTTTTGGGATGTCCACAAAGCAATGGATTCCAACTCATCCCTTGCAATCTCTCCCTTCTCATTTTTCGAACCAACACAACACTAGACATTGATGTCATTATTCCTTCTAAAAGGTCCATCTTCTATGCAATCAGCTTTCCAAGCTCTTCTAGCCGAGTCTTGCACGCCTCTTGTGCTACTGTGGCCTTGCACTTCTGTTTAACCATTGAAAATCTTTCCATGCGGCCCAATGTCTCATCTTTCATCACTTTCTAGACCTCGTTATTCTCTTCGAGGGTCTTGATGTTGATAAGCGCCTCTAGAGCTATGCATATATTTAAAGCATGGTCTGATTTCTTCAATACTTCCTATAATGCTTGCAACAACCCTTCATAAGATGCAATTTTTCTCATCATAGATGCTTTCTCTCATTTGGCATCTTGTTCAGAGCATTCTAGTGCTTGCATACACAAAGTTTCATCTTCAAGTACCAAGTCCACCAAATTTCCCACATAGTGTATCACTGAAGGAAATGTCTGTGGTACCTTGGCCTCCAAGTGTGGCCTTGCTCGATTACATTGTCCCCAATCTCCTTTGCAATGCTTATGAACACCTCATTCTTCTTCTGTGTGAAGTCCCTCTCCTATGTTATGTGCATTATCTTTACATCCTTTGTCTTCAAATCTTCATGCAACGCTCTGATCATGGCAGCTTTTTCCATGTTTCTTCTAGCCACCTCAAGCAAAAACTTTCACCAATGCATTGTTGACTTGCTCATCTGACATGATAGTAGGCTTTACTGTCATGTGTCTGGCTTGAGGTTCCTTCTTTAGTCATCTCAAAACACATGACTCTTCACACACATCAAATTCAAGCTCATCCATGTGGGTGTGCATTGACCACGATATAGTTTCTTTCAAGTGTGCACCGTCACCATATCTTCATCCATTAACTCCTAGCTAAATAAATCCTTTTGTGCTATCATGCTCTAGAAGCTGGGTACAAACAATTTTTCCTACGTCCTCTATATACCCCATGGCTAGTGGAATGTGCTCTCCACTTTTCTTCTAGACCTTTGTTGCTTAGGAACTTTAGCCTCCAAATTTGGGACTTGTGTCTCCATGTCTTGAACATCCTCTACAGCTGTCTCCTCTAGTATTTTCTCATCCTCTTCTTTTTCCTTTGATGCCTCACCTTGTTCTTCTATGTCCTCTAGAAGTGTAGGAGAATTAGGCATGCTTTCCTCTAACTCTTCCGCCTCCTCATTCAACTTTAGTTTCCTCCTTCTCTGCGTGGTAGCCTCCTTTTGTGGGGAGAGTTTGGGTGATTTATGCACAGTGGTTGGAGTAGCACCTTGGGTCCTTGTTTTTAAACTTGTGCTCCCCTTGGACTATATTCACATCCTCATCATCCCCCTCGTACATCCGAGGTGGTGTAATGGCGTGCGCAGCTTCACCCTTACTTGTAGAATGTTTCTTACCCCTATGCTCCAAACCACCACTATATTCGGGCTCCTCCTCCTCATCCTAGACTTCAACCGGTTCTGTGGGCTTAAGCACCGGGATGTTCTCTATTGTATGCTAGAAGTGTGAACTCACCTTCTACATATTTTTTATTCTCCATTTTGGCTTCAACTGGAGATACACCAATGCTACCCCCACATCTGCTATAGCCAAGCTTATTGGCTTGATATTCAATACTTCTTAATTTATCCTTTCGTATAAGAACTTCTCGCTAGGTACACATACTTCTTCTTCAATGTATGGTAGTTATAGTCTACCTTATCTGCCTTGAAGACCAATCAGTGCATGTCTGTAAATCTATGAACATATGCTTGAAAATACCTTGCAGTGAATGTGTAAGGAAACTTGCACCAAGGGCTCTAGAATCCATCTTTCATTGGGAAGTGCATGATGTATAAATGCTAATATACAAAGCAAACTAAACTTGTTTCCCTACCACTGCTAGTAGGTCCTTTGGGATGTGCCACTCTTCCCCAAATGTGCGCGGAGCCTGTCATACCACTTCTCCACCCTTTTCTTTACATCATCTGTCATGGCCCCCTTGCATAGTTACTTGTTGAATCTTTTAGCTGGGGACTTATTCTCTATGGGGTATTCCCATACGTTCTCCTTTGTTCCATCTGGTACTCTAATCTTCATAAATACCAGTGATAGTAGAAAGACCCCAAAGCTGATCTTCCCTCTTGTGCACACTTCTTTGATTATTTGCTCTACACAATAGCATGTAATGTTGTAGATTGTCCCTTCTGACATCTTATACACCACATGCAACCACATGGTATTTACTTGAGACCACCGCTCCTGATCATTCAACTTGGTAACAAGGTGGGCTATAGCTTGTACAACTAGACAATTCTTCAATTTATCTATGTCCATTCCACATGGACCCTTCAAGTATCCCAACTCCTGTTTGGTCTTTATAATCACAGACTTTATCTACAAGATCACCTTTTATATCTTCTCCTATGGCCTTCAGACCTATAACTGATGAGATAAGTGTAGATGAGATTCTAACTTAGCGTCCTACAAAGTAAAAGAAGTCTTCATGCACCTTCCTCATGAGCCACTGATACAAGGGATCATATTTCCCGAAATATGGAAGCTCATATAACTGGTAGACCCCAATTCTCTTCAAAATATTTTCACCTACATCATCATATACTGGCATGTCCTCCACCATGTGCTTTTTATTCTAGCAGTGAGCAAGGAATCAAGCTCCTTATTTTTCAAGTCCTGTGACTATATTCACTCACTTTGCTCTTTATGATGGGTGAGTCCCATTCTTTCCCAACAATGACTCCTTCTAGATATTGCATCTCTTAAAATGAATTTCGGGTGCCATCTCTTCCTCCTCGATGACCACCTTCTTCTTTCCTTTTACTGCTATTGTAGATGCCTTCTTCGGTGTCATTTTTACCTTGCAAATGTCTCCTCTTCAACTCTACAACTTTGTGAATCAAACCCTAGCTCGATTCAATCATGCCCTAGGTGGAAAATTTATAACCTAACCCTTTTCGTCTCCCTGCTTCACTCAAACCCTTCACCACCGGGACACAAGCTTCTTGTCGCACAGATCTAGTTGTCACGCTTGGTTTCACACCCTTCGCACCTTAACTCGATCACTCAGACTCTTCGCACTTGGCTCTCTCTTCAAATACTCTTAGTTACAAAAATAAAAATGAATCAACATCTCATCCTTGCATAAATTTTTCAAAAAATTTCAAATTTTGATGCATTTATTGCTCCTTCACCTACCAAATATCCCCTCATTCATTGACCAAATTCGTTCGTTCTACGTGGTACATCTTCACACCTAGTTATAACCTTCTAGCGTGCCTTCCTACCCTCTGGTCACAGACTTCTCTTTAGTACACGTTCCTACGCCCGAGTACCTCATCACTATACCTTCTCCTAGTAGATAACATGGCCTCCACTTACCTCGCGTTATATTGTTCTTTCATTCATCTCCATCCTTGGTCACTTTTGAGAAGCAATCCTCTTTTGACTTAAATCACACCCGTAGTATCTTATTCCTTTCACCTTTCAATTCCCACAGTCTTTTTCTTGGATAACTTTAACCACCCCACACCAAAAGTATGTGCATGCCTCTACACATAAATAGTCTTCATACGCGTAAGCGCACTTATTACAAAAAAACAACTAAATTGACAAAGCATAGTGACAATGAAGGAAATACATTAAGGAAATACATAATTGAAAACCTAAACTAAATGGCAATACTACCTTATTACAAACACCAAGAAGACTTATTTATAGTAGGGCTTCAGCCTACTCGTTAAAGTAACCAGGTAGTTGTGTTCCATCAAGTGCTTCTAACTGGAAAGCACCTGATTCAAGTATAGAAGTGATAACATATGGCCCCAACCAATGTACCTTGAGCTTTCCTGGATGGTGCAAAAACTTTGAGTCATAAAGAAGTACCATTTGTCCAATTTTAAATTTCTTATCCCTTATGTTCCTGTCATGCCATGCCTTATGTTTGGCCTTTTCCTACTTTTGACTCCATCTTGCTCTAGCTCGACACTCATCCATTTGAATCATCATTTCGATATGCTCTTCTAAATCTTGTTCATCAGCTAGACCTCCAGCACGCACAATGCGCAAAGAAGGTAACATAAATTCTATAGGGAGAACAACTTCTGCACCAAACACCAACTAAAATGGTGTGGCTTTGTTCAATCTCTTGTAAGTTGTTCTATATTCCTAAAGAATAGTTGATACTTTTTCATCCTAATCCTTTCTCCTAACATCACAAATTTTTATCAAAGTCTGGCTCAAAATCTTGTTGAAGGCCTCAGCAGTTTAATTTTCCTAAGGATGATAAGGTGTAGTTTTATGGTCTGTAGCCATAAACTCATCTAATAGTATCCTAATTGTCTCATTCAAAAAGTGTGTACCTCAATCACTTGTCAAGCTTAAGGCACATCCATATCTTGTAATAACATTCTCCCATAGGAACCTATCTCGCCGTAGTTTCCATGGGTCCTTGGTAGGTGCTAATTTTTCCCACCATGTGAGATAATTTGTGTAACTAATAATATAGCGTGATCTAGTCCTACACGCAGCTGGAAAAATAGGTCCTACAAAATGAATGGCCCATTTCTCAAATGGTTCGGCACTAGTGATCGGTCTCAAAGGCATCTAATCTATTTTCCCTAGTTTTATAAGGCGCTGACAATGATCACACGCCTTACAATACTCTTTACAGTCCTTATACAATGTCTCCCACCATAATCCAACAAGTAGGATCTTCGGGAAATTTCATCACCTGCATAATAGCCTCCCGCAATACCACCATGAGTTTCTTCCATGATATCTTAATGCGCATGTTCTAATACACAACATCATAATACTTCATCTTTGTCTAGCTTGTAGAGGTCACCACTGATTAACATAAATGGTGCAGCGCGTATAACAAGCTACTTCTTTTCTAATGCTTTCATTCCTTCCGATGTCATACCTGTTCATAGAAAGACAACAATGTCTTCTAATTCTATGGTCGATATCATTGAACCTATATAACTATACATCCGGCATTGTTTCTTCAATTTTCTATACATCCTCTCCGAATTTATTCTAGATAAACGATCTCGGTCCGTAATTTCTTTTCCTCGGCTTCACCACACTGTGAAGTCAAACTCTTGAAATAGGAGCACCCATCTACATATGCATCCCCTCGTAAGATGAGCTTGTTTACCAAGTGCTTCAAGGCCATGTGATCTGTATAAAACACAAATGGTGTTGCTAACAAGTATTGTCAAAATTTGTACAATGCATATATCATTGACAACACTTCAAGCTCTGTAGTTGTATAATTTTGTTCCGCAGGAGTCATCTTCCTACTAGCAAAATAGATTATATGATCTATAATACCTTCGCCAGGTTGAGCTAACACAACGCCAATGGCCATGCCAGAAGCGTCCACATGCACATGAAATGGTTTATCCCATGAGGGAAAGCACAGAATGGGCGTGGTAGTAAGTCTCTCTTTTAATATCTCAAATGTGCATTGTTGCGGTTCTCCCCAATAAAATGTACCTTTCCCCTTTAGTAATTATTCCAAGGGTGCGGAAACTTCGCATACCATTTTATGATTTTTTTATAATGCCCTCGTATGACCTAAAAATCTGCACGCTCTATTTGACCGGGCAGTGCACTTCTAGGCCTAAAATGACCGCAACCTTGGTGGATCAACTAGCAGACCTTCCTTGCAGATTATATGTCCTAACCGTAATCCCAAATGGCATAGCAAATGTGCACATCTTGATGTTCAAAGAGATAATCAATTGTCTCGCATCGCTCAAACATTAAGTGCAAATTGTCACAATGATCTTTCACAAGCCCATATATTGTCAATCATCTAGATAAACCTGTAAGAAGTTGTGAATAAAATCTTTAAATGTCTAAACAACTATGTGCGAGAATACAGCAACCACATTTTTCAATCTAAAGGGCATCACAGAATAGACAAAATTGCCCCATTCAAAAGAGTAAAGTTGTCTTTTTTTTATCCTCTTGAGCAATCCTAACCTCGATGATACCAGTAAAATCCATCTCGTGAAAGAATATATTTCACGCCCTACAACTCTTTCTAGTATTTCCTCATTGAATGGCATAGGAATGAATCGTGACACATTCATCATTCAACTCCCGTGGTCCACGCATATCCTAATCCGTACATCCTTCTTGATACTGATTACCATTGGGCTAACCCATACCGACTCATCAAAGGGCTTGATAATTCAAGATTTCAACATTTTATCAATTTCTTCTTTTACCTTTTCGCAAATTAGGATCCATTATGTAAGGTCTCTTTTCGATCGCCATGTACCACCCTTAAGTTTTATCTTCATTTCCCCAGCTGACTCATGCATGCCTTTAATTTCATGATATCCTAGAGGGAATAAGTCCCGATAATCCCTTAGTAACTCGATGATTTTTGCTACCTCCGAGTCTAACTAATAATCTCCAATTATGACCTCCTTAGGCTCAAATTTCTCGAACCTATATTCACCTTCTTTGTCTTCATGGGTTCATAGTAGGCATGTGTGTATCCTTGTCTATATTGTCCAAGACATCACACACCCCATGTGAATGTTCAATATCTAGGTTCTCGCCTTCCTCATCATCCACGATGTAAACCATATTTCCTTTCTTCTCAAGGCAAGCGCATTCAAGTAGTATGGAGTCCATTTCTTTTTCCTTTTCAAAACATGATTTGAACTCGCCTCACCAAATAATTCTTATATATGCTCTCAACTTTTGCACTATTTCCCATAGTTAAGCGGTTGAAAAATTTTAATGTCTCTATTACAGGAGGTTTAGTCGAGAAGTAGTCAAAAGTCTATATCATTATTGCATTCAAATCTTTCTAGTTTCTCAATGTACCGCATATACATATAAAGCACGTGTGCATCCTCAGTAGCATAGAATATAATCTATGCACCCAAAGTGAAGGTGGTAGTGCTTCCTGCCCTACTGTCTAGAGTCTCTCACACTACTAAATGTGATGCTGAAAAGGTTGATCACCATGAGAAGTGTAGATTTGTGTAGGTGCATTGTTTCTTATAAACCTAGTAGACAAAGTGACTCCAATCTCTTTTCAATTTATAATATTATCTCTCGTGGACTACCCACCAAAGGTTGCATTGTTGTCCCGCATAGTGTATAGACGAACATATCTCTCCTTTTAACTTGATCTATACACTGTGATTCCAAGGCCCTCAGAAAGGCAGGAAGATATTTTTCCCTGTATACCAAGGTACTGTGTTACCTATCCGTCGAATCAACAAATTCCATTCTTGCGTGCAACCATGTTTTTCACCTCGTGTCCTACTAATTCATATGTACCATGAGCCCAATTTTCTTAAGCAATACTCATAGTATCACTAATAAAATGAGAATCCTCTAACTATAGGATGCCTTCTTTGATGGCTCATTGACCTTTGGGTCCTAAATAGTGCATACATAAATTATGTTTAAATCCTCCTCACTTAGAGGTTCAACATATGAAGTAGACTTTCCATCTATCAAAGGTATCACAACCCTTTTCCTCCTTGTTTTCAAAGTTGATATACCCTTATTAAATCTCAATTCAGCATTATTCGTATAACACCAAGGGCATCCAACATGGCTGGAAAATTGTAAGCTTCTACAAGTACTAATACCTCAAAATCCCCAAGTGAACTTGGCCCTCGAATAGTTATAGATGCATCTTTCAAAACTCCTATGGCAAAGTGGTCCGAGTCTAGTTTGCCATAAACAACACATTAGATGATGGTTGCAATGGAGGCCTCCCCATTTGTACCCATGCATGTAATGTAAACACATTTACTTCCACAGATCGGTCAATATGTTTCTCAACACCACCCATCCACAACAACATTCAAAGTAATTTATTTATCATAGTCTGTTGAAACATAATGATTAAGTGGTCTGGCCAATCCTTAATGTATATGGGTCCATCACTAATATATAAGTTAATATTTAATAATATGAAATATTTATATTTCTATTTTTAAATAAGCTAACCTAGGTATATACTCTAGGTTAAATATTTAATATCATGAAATGATTATATTTCTAATATTAAATATTATAAACCTAGGTGTATGTGTCAACCATTTTAGTTGAAAAGTTGGGTCGGTAGACATACTCGATCACCTTATATAAAAAGGAATTTAGGTCCTTATTTGATATATTCTAGAAATATATCAAAGGTGTGCAAATCAAGTGATTTAGTTTTACTCTTGGTAAATAAGGTTTCAAAGGAGGAGGTGATCTTATCGATGTAAAATAAGTTCTCTCAAGTAAAAGGTTATTTTCAAAGTGGTTTTTACCCTATGGAGTTTTCTACTATAAATACTGTGTCATCTGTGTTATTTATTTCTTGTAAGTATTTCTTTATTTACTTATGTTACGATGTAATTTTTATTTAAATATTTATCGTAATATTATGTAATATGTGAATTGATTAAATCAGTATTTATTAGAATCCTCAAATTCTAACATCAGCAACAGATAAGGTAAATTAAATAAAATAAGATCAAAATTTTGTATTTAATTTATTTAATTTATTTAATTTGTACGGGTTTTTTCAACCAATTTTAAAGGGTATTTAAAAGTATTCGGTCTCCTTTTTTTCCTAATTTATTTTACATTTTGTAAATTATATGGAATTAATGTTTGCTTGGATATGATGTGTGCACAGTGAAAAGGGCTTCAAATATTTACTCGTGAAAGTCACATACAAGAAAAAAAGGATTTATTACTATATGAAATAACTTTCATGTTTTCTATAATTTCAAATGTTCATGGGTTAAATATTTGGAAGGTAAATTCATACCCATGTTCTTTCGTCCCCTCTAAAAGAAAATTATTTCAAAACTCTAGTTTATAGTTAATCTATAATTATATCTATATAATTTGAAAAGTATATTATTATTTTTAAATAAAAATATATAATATAAAAGAAGGTTTATATAATAATTTATATAAACGTCATATTAAAATTTATATAGTTTTTAAAAAACTATATATTAAAAGCCTTAAACCATATTAAAATTACGTGGCATTGAGAGAAGAGTCAACAGACCATATTCTAAACCTAAGTTTAAATCATATTTAAACTTAACTTATAAATCTAAGCATATATAGATTTTTTTTTAAAGAAACAAACCTAAGTTTGAATCATATTTTATATAAATGGTTATTTAAAACACTTAAAATATAAATTTTATTAGATTTAGTTTATATATGTTTTTAAAAAAATCAAAGTGCTTACTTTTTTAAGGGGGCGTGTTTATTTCTTAACCACGAAGGGATTAATTTTTAAATCTTAATACTTATTAAATAAAACCTAACATGTGTCCCTAACCATTTATATTATCCATATAAGGGGCGGCACCCCATTCATTTAGATCTTATAGTTTATAAAAATATATAAATAAACCTATTTAAAGGTTTTCTTTTATATAAGAGTGGGAGTGGAGAATAAAATGAGATAATATCTCAAGTATAAATGTGGAACTCTCAAGTATAAATGAAGGATTTAAAAAAGGGGGCTAGTTTATTGGTGGCCCACGTGAAGTTTGGTAAATATTTATTAAAATATTGGTAGTTATAGCCACATAAAAGTTTTAAAGTTTTTAGCTTCCAGGATTTACATAAAATATTTTACAATATTTCTATAGTTTTAAATGTGTGTAAAAGTGGGTAAAATAAGAGTAAATGAAGGGAGGAGACAAGATTCATAAAAATAGGGATTTCAATTTATTTCATTGGTCGGGTGAAATTACTTGTCCCCTTATGCACTATACTCTCATAAATCTACTGCACTGTAAAATTTCTTTAACGTGGTCTATGTCCTTTAAACCCTTTTAATAAGGGTTATGTGTTTTATAATATAAAAACAATATATTATAATTTATAATTTTTATGAATTATATTTTTTTCATTCTATAAATTATATACATTTTTTTAATAAAAAGTGTATATATTTTTACATTATAAATTATAATAGGTTATTCTAATATGTTAAAATATAACCTCCCTAATATTATATAGAAGAAGAAATTCTAGAATTTCACATTTTGGAAATACACAAGTTTTGGCTTCATTAAATTTGATACAAATGACCATCATGGTAGACCAAACATAAGACAATATGATGGTCATTTAGATGTCAAATTTAAGCTTGTAGGTTCTAGGAAACTTTAACTATGTTAAAATTGACGATCAAATGACCGTCACGATAGACCAAAAAATAAGCCATTATGACGGTCATTTAGACGTCAAATTTAAGTTAGTCAAATTTTTTGTCTATATTAATTTTTTCATAAATTTGAAGTTGTTATGCATTCTTAGGGGTCTCTTCTTCACTTCTATATGGTCGAAATATTTTTATATAAATCTGGGGTATAATGCATAGCTCTTTATAATGCAAGTTATTATTTTGATCATGGGAGGTTAATTAGTATGCATTATAATGACATAATTAGTTATGATCAAATAGTTTCTTTAGATCTGTAAAATTTAGATCGATTCTATTAAAAGTGTTGTTTTTATCGATAAATATGTATCTAACTCTATGGTACATTGTATATTATAATGAGGTGTGTTTTATAGGTTTAGGAAAACAATGATGTCCAACTATTTCTATCTTGACAAAACCCAGATCTTGAATGAAACCAACTACAACATTTGGGTCAAAATAGAATTTATGGCGAGGAAACTCTAGATGATTGTTTCTAGATCTAAGGTTGCTCCCACCGGTCATCAAGAAACTATAGATAACATGAATGCATTCTTGCAACGAATGTAAGATGCTCTTTCTATGCAATGTGAACGATGAGTACCTTCTACACATTGGTAATATCGAATATCTAAAAGAGGTATGGACACAACTAGAATCCATGCATGAAGGATACTTAGTATATCAAGGATAGTAATGAGAGTATAATAGTTGAAGGAATTCAAATAAATGATCTATATATTTTTATGACTTCTCTTTACATTTTGTTTATATCTTAAAGTTTGAATAATTCAAAATTATGGCATGAAAGGTTAGGACATGTTGATTATCGAAGCTTATATGAAATGTATAGATATAGTCTAGTGAAAGGTTTACATGTGTTATCTTCTTCTCTTGAAGTTACTTCATTGAATGCTTCTAAATGATAGTTTTGATTCTGATTTAGTAATTGGTCATGATGATGTTTTGATGTTATAGATGTTTTTGAAACTCTTTTCTTAGATAAGAAATTAAATTAGGCTCAATCTATGTTAGAAAACTCAAATCCTATCAACCTTTAAAAGATAACCGAAGCCATCATTTGTACCATGTATTAATTACCTTGTATGAACCTGAGTCATGAAGTATTATAGGTCTAGGTGGATTTACAAAGTAAAATATAATGGTGATGGTAATATTAATAAACATAAAGCTAAACTTATCACAGAGGTTTCACTCGAAAACTTGGTATTGATTATGTTGAGACATTTCTTGTAGCTAAAATGAGTACTATTAGGGTCTTATTTGTAATTTCTACTCAATTTAAGTGGGAAATCCACCAAATGGATAAGAAAAATACTTTTTTGAATTATGATTTAAAAGAACTTGACATGTTTCAACCTAAAGAATTTAAAGAAACTGGTAAAGAAAATTATGTTTGTAAGTTGAGAAATCCTTCAGATGGTTTAAAACAAGCTCTTAGAGCTTGGTATGTAAAAATTGTTTTCTTCTTTAAATTGTTAGGTTTTCTTAATTGTTCTTCTAACAATGATATATTCATCAAGCAATAAGGCTTGCATATTATCATTATATGTATATATGTTGATGATTTGCTTATGTCTCAGTGCAATTCTGATTTAATTCATAGGATTAAAAGAAATTAAGCAAGACTTTGAAATGAATGAGTTAGGTATCTCACATCATGTTATTTGTATGATTATATTTCATTCTATTATTATTTTTCAAAACACAATATGTAACCATTGTATTGAAAAATTTTCTTATGATTGATCAGTAAACCATTTTCTACTTCAATGGAAGTTGGAATAAATATTTATCATAAATCGCATATGAAAAAGGTTGATTCTATTTTATATACGTTGTTAGTCGATAGTTTGATTTATCTAATTATAACTAGATCTGATATTTCCTATACAAAATAAATTACTTCAAGGTTTATGTAGGAACCTTTTTAGAGATCAATGAAATCTTGCAAAACTATTTTTATATATTTGAAAGGAACAATCAATTATGGGTTGCATTATAATAAAAATGAAAATGTTATCTTACATGGATTTTTTAATTCTAACCATATTGATGTTGTATTATAAAATATACTAGATATGTGCTCAAGTTTTGTGGTATAGGAAGCATTACTTAGAACAAATACAATCAACTGTCTCCATTTATCTATGAGGTAGAGAAGTACAATGGAAGAAGTAAAGAAGCCATGTGGATGCAACAACTGTTGGTAGAGATACATATGGAAGCTAAAAGAAGTATTTATCTTCTATATGGTGGTCAGAGTTGTATTACTCTTGATTAAGAATCTAGTTCAACATCAAAGGATAAAGAACATTAAGATACATATACACTTCACCCATGAGAAGGTGCAAAGTGATGAAATCAATCTCAAGTTCATGTTGACTGAAGAGCATGTTGCTGACATCTTCACAAAGTCCCTGAGTGCTACAAAGTTTTGTCATTTTTGTGAAAATATTGGATTATCGGAGTTTCCATTGAGAGGGAGTGTGTATGATAATGTCACCTCCTAATGGAACTTGGTTTTCGTAAAAAGACCTTCGGGTAAGTGTAAAAAAGACCTTCGGGCATGTATACCTACTCGACTTATTTTTAGAAAGAAGTGTAGAAATATTTTAAAACCGGTCTTCAATAAACTCTTTAGTGCTATTGAGTTTACTGGTAAACATCCAGTACAAGCATATTGTTAAGGAGGTCCTTAGTTGTAAAAAGATCCTATATGCTTGGGTTCAATAACCTTTTATGAAAACCTATGAGAACATGTAAAACTCACAAATCATACTTAGCCATTGATCATGGGATGATCTTTGGGATTCCAAATCCTTTTGTACCAAAAGGTAAATTGAGTATGATGAAGGTGTTATAATTCCTTCAATCGATATGCTAGCCTAAAACCTTTATGGTTTAAGGATTGTAAATCATGTAGTGTACCACGGGCAGGTAATCTATTGGCATATGTTATGTTATCTCACTTAACATTAAGGGGGAGTGTTGGAACATAATGATTAAGTGGTCTGGCCAACCCTTAATGTATATGGGTCCATCACTAATATATAAGTTAATATTTAATAATATGAAATATTTATATTTCTATTATTAAATATGTTAACCTAGGTATATACTTTAGGTTAAATATTTAATATCATGAAATGATTATATTTATAATATTAAATATTATAAACCTAGGTGTATGTGTCAACCATTTTAGATTGAAAAGGTGAGTCAGGAGACATACCCGATCACCTTATATAAAAAGGATTTTAAGTCCTCATTTGATATATTCGTAAACTATATCAAAGGTGTGTAAATCAAGTGATTTAGTTTTACCCTTGGTAAATAGGGTTTCAAAGGAGGAGGTGATCTTACTAGATGTAAAATAAGTTCTCTGAAGTAAAAGGTTATTTTCAAAGTGGTTTTTACCCTATTGGGGTTTTCTACTATAAATATTGTCACCTTTGTTATTTATTTCCTATAAGTATTTCTTTATTTACTTATGTTATGATGTAATCTTTATTTAAATATTTATTGTAATATTATGTAATATATCAGTTGATTAAATCTATATTTATTAGATTCCTCAAATTCTAATATAGTCAATGCTATCGTGGGGATTTGCATGCAGAATCTACCATCCGGTCTCAAGACTTGCACATGGAGTGTTCCTTTTTAACCAACTTCCCAATAAGCAGTAATAATGTTCTCTTGCGCAACATCTTGCACACCTCTCGTAGATCATCGATATCAGTTTGGACTGTCTCTGATGCTTTCTTTTTGCTCCTTTAGGTACTATATCTCACCCTGAAGATTCCTTAGCACTTCCATGGTATCCTGGTAAACTTCCTTCTAATGAGCAGGATCTGGGTACCTCACATGTAAAACCTCCTCCTTGGTGATCGTAGGCTTTTGTGCAATGCCTCTCTCATGCGTGCTACTTCAGCACATGTAGTAATCTTCATTATTAATGCCTCAGTCCTTCTATTATCTTGGGCATCCACTAATACTCTACCGTGCGCTGGATTCTAACCATCCCGGTGCCTTTATTTTCTTGCTTATGTTGTTTACTTAGATGCTCATATAAGTTTGGGAACTCTTCATAGCTATGGTTCTTTCTACAAAAAGAAAATGTAATATTCTAAGGGCATTCACGGATATAGTGGTAAGGAGATCTGCACGTATAACATATTCCATGAGGGAACTCACCTCTTCCTCCACCATGGCCTCGTCCTTCATATCCACCACGATATCCATGTCCCCTCCCAAGACCTCCCGTAAACACCCCTCATTCTTGTCATAGCGCATGTGATTATGATCTCGATCCTGGTTCTCATTCTTACCCTTAGAACTATCTATTATACTTGTCTCATTTGTACCCAAGGTCTATAGCATCCTAAGTCTAACCAATCAGCTGACAATCCTCAATATCATGGGTCGTGGACCTACAAATATTGCAAAATCAAGATACATTCTTCCTTATCGCATGCTATAACAAAGGATAGTGGCTAGCATCATGATTCAAATAAAAATCTCACATTCCAACAATAATGAGCATATAGATCTGCGAGGGAAACTATCCTTGGTGTGTCCTTCCACTTCACAATTTATACACCAAATTCTTGAGCATGTTTCATGGGCTGAATTCCCTGATACCTTCTCTAACTACTTTTCCATAGCTACAATATGTGCCTCTTGGAATGGGCTAACACCAGTGTCAATGCTCCCAACTACCTCAACATGTAAAGCTACTTCCAGACTTCATGCAAATCAGTGTATGTCTTATGTGATAGTGCCCTTTTAAAAGGTGTAATCAATCCTCCAACGAACCATTGTGTATGTTGGCTAGCGTGAATATCATAAGATAGCTTAGATAGAAGTGTCTTAAAATGAGCATCATACTCATACACTCTCAATAATGCCTTGCTTGATATCTTTGAGTGCACTTATACTCTTATGCTCAAACTCAGTGTATGTGGAACTCTTTCAAGAAAGCACCTCTCAATGCCGTATAGTCCACACAAGTTTGATCGGGGTCAAATTTCCTATACCACCGTGGTGTGTGCCCCGTAATGTAGTGGCGAATTGAATTTCCTTTCACTCAGCAGCCATGATCCCTTTAGCACGCCACAATATTTCACACATATGCACATGTTCGGCAACATCCTCTATACCTCTATACTGGGAAATGAAGAGACATATCCATATAGATATTCTTTGGTTGTTGCAGCCTTGACCACCTGATCTAGAACCTCTTGTGTTCCCTCTACCTCCAGAACCACCAGATCCACTAGAATTAGAACCACCTATACCTCTTGATCCACCACTTGTAGTTGGAATAGGCCTCGTAGAAGTATTCCCTATGCTCCGACAATAGTATTATACTGTACCCCTATAGTCTATGAGGTAGTTCCACTTCTATAGGTGAATCCAACATTCTACATGCTCACATTCTATATAGATGATGTGCCTAAGAATGCTCCTCCAAATGAAATTGAACCGTCTCTCCTACCATTGATGTTCTTGATCCCTGACTTACTCCGGCTCTCCTACTTCCCAAGTTATTTTTCTAGTTACTTGTCATACTAGATACTAAAAAACCAAGCGCAAGGGCTAGGTCACCAAGTGGATTAATATGCACACCCATAGGCCAGGTAGTCTTTGTTGATGCACTTCTGTGTGAGGCTGAGGGGGGATCTCTATCATACTTTTCAAGATGGGTTAGTTCCGATGCTCTAGCTCCATGTCTTCTATGTGAGCTATAAATCCTTCACGAACCATCTCTCTCCTCCATGTCATACTCTCTGCAATGGAACGTTACTTCTCTATCTCCCTCTCACATGCCTCATTATACTTAAACCTGTCTTTCCTCTCTCTACTTATCTTCCTCTAGGTCTCGCCATCTTAAACCAAACATGTTCCCGCCCGCACGTAGCAAAGTTTAGTTAGCCATCGCTTTACTCTCTCCAGGTTCAAAGCTACCATTAAGATCTTGATCGCTAGTGGAATACCTTGCAAATATGTTCCTCTGGATACCATAAAAACTAGAACTCAGCTACCTCTTGTGGCAAAGATGTCAAAATTGAATATTCCCGAATATAATTGTTTAGAACACCGTAAAACCACGTATCCATCACACGAGTCCATATCAGATCAGCATCATAGAGGGCCTAAAATTCTTCTTATGTCTAGACAATTGTGCAATACCTCCAATTCCACTGAGATGCATAAGTAGTAAGCCACTCATATAGTTCTACTTTGGAAAGATAGCAAATAAAACTCTCGTATAAGTTATCATTCGTGTTCTATTCTACCCAATTGCGTGCATTAAACTCAGATCCATTGCTAAAACGCCATGCATATTCTCCTCCAAATTGTGTATCCATTTCTCAATACTTACTAAAGTTAAGCAAGACTTCTTCATTGTGAACCATTCTAAAAACAATCTGAAAAAGAGGTCCCGTAAAAGAACCAATGATGCAATTCTATAATTTACCAAATAACACCCTAGTCATGTTAGCACATCACTCAACCCTAGATCGAGTGCTCACCCAAAGCACGCAAAGCTACCAGGTCCCTCTTTAGGGTTGTTGTAATAGGATGTTAACATGATGAAGGAGGTAACATATAGATTCATAACTAATCCATGATTCCGCAATGCATGTTACTCTCAGATCTATGAAAGAACAAGCTTAACAGTAAACATGATTAAATTAATAACATGCACTACTCAACTACACACATAATGATACTTAGATTCAGCCAATATCTTCCATCTATTAGTAAATACAAAATCTCCTTACAGTATTGTCAATCTATACCAATGTGTGTATGGAACTAATACAGTAGTTCAATCATATGCATATATTCTCTGTTACACACATACATACATCTCCTTCCATACATCCAGCCTCTCTCTCTCTCTCTCTCCTCTCCTTCTACTATGCACCTAACATCATATATATAGGGTGGGGACTTTCCCTTCACCACTTATCTATTCCAGAAATAGGTCGCATGCTATTAATAGCCACATGTCATTTATAATCATAGCCACACATGCAAGTGTGCTATCTATAGTCCTCTTGTAGTTAACTAAAGTGTCAATTCTATTCTCATCTTGTCTCCATACATAAACACTTGAACCACTTCTCTAAAGATAGACAATGCATGGCACGCACACGTCTCTGCATTGTTGATGTGTTCCTCACACCATCTTCTAAATATATGTCTTTATGCTCAAAATTGGCTAAGTCCCGATATTTGAACTTGCCTTTCGTGTGCGGATCCTTCCTATCCTTCCATGCCCTTGGTTCTAGTCCTTTCATCCCACATAGACTCCTTGTGTGATCTTTGACAAGTATTCTTTGATCAACAGACTAAGCTGGTTATTCAAGAATAAGACCGTGGAATTGAAAGGTGAAAGGAATAAGCTGCTACGGGTGTGCTTTAAGTCAAAAGAGGATTGCTTCTCAAAAGTGACCAAGGATGGAGATGAATGAAAGAACAATAGTATAACGCAAGGTAAGCGAAGGCCATGTTAGCTACTAGGAGAAGGTATAGTGATGAGGTACTCAAGCGCAGGAGCGCACACTGAAGAGAAGTTTGTGACCAGAGAGTAGGAAGGCACGCTAGAAGGTTATAGGTAGGTACGAAGATGTACCGCATGGAACAAATGGATTCGGTCAATGAATGAGGGGATATTTAGTAGGTGAAGGAGTAATAAATGCATCAAAATTTTAAACGCATCAAAATTTGAAATCACCTACCAAATATCCCCTCATTATTGACCAAATCTGGTCATTCCATACGGTACATCTTCACACCTGACTATAACCTTCTAAATAGCGCCTACCTTGAGAGCTGACTTAGAAATACCATATCTTGAGCTCCAGGATAAATTTTTAGATGCTTCTATATATGATTTTTCATGAAAATTACCTTTTGAGAAGAATTTTACGGTTCCCATGGCTTTATTATGATTGAAACACCCTCAAAAATATCATTTTTCCTCAAGATCATCCAGTGTGCATAGAAATAATGAGTTGGCCTACAAAATGCATATCTAATTATTTCTACCTAATGTAGGGGACTGAAAGTGATTTATAATGATATCTTGTTTGGATCTTAACTCATTTTGGAGCTCTCAAAATCACTCCTTGAAGATTAGGTACTTTTTATGGTGCAAGCTCCTTCGGCCTCAAAAACCCACTTTTAGTGAATTGGCTCCTAAACCTCTAAAACTTCCCAAAATATTCCTAAATATGTTCTTTGATGCTTCTATTTCCTAGATACACCTTCATGATGAGTATGATTATCCTACACTTCTTTGATGATGGTGCACTTGGCTTAGAAAGGCTGATGAAAGCCCTCTCTAAGCATGTTTGAAAACCTGCCTTGTAAATCTCTGCTCTAAAGGCACTTGAATGATTTTTCTTTCCCTAAAATATGTAGGGGGCTGATGACATTCAAAAATGAACCAATAGAGGACTATACTAGACTTGACTCGAGGGGTAGGTTTATCAGGGGATGTCCTGAAAGTTATGATATGGAAAAAAAAAATACACTAGAGTATAGTTGTCCTTTTTTCAGATGAATTTTTCCCATGTAAAAACATAGGACAAGAGTTGTCTCTAGCTTAGGGACATGTTATGGATCGAGCACGGTGGGGATATAACTTGATAATCCCATAATATCAATTTTCTTCGTGGACCAATGCCTTATCCATTGGGCTTTATGGATTCATTAAAAATATATGTTACACAACTTTCCTTATTGAACACACACACGCGTGCACACAAACAAATGGGAGGGAAACATATCAAAGGGAAAATGACACACAACAAAAATGGAAATAGCCTAAATCACTTATGTACATGTGGGGAACAACCCACTTTCATTGAATCGTAAAATTTAATTGAGTACTCACCCGTAAACGGGTTTCATCAATACCATTCTTCGTGAATCCATTGATAAGTTCACTAAAGTGTGAAATTCTCATCACTTCTTGTGAAATCTATCTTAATTGCTAGTGTACTTAATGATATTTTTATCTGTTCCATCACCTTTTTTGTTCTAACACACTTTCCTTGGATTCTCGTTGCTCTACGATTTATTCCACTTGTTGATTTCTTACATGGCTTTTATGAAGATATTTCTTGATTATACTTGACTTTTCATTTTCATTTTCACTTCAAGATATTTTTTATTCATTGCACATCTTCTTCCTAAGCACCTATTTCATGGTTTAATTATTGGTAGATGTCTCATGAACTTTGGCATCATGTCCCTCTTCTTGATTTTCTTTGTTTTTTAATTGTTCCATGAAGTCACCTTTCTCATGCTCGAGTCTTCTGCCATATGTTTCCCTATGCAGTGTGTTATGTGCATTACATCATCCTCTTGAAAAGAGAATGAACTCAAGATTGGGCACACATCATGGAAAGTGTCCTCTTCTTTCTTTCCTTTTCCATTTGTGCTTCATCCTTTATTTCTATGTTGGGGAATCAATCTCTTGAGTGAAGTGAGAAATGAAAGGTTGAAGTCTATTGAGAAGGTTTCCATTTTGAGAAAAATCATCCTTATGACCAAGCAACAATCCATTTCTCCATTTTTTGTTGAGGATGTTTCCATCCTTACAAAAAGGGAATGAGCACAACACTAGATCTTAAATTTCATCATCATCATCATCTTCTCGTTCTTGATCACCGAGAACCGAGAAGTCCATTTCCACTGTGAAATCATGATTTTCCTGGGTATGCTTCATCAAAAGTTTGAGAGGTGAAGGTATGTTTCCATTCCTTTATTCCTTTTCATATTCTTCCAATGAGAAAGATAATCCTTTGAGTTCACTAGAACACTCATCACATGAAGACTCATACTAATCCTTGGGAGAATCATTGAAAAAATTGAAGTTATCTATTAAGAAGGTGTTGAGCATCATTCCTTCTTCTTGATATGCATCTCTCATCACTTCGAGATTGCTTTGTTGCAAGTCAAGGTTCCCATCACTAACCTTAGCATCCACTGGAGCAACTTCATTTATACCTTCATCCCACAAAAATTACACCTTTTCAAACTCAACTTTCATCAACTCTTCATTGTGTTCTTTGAATGGATCTGTGATGCTTGGACATTCCTCCACCAACAAGGGCAGCTCAAGATCCTCCTCAATGGTCATGAATAAGTTTCCAGTCTTGGATTTTTAGCATGAGATGTCTACCATTGGGTTGTTTGGCCGTTGAACAATATACTTCATTTTTCTAATGGGAAGTAGCTTCTTTTTTTTACCATTGACCGAGATTGTGACATGTGACCAATTCAACTGCATATCTCCTCCAACATCTCGGTAGAATCTTTATCCCAACAACATGTCATATGAGGTAGGCATGTCTACTATAATTATTCTCATTGTGGTTTTATTTTTAGGTAAATGTGTAATTGCTACCTCGGCATATTTGACTTGTTTGACGAGAGGCACTCATTTCATCTCCATGGAGAGACATTTACCAAAGGTGTGAGAAAGGGAGAGACCAAGAGCTTTAGAAACTTTTGTTGGCATGACAATGTCTCGAGGAACTAGTGCCAATGATGTAATTTATTAGCTTGTACTCATTAACAAACAAGGTTTTGTATAAAGGATAAAGCTTCTTACATGTAGAGGGTGTAATAGCTATGAAATTTAGAGATGGAATGGATTGATATGCATGCAGTGGTTTTTTGGTGGAAGCATCTTTTGAAACATGGCTACTTCCTTTGACATGATGAATTGAGTTTCTCCAATTTTTTGGGATGATTTCTTAAGTATTCAAAAGAAAACATTTGTCTCTTGGACTTTTGAAATGATCAATGATGTCTAAGGATGAAGAGGTGGTGGGAAAATCATGGGTTATGGCAGCATTAACATGGATGTTTTTAGAAACTAATTTTCCAAGAGAAGCAGAAGGGGACTTACTTGAAGAGGTAGAAGGATTCTTAGTTAGGATGGCCTCATGCTTCTTCTCACCTATCCTTTTTGAAGCAGGCTTTGATGATCCTCACTTTCTTATTTTTCCCGAGTCTTCATTTTCTTAACTTGGGAAGTGGAAGAAGAGCCTTCTTTCTCCTTTTGGGATTGGGTGAATAGCATATGAATAACTGTCAGTGGATTCTTCATCATCAAGTGTGCATTCACAAAACCCAATCCTAGCATATTCACTTTCTCCTTCCTCTTCATATTCAAAACTTTCTTCTTCTTTGTCTTCATATTTCTCACACATTGCATTGACCAGTGAGGCTTCCAAGGTGAGCCTTCAGGGTGCTCCTGTGATCTAAGAGAGTTTCTTCTTCATAGAAATCATATCATTAGCCATTTTCTAAATCATTGGATTAGTGGTCATTGAACCCAAACTTTAACCTTTCGTTTACCATTGGGATTCTTTACCTTACTAGACAAGATTAGATCATCTTCCATTTCAATAGCATAATCTTGTGCTTCTTTCAAATCTCTAGGTTGTGATCTTCTGAGGAAGAATCCAACTTTAGGTTGTAAAGCATTGATAAATAATCTCTTCAGGTTATTATTTGAAGGAAAGGATCTTCTCAAATTATTCGATTAACCAATTGTATTTAGCTACAAAGTCTCTCATATATTTCATAGACTCCTTCATATGTACCAGCTTAAACCAAGATCCTAGAAGCCTTCTACAATTTTAAATCTATGTTCAAATATGGTTCTTATATCCTCCCAACAAGTGATAGACCTTGTGGGTAACATATAAAACCATTCAACTTCCTTTTCTTGCAATGATTCCACAAATAATATAATAGATACGTCTTCATGTTTGATGCCCAACACACCACATGTGGTGATAAATTTTGTTACGTGTTACTCAAGGATTTGGGAATCATCTCCTCTAAAATTAGGAAAGTTCTTACGAGAACACATTGGTAGATCATGAAGAGGAGGTGCAAGATTAAGTGGACATTTATTCCTTACCCATGTAATAATGGTTTGGGGTCTTATTGAGCGTAGGTAATCTAGATCAAGTAGAAGAGTGCATAAGGATTGGGTACACGAAACCAAACGCATGAGAAGGCACGCTTTTGAGGGAGGAACATGAGCGCACGAGAACAATTTAAATTTAGAACTTAGCCATTTTTTACAGGTCAAGGATATTTTGGAGATGGATTGTTGAGCACGTGATAAACATGAAGACTTACAGCTCATGCAAGGCTATTTTGGGATATGTAGTAGTTCGAGTGCCATGCAAGGTCTTGATCTAATAATAGGATTTCTACTTAGAGTTAACTATAGGAAATCTATTATTAGAGAACTTGCATGATTTTGTATTCCCTTGCAAAGGCACATGGTTATTGTTAGCATGTAGCCTATTTTTGAAAGGTGCATGGGTGGTGAAGGGAAAGTCCCCACCCATATATATATGTATTGATTTTCACAGCTTAGAGGACACCAATTATTGTAGAGTTATGTTGTACATTTGCATAGCACGCATAACCATAGTAGACCGTACCTTGAATGTATGAAGCTTCTATGTTTTGGAATATTTAATATAATGGATCATATTGGCTGGATATTGGTGTTAGATGTAATCAATTTGGTTCTTACATGTTAAATATTATTATGATCATTATTTAGTCAATCTTTCATGTGGTTTAGATCTAGATTCGGTTCATGTATCTGTGGTTTAATTGATTTTTTAATGGATCTTAATATATACATGCACAATCATGCTAACATTAGACAAGTAACTCTAAAGAGGGAGCTGGTACCCTTGCGCACTTTAGGTGAGCACTCGCTTTAGTTGAGTGATGTGTCACAACACCTTGGGATTTGTGGGTATATTCTAGGCCGCATCATTGGTTCCATTGTTGAGACCACTTTCTCAACTATTTTTCAAGATGTTGCATGATAAAGACATACTTATTGACCTTGGCCAGTATTAAGGAGTGGTTAGTAGATCTAGAATAGGAGTATGCTCATCAATTCAACACCGAATGTGATTTTAATGCATGCATGTGGGTCGAAAGCAGAATCTGATGACTTCTTATATGAGAGCTTCATTGTTATCTTCATGATACAATTGTACAAGTGGTTGGTTACTTAGGTGTCAAAGAGGAATTAGAGGTTTCACACACTTATTTAGATGTGGGAATAATTTCAGGCCTTGTATGATGCAGATCCGATTTAGACGCACTTTATGGATGTTTGGTTTTGTGGTGTTTTGAAAGCTCTATTATGGAGTACACATTTTCAACTTACTCTTTCCCAAAGGTTGATGAGTTTCATTTTTTACGCGAGCCTAAAGGATCGTACTTGCATGGTATTACACTAGCGATTAAGATCCTGATTGTAACCTTGGATTTAGAAAAGAATCCGATGGCGTTAAACCCCACCACATTTGGGGGAAGGAGAAGGTTTGGTAAGGATGATAGACCTAGTGGTAGAGAGAAAAAGGGAAGAAAGGTGGCTTAAGTTCAATTATGTGTGTGAGAGGGATCTAGAGAAGAAGTGTGAAGTTGCGAGAATGGATGGCGTTATAGAGAGAGATGGCTTATGAAGGATTTGGGGCTCATATAGAAGACATGGAGCCAAAGCATGGATCTCCCCCATTTGGGAAAGCATGGTATGAAACCCTCTTCAGCCTCGATGAGAGTGCTTCAAGAGAGAGGACATGGACCATGGGTATGCATCGAATCTACTTGGTAACTTAGCCCTTACACTTGGTTTTCCAGTTTCTATGACAAACAAAAGAATCAGCAAGCTAGTATGAGTAGTAGAGTTACAGTAGATAGAGTTAATTTGTAGTCAAGTTCAAGAGTTGATCATCGAACTTATTCATCTATGAAACACTCATCATCTACTTTATTTGGAGGACCAGTTGGAGGCATCTTTTCTGGTGCATCATCGGCATAGAACCTAGGCATGCAAAACCTAGGCATCACATCTAGCAAGAGTGAAACTTCACATACAATGGGTGTTCGGGTTTAGCACAACCATCATAACACAAGGTAGTGCATCGTCTAGTATGTTACCTGGTATAAGAGGAGGATCAAGAGGATCAGGAGGATCAAGTGGCTTGGGTACTAGAGAATCTGGTGGATCTGGGGGTAATGGAAATACAAGAGGAAACATAGGAGGCTCTAGATCTCGGTAGGTAAGGTCTCGCACCAAACTAAGAAAATTTATATGGAGATATATATATCTCTCTCTTCCAGAGTATAGAGGTATTTAAGATTTAGCTAAGCATGTGCATATGTGTGAGATATTGTGGCACGCACAAGGTATTATAGTTCCAGAGTGTAAGGTAAGCTAGTTTGTAACTACGTTGTAGGGAAGCATGCACGGTTAGTACAGAAATTTTGATCCTGATTAGACTTATGTGGATTATACAGTGTTGTGAGATGCTTTCTTAAAGGAATTTTATATCCTTGAGTTTGATTAGAAGAGCATAAGTGTGCTTAAATACATTAATCAGGGCACTATAAAAAGTGTTCAGAATATGATGCACGGTTCAAGACTCTTATGTCTAAGTTATCTTATGACATACACGCGAGCCAACATGCACAGTGGTTTATTGGAGGAATGATCACACCTTTCAAAAGGGTGCTTTTTCATAAGACTTACACTAGGTGATAATGTGAAAAACTCATGGGACTTATTAACGAAAGTTTTCTTAAAGAATTTGGTGAACAACAGAGATATGCAGATCTCATGATCGATATCACAAAGCTATCCCAAGGAGAGAAGGAGAAGATAAGGGATTATCATGTTCATGTTCTAGAGCTAAAGAGGAATCTCGATGCCTAGATCCAGAAGGAAGGATTAGCGGATGGATTGATGAATGGCATGGATAATCTCCTCTGTAAGCACTTCATTCTTGGGATGAAGCCAGAGATCAGACAACGAGTGAAGTATGACCGCCCAACTACCATTGAACAAGTAAAGGAGATTGTAAGAAGGCAAGAAGAAAGCATGGAAGAGGAGCCCAAAGAAATTGTTGCTAAAGTAGAGCCTACACCAACACCTTTGGTCCGTAATCCACAACGACTTTTAGTGAGCACAAATATTTCTCCTATTACATCTACTGAGTATGAAGATCTTCTCAAGAAGATGGGTCAGTTAACTATTAAACTTTTTCAAGGAAAAGAATTTAGTTCTCAGGGATAAGATAGAGGTTTAAAAAGAAATATTTCTGAAGTTGTATGTTATGGTTGTTATAAAAAGGGTCATTATAAGTATAATTGTCCGAGATAGAGCTTCTACAAGAGATAATGATAAAGGGAAAGCACTGTGAATTCTTTTGATGCAGTAGATAAGAGCATAAATAATGAAGTAGATGTGTTTGTAACAAAAAGAAAGAAAGAAAAAGATAACCAAGATGGAAATTATCCTAAGAAGATGAAAGGAGAAACTAGTAAGAAACATAGGAGAAGAAAGTTGGGTGTGCAGGATTTTTGATTTCACAGGGACAAGGACCATACTCCATCTTAGAAGATCTATCCAAAAGGCTTGAAAATATTACATATAGTCAACTCTTGACTATGTCTTTTGAGAAGAGGCAGGATCTGCGAAGTGGACTCAATGCTCGACGAAGGAAGGAGGTTGAGGTACTGTTTTGGAGGCAGAGGCGGATCCCTATGCTCCACAAGCTAAGGTATTATGTAATAGTATTTCAATTCATGATGTCTTAGTTGATGGAGGTGTCATAGCTTAATGTAATGACCGAGTCCAGTAATGAATATGTTGGGTTTAAAAATTGATCGCCCTCAACACTTATGTTAAGGTCATTAAATAAGGGAAAACTAAACCAGAAGGTGTAGTTTCAAATGTGGCAATATCTGTTATGGGTGTTGTATGTGTGGTAGAATTTCAGGTGATGAAAAATGGTACTATTGTGTACCCAATGTTGTTGGGAAGGCCATGGCTAAGGAGAGTTCATGCAAGAAACTACTGGAATGAAGGCTTCACGACACTTGGACATGGTAGACAGAAGGTGAATATAAACATGATCCCTCGGTATTATAAGGCAGAGCCTGTGGATTCAAGTGATGAAACCGATGATTGGACATCCTATGATTATTCGACTACCGGTGAAGTGGACATCGAAGATGAAAAAAGTGAGGTTGATGTTTTTCTCATGGATATTCTTCCCTCACACCGACTCATGACCCCATAAAATTATTTGAAGAAGAAATTGATGATCATCTCCAACAAATAAAGATTGGTGATGCTGTGATGGAGAGTGAGAAGGAATCCTACCTCCATCTCTTTCAAAGGTACATACACATATTCACTTTTGATTACAAGGAACTCCGTCAAGTAAGTTGGGTAGAACATTCTATTGAGTTGGTAGATGGTGCTAAGCCTATAAAGCAAATGCCATATAGAATGAATCCTAATTTTTCCAAGACTATAAAAGAAGAAATGGATAAGTTACTTGATGCGGGATTCATATTTGCTGTGGAGAATTCAAAATGGGTTTCTCCCATTGTGATATCAATAAAAAAGAATGGGAAGCTACACATTTGTGTTGATTACAGAAGCTCAATAAGGCAACAAAGAAGGATCATTACCCTCTTCCATTCTCGATTAGATCTTGGATGAAGTAGCTAGCCAGAGTGTTATACTTTTGTTGATGGATATAGCAAATAAAACCAAGTCTGTATAGCGGAGAAAGATCAGCTGAACACCATGTTCACCACTCCTTGGGGAACCTTTTCTTATAGAGTTATGTCTGTAAATAAGCCTAATCCATCAGGGAGGATAGCAAGATGGATCATTTTTCTACAAGAATTTGAATTTGATATTATAGATAGGCCAGGAAAGAAGCATGTCAATGCAGATGCACTCTCTCGAGCCTATGATGGTTTAGGTTCATCTTGTGATGATGATGATTTCCCAGATGCAGCATTTTTATCCCTTGACACAATCCCTAGTGAATACATAGATATTTGGAATTATCTGAATGAATTGAAGTTTCCTAATGGTGCCAATGCAAAGACTAAGAGGAAGATTACTCAAACAAGTCGTCCATATTCTATTATGCATGGAGCATTATTTTGGATAGGACCTGATGGATAGTACAAGAGGGCAGTTGGAAGTGATCAAAGGAAGGAGCTGATAGAAGAATTCCATAATGGTACATGTGGAGGGCACTTCTCTGGACAACTTACAGCAAGAAGGATCTTGGATGCAGGTTATCACTGGCCCACTCTTTTTAGAGATTGTTATAATTATTGTAAGACATGTGATATTTTTCAAACACATGGTAACCGTAAGACTTCATCAGCTCCATTATGCCCTATTCTTCCACTTGGTCCCTTTGAAAAGTGGGGAATAGACATTCAGAGGTCCACTTTCAATTACCCCACACCAAAATAAGTATATTATAGTTGCACATGATTATTTAACCAAGTGGGTTCAAGTTAGGCCATTGAAAACAACTTCTATGGATGAAGTGGCAAGGTTCATATATGAACGCATTGTCACCAAATTTGGTTTCCATTAGAAATTGTAATAGATCAAGGAAGCCATTTCATTAATGAGGTGGTAGAAGCCCTAGTCAACAAATTTTCTATTAAGCACAGGAAAGAAACAACATACAAGCCAAGCACAAATGGACAGGTGCAATGAACAAATTTTGTGTTGTGTCAAATTCTAGCAAAAGATGTAGCCTTACAGGTACATAAGTGGGATAAAAGGATTCATGCAGCATTGTGGGCATATAGGGCAACATCAAATTTAGCAACAGGATACTCCCCATTTCAGTTGGCTTATGGCATTGATCCAGTTCTTCCTATTGGGTTTTATATTCCCACTGTGAGAGTTATGAAAAATGAAAGGATGGATGAAAGTGATTCAATAAAAGAAAGGTTGGTACATCTTCATTTGCTAGAGGAAATGAGGGAAATAGTGAAGGATACAAGCTATAAGAAGAAAATGAAGTAGAAGGAATACTTTGATCAAAAGATCTGTTGGTCTCCATTTCATGTGAATGACTTGGTTCTAGTATATGATTCCAGATACAAAAAAAGAAGACAGAGAAAATTTCTTCCAAAATGGATGGGGTCCTACAAAGTAGCAATTTATGCATGAAAATGGTGCGTACTAACCTGGAGGAATTGGATGGCACTCCCATTACGAAATGGTTCAACCACGACAAGTTGAAGATTTTCCAAGCACCAGAATAGTCTACTCTAAGGACGAAGTAGAAGCTAGGAAGGGGGAAAATGTCGACACTAAAATTTTCCTCCGTAATTTCTATTTCATTAATGTATGTATTAGGAATTGGATGTTGTTAAGTATAATTAGTAGTAGCATCCGATATAAGATAACGGTGTGTCGAAGACGATGCCACCAATAATGCATAATACGGTAATAGTCAAAAGTACAATAGGAATGTTGTGGTAAAAAGTAAATATTTTTCGTAAGTGGTCCGGTAATGTTAAAATGTCAAAGTTGGGGTAAGTAGAGAAGTAGGGTCTACATGATTAGGAATTAGAAATATTATATTGGTAATAAGGACAAGGAGTGAGGTCATAAAGAAGCCATTAAGAGGTGTAATTGTGAAGTTTCTCCCATAGTATTGGTGGAAGGCAAGTGAAGTCAGTAACACTTGAAGTACCTCATGGGTGAGATTGTAACAATTTCATGTTAATATTATAATTTACTCTGATATTTCAGATTTATCATCATTCCTTCTTATCATAGTCTATGGTATTCTTGTGTTATGTTTGTTGTTGTGTTTCCATATTACATCCACCAAACTAAAGGTTGTGCATTAGTAAATAATCATAGCACGAGGAGTTCCCGTTGAATAATTATCATAGTGTCGGATTGGTGATGACATGTCACAAATAATTCCAAGGAAAAGGAAGAACATCATGACTATGATCATAGTAAGGGGTGTTCTGATGGTGGCCATGGTAGAGGTCAAGGTTATAGAGGTAGATTCGAGGTTGAGGTCACGAGAGAGGAAGGAGTGATTTTCCTCTTGGAACCTACTATACATGTGGATCTCCCGACCACTACAGGGCATGAATTCCCATAGAATATTTTTGTTTTGTTTTTATGGAAAGAATCATAGTTATGAAGATTTCCCTACTTGAATGAGAACTTAAGAAAGAAACACAAACATGAAAATAATGGTGCGTAAATGGTAAGAGTTTATCGGTCATGGAAGACCAATGGATGCCAAAGTTAGCGTTGGATTCTTCATTGGTTCCTTTGAATATTACTACATGCACTAAGGCAACACGTGCGGGAGACCCTACAAGTAGAAACCTTCCATTACTAAGGAGGTATTCCTACATACCAAGTATCCATACCCTATGCGTCATAAGGAGGCTTATCAAGAAAATATGGAAGTAATTCAGAATTTATAGGGTGAGATACAGTGTTTCAAGGAACAGTCACGCATGTTAGAACAAAAGAAAGATGTTGATGACTTGAAATAAGTTTGTACGATGTTGCGCCAAGAGAAAATTATTCCTTTGTTGGAAAACTAGTTGAAGGGAAACACTCCACGCGTTGGGACTGAACATGAGAGATAGATTTTGCATGTTAATTTTCCTCTAGATAGTTTGGATTATGATAAGGATATTACCCTAAATTCTATTGTTTATGGTTGGTTGTTGAGTAACATCTTGATTGACACATGCACGGAAGTGAATGTGCTCACTTTGGATGCATGGGTTTAGATGGGAAGACCTCCATTATAGCCATCCTCTAATGTGATGTTCATGGTAAACTGAACTAAGGTTACGCCCATTGGAGTTTTAAAAAATGTATCCATTACTATACTGGTGGCCAAGTTCACCAGAACTTTGAGGTCTTAGCGCTTTCAAGTAGAAAAATTTCCTAGATTACTTGGGTACCCTTCGTGTTATGAAAACAATGCTAACTTGTATTTCAACAAGGGGTATATCAGCTTTGAGAACAAGGAAGAGTGTTTCATCATACCTCTTACATATGGGAAATATGTGGCTTATATTGATCCCTTAAGTGAAGAAGACTTGAACAAAATTTATGTGCATAGCATCCAAGATCCATAACTTCTTGAGGCATCAAAGGAAGGAGTTCTCCATTGGGATGATGCACAATCCATGAGTGATACTACAAGTGTTGTATGTGAAAATTAGGTGCATGACACTTATGAAATGATTGGGCACGAAGTATGGAGTGTAGTTGCGCACATCAATAAGCCAATCAGTATCAGGCATTTAGGAAGTAGCCAAGTACCAAAGTATACAGGTGAGGAGAATCCAAAAGTATTCCTCCTTGTTATTGAATTTCAATGGGAATTTACATTGGAAAGAAGGAATATGTTAGTATATATTTTGCATGGGGTGGTAGCGCTAGTGGATTGTTCACAAGGATATTCTGTTGGAATGGAGAGAAGTAAGGATTACTTTATATGCTCAGTTTCTAAAAAGAAATGCGCACACTCAGATCTATGCATTCCATGGTAATGATCATGTTCAGCAGTGTGAGAGACTATGGACAGTGGGCGTAAAACTTTTCCACCTTCTTTTTGGGTGCACAAGTTTTATTTCACCTTGTGAGGTTACATGTGGACATGGTATGTCTATGCAGAGTTGAATAGAGCAACTAGAAATTGGCAAGAACTTGTTGAAGGTATGACTCAGACCTTTGATTACTTTTCTTCTAAACCCCGATAAATGAGGCACTGTAAGTTATGAAGCACTTAACTATGGGAGATAGTGCAAAGGATAAAGAGTTACTTTAGGAGTTGTTAGGGGAATCAAACCTAGGGGTGTGTTTTGAAGAGGAAGAAACAGATGCTAAGCAGCTTGGGCATGCCTACCTAGAAAGAGAAAAGGGTAAGATGATTTACATGGTTAATGATGAAGAGGTAGAGAACTTGGACATTGAGCACACAGATGGTATGCATGAAGTCTTGGACAATGTAGATGAGAAGGTGCACACATGTCATGATCCTATGAAGACCAAGAAAGTGAAAATCGACACAAATGTTGAACCTACGGAGGCTATTAAAGGAGATTATAGGTATGACTCGAGGTTGCTAAGATCAATGAGCTATTGCTTGACTTTTAAGATTTTTTCCTAAATGCTATCATGAATTGAAATGCGTACATGGATCATTGGTAGAAATGAAGATAAAGCTAAAATAAGGTGCACGCCTAGTCCAGAAGAGTCCTTACAAGATGAATCTGAACTTACACATCAAGGTAAAGGAAGAAATTGAAAAAATGTTAATTTCAAGAATTATTGTGCCACATTGAGGAGTCGAGTGGGTAAGCCCTATGGTGATCAGCATAAAAAAATGGTAAAATCAGGATTTGTGTCAATTATAGGGAGTTAAAAGTTGCATGTTTGATTGATCCCTTTCCCACACCCTTTACTGAGGAAATTTTGGAATGCATTGCAGGGCGCAAAATATACTCCTTCACTAATGGATTCTCTGGATATCATTAGGTGAGGATAGCTATAGAGGATCAAGAGAATACTACTTTCACCACCGAGTGGGTAAGTTTTTCATACATGGTTATGCCATTTGGATTAAAGAATGTGCCTGCAATATTCTCACACATAGTGGTACAAGCACTCTCATATTTTATTCACAAGTTCTTACAGGTGTATCTGGATGATTGGACAATCTATGGGCTCATGAAAGATCACTGTAATAACTTGTGGTGAGTGTTTGAGAGATGTAGGCATTGAGCATATCCTTGAACATTAAGAATTGTATATTTTCCACCCCTTTTAGAATTTTTTAGGCCACATCATCGATAAAGAAGGCTTGTTGGTGGATTCGCTAAGGTAGCTATTATTTTGGGCTTGGAGGAACCTTCTAACAAAAGATAGGCGTGTGGATTATTAGGGATCACGAGTTATTAAAAAAATTATTAAGGGATATGCCAAGATCATCGCGCCCTTAGAATAATTACTCAAGGGAAAAGGAAAGTACTATTGGGGTAACACACAATAGCGTGCGTTTGACACACTAAAGGAAAGGCTTACTACATCACCAATTTTGTGTTTTACTTCATGGTCCAATCCCTTTCACATTCATGTAGATGCCTTTGTCACATACCATTGGTGTCGTATTAGCTCGGCCTAGAGAGGGTATTGTCGATCATCCTATTTTTTATTAGTAGAAAGTTGCCTCCAAACGAACATAATTATACAACAATAGAGCGTGAGGCCTTTTCTATGATCTACATGCTCCATAAGTTTTGAAAATATTTGTTAGCTACACCATTTATCTTTTATACATACCACATGGCATTGAATTACTTGGTGAACAAGCCCATTTTGAAGGGCGCATATGTTGTTGGGTACTGTTATTTCAGGAGTTCAATTTTACGGTGGTGGTTAAGCCCAGTAAGAGAAATTTTGGTCCAGACCACTTATCAAGAATTCAATCAGGAGAGGATGCATAGAGAATTAAGGATACAATGTGAGATGCATAGTTGTTCAGTTGAATAGTGCACCCTCTGACTTAGAAGATATTGTTTTATTTTTACATACAGGTGTGGTACCCAAAGGAATGAAGGATTTAGAGAAGAAACATATTGCTATCTATGTCATGCATTACATGTTGATCGTTGGAGACTTATAAAAATTAGGTCGTGATGAATTTTTACACTAGTGTATAATAAAGCATGGGTGTGGAACAATAATGGAAGAGGCTCATGGTGGTATTGCGGTGGACACTATGTAGGGGATACCACCGAGTGCAATATTTTACTTAGTGGTCTATGGTGGGAGACATTATATAAGGATTGCAAAGCATACTTGTAAGGCTTATGACCATTTTCTACTCCTCGAAAGCTTACGCATGTGATGAAATGCCTTTGAGGCCTATTACTAGTGCAGAACCTTTTGAGAAATGGGCAATTGACTTTGTGGGCCCCATTTCCCACCCACACGCAAGACAAAATCACGCTACATTATAACTTGTACATATTATCTTACAAGGTGGGATGGAAGCTGGGCCTACAAAGGATTGCACAGCAGCTACAACAACAAGGTTTATGTGGGAAAATATTATTAGTAAGTATGGTTGCCCTTTAAGTTTAACAAGTGATATGGGTACTCATTTCCTTAATAAGACTATCCAGATATTGTTGGATGAATTCATGGTTGCACACCATAGGACAACCCCTTATCACCCTCAGGAAAATGGAACTATTGAGGCTTTCAATAAGATATTGAGCCATACCTTGACAAAAAAATTTGATGTTAGAAGGCAAGATTGGGATGACAAGGTTTCGTGGTACTCTGGGCATACGAAAAAACTACAAGAGGTTGAATAAATAAACACCATTTCAGTTGGTGTTTGGCAAAGAAGTGGTTCTCCCCATGGAATTCGTGTTACCTTCTTTGTGTATTGCACGTGTAAGAGGTCTAGTTGGTGAGCAAGCATTGGAAGAATGTATTGACAAGTTGATCCATCTGGATGAAAGGTGCACCATAGCAAGTTGGAGTTAAAAGCAATAAAAAGCCAAGTAGAAGGCATGGCATGATAGACACGTCAAGGATAAAAATCTTAAGGTTTGGAAAATGATACTTCTGTATGATTCAAAGTTTTTGCACCATCCTGGAAAGCTTAAATTTCATTGGTTGGGACCATATGTTATCACTCATATACTTGATTCAAGTGTTTTCCAGTTAGAGGAGTGGGTGGAAATCTGTTTCCCATTACTTTAATGGGAGTAGGTTGAATCCCTACTATAAAAAGTCTTCTTGGTGTTTGTAATAAGGCAATATTGCCTCTTATCTTAGGTTTCCTTAATGCATTTAATTTATATGTGTTTCCTTCATCGTTATGATTTTTTAATTTAGTTGAGTGTTTTTGTAATAAGCGCATTTGCATGCCAAAAGTTGATTATAATTTAAGAATTTTCATGTGCATAGATCTGTGCCTACCCTTAGTGTGGGGTGGTTTACGTGCAAGGTTCATTACCAAGTTGACTATAGTTGATTGTCATTTGAAGATGGGTATGCATGAGGAAACTTTTGTGCATGTTCTTTTTAGAAGGGTACATATTAAAAAATTACTCCTAATGAAGACCATGGATGGAAAAATTGAAGCATAGTGTAATGTGAGGTAGGCTACACTAGTGGAAACTACATAGAATAATACATAGTGGTGAAGTACTTTGGTGCAGGGGAGCATGCGAAAGGAAGTCTGTGGATAATAAGTAGAAAGGCACATCAAAAGGTTATGACTATGGCATGGAGATGTACAACACGAAAAAGTTATCAAACGATGAATTAATTATGGGATTGGTGGTAGGTGGAGGAGAAATAAATGCATATTTTTTTCAAAATCTATATAAGGATGCAATGTGGATTCATTTTTACCTTTGTTATTACAATTTTTTTAGAAAAATATTTGCAAATGAGCTAGTGAGATGTTTTTAAAGTGCAGAGAGATGAGAAACCAAAGCGTTGTGATTAGATTTATGCATAGGATTAACTTGCACTCCCATTAGAGAAGGATTTGAGTGAAGCAGAGGCATGCGAGGAGGAGAAATCAAGCACTAGGGTTTGAATTGAAGCTAGGGCATGTGGTTTTTCACTAGGGCACATGAATCAAAATTGCAAACCTTGAAAAATGTAGATAGAACACATTTTTCTAGATATTATGGCACCCAAATGAGCACTAGGAGAAATTACGGGGAAAGAAACAAAAGGATGTTGATAATGAGATCGAAGATGCCCCCGAAAGTGGGTTTTCGAAATGCAGACCAGAGGAAGTAATCATGGGCCAAGTGTCCGCCGAAGCAAAGTAAGAGATTACAATCATAGAACAACTTATAACAAAGAGGAAGTTGGATGAATTGCTAAATAGAAAGACAAACAAATGAAAAGTAGATGGCATGCCCGTCTATGATGTTGCTTGGGGAGAAGCTCTTGAGAAAGGTAGGGGTTTTGCAGTTGTATGAGCTACCATATTTTGGAAAACCTAAAAAGCTTTACCAATGGCTCATGAGTAGATTCCATGAGGAATTTTTCTATTTTGTTGGGTGATGAATGAGGATCACAATGCCCTTGATTGGAACTTTGACGGTTTTAAAAGCATACACACAAAGGTTAGTAGAAACCTAATAGATAAGGTAGCAGTTATAGCCACCAACAAGGAGCTGGGTTATGCAAAAGGTCTACATGACATGGATATTTACAAGCTGAGGAAGTATCTAGTTGTACAGGCAACCACACACTTGACAAAATTGAATGACCAGGAGAGATGGTCACAAGTGAACACTATGTGGCTACATATTGCGAAGAAAATGTCAAAAGGGGAGACCTACAACTTGGCAGGATACATTGTTGAAAAAATCATTGAGGAGGCATGCAAAGGTGAGAAGATAAGCTTTGACACTATTTTGCTATCACTTTTATTTGTAGAGATTGGAGTGCCTGATGGGCCAAAGAATAAAGTCTGGGAGTACCCTGCGAAGAAGAAATCTCTCACAGATAGATTTGAAAAGTATCTATGTTAAGGATCCATGAGTGGACCATTCAAATAAAGGGAAGAGGTGTTACGAGTGGCTTTGCATGGCGTTTGAAGAAGAGTGTAGGATACTGAAGGACTTTCCCGGGTGGTAGGAAATTTGGCACAATTTTCAAAGAGTGTACCAACATTTTTGCATCGCGTATTTTGCAATGAAGGAAGGAAGATGGAGTCCATGGTGCAAACTTCCTATTAATGAAAAATCACAATACCCCCAAATTAGTCGTCGATCTCCGCTTTTCTAAGGTAGATTCATTTGGTGTGATTCACATAACATTGAGTTTTCCTAAAGTGTGGGACTTTGAAAATGGGAAAACTCTCCATATTAAAGGTTGGTTCATATTCCTCTATTTAGGTGCATACGTGGAACTTGCAAAGAATCTATTCCCAAACCTAATCTAATTTTTACCAAGGAGACAGGGGATAGAAGGAATACAAGAAATAAAAAAGTAAGCTACAAGGTGATGCATTGAAGAAATGATGAACATTAGTTTTACTAATAGACACATACAATAATCGAGGCACAAATAACTATAAAAGACCAGATGAGAGCAAAGGAGATAAGAAAGGATCTAAAATCAATCACAAATACCTTTTATTGCTCTGTAGATTGATACAATGCATTATAAAATGCCGAAGGTAGAAAACGTATTGTAATTTAAATGGAAGATCTGAACTCCATGAATTCCTTTTCCAGAAGGAAAGGGGAGCCTACAAAAACAAAAGAATGTCCAACCCTTTACAATGAGTCTCGACCCTACTTTTATAGATTCAACACAGAGGGGAGAAAGAGAGAGAAGCGGGAAAATAGTTCCAAGCTCAACCACCGCTATTAATTCCTCCCATAAAATTTACCCCCAAATTTGTCTTGACTGCATCAAATTCTTATTCGGTGCCTTGAAGGAGGAGGAAACAGCGGAGCAGATCGAATCCGATTTGGTTGTTGGGGAAAAATAGATCCTGCATTGATGGCCCTGAAGACATTTCTCCATTTTTCTCCCACCTAACCTCCCCAAACTTAAAGTCTTAGATCTCCATGGCATAGACAAGGCCGAGATATTTCCAATGGTGTCAGATTTGTAATATTTTGAGCCCTGAGTCGAAATATATGCCCCTTCAAAGTTTCTATCGGATCCATACAAAAGGGCAGAAAACGGTTTGAAAAATGAGCCCCTTTTCTATATGGGACACGTGGAGGGCTATTGTTTGAGGGTGGCCTCTATATTTTCTCTTGGAATGGCATGGGGCTAACACGTGGCTTCCTCCACCGCCTGCTCAATTTCTATGTTTTTTGGCTAAGTCCTTTGCTCGGTGGGGTCATATTTCTTGACCGAGGACACACGGAAGCCTAGCACTTGTTTGGAAACCTCCTTTCAATATTGTTCTTGAACTAGTGCCATTTGGACACTTGGCACCCTCCACTGTTCTGTCTCAGTGTTTAACTATTCAACCCGACCCTGTCCCCTTTTGAAACAAGATGCGTGGAGGCTCTACGCTCACTTAGAAACCGCTTAGGATTTTGCTTCTGAAGAAGTGTCAGATTAACACTTGGAAGCCTCCACAAACTCTTACACTTTTCAACAGCCCCACTAACCTTTTCGGACCTTGGGCTACGTCATGGGTTGGTGCTCGTTTGAGCCTCTATTTTTAGATTTACCCTTGAAGATGCGTAGAGTCGACACATGGCTTCTTCCGTGACCAATTTTATACTTAGCCCTTTTTAGGCCTGCCATGTCCGCATTTTGACCTTGGTTGACCATTTGCTACGTGGAGGGCTAGCATGAGTTTGTGTTTCCCTTTTTGGATTCAACCTTGGAGAAGCACCGTTTGGACACGTGGCTCTCTCTACTTCCTCCTCCATACTTAGCGGATTTTTAGAGTTGTTCTGAACCGTTTTGAGCCTGAAGACTTTAGATCTTCGTCATTTCTTCTTTCTCTTCTTGCTCTTGGCTCTTTTGACACCACTCCTCTTTTTGACCCTGTTATTCCATTTCTAAGCATGCCTGTAACCTATTAAATAGAGTTAAGACATGGATTCACTTGACAGAGTTGTTTCTTCTCTTTCTTCTTGCATAGGGTCGTTTGATCTTTCGTAGACCCCGCCACTTCATCGTTGAGTCCTTCTGTGACCTGTTTACAAGATTTAACCATGTTTTCTTTGGCTCTTCCTATGTGGGGTCATGGCTGATCCAATACTTTTTCCGAGAGTGAAATATGGATAACAATTTGGTGACTCACAGGGGTATCTGCCTGCTAGATGAAAATATGAATTACCTTGTCACATCCGTTGGGCATGGATTTGAGGAAAACGGTCCGATATCGATCCTTCTTCCGATTCATGAGCCTAATGTTTACACTCTCAATTTTCATAAGAAATCTCAAAATGATGGTTTCTAAGAGTAGAAAATTGTTTTGACCCGGGGCTTCATCTATTTCTGAATGGGTTATGCAAGAGCAACAAAACAACACCACAACTATATACAAAATTTGAAATCATACATGCTCCAAGTAGAACATGCAGAGCGTGCAAAGCACTTAGGAGAAAAGAAACCTAAACTACAACAAGACAATGTGCACAAGAACTTAGAGGAATGAGAAACTAAACTAATATGTACAAGGTGGGAACTTTCCTTCTAGTAAAGCAGTGTTTAAGATAGATTTCGTTCACTGGAATCTGTAACTCTTCACCATCCAATGTAGACAATTGGAAAGCATTACTACTTTTACATTTTGTGACCATGTAAGGGCCACTCCAAATGGCATCAAACTTGGAATGCCTTCCTAGTTTTTCCTAATCTGCATCCCATTTCAAAACTAGGTCTCCTTCCTAGAAGACCCTTGTTCTTGCCTTCTTGTCAAAGCATCTCTTGATTGAGACCTAATCCTTCTCCATTGTTTGAAGTGCATGTTCTTTGGTTTCTTCCAACTCCATCAACTCTGCATACCTGGCCTCCATTGGTTCAAACTCAGACATCTCCAATTACTTCATGAGTTCCAATGTCGGCAATTCAAGTGATATAGGTAACACTACCTCTTTCCCATAGACAAGTTTGAATGGAGAGCTGTCTGTACACTTGTTGGGTGTTGTCCTATCAGCCCATAAGGCTGATTTGAGTTTCGTGTGCCAAGTTCTCTAATTTTCATCAAGATTTCTTCTGACAATCTTTAGCAGGTTCTTGTTTGTGGACTCTGCTTGGCCATTACCCTGAGTGTAATAATTTGATGAAGTGCTCAACTAAATCCCATTCCTAACAGCCCATCCTATGATTTTGGAACCTATGAATGCCAATACATTATCTGATATAATTGTGGCTGGTAATCTAAATCTGGTCACTATCCCTTCATAGAAATCTAGTATGCTAGACTCATTAGCTTCTTTGAATGCCACTGCCTCGGCCCACTTGGTGAAATAGTCTATTGTCATTATAATCCATTTTTGGCCTTGGCTCGAATTTGGATTGATGACCCCGATGAAATCCAATCCCCATTACATGAATGGTTGGTCAATTGAAATTGGGTGCAATGGAAGTGCTATTAGCCTTTCCTTGCCTTTGAACAATGCACAATTTTACACTTTTTGATCCATGCATAGCAGTCACTAAACACCCTGGGCCAATAATAACCCGCCTTCATGATCTTGAGTGCTATCACCCATGGAGAAAAATGGCCTCTAGCTGCTTCATCATGGAACTCTTGTAACACTCTCTCAATCTGATATGTCCCAATGCATCTTAACAGAACGTCATTGATGTCCCTCTTAAACAAGATGCCATCAATAAGCACATATGGGATGGCTTGTAGTCTGAAATGTCTCCTTTTTTTTTACTCATTTCTGGAGGACACGGACTTGTTTGAAGGAAGTGCACCATGTTCGAGTCCAACAAGGAGTGGGTACATCATCATTTTCTTCCTCTTGACTATTTTGCAGAACAAAAATAACTTCCTTTTCACTATTTGCCTCATCTTGTTGACTTGAGGCTAGTTGTTCACACAATCCCTTCCCATGGACCAGCTTAGTGACCTTGATCTCAATGTCATACTCCATGACACGAGTGATCCATAGATCCTTGTTGAGAAGGAAGTCTTTAACTCTTGCATGGGAGACTAACAGTTGAATTTTATTGTTTGAAACTAGATGCTTAAACTTCTTTAACCCTCTGATCACTGTTAGGACTTTCTTTTCGATGAAAGAGTATCTCTCTTCATAATTTTCTAGACCCTGGCTGAAGAAGGAAATTGGTTGCTCGGTATCCTCTTTGTTCCACTATACTAGGATTGCAAAATTGTGTGACTACCACCAAAGGCATATACTATGAAATCCTTAGAAAAAATTGGATTCATGAGAGTTGGGGCTTGTGATATAGCTTCTTTAATGGCCTCAAAATTTTCTTTTCCTTCAGTTATCCACCTAAATGCCAAACTCTTCTTCAACATCAACGTTATTGGCTTGACAAGGGAAGTAAAGTTTGGTACAAACCTACGGACAAAATTTATTTTTCCTAAGAAGCTTTGAAGAGCCTTCTTATGGCTTGGCAATAACAATGCTCTTATTGCTTCAACTCTCTCTGGGTCTATTGCAAAACCTTCCTTTGACACAATATGGCCTAGAAGCCTGCCATCATAGGCAAAGAATATGCATTTTTAGGGTTCAATGATACCCCAAATCTCCTACACCTTTGAAACACCTTCCTTAGGTGAAAAAGGTGGTCTGCTACATTTTTTAGAACACAATAATGTCATCTAGATAGATCAGTACTATTTTGTTGATAAGCCCCTTGAATGCCATATCCATTGCCCTTTGGAAAGTGTCTCCAGCATTAGATAATCCAAATGGTATTTTTCTATAGGCATAGGTGTCCCATTTAGTGGTAAAAGTTGTTTTGAACTGATCATCTTCCTTCACCATTATCTTGTTGTACCCTGAGTAGCCATCTAGGAGAGAGAATCTCTCTAATCCAGACACCACTTGCAAGATCTACTCCATTGAGGGGATTGGGTAGTGATCTTTGAGGGAAGCTCTGTTTAAGTCTCAAAAGTCTACACATAACCTAATCTCTCTAATCTTCTTCCTGACTGGGACCAAGTTTACAACCTAGCTTGAGTGTTTTATTAGAAATATGATACTCACCTCTATCAGCTTGTTTAGCTCTTTCTTCATTAGAGATTCAATGTGTGGATTAACTGGTCTCTGTTTTTGCTTGATGGGCTTAGCAGTTGGATCTAGTTCAATTGTGTGTTGTGATAGCTTTGGATTGAACCCTCTTAGGTCTTCATAGCTCCAAGAAAATACATCTAGAAACTCTTGGCAAAGTTACATGAATTCATACCTTTCTTGCTCGGTGGCCACTTTGCCAATTTGAAGTGTTTTTCCTTCTCCAACTAGAATTGACTTTGAATCTTCTCCTTTGATCTGTATATTAGCCTTCTCTTTTCGAAATTGATCATTAGGATTGAAGATAGACTCCAATGTCACTAAGCCTTTGGGAAGCTTATTTGTATGCAGCTGCACTACTTGATCTCCATATTGTTTCTCTAATATGTTTTGATTCCTAGTTGAGAACTCAACTTCCTCTTGCAAAAAATTGATGATCTACTGATCATTCTCAAACACCTACTAGCATGTGTTGTTATCTAGCACTGTTGGCCTTATAATCACATGGATATGTGGCTATCCTTTGTCCCTCTTGACATTTTCAACCACATCAAATGTTTCTCCAACTGCTACAAGTCGATCAGCAGCTTCGTTCTCCTTCCTAGGAATGGACACAATGTTGAAGGTTTCAAAATGCTCAATGGGATCCCATACCCTATTCTTATAGCTTTTGAGCAGGTCATTCTTGACAAAGCATTTTGTCCTTTGACTTGATTGGCAACTAGTTCACTGTCACCAAACACTTGTAGGTTCTTGATTCCTTGTCTTCTAGCCCAATGCAATCCATGAACCAAAGCCTCATATTCTACAGTGTTATTTGAGTAGGAAAACTAGAAATGGAAGGCTGAGTAATACTTCATACCTTGGGGTGACACAATCATAGCTCCACCTTCGGCTCCTTGCCTACTTCTTGAGCCATCAAAGAACAATTTCCATACTTCATTGTCATCCTTATATTCTAGCTTAATGATGTCAAGAAGAGGATGATTCTCTTCATGCAGGAAGTAGACTCCTAGCTCAGATTCTTCCATCTCCTTATAGGGATCAAAATCATGTCTTTTGACCACCCATTCATCGAGAGTCAAGTCGGGATACACCCCACCTTGGTGTCTACTTCAGAAGTGTTTAGGAGGTCTTCCTGATCAAAATCCAAACAATTTGCATTGATTGGGCTAGGCACATAAGACTCAATGTGATAATCCATTATGGGCTCAGATCTGATTATGGCCTTCACCCCATACCTTGTTCTAAAGAGCATATGCGACCAATCAATAGACAAATAGCCTCCAATTTTGGTAGTGAATTCCCTAGAAAAACATAATGCAAAATGTGGTGGTAAGTCTATGACTGATACATTCTGCAATACAGTCACATTAGGGCAGGCATGCAGAGTGAGGCTCAGATCCTTGATGACTCCAATAGTTGTCACTATTGTCCCATCCAATTGTACTACCCCTCTAGAGATGACTTCATACTGGAGACCCAATTGATCAGCTATTTGTTTGGGCATTACATAACTACTTGCCCGTAATCAATCATGCAATTATGCACCAATTTATCCCCAATGATTAATGAAACATAGAATGGAGGAGGTATTAGGTTCTTACCTTGTTTCTCTTGATGGTTTCCCTAGGTTGAGTTGTATTGGTAAGCACTTTCTCTTGTTGGTTAGGGGGTTGATTTGAGCTTGACCAATTTTGCATGGTAGTCTACAATAGATCCCTCTACCCTGGAATGGCCAGTGACTCCCATAGTGAAATGTTCACACTTGTCCTCTTCATTTGCTCAATGATATTAAATGAGCTATCCTTCTATTGCCCCTTCCCTGACACATTTTTCTCTTACACATGGGCTGTTACAACCAATGCCTGAGTAGATTTGGAAGGTGGCTTAGATTGGCTCTACATACTGGGGGTTATATTTTGAATGCCAATACCTTGTGGAGTAATGGAGGATCGAGGGTGACCTGAGTTTGGGGAATGTCCTTCTCCAATATTTCTCTTCTTGGACCATGTATTAACACTATACTTGGAGAAGGATCCGATTCATTCCACATAAGTCTTTAACTTTCTAATGACAAGCATAGTATCATTTGGATGCCCCTCTTCTTAATGAGCTCCTTTCTACTGATTTTCTTCTTGGTCAGGTTCTTGTGACACACCGATGGTTTGCACCATCAAATCCTGATTTAGTGTACCATTGAAGAACATCGATTGATTATGTGGCTAACTGTATGGGAAACACCAATCATATTCTTGTGCCATGTTATTATGTGCTGGAACCAATGCCCTTGATGTTGAAGCTGTGTTTGGATCATATGGCCTAAAATTTCTAGTAGCTTGAGGTTTTCCTTGGTGTTGACTCTGAGTTATAGCCTGGGCTTGTGGTCTATTTTGCTGATACAAGGGTCTATCTTGATACTGAGCTTGAGGCTAATATGGCCTAGAACTCTGAGCCTACTATCTTTTGATGGTTACTAACTCATTCCCAAGTTTTGAAGTTGTTTCATAAATTCTTGAACCTCTTTTGAGGTGGAGGATTCAACGGAACTTTGACTCCTGGGAGTAGGTATAGGAGCTATTGTGGGTGTGTGGCTGGTACTTAGGTTTCCTAATTCGAGGTATAGATGCATGGATGGCCTAGGAGCAAGTTTTCCATCCTGAATTAAATGATTCTTAGCTCCTATGGAAAGGCTATAGGTTGTAGGTAAGGTTGTGCCCCCATTGACTAAATCATTAAAGCAATATCAGAATTTAAAGCTCTAAGAAAGTATAAGAAGGCACCTTCATTAGTGGGCTTTACTACTGCTGGAATCTTGTCCCAAGTCTGTTGAAATATGAGGTTGAAATCCATCAACTACTCATTCAGAGCTCTCTTGATTGTTGTCAGTTACTCCAACAAGGATAAGTTATCTCCCTTTTCTCCAAACTAGTTGTGAAGAGTTGTGCACATATGGTCCCAAGATTGAATAGAGCCTGCTTCTAGGCTCCTGAACCATTATGAAGCTTTACCCTTGAGTGAAGAGGCTAGCAACTTGACCGCAATGTCCATCTCAATGATCTCATGGATTGTACAGACATTTGCAATATCTTGAACGTGGTCACTAGGAGAAGTCTAGTTTTCCCCAGTGAAATATGGGATGCTCTTCTTGCTATGCTACTCTTGAACTCGGATTTTTGCATTCAAAGCAAGTGGGATACGCCAAAGTGAAATTGACATAAGGATTTGGCTATGCCATCCTGATCATCCTGAGCACCATTCTTGATTGAAAGAATGTCCTACTAGGAGGAGGTGTTTATAAGGCTCTGTTTGGTGGAGATAGAGACTTCTGGGCTCTTCTTCCTCTTCTCCTTCTCGTCTCTAGACAAGTTTTGGTGTACAAACCGTCCTTCTACTCTTGTTCTTGACCTTGTTTGTATCCTTCTCATGAACTTAGGAAACTTGGACTACTGAAATCAGTGGATTCTATCCCTTTTGGAGTCACCAGATGTGTAGTTCTTAAAATCTTCTTAAAAGCTAGAATCACAGCAAGTGCACATCAATCTTACTGTACTAAGATGGAGACTTCTTGGTCCCACTAGGTGTGCCAAAACTATTAATGCAAAATCACAGCACCCCCAAATGAGTCGTCAGATCTTCTTTTCTAAGGCAGATTCATTTGGTGTGATTCACATAACATTGAGTTTTCCCCAAAGTGTGGGACTTTGAAAATGGGAAAACTCTCCAGATTAAAGGTTGGTTCCTATTCCTCTATTTAGGTGTATATGTGGAACATGTAGAGAATCTATTCCTAAACCTAATATAAGTTTTACCAAGGAGACAGGGATAGAAGGAATACAAGAAATAAAAACTAAGCTACAAGGTGATGCACCGAAGGAATGATGAACATTAGTTTTTTTGATAGAAAAAAACCATCAAAATACATACAATAATCAAGCACAAATAACTAGATTTATAATGAAAGACTAGATGAGAGAAAAGGAGACAAGAAAGGATCTAAAATCGATCACAAACGTGTTTTATTGCTCTGCAAATTGATACAATGCATTAAAAATGGCTAGAAGGTAGGAAACATATTACAATTTAAATGGAAGGTCTGAACTCCATGAATTCCTTTTCCAGAATGAAAGGGGAGCTTGTAAAAATAAAAGAATGTCCAACCCTTTACAATGAGTCTTGACCCTACTTTTATAGATTCAACACAGAGGGGAGAAAGAGAGAGAAGTGGGAAAACAATTCTAAGCTCAACCACCGCTATTAATGCCTCCCATAAAATCTTCCCCAAATTTTTCTTGACTGCATCATATTCTTATTTGGTACCTCGAAGGAGGAGGAAATGGTGGAGCGAGATCAAATCCGATCTGGTTGTTGGGGAAAAAATAGATCCTGCATTGATGGCCCTAAAGACGTTTCTCCATTTTTATCCCACCTAACCTCCCCAAACTTAAAGTCTCAGATCTCCATGGTGTAGATGAGGTCGAGATCTTTCCAATGGTGTTATATTTGCAATATTTCGAGCCCTGAGTCAAAAGATATGCCCCTTCAAAGTTTGTATCGGATCCATACAAAAGGGTAGGAAAACCGGTTTAAAAAATGGGCCCCCTTTTCTATATGGGACACGTGGAGGGCTGGTGCTTGTTTGAGGGCGGCCTCTATATTTTTCTCTTGGAATGGTGTAGGGCTGACACATGGCTTCCTCCATCAACCTGCTCAATTTCTATGTTTTTGGCTAAGTCCTTTGCTCGGTGGGGTCATATTTCTTGACCAGGAAACACAATGGCCTGGCGCTTGTTTAAAAACCTCCTTTCAATCTTGCTCTTGAACTAGCATCATTTGGACACTTGGCACCCTCTCGCTGGTCTATCTTAGTGTTTGACTATTCAACCCAACCCTATCCCCTTTTGAAATAGGATGCGTGGAGGCTCTGTGCTCACTTAGAAACCACTTAGGATTTTGCTTCTAAAGAAGCGTCGATTGACACTTGGAAGCCTCCGTAGACTCTTAGACTTTTCAATAGCCCCTGTAACCTTTTTAGACCTTGGGCTACGTGGCGGGATGGCACTCATTTGAGCCTCCATTTTTGGATTTACCTTGGGAGATGCTCAAAGTCGACACATGGCTTCTTCGGCGACCACTTTTATACTTGGCCCTTCTTTAGGCTCGCCCGTCCACCTTTTGACCTCTGTTGACCATTTGCTACGTGGAGGGCTGGTGCAAGTTTGAGTTTCCCTTTTTGGATTCAACCTTGGAGAAGCACCATTTGGACATGTGGCTCTCTCTCGCTACCTCCTCCATACTTAGCTGATTTTTGGACTCATTCTAAACTATTTTGAGCCCGAAGACTTCGGATCTTCACTGTTTCTTCCTTCTCTTCTCACTCTTGGCTCTTTTGACACTGCTCCTCTTTCTCTAACCCTTTTTTTCCATTTCGAGCCTACCCGTAATGTGTTAAATAGATTTAAGACACAAATTCACTCGACAGATCCGTTTCTTCTCTTTCTTCTTGCATAGGGTCATTTGGTCTTTCGCAAGCCCCACCACTTCATTGTTGAGTCCTTCTGTGACCTGTTTGTAAGATTTAACCATGTTTTCTCTAGTTCTTCTTGTGTGGGGTTGTCGCTGATCCAATACTTTGCCTAGGGGGTGAAATATGGATAACACTTCACTATGCCTTCACAAAGTGCGCTTCTTTATGGGATTGGTTCATAGATTTGCTGTGATGTGTGTCGGCTGATATACAATGCAAATAAGATAGCCTATGACTACCACACTCTATGGAAGACTTACACTTATCCAGGTAAGTATGCATACATAGAAAGATTAATCTCTCGATGAAATAACTATGAAGCCTATAAGTTTTGTGATAGGCAACCATGGGGCAAGGCTTGATATACCTTCAACTTAATCACATGCTAGAGAATGGAAAGTATGTAGAAAATGAATTCAAATTAACAGAGCCACCTAAGGGGAAGCACACGGTTGGCACTCTAGAATATGAACAAATTGTTTTGCCCATTCGAGAAGAAGAAGAAGAAGAAGAAGAAGAAGAAGAGTTACATGAAGACAATAGGGGGTTAGAGCATAGGGGTTGCATTCAGCCAACTTGTTGTCTCCTGAAAAAATCTCTACATTTTCATTGTTAAATCCAAATTTTTTGAGCTCACACCCTTTTTGGTGTATAAGGAAAGTTTGAGATTTAAGGAATTAGCTAAAATCGTGCCCTTGAGCTGTTTAAACCTCTATGTCACTCGTTTTTTAGAAATCCTCCTCTTCCTGGTCTATGCACGTAATATCCTTTTACCCCTCCCATTTTGATTGAAATGGTTCACTTGTTCCATGGCCTAGGTTGTTGAATCATTTTTTTCCTTCATTCCTCGGCTCATGAAGAAAATTTGAAAATTGGACTCAAAATGACGAAGTTCTCTTCCTTTGTGTATTTTTCCACAGTCGGGAACGATGGGTGTTTCTTTCCCCACTAAATTTTTCCTCAACATTCCTCAATGATACGTGGGTCTCCCTGATTGGTGCGGTCCAGTTATACTTTAAAGACTCAAATGAACAACTCCACGTTTCGCAATGTTGTTATTTAAAGAGCAATTCCGAGGGGAAGTCTTCAATTGAGCACGGGCTCTCCACATGTCCCAGGTCCAAAATGAAGGTAAAATTAGCTAAGTATGGAAGGCTCAGTGGATAGCTCCATGTGTCGCAACTGGCGCAACCTGGGGGTAGGAAAGGTCAATTACCAATTCAGTGCCAAATCGCCACATGGTGGAAGACATTGAAAATTCAAGGTGGATGAGCGGGCCATCGGGGGAATTCAAGACTTTGAGCCTTTTTGTAAAAAGACAAAAAAATTAAAAAGTAACCCGCAACCCCGATCAGGATACCAAGGAAAATTCAGAGCTTGAGCCCGCAGGAAAAAGTCAAAGCTTGAGCTGCAGGGAAAATTTAAAAGAAAGGCCTCGCCGTTGAAAATTCAAATCGAAGCAACGAGCTAGTGGGGTAATTTGAGTTTTTGAGCCTTTTTTCCAAAAAAGGTTAAAATTTTGAGAAAAAGATCGTGATCCGCTTCTAATAAGAATGTGCCACATGTCCTAGTTGAAAATTCAAAGCAGGGTTGCAGGCCAATTTGTTCCAAATTTTCAAAACTCTAAAAAATTACAAAATGCAAAGGGCTTTCCCTTATAACCACTCCAATCCCTTCCTGCCACGTGGACGGCCCAAATTCAAAGCTAGAGGAGAAAATCAAATGGTCTAGATTTAAACTGGAAAATCAAATGTAATGGTTTCTTTGCAAGGTTTGGTTTTAGCCGCCATGAGCATTTTCTTCATGATAAAGGAATTTGAAGAGGCGTGAATGATTTGTAATGTTGTAACAGTTTCTTGTGAAGAATATAATGACTTCTTGACATCATTCCAAGGGTTGGCGATTGATTTTGGAAAAACCAGAGTGCTTAGTACATTCTTCTTCTATTTTCTCTTCTTCCTCAAATTTCTTCCATTCTCAAGCTATGTACAAACTCTACTCGAGCTTCAATAAGAAAAGAAGGAATTTTTCCTCCTTGATTGAGGAATTAATTGGTACTTTGCGACCAATGAGTTTCATTCAGTCTTGTAGCTTCTCCCGTGGATTTGTTTTTCTTCTAATTATAAATGCATGTAAATGAAGTTTCTAATTGATGTGTGTGGGCATCTGATATTCTACCCGCAACATTAGTTTTTCCTACCTCCATTCTCACTCCCTTTTCCCTTCTCAGACAAATTTCTTCTCTAGTGATAAATTGCTAGCTTTTCCACAGGGACAATGGAGTGCCCCTACTAGATCTTTGGTCAAAATACCACCATTGAAATCCACTTTTTCATGCATGCACATACGGAAGCTGCACCATTCAAGTAGAAGGACTTAAATTCACATAGCGCTGGCCTAAAACCCACCAATTTTTCCACAAGACAAATTTTCTCCCAAACTATTTTTGGCACCCACCGTGGGGCAGATCTTGCAGCATCTACACCTAAAAAATGACCTTAGGGTCATAAAAATATTCTAAGTGAAAAATTTCTAGAGATTGAATAATCACACGAACTACATGGATGTAAATCATGACTATTCGGGAAATCCTCCCGTTGAGAGACCTAATTTACTCTTTCACATCCAATAAAACATTACTTCTAATCGAGAGAACCCATTTGGCATAGTAGACAAAGTGTAAATCAATACTTCATTTACATAAGGATTCTGACCTAGAAGAGGAACGTGTTATCGAATTGGAGAGGCAAAGACAAATTCTAGCACCCCCAAAGGAGAGCATAAATCTTCAAGTTGGCTGAGAGAAGATACACCCAGAAACTGAGATAAGGATGAAAAATTGATCCCACATTTGAAAAGATTGCAAGAGAGTCAATTGCTGAAAAGGATATAAGATCTCAACTTGAATAAATAGAAAGAATCCAACTCAAAGTAGAAGAAAGAGTAGTAGCAAAATCAACCTTAGCAAGACTAGAGGCTAGAAACAGGAATAGAATGGGTGATCATGAAGATGAAGTACGTAGGCCTAACGTGCCATGGGGAAGGAATACTGGTCCACTCGCCCTTCCACAACCACTTCATGACCTCCCAAGAGGCTCAAGAAAGAACTTCCCAAAATTCAAAGGGGATGGTTCTCAACTCCAAGAAGAACATGTAGCAACATTCATCACTACTTGTGGAGTGTTAGGAGTTGAAGATGAAGATGTTTCAGTTAGGCTATTTGTGGATTCACTCCAAGAAAAGGCTGTTGAATGGTTCTACATGTTTCCCCAAGATCTGTCACATGTTGGGAAGACATAAGAAGTGCATTTGAACATAGGTTCAAGAGCACAGAAGATTGTCAGGATCTACTGGTCCAATTGGTTCAGATGAAGAAGGATACCTCTGAATCAATGAGATATTTTGTAGCAAGGTATAATAGGTTGACAAGAAGGATCCTAGAAGATGTGGTCCCCCCGAAAATAACTTGAAAAGGTTCTTCATCAGTGCTTTGCCACCAAAAGTTGGTTTCTTCCTCAGAAGAGCCCAACCAAGAACATTAAGGGAAGTTCAAGACTTTGCAGTTGAGACTTGATGATGATCTAATTCTTTCTGGAAAAGTGAAAGGACCAAATGGGAAGAAAAAAGGTCGAGTTCAAATTCAAGTCACCACTGATCTAATGTTTCAAAAAATGGAAAATGACCTAGTTACTTTGAAGAAGTAGCATCACACAAATCACGATGAGGAATTCTCAAAGAAGACCAAACCCTCCTGATAGACCAAGAATTGCTCCACCCCTCGTAGGCTTGCTCTTGAAGCACCACCGGTCAATTCCATCTATGACACTAGGGAATTAGAAGGAGCAAAAATTAAGGAAACTGAAGAAGAAAGCATGGATGACCATGAAAACTATCTTGAAATTGAAGAGGTTGGCATGCACAATGGCTTGATTGAGTACATTGATGATGAGGAGGAAGGTGATGAAGAAGCTCCAAGTTTTTCATGTGTTTTTTCACTTGTGCACAATCCAAGAATGGTGTTTTAGCCTCAACAGTTGTACAGCAGATGATAGGAAGAGAAAATAAGATAGCTCTTCAAAGCCTCCACAAAACAAGATCATCAGCAGAGGATCACCATTACCACCTTCCATGGAATCAGCCAAAGAGAAACCAGATTCACCTGGTTCTAAGGATCATGTTGCTCTGCCAAGTAAGTTATCTGACTCTTCTTCCAACTCAAAGGTTGTTAAGAGTAATTCTCTTCTAAATGTTGGTTCTGTAAGAACATCTAAATTTCAATCAAGGGCTACACCCTCACCTCCTTCCAATTCAATTTCTACATTTGAAAAGGATAACCCAACACCAAAAGTAACAAAACCTCTGCCATTTAAGTCCTCATCCACTACTGGAACCTCTTCCTCATCTACCATAGCTCCATTTGACTTTGTGGAGCATGTAAGCAAAACCAAGGTTCAACTCTCTAAGATTGAATACCTACAAACACATCTTTCCCAATTTGATAGATTCATCAAAGCAATCTGGGGTGGTAACTCTACATCCCCAATATCTAATTCTAAAGGCTTGCTTCCCACACCATCTTCTCAAAACATGCTAGCCCTCAGTGCCTCCAACACCAACAAAGTTGAGCCTTTTTACCTGTCACTTCTCATCAAAGGTTTCCAGCTAAACAATTACATTATAGACTTTGGAGCCTCAGATAATGTGATGCCAGCAAAAGTTGCAAATGATCTTGGTCTTACTTTGACCTAGGTAAATGGCACATGATATTCAATGGAATCCAAACAAGTTCCATTGGTATGAAGGATTAAGGATGCTCAGGTCGCACTAGTTGATTACCCTGACAAGAAGATACTCCTGACCATTCTAGTGGCAGACATCCCAAGCATCATTTGGTATGTTGTTGAGTAGAAGTTTTTACAGAGATCTAGGTGGAGAAATAAAAATGGATTGGTCATCTGCAACTATCCCAGTGAAAGGATAAATGAAGAAGTTGTTACCAGTCAGGAAGATGAAATTCACAGTAAGGAAATCTGATGATCCAAAAGCTAACATCCTTTTTCAATATGGTGGGCTAGGAAACTACTTCCTTACATCACAAAAGGAAGAGAACTTGCCACTCCTCATGGAAGAAGAAGAAGATCAGATTTGGATAATGGAGTTTGATGGTAGTCATTCCAAAGCAGGTTCAGGGGCTGGTGTAGTATTATACTCTCCCTCTAATGAGATATATCCTTTTGCCTACAAGCTGCAATTTGACAATACAAATAATACAACAGAGTATGAAGCATTACTCTTAGGCATGAATGCAGCAGAGGACATGGGAATTAAAAAGTTGAGATGCAAAGGTGATGCAGAGATTGTGGTGAAGCAATTCTGCCAACAATATCAAGTAAAAAATCCCAGACTCAAGCATTATAGAAATAGGGTATGGGACTACATTGAATCCTTTGATGCATTCTCCATTGAAGCTATCCCTAGGGAGCAGAATGAAAATGTTGATTCTCTGGCAGTGTCAGCTTCCTTAGTGACACCTCATCCCTCTTTTAGCAAGCATAAAGTGACCTTTGAGGTGGTGTTTTGACCTAGCATACCGCATAATGAAAATCACCTGGTAGGTATTTAATGATGACAATAATATCTTATCCTTCTTAGAACAAAGGGATAACTTCAATAATATTTTCTTTGAAGGAAGTGAAAACCCACACCGTGAATCAGTTCCCAAATAAGAGAAGGAGGGAGTTGAGGGGATTGATGAAGAGGGAGTAATCAAACTGAAAGGAAACAAAATCCCTAAAGGCCTAGTTTCTTTGGAAGATCTCTTTGAAAAGCATGACAGGTTCATCCAAGAAAAAGAAAAGTAGTCTTCTCAAAGATCTATCCGATTTTGATCAGAAAACATCGGCACTTCGAGAATCCAAGGATGGTTAATAATTATAAATTCTTCTCACCATAAGAGAAGAGAAATTTTTTTGCTCCGCTAGAAAAATATCAGATGTGTTGGCTTATTTCTATGATGAACTCAAATCTTTTCAGCCAAAGGAAATGAACCACTCCATTCCTTTAAAGTAAGGAGCCAAGCCCTTCATGAAAAAGAAAAGGCCCTACAATCCAAAGATTGCTGATGTTATCAAAGAAGAGGTGACAAAGATGCTCAATGCTAGAATCATTTTCCCCATCCACCATTTGACATGGGTGGCTAAAATATTGCTAGTAAGGAAGAAGAAGATGGAAATGAGAATTTGTGTAGAATTTTGAAATCTAAATCGGGCATCTTTCAAGGACAACTACCCTCTTCCAATCATGGATCATATTTTTCAAGCGACCACTGGATCTCGAGATGCTCTCTTTGCTTGATTGATTCTCAGGGTACAACCAAATCAAGGTGGCAAAAGAGGATTACAACAAAACAGCCTTCACAACACCTTGGGGAACTTTTGCCTACGCAGAATGCCTTTTGGCTTGATCAATGTTGGAGCCACTTTCTAGAGGGAAATGGAGTTGGCCTTCAAAGATTTGAAATATTTCATTGTCATTTACTTGGATGAGCTCACAATTTTCTCAAAGAGGAGGGGAGATCATATATGTCACTTGCAAAGCAAGTCCTTGCAAGATATAGAAGACATGCCATTTCTCTAAATCCTAAGAAATGCATTTTTGGAGTAACAGAGGGTAAATTGCTAGGACACATTGTGAACAAGAATGGAGCACACATTGACCCCGAGAGGATCAAAGCTATCCAAGCACTATCCTTACCAACGAGTAAGAAGGGAGTCCATTCATTCTTTGGAAAGGTAAACTTCCTTCATCGTTTTGAGCCTACATTTTATGAACTGACCAAGCATATAATTTCTATGTTGAAGCCTCAAATACGTTTCAAGTGGGATAAGGAAGGAAAATTAGCATTTGAGGAGATAAATAAATCCATTGTCAAAGCTCCAACTTTCGTATCTCCAGATTTCAACAAGGAGTTCATCATGTATTGCTATGCATCAGAACATACACTCTCTATTGTTCTTGCTCAGAAAAATGATGAAGGTTTGGAAGCACCCAATGCTTTCATGAGCTGTCCCTTGAAAAATCATGAGCTAAAGTACAGTCAATTGGAGAAACATGCCTACGCAGTGGTTAAAGTTATTAAAATTTTCAGATTCTACATCCTTAATTCCCATACAGTGGTGATGGTCCCTAGAAGTGCAATCAAGTCCATTTTGACTCAACAAGATCCTAGGGCTAAGAGAGGAAGTTGGATGGAAAAGACCCAAGAGTTTGACTTGGAGATTAGACCCTCTAATCTGGTGAGAGGAAATGGTTTGTGCAAGCTGATTGTGGAAGATGAAGACCTTAAGGCTCAGCAAGGAGAAAAAGATGGTGTTTGCTCAACCTGTTCAGGAGACAGTCCACAAGTGCTCTTTGTCACCACTACTGATGAGTGGTATGCTGATATTTCTTACTACCTCACTTATGGAGAATTCCCTCCTCATCTTGACTACAAACAAAGAAGGAAACTCAAGCTAAATGCAGCCAAGTTTGTGATCTGGAATCATGCACTTTACAAGAGATGCCTAGATGGTTGTTTCCTTAGGTGTGTAGATAAGGAGCAGCAAGAAAAGTTTCTCAAGGCCTATCATGATCAAGCTTGTGGTGGAAATTTCTCAGCAATGGTCACTACACATAAGATCCTCAGAGGAATATATTATTGGCCCTCCATCTTTGCAGACACTCAAGATTGGGTTTCCAAATGCAAAGCATGCCAACAATTTGTTGAAAGCCGCAACTAGTTGCATTTCCACTCAAGCTTGTGGTGATTGAAGAACCATTTCAGCAATGGGGGCTATATTTTATTAGTGTTTTGAATCCTCATTCAAGTGTAGGGAACACTTATGTACTCACTGCAACTGATTACTTCACCAAGTGGGTGGAAGCCATTCCAACCAAGCAGCCAGCTCTGAAATGGTCTACAACTTCATCAAAGAGAATATCATTGTCTGTTTTGGAATACCACGTAAGATTGTTGTAGATAATGCCACCTATTTCTCTTCCAAGGAGCTCACATATTTTTGGTATGGCTTTGGACTCTCTCTATCTCACTCCTCTTACTACTATCCACAAGTAAATGGTCAAGCTGAGTCAAGCAACAAGAACATTGTTACCATTGTTCGTAAGTTGGTTGATGAGAAGCAAAGGAACTGGCACAAGAAATTATATGATGCATTGTGGGCTGATAGGATCACTCCTAAGAAGGAAATAGGTATGTCACCTTTCCAAATGTTATATGGAGTTGAGGTAGATATTCCCCTCACAATTGAGATGCTAGCTCTCCGTTGCTGTAAGAAAAAGAAGATGGTCAATATAAAGAGTCCAATGAAAAGAGGATCCTCTTCCTAGAGAAGCTAGAGGAAAGCAGATGCCAAGTAGTGGATAGAATTAAGGAACACCAATTGAAAGTAAATAATATCTTTGACAAGAGGGAAAAGGAAAGAGAATTCAAGGTTGGAGATTTTTTCCTGCTATGGGACAAGAGAAGAGAACCAAAAGGTAGCCATGGAAAGTTTGATTCATTATGGCTTGGCCCGTTCCAAATTCATCAAGCTTGTGGTGAGAATGTTTTTCTCCTCTCATACCTAGATGGAACACCATTATAATTTCCTTGAAGTGGGCAATACTTGAATTTGTATCATTAGTAGAAGTAGGTTGTCCCCCATTGTACCATAGGTGCTTTTGTAGGTGTGTTTTTCCCTTTGTTGTTGTGTGGTTTTGGTTTTGGTTTTGTTGTGTGTGCTTTGGTTTGTGTGTTTCCTCCTTCTTCCTTTCTTTCTCAGAATTTTACATGACTCTGCAAGGCCCAATGGATAAGGCACTGGTCAAACATAATATGTTTTGAAACTTGAGATTCTGGATCCTCATGTCGTGCCCTAGCCATGCCCAATTCACGCCATGTCCCCAAGCTAGAGCTAGTTGTTGTCTCCTGAAAAAAGCTCTACATTTTCATTGCCAAATCCAAATTTTTGAGCTCGCACCCTTCGTTGGTGTCTAAGGCAAGTTTGAGATTCAAGGAATTAGCTAAAATCGTGCCCTTGAGTTGTTTAAACCTTCATGTCACTCTTTTTAGAAATCCTCCTCTTCCTAGTCTGTGCACGTAGTATCATTTTGCCCCTCCCATTTTGATCAAAATGGTTCACTTGTTCTATGGCTCAGGTCATCAAATCATTTTTTTCTTCATGCCTCTGGCTCGTGAAGAAAATTCAAAAATTGGACTCAAAATGACAAAGTTCTCTTCCTCTGTGTATTTTTCCATAGTCGGGAACAATGGGCGTTTCTTTCCCGCCAAATTTTTCCTTAGCATTCCTCAATGATATGTGGGTCTCCCTGATTAGTGTGGTCTAATTATACTTTAAAGACTCAGTGGAGTGATCCACGTGTCACAATGGCACAATTCGGGGGTAGTCTTCAATTGAGTGCGGGCTCTCCATGTGTCCCAGGTCCAAAATGAAGGTAAAATCAGCTAAGTATGGAAGGCTCAATGGATAGTTCCACATGTCGCAACAATCGCAACTCCAGGGGCAGGAAATGTCAATTACCAATTCAGTGCCAAATCACCATGTGGTGGAAGACATTGAAAAGTCAAGGCGGATGAGCAGCCATCGGGGGAATTCAAGACTTTGAGCCTTTTTGTAAAAAGATGAAAAATTAAAAAGTAACCCGCAACCCTGATCAGGCTACCAAGGAAAAAGTCAGAGCTTGAGCCCGTAGGGAAAAAGTCAAAGCTTGAGCCCATAGGGAAAAAGTTAAAGGAAAGGCCCACCGTTGAAAATTCAAATCGGAGCAGCGGCCAGGTGGGGAATTTGAGTTTTGAGCCTTTTTCCAAAAAAGGTTAAAATGTTGAGAAAAAGACCGTGATCCCATTTCCAATAAGAATGTGCCACGTGTCCTAGTTGAAAATTCAAAGCGGGGTTATGGGCCAATTTGTTCCAAATTGCCAAATCTCTAAAAAATTACAAAATGCAAAGGGCTTCCCCCCGTAACCGCTCCAATCCCTTCTTGCCACGTGGACAACCCAAATTCAAAGCTAGAGGAGAAAATCAAATGGTCTAGATTTAAACTAGCAAATCAAATGTAACGGTTGCTTTGCAAGGTCTAGTTTTAGCCGCCATGAGTGTTTTCTTCATGATAAAGGAATTCGAAGAGGTGTGAATGATTTGTAATGTTGTAACAATTTCTTGCGAAGAATATGATGACTTCTTGACATCATTCCAGGGGTTGGCGATTGATTTTGGAAAAAGCTAGAGTGCTCTGTACCTAGAAAACAAAGAAAACACCATTCTTCTTTTATTTTCTCTTCTTCCTTGAATTTATTCCATTCTCAAGCTATGTACAAAATTTGCTCGAGATTCAATAAGAAAAGAAGGAATTTTTGCCTCCTTGATTGAGGAATTAATTGGTACTTTGTGACCAATGAGTTTCATTCGGTCTTGTAGCTTCTCCCGCGGATTTTTTTTTCTTCTAATTATAAATGCATGTAAATGAAGTTTCTAATTGATGTGTGTGGGCATCTAATATTCTACCCACAACATTATTTTTTCCTACCTCCATTCTCACTCCCTTTTCCCTTCTTAGACAAATTTCTTCTCTAGTGAGAAATTGCTAGCTTTGCCATAGGGACAGTGGAGTGCCCCTGCTAGATCTCTGGTCGAAAGACCACCATTGAAATCCACTTTTTCACACATGCACATATGGAAGCTGCACCATTCAAGTAGAGGGACTTAGATTCCCATAGTGTTGGTTTGAAACCCACCAATTTGTCCATAAGACAAATTTTCTTACCAACACAACCGATAAAAAGGAAAGTGAGCACACAACTACTCCTCCACTACAACAAGATGAAGAGGAAGTATTGGATACTGGCGCATTGGGAATTGATACAAATCAAGTCATCAAGAAGAAACAATTCAAGAGGGTGTTCAAGAGAACCAAGACTTAGGGTGCAGGCTCATCACATCCTTTGAGAAGCTCACCTAGGATTTAACAATAAAAGGAAGCACCGAGAGATGGATAATAGGTGAAAACCGAATCTTCAAGATGGTAAACAGGATGAGTCTAGAGAAAGTGTGCCTAGTGCTCTAAGTACAGCCAAAGGATGTAGAGGATCCTCATGATGAGAAGATGAATAATAATGAATAGGATTTGAAGGGCACCGGGGCGTGAAGCTAAAAAGGAAAAGGCCCGATTCGGATTCGTGGAGCTCGGGTTCCTAAGGGAAAGAGAATGAAAAAGGAGAAGGAGAGTGAGAATTACATGAATCCTGTGTTAAGATACATAAGTGATACAAGTAAAATCATATGCACCCGATTTCATAGCATAGCATAGTAGAAGGATCTATATGGTTGGGAGTTAATGGATGTAGATATGACCAACGTGTGCCCCAGGAAGCAACTATCTTGGTCCATGCAAACTCACATATATGAGCCAAATTTTGATGTGTGCAAGGAGTCTTGTGTGTCATTCCAAATGAAAAATTCTCCAAATCTCTAAAACATGAATATTAAGCCTATGGCCATGTCGGATGAGTAGGTAAGCAACGCATTCGTAAAGATATTTGTAGAGATTGCACATAGGAACATAGATAAATCAAAAACCAATAGAGCATTATTCAAAGACATCAAGGAGAAGAACAGAGAAATAGAGTGTCTAAAAGCATAAAAGGAACAGAAGAGGTAAAGAATGAATCATTTCTCAGTATGGCTGAAGAAATTGGAGATAACATTCTGAAGGTAAGACCTCATCTAGAGTCACATCTTCCTCGGAGATACCCTTCGCAATGCACTATCTTGCACACACTGGTAAAATTGGTCATCGATGAAGGGTCCATGTGTATGCCCATGCCAAAGGATCCTGAAGAAGAAGCAGCTAGAGCCAAGGCCACTATTGCTAGAAAAATTGCAAGTTATGAATATTTGTTATAGACCTTGAAGGACAAGCTTAAGAAGGGGAATCAAGCTCTGAACATGTGCATAGCTCCAGATGCAATAATTAGGATGAGGACCCTTGAAGAATATAATGCAGTCCTAAAGGCTATGAAGGATGAGACACTTGGGCACACAGATCGACTTTCTCTAGTGAAATAAAAGTGTGAAGCCCTCGACAGAAACCCAAGATCCATACACGGACAGAAAAGACAAAATTGGGAAGTTCATAACGCAGAAAATGGACTCCATGGAGGGAATAATGTCAAGCATGGTTAATATTATTAGGTTTCTACAAAATTAGAATGAAAATATGACTCAAGATGAACTGGATGCCAATGTGACAGAAATCCCAAAGAAAAACAAGTGAAGCACTGAGTGATTGGTAGACATTAGAAGTAGAAATTGAAAATAAATATCTAGAGTTGATATTGTCAATAGAGGAGGAAAGCGTCAAGTGATGAATCATTCTTTTTGTTGAAAAAGTATTTATTCTTTCATTCATTCTTCTTTGCTTTGAAGATATAAGTGGTATTTCCCATTTCGGGGATGGAAATGTAGTTAGTGTGGGGTAATGTTGAGTGCATGGAATATAGCTCAAGTAGAAGAGCACATAAGGATTGTGCACACAAAAACTAGATGTGTGGGATGGAAAAAAATGCAGGAGGAACATGAGCATGCCAAAATAGTTTGAATTCAGGACTTAACCAATTTTTGAGTCAAGGATATTTTCGGAGATGGAGTGTTGAGAACATGATAAACATGAAAACTACACAAGGTTTTTTGGGATATGCAGCAGTTCAAGCGCCATGTAGGGTCTTGATCTAATAATAGGATTTTTACTTAGAGTTAACTATAGGAAATCTATTATAAGAGCACTTGCATGCTTTTGTATTCCCTTGCAAAAGTGCATGGCTATTGTTAGCATGTAACCTATTTTTGGTGTGTGGGTGGTGAAGGGAAATTCCCCACCCCTATATAAATATGTATTGATTTTCACGGCTTAGAGGACACCAATTATTGTAGAGTTATGATGTGTATTTACTAGCATGCATAACCATGGAGACTGTATTTTGAATGTATGAAGCTTCTATATTTTGCAGTATTTAATATAATGGATCACATTGGCTAGATATTGGTGTTAGATGTGATTGAATCTAGTTCTTACATGGTAAATCTTATTATGATCATTATTTAGTCAATCTTTCATGTGGTTTAGATCTAGATCTGGTTCATGTATTGTGGTTTAATTGATTATCTATTATGGATTTGAATATATACATGCACAATCATGCTAACATTTTGGATAAGAAACTCTAAAGAGGGACCCGATACCCTTGTGCACTTCAGGTGAGCACTCGCCATTATGGCTGAGTGATGTATCGACGTGCCTTGGGATATGTGGGTATATTATAGGCTACATCATATCTTTCTCTTTCTTCATTTGCCATGATATATTGTACTTCAGTTGCTTCTTCTTTAACTCTTGAAAAGTGTATATTTCTCAATCAGGATTGCAAAAAGGCTTTTGATTATTCAAGTACTTCTTCCTTTTTTTTAAAAAAAAAAAATTGCACAGAGATCATTTTAGGGTGCACTTGGGTAAATCTCTCCACAAAAGAGTTACCAAAAATAGTTGGTGAGAAAAAATTTGGTTAGGATAATTATTTTTCTCCACCAACATTCACAGGGCTACGCCCCTCTGCATTGAATGGTACAACTCTCATTATTGAATGTAACTAATCTAATCCTAATCCAAATGTCATTGGTTGGCTAAATAGGTCATGGATCACATAGGGAAACTCCACTAAACCTATGGAAAAATTCTTGTACAGAGGTAAAAAGGAGGAAATTACAACGATTTAGGGAGGAGGGAAATTAGGAAGGGGGAGTTATGGCTATGAGTAGGAAAATTGTAGAGTTCACACCTAGTAACCAGAGTAGTTTAACATCCAATATATAAGAATAAAAACCTTATTACAGGACATCAAGAAAATATGAGACCGTGAACACAAAGTTTCATAAATCTCTTTATTAAGAAAAACAACAAAATATTTTCTCATTTATTGACATTCACAAAGTTGTATGATAAGAGAGAAATAGAGAAAATACAAGGAAAGGAAAAATAATAAATGTAGCCTTTATTCCATGTGTAGTGATGAATAAAAGCTTTAATCAAGCTATGCTACAGAGTATAAATTCTCAAAAATGGGCCCTTTGGAATGGAGAAGCCACCCCAATTTATAGAAATGTGAATTGACCTCTCGCCTCCCTCACATGACTCTTCATGTTCCATATTCCACTTGTGACCTTTTATTTTCCATAAATTAAGTATTTCTCTTATAATTTTGAGAAAATAATTTTACAATTTTAAAATAGGTCACTTAAGTGAATGGGACAAAATACAATGATGAAGCCCAACAAAAATTAAAAATGAGAGAGAAAGAAGAGGTAGAAAGACAAAAGGAGGGAGAGGATGGTATGAACCATGGATGAAGAAAAATATGTCTATGATGAAGATGGCCCACTCCACTAATGAATAGGTTAAATGCTCTGATGTAATGATGAATTGTGAACCTTGAATGCTTCACACCATGAGAAAACTTCCTTTGATGATACACGGAAACCCCAAACTAAGTGTTTAGAAACATTGTTGAATGATTCCTTTGGTGACCATGAGTGTCATTCATGACGATCCCCTCTTAAGAGATTGAAGCTTGAAACCAATCCTTCCATGATTCTCTGCAATATTTTTGTGTTCTACCGACACAAATTGCTCCCTGAGATGATGCATTTGCAAGCCATGAAATTTTATCATTTTATCGTTCTTTAAGTTACATATTTGGATGAGAAATTGAAATATTTCCTCGAGAATGTAACCATTATGATCCTATCAACTTGAACATACTAATGATAGAAACCGAGACCGATTTGGTACTTGTGAGCTTAAACTTCATCTTTGAACCGGGAACTATTTTTCACATGAAAATGAGGGGATTACTATTTTTCGTAATTGGAAATTTCCACCCTTTTGGCTCGACTAGTGAAATTTTCTTTCCAAATAACCCTATGTACCTTGATTCTTCCTAGATTTGCTCCTTGATATGACTTACTAATAATAGAAAATAACCATGTAGGAAACTTGTTATTTTTAGTAAGTTACAATATTCACCCTTTCCACCCACGACCACCGAGATTGCCTTTCTCGGTGTCCTCGTGTACATTGTCTTTACCACAACTACCTTCGATGATGACTTATCAAGAATAACAAGTGTATTTGTAGGAGGCTTAATATTTTTTGCAAGTAGGGTTTAGGGAATCAAATTATGATGAAATGAACTTTTCGATATGGGTTTTCTCTTGATCGCACCTCTAAAATTTCAAGTCTACCCAATTATTGGATTGAGAGATTTGAAATTTATAAATTTTTACCTCGAGAAACCTAGGGTTTATTCACTACAAATAATTTGGCTAGTTCATGTGAGAGATTTCTTTTGGATATTCAAATAACCTGGGAAACTAGATTTTTGTAAAAAACAGCACATTGATTCATTTTTCATTTTGTGAGATACGAAGGAATCTTCTTCACGGACTTTGGGGTTTCTTTAGGCAAAAATATTCATTTTCGTTCATTTAAAAATAGTATTTATTCATGTTTTTTTATTTCTTAGATCATGGAAGCATGGAATATGTTTTTGGAGGATGAAATGGTGGATTCATATCCTAAAAACATTGGTAACGTATGGAGGTGATGGGGGTGAGAATGTAAAAAATGGCTAAGTATTTTGGTGTTTATAGCTTGGATGGAGGGAAAGGGTGGGGAAAAAAATTTTGAACCTCATGTCCATTTCTAAAGGTACAATAGGGAAATGAAAATATTCTTTTCCCTCATTATGACAAGTGGCGGGTGTTGGTTTGTTGAGCAAAGTTAAGGAGCGGGATACAATGAAGCACCGGGGCTTATCTTGAGTCATCGGGGTCATGTGAGTGACCGAGGGGTTAAAAGGGGAAAGGGTGCACTTTTTCACACCTCATGTCACTTTGGTAAGGTGAAATACGTACATGAAATTTTGCCTCATCCTGGTGATGCCACATGTCCCTTTGAAAATTCGCTAAGTTTTGAAGAGCACACCTTGAGAGCCGACTTGGAAAGACCATATCTTGAGCTCCCGAATGAATTTTTAGACACTTATTTATATTATTTTGCATGAAAAATTCCTTTTGATAAGAATAATGGGGTCCCATGGCTTTATTATGACTGAAACACCCTTAAAAAATCTTTTTCTAAGTATCTCGCGGTGTGCATAGAAAGAATGAGTTGGCCTGAAAAATGCATGGTGCTTAAAGATGATCTATTTTATCCACCATGTAGGGGACTGAAATTTATTTCCAATTATATATTTTTATTCCTTAATGCATTCTATAGCTCTCATAATCACTCCTTAAATATCAAGTGCTTTTTACGATGCAACCTCTTTTCCGCCTCACAAACCTCGTTTTTAGTGAGTTGGCTCCTAAACGACCAAAACTTCCAGTAATCTTCCTAAATTTATTCCTTCATGTCTCTAGCTCCTAGATACACCTCCATGATTATTAATATTCTCTTGTAATACTCCAATGATGGTTCACTTGTCTTATAAAGGCTGATGAAAGCCCTCTCTAAGCATACTTAAAAACCTACCTTGTAAATCACTGCTCCAAAAGAACTTGAATGATCTTGTTTTTCCTAAATCATTGAGGGAGATTGATGAAATTCACATATAAACCACAAGAGGACTAGACTAGTTTTTAAACTGGGGGTTAGGTTTATTTGGGAGTGTCTTTAAAGGTATGATATGGAAAAATTTAACACTAGGGCATAGTTGTCTTGTTTTCGAGTGAATTTTTCCCATGCAAAAACAGAGGACAACACCTAGTTTTGGTAAGACTTGAATATCTTCAAAAATACTCTAAAAATTTGATTAAAATTGACCCAAAATACTAAAACACCTCCCTCTACATGCTCCATAGCTTTATTTCTCATAAATGAACCTGTATAATCAGGACCAATCTCATTTTTATATGCCTTCATTGTTAGTTTTCAAAGGTAGTTTTAGTGAAAACTTGAATTTTTTATTCAAGAGATAAATTATGCCTTGTATCTTCTCATAAATTCTCTAGGTTGTGTTCCTAGGCTTCTACCATGCTTACTTAGGCTTTTCATAGCCTGATTTCAGCTCTTACACCTCATTAGGCTCTAGAAATAGGCCTAAATGGGTTAGTTCTAACTGTGACTTGCAACACCTGACCTGATGATCACCCTAAAAACTCTTGCACATCCTTGAAACATCATTTTAGACCTATGATACACCTAAGCAAAGCACACCATGCATCTCCAAACCTCCAAAGGTGGGAACCTACCTCACCGACCAATCCTGTAACACCTCGAAACCATCTTGAATGCTCAAGAAGACCACTCTATTAACTCCAAACACTATTTAGAAGATACTACCAATCAACCTTCATGCCTCTAACGGATCCTAACTTCACTAATCACACATTTTCCATCAATACCACCTCGACATTAATGAAAACACCATTACACCAGTGGTTCAACAAAACATTCAGAATCTCCAAATCATCAAAGGAAATGGTGGTAGAAAAGGTGACAGCCCCAACTAATTAAGATAAATGTGAATTTTATGCCTAATCTAATTTTTATTTGAGCAAGAAATAAATCCAGCAAATTAAATACAAAAATTAACCCAAGTAACAAAGCAATAAATTATAAACCCTAAGTGCAAAGAGAGGGTAAAAATCCTTAGTTGGTTTGTAAAGATCCTGAAAGATTATAGAGATGGAAAACTAGAAAATCCAAAGCATTGATTTTCATCTCGAAGCTCGAGAAAAATACACATCTAGAAGAATAACCTAGACCTGGGGTGCCGGAGAGGGACAAGGGCACCTTCAAGTGCTCCGACAAGTTTCTAGGTGCCTCGGTTTGTAAAAATGCTTAGAAACCCTCCTCTGAGTGGTCGTGAGGTATTCATTGTTGTTCACCTTTGGTCATTATGAGGTTGCAAAGTGATTGATGAAATTGCTAGAAAACCCGCAATGAAGTATTGACATGTAAAACCCTCAAATAGGCATCAAATCCTATAAAAAAGATGCAAAATTAGGGTCGGACTATCCTCGATTATCACAATGGTGATCTTAAGATTGAGTGCTCCACTTTATCTAAGACCCAATATATCTCGATGTGTATTTGTTTCATGGAATCATTCCCTAGGTTCCTCTTGTGCGTGTCACACTTGATAGCAAGTAAGCAAGCTAGATGTAAATAAATGTAATAAATGTGTGCATGGAATAGAATAAGCTTCCCTCCTATGAAGTGTATACAAAATAACCAGCTCTTTTTTCCTTTGGATGGTGTTATATGGATGCAATAAAGCTCTTATATGTTTGATGGATGCAACGTTGGGTGGTGATAGCTAATGCTTAGTGCTTGGTCCTTTATTATGATCACAAAAATGTGTATTTATATGATTCCCTTTCTTGAATTTTGTAATTAACCCCAAAAATGCCGAATACCAAAAAGATAAGATGCTCAAATGGATAAAAAGGACCCAAAATATGTGAACAAAGTAAAACGGGTCAAGGGCACCCAGAGGGGATGAGGATGCCTAATGTTGGTGTCCTAGTTGGGCATTGGTGTCCAAGATGATAAATGCCAAAGTATAAAAAAGAAGACTGAGAAAGTAAGGGTGTAAGACCAAAAGTGGCAATAGAAATAAAATAAATGTGGCCAAAGACATGGGTTAATTAGTACTTTTCTTATTTAGGAATCATATAAATAGTAGTATGTAATCAAGACTAGATAATTACCCAAAGTGCATGATTTTGTGTCTACATTTTCCCCCACTTTATGTTGGTGAGTGGAAATATCAGTAACATAAATTAAATAAGAGATGTGTACCTAATAACCATGTAGATCAATGACAAAAGTGTGTTGAAGGAAAAGAAAAAGCATGGGGTAATAAAAGTGTGAAGCGTGGATGCTAAGGAGGAGAAAGTGTAAAGAGGTGATGATGCATATTAACCTAGGGTGGAAACACATGTGTAGATGTCGTGATGTTCCTATTGTCAATGTTCATTGTTGTTGTTTATGTTGACTACCACTTCCCATACGGATGGATCTACAAAAGATAAGAACAAACAAGTATTCAAATATGTATGTATATGATCAAAACCTATAAACAATATGTAAAGAAAGTACAAAAATGAAAAAGGAACATGTGCACCTAATCCATGCTAAGAAAAAGTGTGTAGAAGGATCCTGAAGATGTTGTAGATGAATGAGTGTTTCAAGCAATCTCACACTAGTTGCATCAGCTGCGAGTTTCGGGGTGATCTCATGCCAATGATATGGAAGAAGTTTAGGGATAAAATTCTTGTGTTATTCTCCAACCTTTAACTACTTCCCGTAATGTAGGACACCACTACAAATAGTGTGAAAAATCTAAATTATTCGATCCAACACGAAATTTCTAAGGAAGGTATGCCCTGTAAAAGCCATTGTGTGGAGTTCTGTAGACTATGTTGAACTACCAAAACATTGTGTAACTTCCCTCTGGTTATAGGCATCCAGGAAGGGTTACGTTGTGCTAACGACCCAAGTCTTATTCTAGTCCCCGAAATTGAAAACATTTGTGTACAATTCCTGTGTTGTGTTGTGTAATGACTGTAGACTATTGTATGGGGTGATTGATTCACCCAAAATATTCCCCCTCATTTAGGGTGCATACAACATCACTGAAGGAGTATGTTGCCCAAAAGAGGACCGACCACTATGCCAAAAATGTGCCCTATAGGGGGGAATGTGTTTTGTATAAACCGACGCACATGAAAAAAATGGATGGGAGACAAGTGTTAGTACAATAAAATACAAACATGCATGTAGAAGACAAAATGTATGCTAAGCTAGATAATATGTAAGCTAAGACGCAAGAAGATAATGTAAACAAGTAAGAAGACAATGTAGAATGTGAAAAGAGGGTTGCAAACATGGGACACCACTCACGATGTCACAAGACAATCAAGGCCGACGAATCCTAAAGTAAATAGTGTGCACACAAGACAAAGGGAAAAGCCCGCAAATAATGGCATACAAAGAGAAAGCAATGTAACAAACATCCATGCAAGCATATAGTCCTAGAAAATAAAGGATGCACATGAAGCACCGTTAGCATGTTAGAAAGATAAAAGTATGTCAAAACATGTATAATCTGATAATGTAATATGTTATGAAATAAAATGAAACAATAACACCTATAATGTATGAAATTGGATGCCCCATGAGCTACTATGGGACTGGTATGAGTAACTACATCAAGCATCCATGTTGTGTAGATAGATCCGTAGAATCTGTGATCACAACTAGAAAGGAAAGTGAATGTGCATGTGTGTATGATAAAGATAATGACATACAAGATATCTATCTAGCATGTTTAATAATATGTGCATGTAACAAGTAAATGTAAGAAAGGCTAAATGAAACCAATGATATATGTAGTATGTTGTGGATGAGATAGAATAGAATGTAGTGTGAATGATAGGAGAAGCATCCCCAGTGGATGTGTATGTATGTAATGAGGTTCATTTATTTATTCCCCCTTAGCAGTCAAGAATGAACCATAAACAAGATTTTGTCATTGGGAAATGGTTTAAATTATGTGTACTAAAAATATGTGATCGTCAAAGCAAAAGTGTAGAGTGTAAACATGTGAGTGAATGAACGAGGGGATTAAACATGTGAGTGTGATGAGCCCATTTTAGATGTAGACTCTCATGATTCAAGTATGTACCATGGAACAAGAGTGTGTCATAGGGTAATAACCGCAACACATAGAAGTAGATGTAGGAGAGATGTAGTGTGAATGTGTGGAGTGGATGAGACACAAAGTGTATATTAGATGCTGCCAGAGAAGATGTCTTAATCCTATGATGCGCGATCCATGGAGTATGTAGTATCTAACGTCAAAATTATAATGTGTAGTGTGTGAGGTTCATGTGTATAATATGCCCTCAACATTTAAGTGTGAACCGTAGCATAAGAGTGCATCATCGGGAAATGAAAATACTATTTTATGTTACATGTAAATATCTAGGTGTGATGTGATGAGAGTATAAAATGCGTGTTGATGCTAGAGGGGGAGAGAATAAGTGTTCCCCCAAAGTGTGTGATGGTGAGTGTAATATCTGATAAAAGTGAAATATTAAGTTCCTCCACCCGATGTTGGTGGAGATGAAGGTGTGTGAATATTCTCAAAGACTGGTGGTGTATGTGACAAACGCTTTGCAGGCGAATGAAGCCTATATACATGTGTGTAAAAAAAAGTGGAGGTGATGGAGATCTATGTGAAGCAGAATGTGGAGACGATGAATACCTATGTGAAGTAGAGCGCGGAGGTGATGGATGCCTACATGGAGTGAAATGAGGTGGTGAAGTATGCCTAGATATAGGATATTTCCTTGTCATGGACCTAAACCGATGTATTGACTAGCAGAGAGATGAAGCCATGTAGGTTGTGAGAAAACAGATGAACTAGGAGTGGATTTTGCTTTACATGTGATGGGTTGTGGGGAACTAGATGGTCTAGGTGATGCAATGGCAACCTCAAGAGGAGGTTGTGACCATAGAGTAGATGGAGGCACACCATTGATAGAGATAACTTTATTGTTGTGAATGAACTTCAGACGTAAGTGATTCATGGAGATAATAGACTAAGACTGTGAATCCAATTAATACCTAAGAGAATGTCACACCCTTCAATTGTTTGTGCTATAAGGAAGGGCACAAGCATGGTGAGAGGAACAACAAGAATAACATGAAGCTTAATGACAACCCCATATAAATCATCCATTAGATATGAAATTTATTAGAGTGGATACCAATAGCAAAAATAAGTAGAATGTAACATGGGTTGATATGCCATGATGGATCCACGTTAGGGTTATTGATAGGGATGGATCCAATAGAAGCGCTAATGTGAAAGTGATTAGAAGAGAATGCAGCATGATAATCATGATTAGAGAAAGAGAAATTATTGGTGGAGAAATGTCAGTATGAGAAACTAGGAAATCAAGATCCCGCAATGCATGAGGAGGCATTATGCAATATGTGTGATTAGCCAAGGAATGTTCTTCTTTCTTATCATGATTTGGAAGTGGATTATTTAATATTTTGAGCTTATTATTTTCATTGAGTGGTACAAAAGCCATAGGCTCTGGAAGCTTGAGTTTTTATCATCGATAAGATCTTGGATGATATTGTGAAGTTTGAAACACCTATCTATAGAATGTTTGACACATTGATGATAGTCACATCGAAAGTTCTCATTGTAATTTCAATCTTTAGGACAAGATGGATCCAAATTGAGCAGAGGAGAAAGTGTAATAAGATTGCTTTCAAGAATTCATTGTAATATAAGATGCAAAGCAATATTTAACTTTGTATATGTGCGCAAGCAACTAAGTAATAAAGTATAAACCCTAAGTGTAAAAAAGGGTAAAAATCCTTAGCTAGTTTGTAAAGATCTTGAAATTGTATAGAGCTAGAAAACTAGAAAATCAAGAACTCGACTATCACACCGAAGCTCATAAAAATGTAGATCTTGAAGAATACACTAGACCGTGGGGTGACTAGAGAGGGATAGGGGCACATGTCGGTGCCCTAGACCTATTTCTAGGTGCCTCGGGTAAGTGTAAATTCTCATAATACCTCCTCACGATTGGTCATGAGGTATTCATTGTTATTCACCTTTGGTCACTATGAGGTTGCATAGTGATTTCCGAAGTCGTTGGAAACATGCAATGAAGTATTGACCTACAAAACCCTCAAATAGCCATCAAATCCTAAAAATAAAGATTTAAAATGAGGGCTCAAACTATCCTTAGTTATCACAATGGTGATCTTATGACTGAGTTTTGCACTACATCTCATACCCAATGTATTTCTATATCGTGTGTGTGTGGAATCCTACCCTAGGCGGCTCTTGTGCATGTTGCACTTGATAGCGAGCAAGCAAGCTATATGTAAAGAAATGTAATAGATGTGTGTATGGAATAGAATGAACTTCCCTCCTATGAAGTGTATGTAGAATAACCATCCCTTGTGTCCCTTGAATGGTGTTAGATGGATGCAATGGATCTCTTAGATTCTTGATGGATTCAACCTTATGTGGTGATAGCTAATTCTTAGTGCTTGGTCCTTTATTATGATGACATAAATTTATACTTATATTATTCCCTTACTTTAATTTCATAATCAACCCCAAAAAAATTGAATACCAAAAAGATAAGATGCTTAAACAACTATAAAGGACCCAAAATATGTGAACAAAGTACAAAGGGGTTAGGGGCGCCCAAAGGAGACGAGGGCACCTAACGTTGGCGTTTTAGTTGGGTGCTAGTGTCCAAGATGATAAATGCCAAAGTATTAAAAGGAAGACTAAGAAAGTAAGGGTGTAAGACCAAAAGTGGAAACAAAAATCAAAGAAAGGTGGCCAAAGACATGAGTTTATTAGTACCTTTATTTCTTAGGAATCATATGAATAGTAATATGTAATTAGGACTAGATAATTTCCTAAAGTACATGTTTTTTGTCTACACCAACAAGGGCCACAAAGGGATGGGATTTTTCAGATGAGATAGGAATATGTTGCAAGGCCTCAATTAGGGCATGTCGGTGATTGGACGAGCTTTGGATAAGCTCGTAAAGAGACATCTTAACAGGATCTTGGTGTAACTTCCTTACAATGCTTTTCTCGATTGTGTCTAGTTTATGGGTTGGTGACGTAGCTAAGATGGATACCTTATCCTTAGATGAAGAAAGATATGGAGTGTGATCATTGGAGGGAGCAATGATGATGGCCTTTTATTTGAATTACGTATATGGTTGTGACTCGTGAGGAAGAGAACGAGTAGTGATACGGACGACATCAATGTAAAGGGGAGGAGCATCCTTAGGAGAGGTAAAGAGTTGAGGAGGAATAATGATGAAATATATGGATGAGGAAGAGGATTTAGAGGTTACGAACTTGGTTGGAGGATAGGGCTTGGATGTGGATTAACTGGTAGGTGGGAGAGGGTGATCTTATTTGATGATAATATCGTCATCTTTGATGATAATATCATCTTCTTTGATAAAATTGTAGATGAGGGTGTGAAGGGCCCTACAGTGTTTTTTGGCATGTCTAGGACACAATAGTAGGCACATATGGTGTTGGAATCAAACCACGTGGACTTTGGTCCTTGTGAATTGAAAGGATTGGTATGTGGAAGGGTGATTACGAACACTTGGAGAAGATGCTGAAATATTTCATTATAAGATCGACGGGAGTTTATGAGGGTAAGTGTAAGGATGATTTGTGAAGGGATGATGATGAAGGTAAGAGAGGAGTGTTTCTCTTATGAGGCTTTTTAGGAGCCTTAGGTTCAATTTTATCTTTAGGTTATTTTGATTCATATTGAGGAGGGATGGATGATTTAGATGTGGATTTTGGGGGAGGGATAGGATTTTTAGGTTGAGATTGGATAGTAGTGATAAGTGCTTGGATGAAGGGTGTGGTCCCAAAATATAAGGTCAAGGTCCTAAGATAGATGTTTTGATGGTGGGAGATTTATATTGATGGGGTTTCGAGGGAGGAATTTCTAACTTCTTATGTGGATGGGTGAGTGATTTCTAAGTAGGGGTGTTAAGGTTCTTATATTTCTGATGTGAGGTTTTACCCTTGGGGGATGACTATGGTTTTAACAGAGGGATCTTTAGAGATGAAACTAGGTGATGTGGGCATATGTTTTCTTAAAGGTGTGGGGATGGAAGGTGGAATGGTTTTTGGATAATGCATTTGATGAGATCGGAAGGAGTTATAGATGGATTTGAAGATGTTGGTGTAGTAGTGGTAGTATTTATGGGAGATGAGGATAGGAGTGAGAAAACCTTTGATGTTATGTTAGGGGAGGCTATCTATATTATAGGTTTTAAGGGGTGGTGTGGATGCGGGAGTAGATTCAGTGTAGGAGTAGTTGTGGATTTGATCGAATGTGTGTGGGTGTAGAAGGGGTTACGAGGCATGGGTGTAGAAGTAGTTATTGAGGTAAGGATAGGTATGGTTATATGTGTAGATTATGTATATGTGGTTGGTTTAGATGCAGATTCAAAAGGTGTGGGTGTAATAAATGTGGATAGGGTGATAGAGGTGGTCACGAGGCATGGATGTCGGTATAGTTGTAGATGTCAAAGGAATAGAGGTGGGTAAGGTAGATGGAGGGATAATGGGAACAGATGATGATGTTGATTCTTGATTTAAGGTATTGATTGTGTGAGCATTGGGTCTTGGGATGTGGGAGGATCTGTTTGTTTATTTGGCAATTGGTTAGGGAATGGCTATTTGAAGACATCTAAAGGTTGGTTGGGAGGGGCGTTAGGATTATCTAAGTGGATATTCCCTTGGTCGATAAGGCATTGGATGAGGTATTTTAATGTGTAACACTTATTAATGTCATGACCACAGACTGATGGTGTTTGTAATAGTGGTCCTCAAGATACCATGTGAGCTTAGGACATGTGTCATCGACAAGATGAAATGGATGAAGATGGATGAGACAGGAAGCCATGAGCTTTTCGAAGATCGAACTATATGATTCCCAAGGGGGTATAGTTGGGAGTAGGCCAAGGAAAACTTTGTGGGGGCTTGGTATGGGAAGTAGATACGTAAGAGGATTTAACAATGATGGCATTGATAGTGTTTTTTGATTTATCATTATGATTAGATGTCTTGGTGAACTCGGGTTTTGGTTTATTGGATCTAAGTTTGACATGGCCTTGCTCAAGGGTACGGAGTTCTATTTTAGGATCCATGATGAACACTTCTTCAAATCTCTGAAAATATTGGATCTGGAGAGTTAATGAGATATGTTTTGCTCAAGATCGGGAGAAGATATCGATGAAATTGTTTCGAGGAAGAGAGAAAGATAATTGATTAATGAGACCCCACCACCTAGCAATAAAATATGTGATGGATTTTTCATCGAATTGTTTAATTTCATAGAGGTTTGTGATGATTATCTTACTCATAATATTAATGGAGAAATGTTCTAAAAAATTGTGTGTGTTAGGTGAATGAAAAGAGGTAGTGTTGTGCAATTCAATTGTACCAATCCAAAGCGGGTCCAGCCAATGACATGGGGAAAGTACGGAGCATGAGATCCTAATCATATGTAATAAGGTAGCAAGATTTCCTGAAGGCATGAAGGTGTTATTGAGGGTCCTCCTTACTGTTGAATTTCAAAAATTTAGGGAGTTCCCAGTGAAGAGGATAAGGTTTAACAGGGACAGATTGATGGATAACCTCATTACAATTTTTTTATTGTGAATGAGGTTTTAGGACCCAGTGGCAGCTTTGAGGTTGGATAATCTACTTAACTAAGCCTGCATAGGATCATTGGATGTGTGGGGATGGGGGATTATGATGATATTTTAGATTGTAGGAAGAGAAAGGATTGGGTTGAGGATTTTATTGATAGTTTTGAGGGTAGGTAGGTAGGTAGGAGGAGGTTGGTAAGGAGGAAGATAGTTGAAGGGATATGATTGAATAGGCTAAGAGATAAGGTTTTGAGAGATGGGGATATAATGAGATGGATTTTATTGTGTTTGTTGATAAGTAGGGATGTTATATTGATTTTGTATGTGTTAAGTGGGGATGTAAGTATGAGGTGGTTGAGATATTTAGGTGGATTGATTAGGAAAGATATTATGGAAGATATTATGGAAGATATTCTAAAGAAGAGGTTGATAGTTCTAGGTTAATTATGAAGGGTTTGGTTGTGAGGTGATGACATTAGCATGGATTTGGGATGTGGAGATACGGACCAAATTTTGGTCATGTTTTTGGTGGTGGAAGAAGGATTCGGGATTCTTGCAAATTTTGACAAGGATAAAAAGTGACAATAGTGGATGAAGAGGTGATGGGAATGGAAGAAGATGGGGCAAAGTGTTGATGTGAGGGAGATTAGGTGGGATAGAAGCCACCATTTGAGTGGATTGATGAGTTTGGTGGATCAAATTGGAAGATTTATGGGATCCAAGTTCACATTGTATCATGAAAATCTTGTTCAAATATCTAGGGAAGAGAATGAAAAGTTGAGAGGTGAGGACTTAAGTGGATTTTGGGTGAGAGTGATAAGCGTAGATTTTTTTGAAGAGGGGTTCCATAAATGGGAAGTTTGGTGGAATTATGGAGAAGATAGTCATGAAGAGTGATAGGGATATTGTCCAGAGCTCCTGGAACTCGATAATCCATGAGGGATAATAGGATGCTGAAGGTCTCCAAGGAGGTAATGAGATGGAGGTATGACCTGGTCTATAAGGGACTAAATGCTGGTATAAGAAGGGATTGGTTTCAACTTGGAAATGAGTATGGACCATAAAGGGATTCCTAGAAGGAGCCATGGAAATAGTAGGTTGGGGAACCAAAGAAGACGTCTTCAAAGGGATGAAGGAACCCGTGGCAAGAGTGGATGTTTTTTTGGGATAGGTTATTAGAGATAGGAATGTTAGATGAGGTAGTTTGTTCCATTTTTATAATTTGAGATCTAGTAAGAATGGGCATGAAAAAAAAAAGAACCTATGTAGATGTTACTAAGACAAAAAGAGAAAAACAAAGCATTTTAATTATCTTGTTTATTAGAAGATGTGAAAAATAACAAGAAAAAGGCTCAGAGGGAACCTAGGAAATGGCTGATATAAGGCTAGTTTCAAGATGTTTTGGATGACATCTTCAATAAACTCAAAGTTACGTGAGGCAAAAATCTGTGATGATTACTAATACGGGCCTGATATAGGGGCCTACCCTTTCACTTCATGCACCACATCGATAAGGGTGTCGGTCTCTTAGCCACTATACCAATAGCCAAAAAAATTATAACTCAGCCAAAACACTGCAGTGGATTTCCTATTAGGTGATGAAATCCCAATAGTTCCACCTGGTAGAAGATGTTTGAGATGTGTAAGTTCAATGGGTGAGTTTGAATGTGTGTGGAAGAAGTGAAAACAGTAGATTACCTCCAACTAATACTAGATGACAAAACAACTATGAAGGTGTTCTTTTTAGACGCTAAAATTAAAAAATATGGAGTTCGATGAGAGAACACACACAATGATATAGAAAGGAGAAACAAGGGAACAACAAGAATAATACTCGAGTGATGTAATTTTTCTTATTTTATTTTAGCAATCACATTTGTTGATCCAAGAAAGAAAACCACCAAACATGCGAGTAAGTGAAGCTCCTACCTGCGAGGTTAGTGGAAAGAAATAAATGAAATATGAAGAAAAAAAAATGAAAAAAAAAAAAATAAAGGACTAAGCGAGGAGGAAGGGTGGGTCCCACGGGTGTGCTATAATGTGTGACTTAATTTCCGCTTCTTTTTTAGATTAGTGAAAAGTGTACGAGAAATAAAGAAACCTCAAAGTATAGGATGGTTTAAGTGACCTCATGATGTGGATGATGCTAAAGATGGTATAGGTGAAAAAGAAGAGATCCTCTCAGCTACGAACTTGATGACCTACACAACAAAGAGAACTAAACATGAAAAATAATTAGTAATAGAGATGGTCGGTTGTCTGATAATATCGGTCCTAAGAAGTGAAAACTTGTTAGAATGGATGTCAACCCACGTGATAAGAAGACGTCGATAAATGATAATAGATGAAAGGATGTAGATAACAAGAAGAAACAGAGATATTATATGTTAAAGATACAAAAATTATGGTTGAATAACAAAAATACTGAAAACAAATCAAACCTGTGTGAGTCGATGGTGGCACGAGTCTAATCGACAATACGATCAGCGGTGACCAATGCATGGCTAATTTAAGGATGGAAAAGAACACAATAGGAACCTAATACATATCTATTGATTCGATGTCAAGATGAGGATGAGATAAAATGATTTTGGGAGATGATAGATCTAAAGGATGTAAGGAGTGAGTCAATGGTGACTCAAGGCGGACTAGTGTGGTGGCGGTGACCAATTCAGAGTTAGTAAATAAATACGAAATAGGGGTGAGTGCTGATTTTGGAATATCTATTTTTATATTAGGGTGATCGATGGGATGGGGATAAGGGTTGAGTTGACGGTGAATGGGTAGGGTCGACGATGACCGGAGCATGGTATAGGATTTTTATAAATTGATGGGATTGGAGGATGGATCTAAGAAGGATTAGAGATAGCTTAAAGGATGGGCAGAGCTCTATTAAAACCTATAAACATGCAAAATAGAAGGAACAAAGTACCAAAGAGATCTCCAAGCAATCTTCAAATCACTCCAAGCTCTAATGATAACATGCAAAGGATTTTGAGGTTGATCCAACTGATGAAACAAGCTCCAAAGACAAGGGAAAAGGTAGAAAGTATGCAAGGATAATAGAGATCTATAATTTTCCTAAAGGTTTGAGAGGAGAGGTGGAGGTGAATAAATAGGGTCAACGGTGACCCGCATGAGTCACCGGAAACTAGAGTAGACTAAAAATTAGGTAGGTGGAGTTCATATTTGATTTTGGGAAATGAAGGTGTTAAAAAGTGGGAATGTCGACACTAAAATTTTCCTCCGTAATTTCTATTTCATTAATGTATGTATTAGGAATAGGATGTTAAGTATAATTAGTAGTAGCGTCGATAGAAGATAACGACGCTGCCAATATGACGCGCCAATAATGTATAGTACGGTAATAGTCAAAAGTACAATAGGAATGTTGTGGTAAAAAGTAAATATTTGTCGTAAGTGGTCCGGTAATGTTAAAATGTCAAAGTTGGGGTAAGTAGAGAAGTAAGGTCTACATGATTAGGAATTAGAAATATTATATTGGTAATAAGGACAAGGAGTGAGGTCATAAATATTTTGTGTATTTTATTTGTAAAAAGTCTAAAAATGTGGAACCCATGTGAAATGATAAGGTTTATCTTATCTTAAAAGATAAGCTTACATGTACAGATAAGAGTTAAGGTATGGAATATGATTCGTCAGAGTGGATTTCTTATCCTATCTTAGAGATAAGATGGATAAGCCTAGAATTTCTATAAATAAAGAGGCCACCCCCTCATTTAGCATAGAAGGAAGTAGTGAGAAATATTGTATGAAGTGTGTAAAGGAAGCCATCAGTTTAAAGGTGTGTTGAAGAAGCCATTAAGAGGTGTAATTGTAAAGTTTCTCCCATAGTATTGGTGGAAGGCAAGTGAAGTCAATAACACTTGAAGTACCTCATGGGTGAGATTGTAACAATTTCATGTTAATATTATAATTTACTCTAATATTTCAGATTTATCATCATTCCTTCTTATCATAGTCTATGGTATTCTTGTGTTATGTTTGTTGTTGTGTTTCCAGATTACATCCACCAAACTAAAAGTTGTGCATTAGTAAATAATCATAGCACGAGGAGTTCCCGGTGAAGAATTATCATAGTGCCGGATTGGTGATGACAGAACGGGTTGACAAGATGTTATGGCTGCGTGGGGAGAGATTAGGGGAATTAAAAGGGAAATGGATAAAGGGTAGCAAAATATTATTCTAAATAATGATATTTCCTATTATATCAACCCTAAATTAATTAAATGGTGTCATCTAATTAATTTATATAGGATTGACTAAATTTTATAGGAATTTACTCAATTCAAATTACATTAATTTATAATTACATAATGGAAAGTAGGATATTGCAAGCATACCAAATTAATAAACCAATTAAGAGTACAAGTAGGTTTTGAGAGGTAAATTAGCTTACTCGGGTTGAGATTTGATATTTTTTTATGAATATCAAAAGGATAAAGCACTTTGAATGTACCCAGAGCATATGTTACTCGCTCAATTGTGCAAGGACACAACCATGTTGTATAACTCAATTAGGACCAAATTATACAAACCGACCTTACTATATGGTTTTGGAATTATTAATAATATGATTTTGGTCTTTTCTTTCTTTTTATTGTATCATGTGTCATACTTTGATATATTTTATTTTTCACATAACCCTATCGTTGACACATGTACCTAAAAAACAAATCTACATTCTTGAAAGAATCTCAAGCACTGATTAGATCAAAAATGGTATATTGTGTATTCTTGAGTCAAATTGACCTTGATTCATTAAGTTTTGCAATACATTTTAGAATTAATTTAGTTCTCCTAGTACTTTTTAAAAGTGTGCATATAACTAAATCCCTTGACCCTCAGTATTTGACATTGATAGTGGGATAATGTACTTTTCTCTCATAAAAATCCTTGTATGAATATATACACATCAAATTTATGCCCTCTTGTGATGTGATATGTAGTATAAAGTAGTAACTCTTGATTTCTTATCTCAATAGGTGATATCTAAATAAGTTTTTTCTAGATAATAAATGGTCGAAGTAAACTTTTATATGTATGATTCCTTTACTTTGAAATCTGAATATTAGTGGCATGCAAGGAAAACTTGAAACATAGAAACTAAATGAGAAAAGAGTGTTGAAGAGACCCAATGGGTAGAAAGGACCCAAAATATAAAGGAGATGTTGGTGTGTTTGACTTTCCTCATCATCACTTGGGGTATCGTCCACGTCACATGGTGAGTCATCTCACTTAGCGAGATCATAGGTCTTAGGAGTTATATGACACATGGTAGATTTCTTCATAGAATCTGTCATTTTCATGTGTGTCAGTGGCATCATAGAAGTTACATTCCCTTTTGAAATTGTAACTCCTATTTCCCTCTTGAAGGGAATGATTGTCTAAACACAAGAGTTACACAAAACTCCCATATGTACCCTCCTTTTTGAATTTATGAGAATGCGAGACCTATTTTGGCCTTATGCATGATTTCCCATTATTGTTTTATTCTTGCTGATTACTTGGAGCTATCACATTACCATTGCATTGCATCCTCTTCGATATGCACGGTGTTCCGTATTGATCCTCACAGAAAAATATCACATGGTATTAGAGCTCTTGTTTGGTAAATGTGCACTCATGTATTTTGATTGCTAATCACTTCTTGTTTTGATTTTATCACTTGTTGTGCAAGTTTTCGTTCATTTTTAAATTTGTCTAACATATATTAACAACTTGTTTTTTGGATTTTGTGCATTTTTGGGGTTTGTGCATGTGTAGGTTTAGGAATTTCACCACCAAATTTAGCTAGCTACAATTATATTTGGTGGGAAAGTGAATTTAGAGGTTGGTCCCTTTTTGGTCTTATTAGTAATTTTAATTAAAAGTGAATTTCTTTAGAAATTCTATTTGTTGAACTCGTTATGGGCTCTTTTCCTACCTAGTTTGCATTTCTTTTACCTTGTTTATCTCATCTCCTTCTCGGCTCGGCCAAGCTCATGTAGAGCTCAATGAGCTGCATTGTATCTAATATTGTTGGTGTATCGAGTTGTTGAGTCGGTTTGATTTGTTTTCTTTTTGTTTGGTGGGCGAGTTTCCTTGAGATTCATTTGAGCCGAGTCTTTTTGGCTTGTTAGCTTGCGCATGCATCGAATTGGGTTTTCCCCTACTGTAAGTCTTTGGATTGGGCGAGTTACATTAGAGTATGTTAGAATTAATTTGCTTGGGGTTTTCGTGTCTCTTCTTGAGTTTTTTTGTGTTACCTCCGCTCTTACACAACATGTCTCTCTCTTTCTTGCATGATCTTTTCACACATACTTCTTAGCTCTGCGTTGGTTGTTTGGCATTCTCCCATCTCTATGACCGCCAAGTGTTTCTTCTTTCTCGTACCATTGCATGCTTTTGTCCTGCTCGTCTTTGTGGCATTATCATATCTGCCAAACTCGTTTGTTAACCCTTTCTCACATGTTTGCTTTTCAAGCTTATTTGTTGGTGTCTTGAGCCAAACGCCTTGGGAAAATCTCTCCAAGTGATGAGAGCCCTTCATAGATCAATTCGTCCACCTACCCTTGACCCTATTCAATATATCTCACGATTTTGGTTTATTTGAAGCCTTTTCAAAGTTAAGTGGGGTTTAATTTTAAAAAGGTTGGGGTTTTAATATTTAAAGTGGTCGGTTTTTACTAATAGGGTAAGGTTTATAATATTATTAGATCTTAAATTAATATTAGGATCTAAAAATTTAAGCAAATGTGGTTAATCATAAAATTAAGGGCTTTAATATTTAATTAGGCATCTAATTTTTTAAATAAGCTCTTTTTAAATTAAATTAATTAGCTAAGTTATCGTTTAATTAAAAAATTAATCACCTTTTTAGTCCTTTTAGTCTCTAAAATTAGATTAATTGGCAAATTTGAAAGTGTGATTCTTAAGCCTTATTAGACATTTTTTCGACAAATCCTTGTTAGAGTATGTAGCACCATTTAGCTATTTTTTGCCTTTCGGGAGCCATCGTTGCATCTTAGAGGTCTTTTGGGATCATTTTGAGCTCTCTTTTGCATTTTATCACCCTTTATTATTGCTTGCAGACTAGTGAGTGTGTCCACCACATCTTGCGGAAGGGGGATTTCTACTTTGCAACATGAGACGTTATTTCTCACATAGACTGTGTTTTCTCCCTTATCTTGCCTTTTTTCTCATTTCGTACTTTCCTATGGTGTTGAATTGTCGCGATAAACAAAACTTGAGTATGATCTCCACTCTTACATGTTATTACATTGATTATAAGGTGAGTTACTATTTATTTCATGACGCACATTCGTATATGATTCTAATCAACACACTAAACTATAAAGTGCAAAATTCAGAGGGGTGATAATATTTTTCTGGGGTGGTTGTGTTTCTTTCTTTTTGCTTCTGCATTCTGTGTTTCTCTCTCTTTTTGATGGATTTTGTTTCAGTTCATTTGCTCACGATGTTAAAAAAATTGAATGGAGATCGAAAATGGTAATGAAACTAGGGGTAAAGGGTTATTTCACACCACAATGGGGATAGAGATTGAACCTGATGATGAGCCTAAATAATCTAAGTGGGTGAACTGATGTGACAAAGCCTTGGGTCTTCAATATATGTCAATTTCTCCTAACTTTCTCTTCCACATTGAATCATTTGAAACACCCAATGGAGCTTGGAAATTTCTTGATGAGATGTTTAAAAAAAAAAAAGATGACATGAGAGCGCATGAGCTGGAAAATAAACTACTAGGATTAAATCCTAGTGACTTTAAAAACATACAGAAATTCTTCTCAAATTTTATCCACACTAGATTGCTTCTCAACAAATGTAAAGTGGAATAAAGATTATCATTGATCTTGTTGATAATTTCTAAGTTAGGTCTTGAATACTCCATCTTTGTTTTGACTTTCCATGCCAAAAATCCACCTTTGGCACTACTTGTAAAATTCCCTCATTTAATAGTTTTTCATCCCAAATCATTTGAGAATAAGAAAAACTAATTCAAATGGGTACTCTAAAATCCAAGTCACATGCCCTTGTGGTAATTAAGCGTAAGGAAAAGGAAAGCTGAAAAGAAGAAAGAGAAAAAGTACTAACCAAAGAAAGAAACCAAGACCAACCAAGCCCAAACCAAGCCTAACATGAACACTTCTACTTTTGAGCCCAAAGCGAAGAAGGAAAAGTGTAAGTGTTCCTATTGCAAGAATTTGGCCATGAAGAGAATCAATGTATGAGAAAAAAATGATCACTTAACTCATTTACTTGAGAAAAATAAAATAAGTGTTCCTGAGTCTATCAAATAGAATGATCCAAAGGCCAAGTCTTCCAAAGAAAAGGAGTCTAAATCTAAGAAGAAAGGAAAGGCCCTTATAGCTAGAGAAGTTCCTTCATCAACTTGGATTATCGATTTTGGTTCCTTGTACCACATGGCCTCTTTGCATGTTGAGTTCTCCAACATCAAACCATGTGGCATGTCCCAAATCACATTGGGTGATGACACTACAATTTTGATTTCTGGTAGTGGATCGGTAGAGATGGATGGTGGAACTTTTAACCAAATTTTGAGTGTTCTCAATATCTCTACCAATCTCCTATTAGTTTACCAAATCACTCACATTGGTGAAGGAATGCAAGTGAAATTTGATCCTAACTCGGTGATTATATGTGAGCTTCACTCGAATCCGGTGGGTGAGGGAAAGGTAGATCATCATTTATGGTTGTATACCTTCTCCCACTTTACTTTTGATTTGACGCCCACTACCTTGCTCACTCATGCAAATGAGGTTAGCAAGCTATGGCATGAGCGTTTTGGCCATCTTAACTATCATTACCTTAAACAATTGATCCAAAATGAAATGGTCAATGAGTTACCTTGTGTCAAATTTTCTAAGGGTCTTTGTGAGGATTGTGCCCTCAAGAATCACCCCAAAGAAATTTTTGGCAAAGGAAAATCATGGAGAGCTACTCGTCCTTTGGATCTTATTCATAGTGACATTTCTAGCCCTTTCCTATGTCCTTCATTTACTAGATCTCTATATATACTAACCTTCATTAATGAATTTTCACGTTACACTTGGGTGTATTTTCTTAAGCTAAAGTCTAAAGTTTTCAATCATTTTCGAGACTTTAAGGATCTTTTTGAGAAACAAAGTGAAAGGTCTATCAAGGTTCTTTGAACAGACAATGGAGGAAAATATGTGAGCAATAGGTTGAAGATTTTTGTACTGTGAAAGGATTTTCCTTACAATGTACACTTTTTTACAACCCTTCAAAAAAATGTGTTGCAGAAAGAAAGAACTAAACACTTAAGGAGATGGCCACTTGTATGGTTCACTTGAAATCCCTTCCTCCACAATATTGGACCGAAGCAGTGAATTGTGCTTGATACATTCAAAACCGTGTTCCACACAAGGCCATGAGAGGGATAACACCCTTTAAATCCTGGTTTGTACACAACTCTAATGTGGAGTACTTTTGTGTCTTCATATCCAATGTTATGGCCCAGATTCCCAACAATAAATGCAAGGCTTTAAAACAACATTACAAACCTTGTATTTTAGTAGGATATCTTGATGGCATGAAGGGATATAGATTGTTAAACCCTACTACTCATGAGCTTTATATTGAGAGAAGTGTGAAGTTTGATGAGTCATCTTTAACTTCTACTTCTCCACCCTCTGAGGTTCTTATGCTCTTTGATTCCGATTCTTAATCTTCAAACGATGATGTTCTTGAGTGTGTTCCTTCTCTTTGTTTTCCTAATCCTCATGACCCTAATGTTTCAAAGTATTTATGATGAGGAGTTTGTCCCTTCTCACTCGATTGAAGAACCTTGAATTTGATCTTGATCCTCTTGGTCCTTGTTGGGCAGGAAGATTTACAATTTTTCTAGAGAGTGAATTGGAGATCCTTCAAATGAGATAAGTACTCGCTTAGAGTTCATTAGACCCCACTCATTCACCTCCACTTTCTACCCTCGGCCTTTCTAGGAGACTTATGGGATTCCTAAGTGGGATTCTCCATGTGTATGAGGAGTATTCCTTTCTCATGAAGAATGACACCATGTATCTCACCCTCTTCCGAAAGGAAGAACAATTTATCGGTGTAAGTGGGTGTACTGCATAAAGTATGGCGTCGATGAAGAATTCGACAAGTATAGAGTGTGACTTGTAGCTAACGGTTTCTCCTAGGTAGGTGTGGTTGATGACTCATAAACATTTTCTTTGGTTACGAATATGACTTACATTCTATTGACCCTCGCCATCACTTCCATGAACAGATGATAATTCCACCATATGGACATTAAGAGTGTCTTCTATAATGGGGACCTAAAGGAAGATATATACATAGAACAACCTCTGGGTTATGTCCATGATCCCTCCCTCATTTGTAAGGTAAATAAGTCTCTCTATGGCCTTAAACAAAACCCTCAGTTTGGTATGCCAAAATGGCTTCCTTTCTACTTACATCAAGGTTCACTCGGTGTTACTCTGACCCAAATGTTTACATTTTATGGTAGAATGACTCCATGCTCATACGTGTTATGTATGTTGATTACTTGTTGATCATGGGCATATATTCCTCTATCATTGATTCTATGAATATTTCCTTGGCCAAAAATTACTCCATGTCTGACTTGGGCTTGCTTCATTACTTTCTTGGAATCCGTATTTCACAATCTGACTCAGGAATTGCGATTTCACATCCTACGTACTCCCTTGATTTTTAGCTCAATTTCACATGTCTAATTGTAATCCTTCTCCTACTCCTTTCCTTTCCAAGGTTAATTTGGTTTCTGATTTCTCTACTCACTTATTTGATGGTACCCTTTATCGATAATTATTGGGGATATTGATTTACCTGACTCACACTCGGTCATATCTATCATATGTTGTTGGGATCATGTCTAGATTTATGTAGGAGCCTCATGAGTTTCATTGGAAAGTAGCGAAGCAGATCCTTCACTATGTTCATGGAACTCACACCGATGGCATTCATGTTTTAGGAGGGACAGAGATTAACTTGTATGTATAGACTTTGATTGGGTTGGTGATCTAGATCATCATAAATCTACCTCAAGCTATAATTTCTCTCTTGGTTTGGGTCATGTCAGTTGGTCTAGCAAGAAGCAGAATGTGATTGTCATATCATCTACATAGGAATATTATAGAGGATAATTTAACCCTACCACGGAAGTTATTTGGTTGAAGTGTATCTTGATAAAAAAATTATTCACTTTTGGTGGCCTACCATTATCTCTTGTGATAAAGCATGAGAACCATATCGATTTGTCAAAATCTGGTTCAACATCAGCAAATGAAGCACATTGAGATCCACATGCACTTCATATGGGAGTTAATACATGAATATATCATCGACTTGCAGTATTGTTAGACTTCTGATCAAGTTGCAGACATATTCACCAAGCCCTTCACTAAGGTGAAGTTTCTTCACTTGCGGTCTCTTCTTGGGGTGAGGTTTATTATAGCCACCCATCTTCTTTGGGCTTTCTATATCATCTTCTCCTCTTTTTATTTCAGGAATATTTTATTTTTACATGGGTACCTCATCGAGGCCTTCATTTTTTAGGCCCCATTACCACAACTTTCTTAGTTGTCTAAGGGAGTTCTATTTTTGTTTTGACTTTCCATGACCTCTACCTCATTTTTTATGAAGGGGTTGTTGGTGTGTTTGACTTTCCTCGGTGTCACTCGGGTTCTTGTCTACATCACAAGGTGAGTAATCTTTCTTAGTGAGATCATAGATCTTAGGATTTATATGACACATGGTAGATTATTCCATAGAATATATATCGGATCATATGCATTAATGGCATCATGAGAGTTACATTCCCTATTTGGAATTGTAACTCCTCTTTCCCTCTTAAAGGGAATGATTTTCTAGGCATGGGAGTTACACAACACTCCTATATGTACCCTCATTTTTTCCATCTATGAGAATGCTAGAGTTTTTTTTGCCTTATGCATGATTTTTTATTGTTGTACGATTCTTGTTGATTACTTGGAGCTATCACATTACCATTGGAGTGCAACCTCTTTTATGTGCATGAGGTTCTATATTGATCCTCGTAGAACAATCTCGTAGGAACCAAGATTATAAATTTTAGGTAAAGACTATATTATGGTCATAACTAATATAAATGTTTTTGGAAATTTTTTATCAAAAGTGAAACAATGAATTTAAAATACCATAGATCTTTATGACTCAACATAAAAACATAAGAGAGAATAAAATGATTAACAAAATAGAAGAAAAATCTAGAAACACAACAAAGAATTATGTCACTAAGACTTAGTTTCATTATTAAAGACTCACATATATAAATGTTTCTAAAAACATGATGTAATATTGTTTTGTGCTAATTTTAGGGTTTGCATTCCCCCCCCATGCTAGTGAATAAAATTTACTATTTTAAAGGAGATGAAGATAATACATGATAGTGGTGTTGTAAAATTGATGTTAGGCATATCCACAATAGAACCAAAGCATGGAGAACAATGTGATCCATCTACATGACCCACATGAAGATAGGGAGGAGCATGTAATAAACATCAAAGGGTGTAATAGATATACAGGCATACTTGAATATATGGAGATTAAACTTGGAATTCACTATCATGTTGAAGTAGGATCAAGATTGGTGATGAATTCACTTAAACATAAATATACTCAATGTTGTAAAATCAAATATTCAAGAGAGTTTGTAAGAATGATAATCAAGATGATCAATTAAAGATCCAATATGCAATCTCTATATCCTTATAACAATGAGGTTCATGGGTGGTCAATATATAGGAAGGATCTCACCCAAGATACAGTAGTATTGTGATAATTTTCACGATCCTATAATGTGATACATGATTTTATGGAATGAGACAAAACCTACCCAACCACTCAAAAACATTATAAAAAGAGGAATAATCCCCAAAGTAAGATATGTACTTGAGTGTGAAAAGGAACCAACAATGAACTAGTTGGGTAAAACACATTTTCACAAGATTATTCGGAAAAACACCAGTGTAACCTAATCAAACATAACTTGTGTAGAAAAATCCATCTAGTGAAATAAAAACCTACACACTAACACCCCCTTAAGTGTAGCTTAGGTGGGTAGATATATTGGGTCCCTACAAAAATTCCATGTGAGGTACCCAAGTAAAAATTATGCTCCTCATAAAAAGAAAAGGAGTGGGAGAAAACATGAAAAAATATCCCCGTGATGAATAATATCAAGGCACGTCTCTAGAAGAAATGTCTCGCAGCCCAAGAGAGATTGAAAATTGTGGTACTTAGTCATAGTGAAGGGTTTGGTGAAAATATCATTAATCTATTATGCTTAAGGACAATACTGAAGATTAATGACCTACTCCTAAATTAGCTCCCTCATGTAGTACATTTGTATCTTGATGTACTTTTTCCTTTGATGATAAACTGGATTATTTGATATCTAAATGGCACTGTGCTTTTCACAAAATATGATGTATGTTTGAGAAATAGTGGACCTAAACATCATGAAAGTAATCTGAAGACATTAGCCTTAGTAGATGCATTAGCATCCCCTATATTATGTCTCTGTCAAATAAACAAAAATAGCATGTTGTTGTTTGTTTTGTTGACTAATAGAAAAAAACCAAGATGAAATTTGTAACATGATGTGGACTTGTGATCATCAAGATCACCATCCCAATCTGCATCTATTTTTCTAACCAAGTGAAGACTAGTCCCTGTTGCATAATAAGTCTCATGCCAATGTTTCCCTTATATGTAATGCAATATGCATTCATTAGTTTTCTAATAAAGGTCATGTAGTTCCTACATAAAGTGTGAAACAATTAAAAAAAAACATAATAAATGCCAAGGTGAGTATGATTCAAATAAATAAGGATACTAACAAGTTTTCGATACAAGGTAGCATCAATAAGTGGATTGGAACACTTAGGCTCGAGATTGACTCTTGATAGAAAGGGATTCGGTGCAAGTCTCATGATAAGCCATATGAAATTAAGCTAGAAGATCAAGAACATACTTGGGATGAGAAAGAGAGATCCCAAAAGAAGACTAGGTGATCTCAATCACAAGATAGTAATGTAAAAGGCCCAAGTTTGTCATAGAAAACCTTTCAAGTAGAGAATAATTAACCTTGTCAATGATGAATGAAGAACTACCTATGAGGATAAAATCATCAACATAAAGGAAAAGAATCAAATGCAAGTCATCTTGTCATAGAATGTAGACATTTGTATCTAATTAACACCTCGTGAATCCAATTCATAGAAGAAAGGAGTCCATTTTGGCATACCAAGCCTAAGGGGCCTGTTTGAGGCCATAGAGAGACATCCTCAATCTACACACCAAAGAAGAATCTTGAATGAACCATTGTGGTTTCTCCATGTAAATTTCCTCATGTAGATCTTCGTTAAGAAAGGAAATCTTCACATCCATTTGATGGACAACCCGAACATTAGATGCAGTAATAACAAGTGTCAAGTGAATGGAGTTCATCTTAGTAATGGGTGCAAAGGTCTCAATGTAGTCAACTCCTGGAACCTATGACAAACCTTTGGTCTCAAGACGTGCTTTGAATTTTTCAATTATCCCATTCAATGTAAGTTTGGTTTGATATATCCATTTACACCAAACTAAATTCCTTCCCTTATGAAGGAAAGAAACATCCCATGTGTTATTTCTCATTAAGGAATTATACTTTTCCTCCATTTTTAAATCCCATTCAGCAATACTTAATGCCTCATGAAAATATTATGGATCGAAACAAGAGAAATATAGACATGGAGGATGATGATGTTGTGATAAAGTCTAAAATGTATCTAAAATATCCCCTACATAAGTGTCATGGACTATAGATTATGTCAAATCCACCGAGTAAATGAAGAGGATGCAAGAGTAGAATCTTCAACCATTAAAGGTAACCTTTGAAATGGTCACGAGATAAGTAGAATTCTCAAAATTACTATCATTTGAATCCATTATGGAGGAAGAAGGAAAATTTTAATTAACCAAGCTAGGAGGGGGAATCCTCAAAATGAACACTCCTCTAAACGAAAATCTCGTGTTTTTGGATCTAAGAGATTACACCACTTTACTTATCGGGATAACAAAAATACGCAAGGCCGACTTTGAGGTGCCTCACCCTTACATTTCTCTGAAGGAATTCATGTAAAATTAGTGAGACAAAAACTCTAAAGTTCTCTAAATTTGGTTTATGACAATACCAAGCTTTGAAAGGGCTCATTCTCTTCAAATATTTGTGATGAACCCTTTTCAGAATGTATGCAACATATTTAATGGCTTCAACCCAAAATAGTGGAGCTAGAGAATAGGCATGAATCATACTGATTAGTCAAATCCTTCAAGGTCCTATTATTCTATGTAGAAATACCATTTTTTGGGTGTGTAAAGAACTGAATGTTGAAGATAAATCCGATTAAGAGTTAAAAATTAATTAAATTGATGGTTCGCATATTATCGTCCATTTTCGAGTGTGAAGAATCTTGACATACTTTACTGATTTCTTCTTAGCACAATCCTTGAATTATAAAAACCACTCAAAGAATTCACTCTTCTACTATACCCAAGTATATCAGGAATATTCATCAATAAATGTGAGTAGATATCGAGTCTTTCTAAAATACAAGACTGGAAAATGACCCACGAGATCATCAAACTAACTCCGAGGACTTGAGAAGCCCCCATGAATATCAATTGTCAAATTTCTCTTCTCGATGATTTCTTATGAAAGAACTTGAGCACACACCATATGAAAACTAATTTTAGGAATCTCCTTGACCATATTCTTTTTACTAAGTTATAGAAGATAACTGTAGTGTCATCTAAAATCCCCCACGGAGGTAATTTTGATAACTTGCATAAAAATTCTCATACTTAGCTAAAAAAATGGATTAAATTGGGAAAATTAGCCTTTTTAGTGTATTATGGATAAATTGAGTCTGGAAGGCGTGGGCGATACAAGATTCTTCAGGGCTCAAGTTCTCCACATCCCCGAAATGCTTGATTTACTAAGGCGATGGGCGGGTTATGTATAGTGCGGCGAAGTCGGACTTTAGAGGCCCCAACAAAACAAGTTTTTGGGTCATGTGTTCCCGATTGGTTGAAATTACCACACTTGTAGAGGGTTCGAGGCAGGAGTTCATTGTGATAGACGTAGCGATTGTGGGCTTGGGATACGAGAGCGAACTAGTTTCACGGGGCTCGTGTTTCTCGTGGAGCCGATAGACCCGCAATACAAAGGGAGGAAAATAGTGCAGAGAAAGCGAGACCGCAAGGCCCGGGTGACCCTTGCACCCATGTTCCCTTTGTTCCCCCAAACCTACAATACCCACACATCAAAGGAAAAGGTAAATAATAGTTTAATGTGAACCATGGGAGCCCGCGTGGAACACCCCGAACCCCGAACTTCAAATGGGCATAAATTTCACCTAGATTGTCTCGATTTTGATAAACTTTATATCGTCGAAATCTCTTAACATCCTCTACACCAAAAAAATTGGATTTCTTATTACTATTGACGTTAGGTTGGTGAAAAATATCAAAACTTCCCCAAAATTAATGAGCATGGTTCGAGGTAGCTGAAAAATCAGCTTTAATGTGATTTGGTGCTCTTCCTTCTCCAATAAGTAAAAGATCATGGGGGCATGGGTATTGTAGGGGTTCCCATCACTTTTACTGAGTCATTTAACGACTTTTTTTGGTGGTTTAAGGATAATTTCTGAGTTACTTCTCTCTCTCTCATGGTTCTTCCATATATTGTAAAAGGATCTCATTTTAGGTTTTGAACATTCTCTATCAACTCCTCCATTCTTTTACGAGTTGTTGTGAGCTTCAAGCCTCCATTCTAGGTATTTTTGCAAGAACTTCATGCCTCTATATTTCATTTTAATGGACTATGTAATTCTATGACGTAATAAAATCAAGTTTTTGGCTAATATTCAACCCTTTCTTGTGTTTCATTGCATTCTCTTGCCTCTACATTGCAATTGAGGGTATTTTTGTATTTTATTATTTCTTGCAAACTCTAAATGGTTGTATTTAATTGAAATAGTTCCAGGTAGCTAAAAATTTAGATTTGATGTGATTTGGTACTCTTCCTTCTCCAACAAGTAAAATATCATGGGGGCATGGGTTTTACAAGGGTTCTCATCACTTTTACATGTCATTTAATGAATTTTGTTAGTGGTTTAAGGGTATTTTCAAGTTACTTTCTCTCTCTCTCTCTCTCTCTCTCTCTCTCTCTCTCTCTCTCTCTCTCTCTCTCTCTCTCATGGTTCTTCCATATATTGTAAAAGTAACTCATTTTAGGTTGTTGAACATTCTTTATCAGCTCCTCCATTCTTCTACAGATTGTTGTGAGATTCAAGGCTCCATTCTAGGTATTTCTACAGGAACTTCATGCCTCTATATTTCATTGTAATGGAATGTGTAATTCTATGAAGCAATAAAATCAAGTTTTGTGGCTAATATTCAACCCTTTCTTGTGTTTTATTGCATTCTCTTGCCTCTACATTACAGTTTGAGGGTTTTTTTGTATTTTATAATTTCTTGCAAACTCTAAATGGTTGTTTTTAATTTAAATAGTGTTGTGAATGTGTGTTTATATATTTTGGTGTTAGACATACCCTCTCTAGCTCCATTTCTGCACATTTTCATTCATTAGAGAGTGTACCAATCACCCTTCTCTTGGTGTTATCACCTCCTTTAGTGTAGGATTTTTATTTTCATGTATTTTCCTCTCTCCTGGTCCCTTGGAATCATAGGATATGATTAGATAATTATATTTCCAACATTAGGAGTAGTTATAGCATTAGATTAGAAAAAGGACCCAAATTCTCTGGAGAATTATCTCAGTTTCATGGTCCCACACCTTGAGATAATTCCATGTTTCCCGATTATAGTGATTTCCCATTTTATCCAAATGCAAGCAAATCAAATGGTGTTGTAATTTGTTGATAATAGTTATGGCATGCCCGGTGGGACCACAAAAGTCAATACTTCTAGTTTTATCAGTTTTAGATGTGTATCTTGGTGAAATTCTAGCCTTTATAGGCTCTACTGCAACACATCTGGTGACTCTAAGCATCAAATTCACCGGGTTCTAGAAGTCTAAGTGTCTCAAATTCATGAGAAGGATCCAAATCAGTCAAGGACTAGAGAATGAGTATTTGAGTATCTATAGCTATGTTTGGGAAAAGGAAGAAGAGGAAGACAATTTCATATATCACCATCTCCACCAAATAGGACTCTTTCAACACCTCCACCTAGTAGGCCATTCTTATAATCCACTAGAGTTCTAAGACCTATCGAGAATGGTAGGTCGGCAAAATCCATTTGTCAATTTCACTAGCAGTATTCCACTTGCTCTCAATGCACAAAATCTAATTCTAATGGCAGCCTTGAAAAGAATTACATTCTTCAATGGAGATAATCACACCACTTTGGTTGATCAATCCAGGGCATTACAAATGTGTGTGTAATCCATGAGATTGTTGACATGGATGTAGTTGTAAAACTTCTAGCCTCCTCATTCAAAGGGAAAGTTGTACAGTGGTTCAGAAGCTTGAGAGCAAAGATCAATTGATTGAGATCAATTGTGCACAACTCTTTATGATCAGTTTGGAGAGATGGTAGATAATATATCTCTGTTAGAGAAATTGACCACTATCAAGAGAGCTCCAAATGAACAAATGGTAGACTTCAACTTCAGGTTTCAGAGAACATGGGACAAAATTTTAATTCTTGTAAGACCAACTGTTGAAGGTGCATTTCTCTACTTCTTAAAAGCTCTTAATTTTGATATTGTTATTATGGTGCAATCTATGGGAGGTACAAAATTTTCAGGAGCCTATGCACTAGCTATTAGAGCCAATAATTTTCTAAATCAATCCAATAAACTTGCTCCTAGGCCACCTATGCCAATTTATCCAGAGATAGGGAATCCTAGTTCTAGCCAAACACTTGAGTTAGCCCTATCCCTTCTCCTAGAAATCAAATTTCTAGCAAGGCTTCCACCTCTTCTAACACCTCAGTTGAGCTCTAAGAAGCCACAAAACAATTGCAAAATATATGGAATGAGTTGGTAACGATCAAGAGGTGAAGGCCTAAAGATTTAGATTTTATCAACCTCAGTATCAACCAAACAAGCCCCCATATCAGTCAAATAGACCTCATGTTCAAGCTAAAAATAAAAACAAAGTCAAATTCCTTCTGTTAGGCCATTCTAGCCTTATAACCCCAATGTTACCTCTTCATCCAAGTCCATGGTTCTTGTCCAAAGCAACCTGGCATAAGAGTATGAGTGGTATTTTCTGTGTGGTCAACCCCGCAACCAAGGAACATGCTTCAATGGTGCCCTGAATCAGACTTTAATGGTACAAATGCTTATGCCTCTTAAGAAACAAATGAATAAGAAAATCAACAAAAAACAAGCACTCAAGAGGTACCCCAAAGTGATACTTCACTTGTGAATTGGCAAGTAGAGGATTTTTGTGGGATGAATCAACCTCTTCCTCAGGGTGTAGCAGAAAACACAAGATCTAACAAATTAAATATAGAGTAAGGGAAGTCATCGAATACAAGTCCTTCTCAACATTCTCTCACATTTAAAGGAGTTGGCAGCTCAAATGCAGTCCCAAATTCACAAAATCAGCCTAAAGGACCTATTGTATCAGCTCATGTTCAAGAGAAATTTGTGACAAACAAAGGGTAGCAAAAAGACAGTCCATATCCATTCAATATCATTGATCAAATGAAGAAAAAAAAACATAAGTATCTCTATGTTGGAGACATTAACAATTCCAAGACAGAGGGATATATTACAGGTAGTCATGGCTAACTTATCCATCCCAAATGAGACATCCAAAGATCAAGAAAAGGTTCTTACCAATGCAATGCAACAAGAAAGAGGTCAACCAAATAGGAACATGAAGCCTCCACCATTCTATGTATCCTTGATCATTGGAAACAATCTTGTACACAACTGCATGATTGACTTGGGGGCAAGTAGCTCGGTGATGCCAAAGAAAATTGTAAATCAGTTGGGTCTCAAGTATGATCCTATTTCCAAAGGAGTGGTGTAATTAGATAGGATAACAGTGGGAACCGTTGGGATCATCAAGGATCTAAATCATATATGATGCATGCATACCCAAATGTCATAGTCCCACAAAATATATTTTTGATTGACCTACCTCAACTCTTTTCCCTATGCTTATCTAGAGACTTCACTACTAAAATGGGGGATACTTGTCATCTTAGTGGTCACACATGCTCTTCAGGACCAGATATGGAGCCAAGGATACTATCATGTCTGAGCCAATTGTTGCATTCCACATTGAGCCTTATGTGCCAAGTCTAATCAATGCCAATTTCTCAGCCTTTGATCAAGAAGACTTCCCAAACACTCAAGAAACAAACACTAAAATTGGAGGTATTCTACATTTGGCGCTTGATGAATGGGCACACAAATAATATGGCTATGATCCTTATAGAGAAATGAAAGAGGCTGAATTGGGTATCTATTATCTACATGAAGAAAACTCACCCCTCCTAGTGTCACCAAACCGGATGATGAAGATGAGAACAAAGTTTGGCAAATGTTGTTTGATGGTTCAAGGAGCAGACAAGGTGCAGGAGGAGGAGTAGTGCTTGTGTCTCCTAAAGGTATCAAATAATACTTTTCTTTCAGGTTTCAATTTAGTTGTTCTAATAACACAACAAAGTATGAGTCCCTTATCCATGGTCTACACTGGGCAAGGAAGAGGAATATCAAGAACTTGCAGACATTTAGGGACAGTGAGTTGGTTGTCAATTAGGTTAAAGGATAGCATGCTGCCAAGAATGACCTTCTCAAGAGCTATAAGAATAGCGTATGGGATCTCATAGAATACTTTTAAGAACTCAACACCAACTCCATACTAAGGAGGAAGAATGAAGTTCTAGACAGGCTTGCAGCAACTGGAGTAGTGTTTGACGTTGCTCAGGATATCAAGAAGGATAAAGCATAGCCTCATATCAAGGTGGTAGTGAGACCAGTTGTTCTAGAAAATAACACAAGTTGGTAGGTGTTTGAAAGTGATTAGAAAATCATCAATTTCCTACAACAAGAGGTTGAGTTCTCTTCGAGAAACTAGGACAAATTGGAGAAGAAGTATGAGGGTCAAGTTTTCCAGCTCAAAATAAACAAGTTGCCTAAAGGTCTGATGACTCTTGAATCAATCTTCAATTCTAATGATCACTTCCAAAAAGAGAAATCAAACATCACGGTTAAAGGAAAAGATTCGAGTCCATTTCAAAGGTGGGTGAAGGAAAAGTGCTCCAAATTGGCAAGGTGAGTACTCAACAAGAAAAACATGATTTCGTCTGACAACTTTTCCAAGAGTTTTCTAGCTCAAAAAAACAAGTTTCCTAAAATTCCAATGACTCTTGAATCAATCTTCAATTCTAATGATCACTTCCAAAAAGAGAAATCAAACATCACGGTTAAAGGAGAAGATTCAGAGTCCATTTCAGTGGGTGAAGGAAAAGTGCTCCAAATTGGCAAGGTGAGTACTCAACAAGAGAAACATGATTTCGTACAACTTTTCCAAGAGTTTTCTAATATATTTACATGGATTTATGAGGATCTTAAAGACTTTGATCCAAGTTTAGCACAACATACTATTGAGTTGGATCTAGAATCTAAACCCATCAGGTAGAAGCAAAGGCCGGTAAATCCTCACATTGAGCCTCTTATGAAGAAAGAGTTAAACAAGCTAATTGAGGCAAGCATCATTTTCCCAATCAAGCATTCATCATGGGTGGCAAACCTTGTGTCGGTTAGGAAAAGAAATGGGGAAATCAGATTGTGTGTGGATTTCTGAGATCTAAATAGAGTTTCTCTCAATGATCACTACCCACTTCCCTCCATGGATTAAATCTTACAAGTAGTATTGTTGATGTCGAATCGCAGCACCCCTGAATGTCTGCAACACGATGGGTTGAGACTCTCAGTGCGATTGCATAACATGGAGCTTTTCCCAAGTGTGGGACATTGTGAAAATGGAAAAGCTCTCCGGATGAAGGCCGGTTCCTATTCCTCTGTTCAGATGCACACGTAGAAAATGCAGAGGGTTTACAAAAAAACCTAATCTAACTTGCCAAGGAGACAGGGTAAAAAAATGCATAAAATAAAACCTAAACTACAAAGGTTATGCACCAAGGAATGAAGAACACCTGTCTTGCCAAATAAACACAGACCATTAAAATGCAATGCAAGATCATGCACAGATAGCCAGATCCACAGTGAAAGATCAAGGGGATGCAAATGAATATAGAGAGGGTTGAGAATCATCCACAGACATGCATTAATTTTCTCCAAAGATTGATACAACACACTGCAAAATGCCAAATAAACAAGGTTGCATTACAGCCCAAATGGGAGGTTTTAACTCCACAAGTTCACTCGCCAAAGAGAAGAAGGGAGGGGAAAACAGAAATGTCCAAACCTTTAGAAAGAAGCCCCTCCTTACAATTTATAGGAAGAATGAGAGAGAAAAGAGAGATAAAATTGAAATCTGCCCCAACCACCTCCAGAATGCACTTAACTCATCTCCTAATGATGATAGGTGAGAACCCAGTGAACCCAAAAGTGGCGAACTGTATTTTACATTTTTAAGAATTTGTTCTCACCTAATTAAAGATATCTAGTCATAGTTGGACATAGGACCTCGTAAGCTTTCCAAAAAGTCCAACCTTGCATGAATCTCGAGCTCCCAGTCAAAAGTTATGGCCATCTGAATATCTGCGCTAGGGTCTATTTCCTGGCAGCGCTCAAAATGTTGCGCCTCCTGAAGGTGCACCAAGGGCGCATCCGTGTGTGTGTCGACATCCTCTTCTATGCACAAAGGGCGCACCATTTTCCCTGTTGACATCCATTGTCGTGGCGCCACTTCGTGTGCCAAGGGTGCACCGTTGCCTGCCGACATCCATTGTCGTGAGCCTCTTCTCGTGCGCAAGGGCGCACCGTTTGCCCTGCCGACATCCATTGTCTGCGCCACTACGTGTGCCAAGGGCACACCATTTGCCCTGTCGACATCCATTTTCGTGTGCCACTTCTGTGTGCCAAGGGCGCACCGTTTTCCCTGTCGACATCCATTGTCATGCGCCTCTTCTGTGCACCAAGGGCGCACGCTTGCCTCTCGTCGACATCCATTGTCGTGTGCCACTTCATGTGCCAAGGGTGCCTTGTTTTCCTGCCGACATCCATTGTCATGCGCCACTTCTGTGCGCCAAGGGCGCATCGTTTTCCCTATCGACATCCATTGTCGTGTGCCACTTCTATGTGCCAAGGGCGCACCGTTTGCCCTGTCGACATCCATTGTCGTGCGCCACTTCTGTGCGCCATTTGAATGTCGTGGATTTGAGCTTCTCGATTTCTAGATTCTTACGCTTGTCTATATCTATCCGTGGGGAAAGATATATACAACAAGTATTTGGTTCAAAAATGTTTTCACTCCTAGATGGCTACTCAGGTTACAACCAAATCATGGTGAGAAAGGAGGATCATTTTAAAATAGTTTTCACCACAAAATGGGGTACATACACTTACACGAAGATGTCATTTGGCTTGTCTAATGCTAGAGCTACGTTTCATAGAGTCGGACATGGCATTCAAGGGGATGATTAACAAGATGGTTCTTGTATACCTTGATGACATTACAGTATTTTCCAAGAATGTAGTTGATCATCTTTCCCATCTCGAGATAATAATTCAAGAGATGCGCAGCAGTTTGGAGTGTCTCTAAATCTAAAAATGCATATTCCTAAATCATGAAAGAAATCTCCTAGGCCCACTATTTTAAAGCAAGGATTGAATATTGATCTAGAGAGAGTTGAAGCCATTCTAGCATTGCCATTACTAAGTCACAAGAAATATCTCCAAAGCTTCTTAGGGAGGATCAACTTCGTCAGAAGATTTGTACCTAATTTTTCAATCTTGTTAAACCCTAACATTGATGTTCAAGAAGAGCATGGCATTAAAATTGTGATGAGAGGAAAAAAGAGAGTTTTGAGGCTATTAACCAAGCAATATCACAAGCTCAAACTCTCATTAAGCTGTAGTTCTCAAAGGAATTCATTCTCTATGCTTTTGGTCCCTCAAACATAATATCTCGTAATTTTGGTGCATTTGAACGAGGAAGGATCTCGAGCAAATCTGTTTCTTTCTTTAGTCAAATCAAGGATTATGAGGTAAGATATTCATTCATTGAGAAGCATGTGCTTGCAGGTTATAGGGAGCTTAAAGAAATCTAGACACTTGGTCTCTAATTATCTAAAATTTGTTATTTTAGTAATAATCTAAGAAGTACAACAATGTAATAACCAAAATATATTGAAATATAAATGCTAGATAATTTATTTGGTATTTTAAATGAAATGAAATAATGAAATAGGATGGAAAAGGTACTAACCTGAATTAGACTTACCTCGCATTAATCTAGGAATGAATAGGGTGATGTCTTGGTAGAACCGAATGTCATGATGATCCTCGAGAATTACAGAAGTGGTAGATCTAGCTAGACTTGGGCATCTGAGGAAGAACATGGGCACTTGTGGGTGCCCTGGTCTGGAATATGGGTGTCCTGGTCTATAGAGTGACTTAGGAAACTGAAACTAATATGGTCACTAAACATTCACAATATTTCACCTTTGATGTAGTTGGTGTCTCACCTGGTTTCTAATGTCAATGTAAATTTCCAATGAATAATATCCTTAAAAACCCAACACAAAAGCATCAAACCCTAAAAATAAAGATGCAAATGAATGGGTTGGACTATCCTCAGCTATCAAATGGATGGACTTATGATCAAGGCGTTGCACTCACGTCTCGTGATTGGATATAGCTCTATGTGCTTTTTTGTGTGCAATGGTTTTCCTAGGGTATGGCACCAATGACGCCAAAGTAGCGGGCAATGACTAGATTAAAATGCATAATGGTAGATGGAATAGGATAGAATCCCCTTCTTATGTAGTGTGTGATGTAGAATAGTGCCCAAATGCAGTCCCTTTCCTTATGTAGATAGCTAGCCCTTAGTAGAAATATTATGCCCTTAAGATAGTGTGTATTTTGTGTTTATATAGGGATCTCTTTCTCAAATTTCGACACTAATGACCCGACATGCCAACTAGTGCCTAGGGAATGGGAGAAAAAACCATAAAGACCAACCTATAACCTCTAAATTAAAACCAAGTGTGACGGGGACCAGGGTGCCTAGAAATGAGGACCAAGGCACCTAGGGTACCCTAATCCCTTCCTAGGTGCCCTAGTCAAAGACTAGAGATGACAATTGAGTGAATAACGATAGCTAAGACTCCCTAAGATATTGCCAAAATTGTGCAAGTAACGACTATGTAAGACACACAATGACAACGACCAACTAGACTAACAACAGGACTAGGGGATGGGTCATTAGTGAATATTTTTCTTATGCAAGATCCATATATAAAACAACATACTTTGAGGTATAATTATAATAGTAAGTGCGTGATTTTCTGAATACAGTCTCCAACAACAATATTCACTTGTTAGTGTCACATGCCAGACTAAAGGATTTCCTCCTCAATGAGGACTTGAATGAAAAGAGAGTTGGTTGGACTACCCGTGTCATGAAATATGATATTGAGATCAAGGTAACTAAGCTATTCAGAGGAAAAGGCTGCTGTGTTAAGTTGTCTTCACAAAATCAGCATTCAACACCAAAAGATAAATAAGGGGTTGTTCTAGTGCTCCAGGACAATCAAGAACAAGCGGTTGATGTTATACCCACTTCTTGCTAGACTCAATATTTGGTCCACTTCCTCCAAATAGGCCAATGCCCTCCAAATCTAAACAAATCCAAAAGGAGGTACTTTGGACTATAATCCAATCCAAATTTCCTCATTGATGGCATTTTTTTCAATAAATATGAATGGAGTTCTCTTGAGGTGTGTTCCAGCAAATCAGCTTGAGAAAGTGTTACATTAATTCCATGATGGATAAGTTAGAGGCCACTTTTCTCCATGAGTAATAACCCTCAAAATCATAAAGGTTGGTTACTATTAGCCCACAATGTTTAGTGATTGCTATGCATGGATCAAAAAGTGCAAGAAATGTGCATTCTTCATAGGCAAAGAAAATATAGTAGCACTACCACTCCACCCAATCTCAATCGATCAACCATTCATGCAATGGGGATTGGATTTCATTGGGGTCATCAATCCAAACTCAAGCCAAGGCCACAAGTGGATTCTCATAGCTATTTATTACTTCACCAAATAAATTGAAGCAAAGTGGCACTTGTTGGTGCTCGGATCTGTCTCATCCCATTTGCCATTATTTTCCTCTGACCTACGTGTTATCCAAAATTCACCCCTTCGGTAATTTTGATAACATGCATCAAATTCTTCAGTCCCAAGCAAGTAGATTGATTCAATGCCCAAAATCATGTTTTGGGGTCCCCTTGGTTTCTCTCTAACTTCCCCATCTAAGGAAAAAAATCCAACAAGTTAGCAAAAAATTGAAAAAATTCAAAAATGAAGTCGCGGGCTTGTTTTAAATGCATTGCGGGTCTGTAGGCTGTGGATCGTACCAAGGTTTGTCATACCAGGTTCAGAGCTGAAATACAAAGGAATTGGCTAAATTGTCTTTCTGTGTCCCAGACCGCACAAGTTCAATAGGGACAAAAGTACACGCGAGACGCGCAAAGTCGAAATACACAGCAAAGTGAAAATCAGCAAAATCAAACATTTTTGTCCCAGGCAGTCTGCGAGACAATTGGGATGCAAGTATGCACGGGACACACAAATCTTATTTTTACGCAAGTCAGTACATTGCGGGTGGTACGGAGAAATGTGTTTGGGACAGTCGGGACAAAAATATGCGCAAGATGCACAAAGGCAAAAAAGCCGCAAAAGAGACCATACGTTATGGCGAATGTGGAGGTCAACGGCCCTCATGGCCTGGTCAATGGTAGATGTGTAGGGACAAGAAGGCCCGAACCAGAAATGCGGAGATTTTTTCTCGGGGACACTGGGACTCACGGACCCAATTTTGTCGAAATAGCCGCAATGAAGAGAAAAGTCAACGTTTGACCCTTGAACTTCAAATGGCCATAACTTTTGACTCTGAGCTCCAATTTTCATAAAATTGGACTTTCTAAAACGAGCACGACGTCCTCGCATCACAAAAACTAGATTTCTAAATTTTGATGAGAGTATATATATTAAAATAAAAGAAACATATTCGGCTCCAGTAAATTAAATGCTCAGTCCCGTCAAATGATAGAAAATGCCTAGCAAACCCAAAATAGTTGTCCACACTCAGAAAGTCATAACTTTTGCATTTCTCGATGAAATTGGTACCATTGGAATCGCTTTTTTGAGCCCAATGCACAAGTAATCAAGAAATTTGGAATTTAATGAGAAATTGATTGATATTTTTCATAAAACGTGGCCGGGTTCATGACAGTGTTTTATTTGGTAGTTGGGAGTGCAATTAAGAGGCATGGTCATCATTCTTTCTCTGTTGTAGCTTGGGACAATATGGGGATCCTTTTGCAAGTAACATACAATCATTTCACTCCATTTAATACCTCTTACAAGTGGTTTAAGGACAAACTGGGATTTCCATTTTTCCCTCTCTCTCTCTTGTTATTTTCTATAAATTGGAGTGTTGGGCTCATTGAAAAGGGTTGGAAGTTAGAGGTTAGAGTGATAGAGGTCGAAAGAAAATTCCCAAGAGGAAAATTTGACAAAGCCTTGTCTTTTGAGAAGCCAATATATCTCTTTTGTATTAAGTTTAATCGTGTCAAGGTGGTTGCAAGTGTATAGCCATTGACAAGCTCTGAGATTGTTCTAAGAAACTTTCCCCTGTTGATAGATTTAATCAAACTTTGAGTTATTCTATGTTAATTTTGAGTAAAGCGTATTCATTTCATCTCGAATGCATATGAGTAATTTTTCTTGTTTCTATTGCAATCTTGTACCAAAATAGGGTCCAATCACGCAAGTCTCAATCCTTGTGATAGTTTAGTGGCATCTGTAATTTCACTTCTCAAAAGAGCCTTCATTTGGGAATGGGATAAACAGTTTAAAATCACTTTTCTTTCATTTTGTTGATAGAGATTATCTGTAAGCCTCTGGGTGTACCTTAGGCATGACTTGGTTTAAATCTTGGTGCTTTATTGGGTCCCCTGACTCGATCCTTCATGAGAATCCCATAGGTTGTGTGAAAGAGTGTTGATCTGGCCTCCATTGAAGCACATATTCTAGTTGAGGAAACAATTTAACTTTTTGTGACATTTTTTTGATTGAATCTTTCCATTTTGCATAAGCTCTCAAGGATATGGTGAGTCACATCCATCCTGTCTCCCCTCCCACCAAAATTTATTTACCAACAACCAATCCTACCCATACTACACCTGTTTTTGCTTTGTATACCCACCCAAGACCAAAAATCCTTTTCTTCAAGTATGGAATGATCAGGGTCTCAAATTTCTTTAGTAACCTTTGCCTTGTTGTGAGAATATCTCCAAAATCTGGAAGTGACAACTCGTGAGAGTCAGATTTGGTGTGTTGATCATATTTTCCCAAGGCCTTCTCTATAAAATTTATGCAAAATAAAGGTACTTGTATCTCCTTTCAAATAATAGAGGTTACACAATAGGTTCTCTTACCTTGGTTAAAAGGCACAACCTAAAATAGTTAGGATAAGATCACATCCTTTTGAGGTGTTATCCATCTCTCCACAAATCCAAGTAACAAAGGGACAACTAGATTTCTCCTCAGCTACAAAACGACATACACTTATGATCTATCTGCCTCTAAGCTCCCTATTGAATCTGTGTTGTTGCTTGGTTTGAAAAGGAGAACAAATTTTGGTACCAACAACACTCAAAGAAACTAATGAGTCAAGCATATTGGATTTCTATAAGGGGATTATAACCAGATTTGGTGTCCTATCTACTATTATATCAAACAATGTTCTAGAATTCCTTGGCACCAAAATATTTGAGTGGATTGTTAAGAGTGGGATATACTTGAGCACTTCATCAAAATATTACCCCCAAGGTAATGGACAAGTTAAGTCCATGAAAAATGAATATCTTTAGGATTTTAAGGAATTTAGACAAGAACCAGAGGACATGGCACACCAAACTGATGTCATCCTTGTGGGATGATAGAATCACACCCAAGAGATCAATTGAAAGCTTTCCCTACAAGCTATTCTATGGAAAAGAAGCTAGGTTGGCCATATATCTTGAATTGCCATCACTAGAGTGTCTCAAGCAAGCTGGAGTTTCTGGGTTTGGAGCCATGGAAGTTAGCTATACTAAACTCATGGAGTTGGAGGAGATGAGAAATTAGAAAGTGCATGCCATAGAAAAGGATCAAGCCTTGATCAAGAGGTCCTTTGACAAGAAATCCAAATCCAAGAGCTTTGAAGAGGGATACACTAAAACAGAAGTAGATAGAGCCAAACTAGAAAGGAACTCCAAGTTTGATGCAATATGGAGTGGTCCTTACATGATCTTAGGATGTAAGATAAATAATGCTTTCTAGTTGTCAAAGTTGGATGGTGAAGAACTATAAATTCCAGTCAATGGAATCCATCTAAAGCATTGTTATTGAAGTAAATTTTTATCCTCACAAACTAGTTTAGGTTGTTAATTCCTTTAAGTTCTTTCGGAGATTGTCTTCTTTGGTAAAGTGGGTTTTTTGTTCCCTAAGTTTATTTGCATGGGTTCTATTGCTTCTAGATGGTATTATTACTCAACTTTCATCATGATTCGGGAGAAGGTGTTGTGGGAGGAGGTTCAAAATCTCATGGAACAGTTGCAATCTCAAGAAGTCTCAAATGCAAAGCAACTAAAATCAGATTTAGAGAGAGTTGCAATCTTCTTATTCTCTTATCTCTTCGAGATAAGTTGCATATTGGGCTTCCACTTCATTTTCCTTTATCATAAAATTAGTTTTAGGAGTAGCTTCAGGCATTTTAAAGAGTGTGTTGCATAGCACCTTACATGTTCTCAAATTCTACTCAAGCATCTTCAAGTCGGTAGTGTTCTAGGAAGGTTCAAAGGTGAAAAATCCAATTTCAATTTAGTTTGTAGAAGAAAAGAGGGTTAATTACTAGATCAAAAAAATCCACTCACATAAAACCTTTTTCAAAAGGTTTTTCATGATGTGATATGGTCAATTTAAGCAAGCAGAGATCGGTTTCACTTCCAAGCAAAGGCTTCAAGTGGCTCAGTGATTGAGTTTCAAGTTTCATAGTTATCGGGATGAATACATGCCCAATGGACGTTGCAAAGCCACCGATCACTTCATCCAAAGAAGAAAATAACCCTGTTGAGTCACCAAATTGTTATCTGAAATTCCCCCTATTGGTAGTTTTGATCACTTTCATTTCCTCTCGGCTTAGACAAGGATAAATCGAAAAAATAGAAAAAAATTGGAGACATTAGAAGGCTTTACCCTTGTCTCAGTTCTCACACTTCGCTAAAAATGGATTAAAATGGGAAAAAATGGGGAAAATAGCCTTTTCCAATGTATTGCGATTAAATTGGGTCTGGAAGGCCGGGCAAAGTGTACAAGAGTCTTGAGGGCTCGAGTTCTCCACATCCCCAAAATGCCGATTTACTAAAGAGATGGGCAGGTTCTTTATAGTGCGGCGAAGTCAGAATTTGGAGGCCCCAAGGAACAAGTTTCTTCCGGTCACGTGTTCCCCGATCAACCAAAGTTCCCGCAATGTAAAGGGGTCGAGGTAGGAGTTCATTGCGACTAACATGGCATTGCGGGCTCTGGAGGCCCAAGCGGTACTAGTTCCACAGGGGCTCGTGTTCCCCACAGAATTGATATACCTGCAATACAAAGGGAGGTGGATAGTGCGAAGAAAGCAAGCTCGTAAGGCCCGGGTGACCCTTGTACCCATGTTCCATTTGTTCCCCCACTGTAATACCTACACATCAAAGGAAAAGGTAAAGAATAGTTTAATGTGGAGTGTGGGAGCCCCGTGGAACACCCCAAATCCTCGAACTTCAAATGGGCATAAATTTCACCTAGATTGTCTAATTTTGATAAAATTTATATCATCGAAATCTCTTGACATCCTCTACGCCAAAAATTTAGATTTCTTATTATTAATGAGATTAGGTTGGTGAAAAATATCAAAACTTCCCAAAGATTAATGAGCACCGTTTTAGGAAGCTGATTTTGAGTTACTTCTCTCTCTCTCATGGTTCTTCCATATATTGTAAAAGGAACTCATTTTAGGTTTTGAACATTCTCTATCAGCTCCTCCATTCTTCTACAGGTTTTTGTGAGATTCAAGCCACCAATATTGGTATTTTTACAGGAACTTCATGCCTTTATCTTTCATTGTAATGGACTACGTAATTCTATGAAGCAATAAGATCAAGTTTTGTGGCTAATATTCAACCCTTTCTTATGTTTCTTTGCATTCTCTTGCCTCTACATTACAGCTAAGGTTATTTTGTGCATTTTATAATTTCTTGTAAACTCTAAATGGATGTGTTTAATTGAAATAGTGTTGTGAATGTGTGTTTATAAATTGTGGTGTTATACATACCCTCTCTATCTCCATTTCTCACATTTTCATTCATTAGAGAGTGTCCCAATCACCCTTCTCTTGGTACTATCACCTCCTTTAGTGTAGGATTTCTTCATTTTCATGTATTTTCCTCTCTCCCTGGTCCCTTCGAATCATAGGATAGGATTAGATCATTGTATTTCTAGCATTATAAGTAGCAGTAGCTTTAGATTAGGAAAAGGAACTAGCCTTCTCTAGATAATTATCTCAGTTTCATGGTCCCACACCTTGAGATAATTCCATGTTACCTAGTTACATTGATTGCGCATTTTATTTAAATGAAATAAAATCAGAGGGTGTTGTAATTTGATGATAAGAGGTAGTTCAAATGGCCAAACCACTCATGATAAAGTTTACTCACTAAATTTACATGTGTGAGAAATGTTATAGAAGGAGATCAAGCCATAAAGTGGGAGGAAGCATATAACCATAAGTTATGGTTTATTTCCCTATAGAGACCAAGAAAGTTTACTCAAGATCTCAAATCTCAATCGAATCGTGCAAACTCAACTTTCCTCCCATTCCCAAGATGAGTGATTTGGTACATGGAAATAAGGTTTGCACATAAATTAGGTACACAAAGAACATCATCGAGGTGTCCCTCATCCATATCAGCTAAAAAACTCCATACATGTTCCACTTGTTTATGGTCACCTATGAGAATATGAGGTACTAAAGTTGGCTTCGTGGAAGAAAACCATCCTTGATTAAAAATAATATGATGTGTTTCCCTTAAGTCAAGAATCCATTGATCTGAAGAACCTGCCACTACCACTTGCAATTTTCCTTTTCTTTTTGAAGAAGATTAATAAGGAGACACATCCTATGATTGGGATGTAGGAAAATTGATATTAATTTTCTTAAGAAGATCCTTTAACTCATCAATTTTCTTATCATGACAATGATGCTCATCATGTCCAAGTTTCATGCAATATGAACAATATAGTCTCTCTTGTTTCTTAAATCCTCTATCTTTTGAGAGGATTTGGAATTTCCAAGAGTGTGTTTGGAATCTCCTTGAGTGGGTTTAGGAAATTGTTCTTTATCCTTTTGTGGTTTGGCATTTTGTTGTTTCTTCTTCTTACTATAATCTTTTGAATAATTGGGTTAACTTTCTACCAAATTTAGAGACTGGATGGCTTGATAATGCCCTTTGTGAGAAACTTGGTTTTATCAAACATTAACATTTATATAAATGACTCAAAAAAGGGAATAGTATAGGTGGTTCCCATGGTCTACCTACAAGTTTTAAAACTAGATACAAAAGATGCATATTCAAAAGAAAGCCTACTTAAGACATTGAATATCGGTTGAGCAACCTTATTTTCAAGACCACACCCTTGAGTTGTGCTTAGAGTTCGTTTAACTTAATGAAATAATCTTAGATGTTGTCAAATATTTTGAATCAAGGTTGTTGAAATTATTATCCAATTTATATCCCCTAACCTCATCTATTTGACAGTATGAATGTTGCAATTTGTCTCATGCCTCCTTAGGTGTTTTACACTTATCAATATGGAAAAGAAGATCAAGAGATACAAAATTGTGTAAATATACAAGTTCCTTATATTTTTATATCATCCATGATACTTCCTCCTTAGCATCACTAGGTTTAAGAATTGACTCATCAATATAATGTCAAAAACCTTTACCCATTAGTGTAGTCCATCCATGTGATTTCCATGTTGCATAGTTACGAGGAGTTGATAAAGGAAACTTATGATGACCCATAATGAATGTACGTAAGAGAAAAAAAGTGAAATTCATAGGAGAATGAATCACACAACATAATTCAACCCCAACTTCACTCAATCAAATAACCCACCCACCCTCCTCCACCAATTTATTTTTTACAATTTTTGCAGTTTATAAAATAGTGCATTTAAAATGGAGATAAATTTGAAAATTGCCTTGATTCCACTTAAAAACACTAAAATTAATGAAATACAATGCCAAATTTTATTTAATCACAAAAAATATGTGATTCAATATGTTTGAGGGGTTTCAAAATCCTCGTAAAAATAATCTCCAAAAGGCCTTAAAAATGCTTGAACCCAAGGCAAAAAGTAAGCATAATATTGCTTATAAAGGCTTTAAGAAGCTGATTTTAAATTTAAAATAAGTAATAAATATCTGAAAAAGGAAAAAATACCTTACTTGGGTTTGTGGAGACTCGATCCCCTGCACCTCCAACAAAATATTTCCTTCAAACAACTTTTAAAACCAACTTCACAAGCTTCTTGAGTGAGAATAAAGGGAAATAATAACAAGTCAAACTAGTTTGGCCACCTAGAAAAGGATAAAAGCATCCTTCCTATGTGCTATAGAAGAGGGAAAATATTTAAACCTTGGTCCTTTGTCTTTCCAAACACTTTCATCCAACCAACTATCCCTGACCTATGAGTGCTCAAACAAGGTTGGAAATGTTTTTTATAAAGCCATGTTTAGGCTTAAACCAACAAGTGAAGCCCTCATGTAGATTTTGTATCGACCATATAATAGGAAAACATAGAAAATAAAATTCAAATTTTTAGTAGGTGGATGGAAAGATTTATATTAGATTTACAAAATAACATTCTAAAAACACCAAAAAAATTGAGAATTGAGAGGTGTTTCGAACTTTTGGATTTTATTTTTAGATTTTCTCAAGTTGCACATCCTAGTGGGATGCGGGAGTTGATATTAAGATCTGAAAATTATATTACATCCCTCCTATATCTATTTGATCGATAAAGATCAAGTAAAACACTCGAGAAATTGATGAAAATGCCAGCAAAATCACCCAAAAATGTAATTTTGGGCCCACACGTGTGGGAATTTAAGATGTGTTATGGATGGTGTTGCATTGAAACCTTAGTTATAGGTCTGAAAAACTTAGTTTTAGCCTTATTTTTCTATTTGGGTCTGATATGCCAATAAAAATCTTAGAAAATCTAAAAAATTGCCAAATTTTCATTAAAAATAACTAGTTTTTATAAGAAAACCCATATTTGGAATAATATAGGCCTATTTTGTAAAATAAAACCCTCAAATCATATTATGAGGAAAAAATGCAAAATAATTTACTAGATATCCTTTTCCATTTGTATTCTCAAAATCCCTATTTTGAGCAAGAGAAGAGAATATTGGGAAACTAGATGGATCTAATAAAATCTTAACTCGAATTTCAAATACAAGTAAAAAAAGAGGAAATACCATGGGAATCACACCAAACTCACTTTGATGCCATGTCATATTAAAAGCAAGATCAAGATTAGTGATGGATTAACATGAACATAAAGATCCTCAATGTTATAACATCATAGAGTCGAGAGAGTTTACAAGAATGATAATCAAGATTATCAAAATACTAGATGATCAACTAATAATCAAATATGTAAACTCTATCTCCATAAACCGAGGTTCATGGGGGTAAATATATAGGAAGGACCTCACCTAAGATACAATAGGATTTTGATGAGTGTCATTGTAGACACAAAATTATGCACTTCGTACTATTACATCATGTCTCTAGTATGTCATTATATGCATGATTCCTAAACAAGAAAACTAGACATTGACAACACTATTTTTCTTTACTTTGACAATGTTTTATCTTTACATGCTTTCATTATCTACTTTTATATAATCAACCCTTTGATTTTGGACACCACATAATGTCTTACCCAACTTGGTATTTCTTGTTTTATCTTGAGCTCTCTCGAACACTAGCACCTGTGGGGACAAGACCGCCTTTACACTACTATCCCCTTTTGGTACTTTTGTTTGTTTGCCTTATTTTCTTATGTTTAAAATGTCACATGAATTTTTATCTTTTCTTAACTTCTATGTATCACTCTGGTTTGTATTTTAGAGTTGTTAATGAAGAAATTCAAGCAAAGGAATCACATATGTATACATGAGTTACTAGCTATTTTAAAGGGCAAGGGAAAACTAGGAAATTTTAGATATTGCTTTCTATCTACTACTTAGGAAAAGAGCAACACTTGAGGATTGTATTTGGGTTGTATTGTTCATCGTAGAGGAAGGGAGATTTTTGAATTCCATCACACACATTCATCTTGGGGAAAAGTATGTGTAGATCGTTATCTTGGTACAAATTGTACAAGGGAAACCTAGCTTCAAAAGACACAATTCTATCACACACACACACACACACACACACACACACACACACACGTACGTAGGAGAATCACTCCCTAGTCTAAATATAGGTTGATATCGCCAATTTTGGCTTTTAAGCATGTTCATATGTCCTAGAGGTTATCAAGGGTTTTTGTAGTGTTTGTTTAGTATAAGTCCTTCAGGAGTTTGAACTGTGCACTTTCCCTCCAAAAAGTGCCAATTTGAATTTAGAGGGCAATTTTGGTTTGTATTGATATATTGATGTAATCTTGGAGCCTTTAAAAGGCATGATAAGCTTATAACTAATCTTGTTGCAGCCTCTAAGATTTAGGAAGGTCATGGTTGTAACCTAGGTCCTAGACTCTCATGAATTAGACTAGGTTAGGCTTTCAATAATTCAATAAAAGACAAATCTTGAAATGTGAAAGGTCTTATGGAAAGCCTCTATTTTAACTAATTGGATCATCATTCGAATGGTCCTAGTATGAAAAAGGAGCTCCAAGAAATTTGAAGAAGAAAACTTGTGTGCATAGTTATGGTATTTCACGATTTTGATTATTGTTATGGTCAAGAAGTTAATGCATGCATGTAAGAGAGAGTTTGTAAGTGACAAGAGGCCTTATATTATATGAATGTATTGTAGTTTGTGAGTTTAGTTCTAAGATTATAGGAGCTTGCATTTATTATGTAAACATGTGTGACAGACGGTGAAGAGACCTCAACATCAAGTTCAGTATGTACAAGAGAAGGTTAAGGCTAGGAAGAAACTTTGAGTTAAGTGTTTTCCTTTTTGTTTTAGGAGAATCGTGTGTGTGTGCGTGCGTGTGCGTGTGTGTGTGCATGTGTGTGTGCGCACGTGTGCACGTGCGTGCATGTGCGTGCATGTGTATGTGCGTGTGTGCAGTGTGTGTGCACATGCACGGGTGTGTGCGTGTGTGGCGCACGCGCGTATGTGTGTGTGTGCGCGTGGGTGTGAACGTTTATGTGCGTGTGCATGTGTGTGTGTGTGTGTGTGCGTGCGTGCGTGTGTGTGTGTGCGTGCGTGTGTGTGTGCGCGCGTGCGTGCGTGTATGTGTGTGTGTGCGTGCGTGCGTGTGTGTGTGTGCGTGCGTGTGTGTGTGCGTGTGTGTGTGCGTGTGCGTGTGCGTGTGCGTGCGTGCGTGCATGTGTGTGTGTGCATGCGTGCGTGTGTGTGCATGCGTGTGTGTGCGTGTGTGCGTGTGTGTGTGTGTGTGCGTGTGCATGTGCATGTGTGCGCGTGCGTGCGTGTGCATGCATGCATGCGTGTGTGTGTGTGTTTACGTGTGTGCGTGCGCATGTGTGTGCACGTGTGCATGTGCATGTGTGTGCGTGTGTGCGTGTGTGTGTGCATGCGTGTGCGTGTGCATGTGTGTGTGTGTGTGCGTGCATGCGTGTGCGCGTGCGTGCGTGCGTGCATGTACGTGCATGTGTGTGTGCGTGTGTGCATGTGTGTGTGTGCGTGCGTGTGCGCGTGCGTGGCAGGCGTGCGTGTGCACGTGCACGTGTGTGCGTGTGTGCGTGTGTGCGTGTGTGCGCGTGCGCAGCGTGTGTGCGTGCGTGTGTGCGTGCGTGCGTGCGTGCGTGCGTGCGTGCGTGCGTGCGCGTGTGTGTGTGTGTGTGTGTGTGTGTGTGTGTGTGTGACTATCGGTAGTGGATGTTTGTATAAACCATGACGAAGGTTTGAGACCATCTAAGGGAAAATAGGCAATATTTTGTACAAGGATCTCGTATAAAGATTGAGGAAAAAGGTCAAGAAAGATTGTGGTAAGTTTCCATAAGAAATTTCTGTTGTCTCTTAGTGCATCAGTATTGAGGTGAAGAACTCCCTATTCATGAGGAGCGAGTAGTGAGGAAAGAAGGCATATTTGTCTAATTTATGGTATTTTGAGCCCTACTAGTAAGTGAAAAACAAAGGAGGGGTGGTAATAAGTCTCGAGAGAAATTTCAAGCCCGAATATAAGAAATTTCTCTTTGGTAGTGAAATATCATTTTCCCGAAGTCCGAGACAAAACCCTCATTAGGGTTTGTAGAGAAATGATTGTTTCTCGACTTCTATAGATAAATAAGAACTCAAATTTGCAAGAAAGCATTAGGAGGGAAATTCTAAGGTACTCTCAAAATATTAAGCTCTAATAGTCTTTACTTTGCAAGAAAATTGTATTGGTCTTACTAGTAAACATGTAGATGTATAAGACCGAGTCAAAAATGTGTTGAAACAAGAGTAATAAAGCAGTCTTTCCTTAGAGAAAAGGGTTTAACTAGTAAGGTATGCCCAGATTACACCTAACAAGCATGCATTCAAGGTTGTGGAGGAAAAAGGGCTTCAAAGTATTTTATGTATTCTAACAATCATAGCCTATAAGATTGTAGGTGTCTATAAAACCCCAAAGGCAAGTTGTAAATAGCCATCAAAGGATTTGTGGATGTGATAAGGGTTAAAAATCTTAAGAGATGATTTGAAGCTTCACTAATAAGTATATAAGGGAGGACTTAGAAGGAAGAATGTCACTGAGTTGCTTTGTAAATAATAGTTAGTATTCAAGTGGACTAATACTAAACAGTGAGACCCAGGAGAAGGTCCCGTTGGTGCTCAATTTGGTCTCGCCCGTTTGTCCTTGAAATTATTTAGTTTGCGGGCTCTGTCATCTTTTCTATCTCCTCGTATTGATGCATGAAAACTCTATCCTCCATTTGGTTTCCATGATTAGTCCCTTCCTTTGGTCGAGGATTGCTTTAAATCCAGAGTTTTATTTTTCGTTCCTCTGTCCATGAGAAAGATCTGTAACTTAGGTGTAAAATCGGGGTTTTTTCCTTTCTTCCATTTTTCGCAATCACATTTTTTTTACCCTATCATTTTTATCCCAATATCTATGAAAACATGATTGGATGCGGCTCGTTGGATCACATTTGGGCCTTATATCATTTCCAAAATCTCTGTCCCTAAAGAAAGATTCATTTCCGAGCACAAATGGTGATTTCCCTGCATTTTATGGTTTGACAGGTGTGTTTTTCCCGTCAAATTTACATCTCAGCATCTGTGGAAATGTGGCCCTTTCTGGTTGGATGTGGCTTGGTGGGGCACTTTGAAAACTCTAAGGCTCACTTCAACTCAAAACTTGTCCACGTGGAGGGTTGGCGCTCATTTGAAAATTTGCCTTTTGGTTTGACCTTGGAGTTGCACCAGGGAGACATGTGGAGGTTTCCGCTGCCTTTCCCAGACTTAGACAAATTTTTCATGCGGCCGGTATAGCTTTGGTAGACCATGGACACGTGGAGGGTTGGCGCTCATTTGAGGATCAACCTCAGGGTCCCACCTTAACAGATTGCGTCGGGGAGACATGTGGAGGCTTCCATCGGCCCGCTCTATACTTAAACTTTTCAAAGCAATTTTCTAAGGCTTGGGACACATGGAGGGACCACGTCGATTGGGGACCGGCCCATAAATTTTATTTTTGAAGAAGCTCTAGGAGGACACTTGGAGGCTTTCGCTCACTTTTCCCTTGCTTGGACTTTTCAATGGCCAAAGAAAACTGTCTCGAACCCTAGACACATGGCGCCTTCCGCTGTCCTTCAACTTTTTCAAACAACTCTGCCGAACTGAGACATGTGGTGAGCCTACACTTGTTTGGGGTCTCCACTTTTGGGGACCATCTCAAAGTGTGCCATTGAGACATGTAGAGGCTTTCGTTGGCTGCTTTTACTGAGACTTTTCAAAGGCCAAAAGGCATTTTCTTGGGCCCAGGGCACGTGGAAGGCCCACGCTTGTTTGGAAACTTGCCCTTGTACTTCTCCTTTGCAGTTGCACTAAGGAAACACGTGGATGGCTATAATATAAAGTAGAGAAGGGGCAGAATCAACAATTGTGCATTGTGTCTGTTTTTCCGCCATTTTTGCTCCAAGACTCTGAAGATGCAAATACGCACTATTTTTCATCATTTTTTGATGAAATTCCTTGTCATTTTTGTCTGCAAAGTGCCATTGAGTGGATTCAGAACTTAATTTGTGAGTCCAAGGATTGTTAAGATCGATATTTTGAAGTTGGAATTGCTCGGGCACTTGCAAAAATGTGAATTACCTAGAGAAGATGGATGTGGGGCAGAGTTGTAGAGGAAAAAGAGGGAAAAGGATGAAATGATGAAGGTTGCAGGTGCAAAGGATGGAAAAGGTGTTGCCTCGAGAGCGAAAAAGGATTGCTGTTAGATCTAGTTGTACAGAGCCTCCGGAAAATGATTAAAATGGGGATTTCTCGCATGAAAAATCAGAATGATTAAAAGGATTGTCAAAAAGGTTGTGGCATGGCATCCTAGTCATTAGTCGAGGGTCTGAGAAACATGATCAGTTCATAATTGGTCCACTTGGCAACTTTCGGATGTGAATTTGTTAAACATCACTTTCAGGGGAAAATTGGTAACAAGCAAAGGTCCCTCGAATATTCTTCTTTTTGGGGGAAATTTGGGATGAGTGAGTGAGTGAAATGTATAAATGCAATGAGAATACTCTTGCAAAAGGTCGGGGTTAAATTCTTAAGAGAAAATTTGAAAGATTCTGTCTTCCCGAGAGACCACCCGAGAAACCTGTTAATTTCCTGTGTTTTATATTTCAATCATGTCAAGTTGGTTGCGAGTGTACAACCATTGACAAGCTCTGAGATTGTTCAAAGAAACTTTCCCCTTGGCGATGAATCTAATCAATTTTGAGTTAATTTGTGTCAATCTTGGAGCAATTTGTGTCTACTTTATTTCAGAATGTCTACAAGTAGTTTTTCTTATTCCTATTGCAATCTTGTGTTAAAGTCCCTCCGAATCACACAGGATCTCGTCCATGTGATAGTTTAGTGGCATTTTCAATTTCATTTCAAGAAGAGCTTTCATCCTACAATGAGATAAATAATTTAAAATCACTTCACTGTCATTTGTTGATAAAGATTGTTTGTAAGCCTTCGAGTGTATCTTAGGCATGAGGAACCAGGGGTCTTTGATGTTTTATTGAGTCTTTAGCTCGAGCCTTCATGTTAAATTCTTGGAGATTATGTGAAACCGTACAAATCGGGCCTCCATTGATGCACACCTTCTGGTTGAAGGAATATTTTAGCTATTCAAGCTTTTTGTCATTTAGCTTTCCAATTGTTGTGAAGTCTCTCAAAGATCTAGTATAATCAATTTTATCCTGCTTAATCTCCCACCAAAATTATTCAAAAACCATGAATCCATCTTGAACTACCCCTATTTTTCCCTATATATCCACAAAGGAACAAAATCTATTTACTAAAATATGCAGAACAATCAGGATTTCATAATGCCTTCAGTAACCTTAGCCATGTTTTGAAAGTATCTCCATGTTTTAAAAGTGAAAACTCTTGAGAGTTAAATTTTGGAGTATTGATCATACTTTCCCAAGGTTTTCTTCATAAAATTTGTGCAAAAGAAGGATATCTCCATATCCTTCATCAAACAGAGGTTACACTACGGGTCCTCTCACCCTAGTCGAAAGGCACGGCCTAAAGCAATGAGGATAGGTCAAATCCTCTTGAAGGTGTTATCCATATCTCCACAAACTGAGTGACAAAGGGCCAGTTAGATATCATCCCCGGACTACAAAATGACATACATTATGATCTATTTGTCTCTAAGCTCCCTGTCAAATTGGTGATGTTGCTTAGCTTGAAAAGGAGAACAAATTTGGATACCAACAAGTCCAAACCTGTGAGACATAGGTATAAAAGAGATAATCAAGGGGAGATTTTCGTAACATTTGATCTAGAAACCTACCTCCATAAGATTTTGAAAGATTTAAGGCTTAATTTATCTTACATTTTGTAGGGTTCTTTGACAGTTTGGTATCTAACATTGTCATGGTCCTAAAAAGTCCTAGTTGGTGACTAGACCATGGGTTTGTGAGAAAACTTTACAAACAAAGTTACCTTGAAATTTTGTAACCATCAAGAAGATCATAAAGGGTATCTCAAGAGGTAATCATATTGCTAAATGACTCTTAAAGTAAGAAGTTATGCCTAATAGTAGTCTTGAACAAGGCTACTAGACATTTAAACGAGGAAAGGAAGAGAGTTAGTGGAAGAAGGATTCAAACAAAGTGTTGAGACCAAAAAAATTGTACACTCCATAGAGGGGGAAAATGTATTAGAATCTAGTCATACTTTGTTGTGAGTCTATGTAGAAATATCTAATCATGAAACCTCCAGGAGTGCTTAAGCACCTTAGTCAAGCGAGTTTGCACAAAAATGAAAAAATAAACATTTTAATGATTTTAAACCATTTCAAAGGTGGAGTTGGCATACTTGAGGGTTTAAGAACCTGATGAGGAGGTTAGTGTAGAGAAATAACGTTGAAATCAAAAAATTTCATAATTTGTGAGTAATTGGGAACTTGTCAAGTCAGCTAGTTTTGCAGGCTTGAGAAACATAGTTTGAATTTTGAATCTTTCTATATTGTGAATTGACCGAGATTGAATTTTCTCTACATCATAGTGGTATCAAAGCCTGAATTTGATTCTTGAGAAGGAAAAGTTGTGTTGAGCAGGTTAGAGAGCATGGAAGAGACTTGAAGAAAGATGAGGACTAAGATTAGTTATATACAACGAGATAGGACAAGAAATAGAGTGCAATTTGTAGGAAAATGTTACAAGTGTCAAAGATATGCATGACACAAGGCATATGAGTGTTATGAGATGAATACAAAGATGATAATGGATGATAGATTTGTTGATCAAAGTCTTCATAATAGAGGTAATTCATTTTTGTGTAGAAGAGTACTTTTGAAACCAAGTAAAATAGTGAATGAGGTAACTCAAAGAAGGTGTTTGTTTAGAATTGTTTGGAAAGCAAAGGGTGTTGTAATGTGGTTATTGATAGTGGAAGTACAAATAACCTTGTTTCATTTGAGATGGTAGAGAAGTTAGGACTGAAAACTACCTGCACCCTAACCCATATCAGGTATCATGGATGCAAAAGGGACATCATATCTTGGTTAGGGAACAATGTCAAGTTGAGTTTCAAATTGGGAGATATAAGGATAAGGTGTTGTGTGATTTAGTTCCTATGGATGTTTGTCATATTTTGTTAGGTAGACCATGGCAAGTATGATAGGAAAGCTAGTTCATAATGGTAAGAAGAACACTTATACTATTCTAGCAAATGGAGTTAGCCACACACTTCTACCTATCAAAGGTGAGCAAGAACAACAAGCAGGGTTAGTGATGATGATGACAGCTAAGAAGTTCTTGATAGAGACTAAAGAAACATGCAAGAAGACACTACTCAAGGTTTTAAGCCTCGTGAAGTCAGATTTGAGCAATGGTTTTGATGATGATGAATCTCATATGTATAAAGAGATAGAGATGGTTTCAATACAAGAAGAGGTGAATGATGAAGATGAGGGAGAGAAACATGAAAGAGATGATAGAGAGAGAAGAGAAGCACATGCTAGAGTGCTTATAGACCAACAAAAAGGTCTAGTGAAAGAGAAACTAGTGGATGAAGATTAGAGAGGTGATAAGAAAATTAATATGAAGGAAGGTGGAGTGAAAATGCTATATGAGGAGGTCATGAGTCAAGGAGAAGAAAAAAAAAGAGCATGAGGAAGTGAATGAGGCATGCAAGCCTCTTGTTTCTTAGTCTAACATTGTTTTAAGCTTTGATTTTGCAAGTAATAATGAAGATGAAGACCAAAGGGAACTCATAGGAGCATATGAGATGAATGAGAAAGAACAAAATTCAGATTGTGACCAAGACATGCAAAAATTAGACCTTGGGATTAAAGAGGATAGTCATGAAAAGTATGCAAAAATAATCCTAGAAAACAATGATTTGTAAATCCAAGACAAAATAGATGAAAGAGACAAACAAAGTCTGCAAAATATGGTTAAGGAGAGTAATGAAGATTAGCTTTATTAGTGTTATTTCTTTTCGGATGATGAGTATACAAGTGCAGCAGTTGAGATGAAGGAAGACAAGTCAAAGGAAGTTGATATTTGCTAACCAAGGCTAGTATTTTATGATCTTCACAGGGAAGTGATTCAAAGAGGACAACAGAAGATGAGAATTCCAAAATAACAACCATGAAGTATGAAGAAGCAACACATATATAGTTGAATCAAGCATATATACTTAAGTATGAGGTGGAAAAGGGAGCATACATTCTTAGAAGCATAATTTTGACCAAGAACTTGAAGATTTCAAAGGAGAATCAGTTCAAAGAAGACCAAGGACAACATAGAAGGCTGAAGCAAGGATGGTTTACAATCAAGGGACCTTTTCAAAGACTCGTCTTCAATTGGAAATAGAGGAAGAAGAACAAGAACAAGGAAAGCTAGCACAAGGATGGGGAAGTTTCTTTTCTTCCCTTGGGAGTATGATGCAGAGCATCACTCCCCTAGTCTTTATATAGGGTTGATATCACCAATTTTGGCTTTTAGGTGTGTTCATATGTCCTAGAGGTTATCTAGGGTCTTCTTGTAGTGTTTGTTTAGTATAAATCCTTCATGATTTTGAATTGTGCACTTTCCCTCCAAAAAGTGTCAATTTGAATTTAGAGGGCAATTTTGGTTTATATTGATATATTGATGTAATCTTGGAGCCTTTAAAAGGCATGATAAGCTTATAACGAATCTTTTTGAGGTCTATAAACCTTAGAAAAGTCATGGTTGAAACTTAGGTCCTAGTTTAAAATGATATTTCTTGTTTAGTCATATTTTATTGACAAACAAACACTTGGGAATCTCACATGTAGTCACAAAATCATGCACTTTAGACATTATTTATTCGGTCTTATACTACTCTTTAGAAGGTTCTTGAGTGAAGAAAGTACTAATTCACCCTCATCCTTTAACCATCTTTTTAATTTTATTTCGTCATTACCACCCATTTTCATCCACATGCCCATCCATTTCAAAGTCATTTGTCATTATTTTAGCCTCGATGGGGCACTTGAGATTAGTACTAGAGCGCTCATGGGCACCTGGTCCCACCAGGGGCGCTCCGATCCTTTTTGCACTTTCCCACCATGTTTTGGACTCTTTATAGTTGTTTTACATTTTTACCTTTCTTGTGGTCGGCCTTTTTGGGTTAATTACAAAATTAGACCAAGAGAACCCTATAAATATAAAATTATTAGACCATAATGAGCGACCTAACATCACTTACTACTATCACTCCATCTAGAGTGGCATCCATTATTACATTGGAGATCACTTGCATCCACATAACTCCATCATCAAGGCACAAGGCTAGGACATCTGCATCACACTTCATAGGGGAAGGGATTCTATTCTATTCCATGCACACATTCTATTACATTTTCTACACAGTTATTGTTCGCTACTTCATAAAGTGTGACTGGCACAAGAACAACCTAGGGCATGCTCACACACACTTGCACATAGAACTACATCAGTGTCCGAGATGTAGTGTAACGCTCGATTAGTAAGTCCACTATTGTGGCATTGAGGCTAGTCCGACCCCTTCATATGCATTATCTGTTTTTAGGGTTTGATGCTTGTTTCGGGGTCTTGTAGATCTTTTCTTTCATCTTGGAGTATTTGCGACATCTAGACAGTAACAACGAAGCTGATGCGACAAACAACAAGGATTTTTGATTTTCGAACTAGCGAAGATAAGTGTCAGAGCTTTTACGCAAACCAAGGCGCCCAGATTGCAAACCACAACACCCGCAGGTGTCTTAGTCCACCTCCAGGCACTCCAGTTCAAAGAAAAAGTCCATATCCACTCTTTTTGGGACTTTTGCACACTCGTTCTTGCTTCTAATTTTTCCAGTCATCATCAACGCGACACGGTCTCATGAGCATTTGTTATTCAGTTGAGTTCTTTCCTCTTCTCTCTTGCATATTAGGGTTAGCATTTCCTTTTGCATAGTTGTTGAGATCATTTACATACTTTCTATATTGCATTTATTTACTTCATTATAGTTGCTCATACCTTAGATTAACCATCCTCACAATACATTAGTTTAGTTAGTTTTAGTTAATCATTTTGGTGAACCCGATCCTTCTTCATTGCACCTTCTAGGGCTTACATTTGCATTCAGGCATTATGAGTATCTCAATCAATGATTACTTGTTTTCCAATCCTAATTTACTACATAAAGTCCAACATTTTCTTACTACTACTTGCATTCGTGCTTTGGTATGACATGCACCTGCAGACGCTTTATCGAGCCTTTGTTGACGCCTTTTCCTCACATATAGTATTTAAGTCTAACCTTCCCTTTGATGTTCACACTTTTGATAATGATCCACCACTACATATCATATCTTGCATTCATAACGTAGTTGTCAAGTGTACTTTGATTGATAATGGGCCTAATCTTAACTTGTGTCTTATGTCATTCCTTGAGGCCTTAGGTCTTACCGCTCAAGATGTCAATCCATCTAGTATTTCACTATGTGCTTATGATGGTTTTGTCCATCCTTGTCTCTGGTCACATTGCATTGCCTATCACTGTTGGTCCAAAGATTGTCCATGTTGTCTTTTTCGTTGTTGATTTCCCAATCTCCTACAATTGTCTTTTGGGAAGGCCATGGCTTCATGTCATGCAAGCGATCGCATCCACTATACATAATTGTGTCAAATTCTTACATGAGAACATGGAGCATACCGATTTTTCATGACTACGATCCATTTCAAGTATTGCGATAAGGCTCCTAATACTAATCTTCATATCCCACACATAGACATTACAAATGAGCCCCAACCTAGGGAAGAACCACCTCACTTACCACCACTTGATGACACCATTTGTGTGATAGATGTCGTTTCTTCTGTGCCCTGCTACTACTACTACTGCTATGATTCCTTATCAGGGGCTTGTCCAGTCTATGGATGTCACTCTATCGCATCCACATTTGCATGCACCACCTACATTAGCACACCCACCATTCACTTGCACATTCTTCATGAATGATTCATATTGGGAACACATTCCATTTGATCCTACATGTAATGACACTATATGTACACATGAGGGTCTAGATCACTTAGGGTTTGCTTTTGAGGACCTCTATCCTACATCACGTGTTCCTCATCTTTATTATGGCTTTGTTCATATCACTTCGTTGCTTATGGTTTGCATTTCTTTCATCTTACAGTTTATCTATCGCGTACTCCTCGCTCATCATCACTTACATTAGGACAATCATGGCTTGATTATATTAGAGGTACACTAGATCTAGATCATATAGAAATTTCATTTCCTATGCCCTTTAGACGTGTTTTCATTTGCAATAGCTCTTTCCTAGGATACACTCAAAATCTCACTTGTTGGTATGCACACGATTGCCCACTTCCTCCATTCACCGATGAGGAGTATGCTATGGGCATGTACAACTTACGCCTTAATGGCTCATTTGCATGATCAACCAAACACTATTGCTTACTATGTCACCAATGCTTATCCATATGACTTTGACCCAGAGGATGACAATCTTCTTGATTACTTTACATGATCATTTTGTACGCGCACTGGGAGGCATATTAGCTCACACATCCCCCTCCTAATCACATTAGTATCATAGACATATCACTCATTCTTGCATTATCATTGTTAATTCATATTACATCACATTCTTAGCATTTACGCATACATCATTATAGCATTTTACTTACATCTCATCTTTGCATTATTCAATTTCATAGGATACGCATATTCATTCTTACTATAGCATTGTCACTACCCGATGACACACTCTTGTGCTTTGGTTCACACTTGACTGTTGAGGGATTACTACTACACTAAACCCCACACACTACACTATAGGAATTATACATTGCATTTCATCACACGTCGCGCATCATACACCATACATTCAACATTTAATCTACAAAAATTTCACATTTGTGCATTACACATCATCCTAGTCCTCTTTTACATATACCATACTTATATCATCCACGCGCTTACTATCATACACTATTCATTTTATGCATTACATACACTATTAGGATATTTATGCATATTGCCTCACATCCTATACATAGGCATATACCATACATCATACATTGTGCATCTCCACATTAATCATATTCTACACATTATGTTAGTCTTCATCATACATCCGTCTAGCATTACATTCATCCCTACATACTACATTACTCATCTATCTACATGTACTACATCGCGCACTATACATTACATTTTATACATGCTAAACATCTACCATCACATTTTACACACCGTGTTTCCACATATTCTTTTCATCGATGGCCGTCTTTTATCACTACATATGTTACATTGTCTTCTACACACTGCACTCACTACTCGATGACGCACTTTAGTTCCTCGGTCCATACTCGATTGCTGAGGGTTTACAAATCAAATGGACCTTACACTCATCACACATCTACTATTCAACCTTTCATCATGTGACAATCATAGGTTAGTCACATACGTTTTAGGCTAAATCGTCACCATATTCTATCATCTTGTAGTGGTATACGCTTTAGGCTACATCGTCACCCCCTCTTTACATTTTGTAGTGACATACACTTTAGGCTGAATCGTCACCTATTCTATCATCTTGTAGTGGTATACGCTTTAGGCTACATCACCACCCCCTCTTTACATTTTGTAGTGACATACGCTTTAGGCTAAATCGTCACCTCTTCTATCATTTTGTAGTGGTATACACCTTATATTACATCAACACTTCCTCCATTTATCTTATAGTGATATACGATTAGGATAAATCATCACTTATACATTCATCTAGTCGTGATATACGCTTTGGCTATAGGGTTCACGCACACATCGTCACTAGGTCGCATCTCACCACTACACATACACACTCCTCATAATGTGTTAGACACACCACACATTATCCGAGTACTTCCCAATGACGCACTCTCGTTTACGGTTCGTTTCTTGGTATAAGGGAGGGGGAAAACAAAATGAACCTCATTGCATACACTTCCATCCACTCGGGGGGCACACGACTCCTATCACTCCATTTTGCATTCCATTCCATCCATCCACAACATACTGCATATTATGGTTGTTTTTACTCTTGCTTACTTGTGCTTATTCATGGTCACTTTATTACACATGCTAGTTAGCTTTCTTGTATGTCATTTATCTATATCATCCACACATGCACGTTCACATCATTTCCTAGTTGTGATCACAGATACATGTCTCTTACACGTAGTATGGATGCTCGCCTTCTACCCTTCCTACACTAGTCACTTGGGGACATCCACACATTCGTCTCTTCCAGGTGCTATTGTTTTATTTTGTACTTAGCACTTTACATTACTTGCTTATACACGTTTTTGACATATTGGTTATCTTTTTAACATGCTAACGGGTGCTTCATGTGCAAAATTTGTTATGCATAGATATTTGTTTCCATATTTGTTTGTTACATTATCTATGGGTCTTTCCTTTGTTTAGTGTGCACACTTGTTTGTTTGTTTGCAGCCATGATGGCCTTGCATGTCTTGCGACATCGTGAGTGATGTCCCATGTTTACAACCCGCTTTGTGCAGCTTACTTTGTCTTCTTGCGTGTTTTACTGCGTTGCTTGGTAGCTTTTACATTGTTTGCATAGATTACACATGTTTTCCATATGTATGCATGTTTGTTCACACTTGTCTTTGGCTAGCCTTCTTGTTTGTGTGTGCCTTGATTTTTACCAAGCACTTTCCAAGGTTACAATGTACATGTGGTTGGTCCTCTTTTGGGGCCACATTTATCCTATCAGTGACGTCGCATGCGCCCCCAAAGAGGTGGGGCATCATTTAGGGGTTTTCACATACTAATACGAGAGATTCTACACTAGTTCGGTTCAATTCGGTTACATAGAGCGAGTGGGTTGAGACACTGTCTATGAACCTCATACATATGAGCTTTTACGTAACATGGTGTCCTTAGCATTCTGGGAAGTAGTTACAAACTTGGAGATTCCATTGGGTGTTTCTCTCTACACTACTTTGGCCAGTGGCGTCGGATCGCCCAAAAAACCAAGACGATACGAGAAATCTCTTTACACATTCAGTGGAAACAATTAGACCTGGACGACACAAAGCATTTCCTCCCTACACTTCTTCGGCCTATGGCACAAGATCGCCCAAAAAACTCGCAGCATAGGATATCCTTCTACACTCTTTCTCTCAACATGGATCAAGTTGCGTATTTTACATTTACTTGCTTTCATATGCATGTGTCTTTTACATTGCATTTTTAACTACTTGATCGTTTTCTCCTGTAGAGGGCCAACCGTATGAGAAATACGCTGTCAAATGGGGGCAACATCAACAACGGCGTAAGTAATAACAACACTTCGCGACAAAGACACACTTTACTAACCATGCAAGTACATCACACACCGCAACAGCTACACACGCTGTTCCGCCCTAGGTTCACTCTCATCACTTTTTCTTTGTGCATTTTTCATCTTTAGTTTCCACACTCCTCCATCTTTTTGTCATTCCACGCTTTATCTAGTCCTTCGGCACGCCTTCTTCATCACTCTTCATGGACATCAAGTACGCATCTCTATCTACTTTATTTTACCGAGCTTTTCGCTCACCAACATAAAGTGGGGGCAAAATGTAGTCATAAAATCATGCACTTTAGACATTATTTATCCCGGTCTCATACTACTATTTAGAAGGTTCTTGAGTGAAGAAAGTATTAATTAACCCATGTCCTTTGGCCATCTTGTTTTATTTTATTTCGTCATTACCACCCCTTCTCATCCACATGCCCAGTTTGTTTCGATTATTTGTCGTTATTTTAGCCTCGACTAGGGCACCCAGATTAATACTTGGGGGCGCCGTGGGTGTCTTAGTCCCACCAAGGGCGCCTCGGTCCTTTTTGCACTTTCACGCCACTTTTTGGGCTCTTTTTAGCCGTTTTACATCTTTACCTTTCTTGTGGTCGGCCTTTTTGGGGTTAATTATGAAATTAGACCAAGAAAACCCTATAAATATAAAGTTATGAGACCATAATAAGGGACCTAGCATCACTTACTACTATCACTCCATCTAGAATTGCATCTATCTATTGCATTGGAAATCACATGCATCCTCATAGCTCCATCATCAAGGCACAAGACTGGGACATCTACATCACACATCATAGGGGGAGGGATTCTATTTTACTCCATGCACGCATTCTATTACATTTTCTACACATAGTTGCTCGCTACTTCACAAAGTGCGACTGACACAAGCGCAACTTAGGCCATGTTCACACACACTTGCACATAGAACTACATCGAGTCTGAGATGTAGTGTAGCGCTCAGTTAGTAAGTCCACCATTGCGGCGGTGAGGTCAGTCCGACCTCTTCATATCCATTATTCTTTTTAGGGTTTGATGTTTGTTTCGGGGTCTTGCAAGTCTTTTCTTTCATCTTAGAGTATTTGCGACATTTGGCACGGGACAACAAAGTTGATGCGACAAACAACAAGAATTTTGGACCATCCGCCAAACCAACGAAGATCGGTGTCGAGCTTTTTGCACATACCAAGGTGCCCAGATTGCATACCAAAGCACCCACAGGCGCGCCCGAGTCCTCCATGCACTCCACCCAAAGAAATAGACCAAATCCACTATTTTTTAACTTCGCATAGTCGTTCCTGCTTTTGATTTTTCCAGTCATCACTGCAACACATTTCCACGAGCATATCTTATTCAGTTGAGTTATTTCCTCTTCTCTCTTGCACATTAGGGTTAGCATTTCCTTTTGCATAGTTGTTTAGATCATTTACATACTTTCTATACTACATTTATTTACTTTATTATAGTTGTTCATAGCTTAGATTAACTATCCCCACACTACATTAGTTTAGTTAATTTTAGTTAATCACACATCCATCATTCACCAAGTAAAAAGGTGTTCTAAAAGCATGAACCGTATAATAAATATTTCAAAAGGAAAAGATTATGTAAGAAGACTCAATGCAATAATTTCCAATATACAATGAAGCTAAAGCATATTTGGGCGTATTTATTTAAATCTTGTGTACATTTTATTATTTGAATGCTACATTGTATGTAAGATGATACAATCAAGTTTGCTTTTGTATATAGTTCCTTTGGGCAAAAGGCATATGGTATGGAAGGTCCTTTCATCAATGTGAGGGCCTAAAGGCGCTTGGCCTCCCGATCGAAATATAGAGTCCCACCGACACCCTATATATATAGGACCAACATATATAGTAGGGCCATCTCTTGTCGGGAAATGGAGAGTAGTGGTGAGGGTCTCCTCTGCCTCTCATCCCTTATCACTACAATGAACATGCTTTAGAACCAAACAAGCACCCCTTTGTATCCTTGAGTGACCCTTTTGCAAGAAAATTGTTGTTTATGCTAAGGGTGCATAATCGAAAATGTTTTTATCTACCGAGACTCCAACCATCGGTGTGATCAAAATGCAACATCCCCCTAAAACAAACATTAGAAAAGACCAAAGAAAACTAAGATTCTCATGTTGTCATTTATCAACCTTTCTACATGCCTTATCTACAAAAGGCAAAAGAGTCGTCCATCATACAACATGGATCAAAGGCAGTCTAGGTAATTTCCTTACTCTATTACTCCTTTGTGCCTCTCGCACACATCAATTTGATGTTTAAATCATGTAACACCTCAAAAACTTTCTTCATTTCGTGATTCTAATTGCCAACCCTATTACACCTTTTTCCCTATTCTACTTGAGAAAGCATTCCACACAAACAAAAAGTTCAAAGAATCTAACATGCCACTCTTCACAAGCATTCTATATGTTTGGTTCTTGTCTTTCGAATACCCATATTTTGATCATTTTATTATTTATCTTATCAACATGTCAATAAGAAACATATTATCTAAACTTCTGATGGTTTCCATCATATTCATGTTTGTTAGATGATTCGAGTAAATTGTCTTCATATTTTTGTTGGACATTTTGGGTGAAGGCATTAATATGATTAAATGCGGGCATAATTGGCTACATTTTTGTTAGATTTTTGGTTTGTTTAACTTTGCCTTGTTTGACATTTGGATGAAGAACAAAAAATATCAAACTCAATCTTTTTTCAAGAATATCAAAACACATATACATCGAACAAAACTATCAACACATTTTTAAACAGAGAATCTCATAAACATATCATAAAAAGGTGGTGCCATTATGAACTTTAATGCTCTTCTCCATTTTGTCAATTTTTCATGTTATATATCTGATTAGATTTTTTCTTTTCTATACACTCCATATCATTTTGCTAGTCTCATTAAAACACTAAAAAGTATGAAGTTGCAATGGCTTCAAATGCATCTTAGTATAACACCGATGGGGTGGGAGTGGTGCGGTCAAGTCACATGGTTGTGTGCTGCTCCCCCTGGATTCAAATCCTCCCGAGGCACAAACCTCTCCGGAGGTGGTTCCGCTGCAAGTTGCGATATCTATACATTCTCTACAAAGTGGCAGCACTTTGTTCCTCGCTGCAGTGGTAGCACCTGGCTATTCGTTGCAGTTGCAGCACTCCTCGAAATTGCTTCACTCCGCTGCAAATGCAACTCGTTGGACTCCTTGTTGAAATACGCTGCAGTTGCAGCACTCCTGGAAATGGCTTCACTCCGCTGCAGATGCAACTCGTTGATCTCCTTCAAATGCATCTTAGTATAGCGTCAATAGGATAGGAGTGGTGCGGTCAAGTCACACGGTTGTGTGCTGCTCCACCTGGTTTCAAATCCCCCCAAGGCACGATCCTCTCCGAAGGTGGTTTCGCTGCAGGTTGAGACATCATTAAATTCTCTTTAGTAGCAGCACTTTGTTCCTCGTTGCAATGGTAGCACTTGGCTCTTCGCTGCACTTGCAACACTCCGGAAATGGCTTCACTCCACTGCAGATGCAACTCACTGGACTCCTTGTTGAAATACGCTGCAGTTGTAGCACTCCAGAAATTGGCTTCACTCAATTAGTTGGACTCCTTGTTGAAATATGTTGCAGATGCAGCACGCTAGAATTTGCTTCACTCGGGTTCCTTGTGATGGTTCCCATATTGTAACAAGAGGATGTGGGTCCTTCCCAAAAAACCCTTAATCAAAAAAAAAAAAAAAAAAAAAATCTTAGTATAGAGCTTCTTTTATATTAGAGATGAGAAATTCTTGTATCTTAATGTCATGGCCAAACTAAAAATTAGCCATTTTTTCGTCTGCTGTAACTAGGTGTGCTAGATTAGCAACTGGATATGATGAAATAGTTGCTAAGTTTTCCTTGACATACAAACCAATAATTCCATAAGGCTGTGTCTATCGAAGAGAGCCTGGATATGGCACTGCTGTATTGGAGACATACCAGGATACAACACAAATGATTTGGTATATCAGATATGTAAATGAAGTGTTTATATCTGGATATATATTAATAAGCTAATATAACAAAGGTACATTGGAGAATCCAGTAGCTTTTTTGAAATGGGACCCTAGTAATGTGGTCCAAGTTCAGATTTGATCGACAATCAAAAAAATGTGAAAAACAAGACTTTAGGGACCTTCAAAATTTATGAAAAGAAATAAACATAAATTCAATAAACAAATACCTATTTCATAGAGGTTGCCATGTTTAAAATAACCGAAAAGTGTTGCAGATGGGTTGGATTACTAAAAACAAACAACAGGAAAGTAGGCTCATACCATTACAGAAAGAATGGTGATGGTTAAAGGTGTAAAACCCAATAATAGGATGTAAATGATGTTTGAGCATAATGTGGGAGGCACCAGACAAAAGGCATTACCAACAGACAAAATCACCTTAAAACTGTCAAATAATTTGCATCCTCAGAAAAGTTGACTCAATTTAAGACTTCCTCCCCAGAAAAGGTGAACTTACAAACTAATATCCAAAATTGAAATATAGAAATAAAGAAATTGAAAACACATTATACAAGTTTATGCGTGCAATGCAAAATAATATGCCATGTAAAAACTTGTAAGAGAAAAAGAGATTGTCTGCACATTCATCAGGGTAAGGGAGATGGCGTGAACATTTGGAATTTTGAAAAGTATGTATTGGATCTTATTTCATGTTTGATTGTCATTGACTGTTGATGGTTAGAAAAAGACATTCAACAATACAACCAAGCAAATATATGTAAAAAGAAAACATTTTTATATTTTTTAAATGTACTTGCCAGACGGATGGAGAATGGGACACGTGCTAAAAGCTGCCTGACACAATAGGCAAACAAGCAATTAATAGTCTGAATCGTCCTTATACCTAATGTACATCTCGCTAAACAGACACTAATGAAGCAATTCGTTGAAAACATTCACTATTCCACAAAAGAGTATCCATTGCAACAAAGAAAGGAGCAAGCCATTGCATAACAACTGATTGCAAAAAAGAAATCTAGCTTCCATAAGTCTAGGGAATAAGACACAATGCGTCAATGGGCACATATAATTCATATACAGGTGCTTTTATTCATTCTGGAACATTTTAAGAAAAATTTACAGAGATGTCTTCAGCATGGAACCATTACACTGATTTCTCAATTGTATTAATTGCTGGAGCAGTCTCCTTTGTTTCCTAATTGATCTCCTCTTCCATTCTAAATGACCTTTGAGAATGATTTTAATTTGTTTTTTCTTCAGTTACTTTGATCGTGATTTTCTGCTTAACAAATCCCCATCTGCTGATGTGGCGCTAATGGAACATCCCAAGTGGTGCCTTCAGTTACTTTGAGTTTCTTAGATCAAGAAAATCGGTAACCCAAACAAAACCAAATAATGAACTTGGTGAGTTTTTACCTTCAATTCATTTTTACTAAAATTTCCATTAGTTGTCGACACCTAAAACCAAATCATACTTAGCCATTGTTCCCTTTGAAGTTGTGTTGGCATTTCTTCATCATTGGAGGGACACAAGGGGCGTCGCCAGTATATCCCACAGGGGCAACACCCCTTGACACTGCAAGGGCTAACAAGGGGAAAAATGATGTCTAGCTTGGGACCAGCACACACTGAATAGGCTCCCATGTTAAATTTCGACCTAGATCAACTCTGCGCCCTTTGTCTCCAATGAAAATTTTGATTTTCCTCTTTATCCCCACTTTTTCCATTTTCTCTTTTGTTTGACCTAATTCATTTTGGATCACTGGCACAGGGGTCAATTTACTACAAAATAAGTGCAGAAGGGTAAGACTGAACCTTTACAAAGAGAATGGTAACAGCAAAGGTCCTAAAACTGTCAATGAAGTTTGAGCATGACTTGAGAGGAACTGATCAACGGGCACTGAACAGACACCAAAGAAACTTGCCTACAATCATAGACTAATTTGAACTGTCTGAAAAATCCCTGAATAACAATCTTATTTCCAACAAAGGGGCTAACTTGGTAACTAAAGACTGAGAACTAAAAAAACTTAGTAAAAACTAATCCTATTCAAACCACAAAATCACACTTAGTGAAGTGAATATACATAAGAATTTGAAGGAGTTTCTATAACTGAAATTTTGAATCAACTAACGTAATGCTGGCACACATAAAAGTAATTTAATTTCAGGTTCCTGAAAACCTAGTTCACCAAAGGTCTTAGTATAAAATCCTCCAATCCTCTCGTTCTGTATCAGAAATTGGTGAAATATTTTTTCCACAATCTGAAGAAAATATTCAATTTCAAAATGAAATAACGATTTCAGAACCTGTCAAATGAAAATTTAAAAAAATGGTGAGGAAATTACAGTTTCTAAGATGATCATAAAGCAACTGAAGTAGCAATTAGTAGCAAAAAGTATTGTGATTTCAGAATCGTACACTTGCATTGAGAAATCGCCTGCAAACGGATAAGAAAGATAATGAAAACCTGACACTTACAATGCTCAGGTGATGACAGATAAAGGCTGGACTCCTAAAGCAAAAGAGTGGCACATGATTGGCAGCTTTTAGAAGCACACCAAAGGCATTGATTCAAAATTGTTGTTGAATATGGGATACACAGGTGAAGGAACTGAAAATAATGAACAAAAAATAACATATTCTCCCAAGATTGAGTGCCCAAAGAATGCAGGTCATTCAGAGACAATTCTGAAGACAAAAGAGCAAGATGAATGTTTCAAATCAGCAAATTAAACAAGACTTATGAAGACTGAACCATATCAAAATCCTAATCACAATGACAGATGACAAATAATACAGAAGAATAGATATTGAACCAACATAATCGAAAAAAGATTGCCAAGATGTACATGCAGCTACAGTAGCTCCACGTATGGGAGGATAATAAGTTGTGTGCCAGAATATCAACAAAGCTATTACAAAAATTGTCATAGGAACTCATTTTTTAGCTTTATTATTATGGAAGAAATACTCACCAATCACAAATTTGCTGGTTCACAAAAAGTGTGATAGGAAAACAAAGGCAGAACAAAACAGCCACCATTTGGATTCCAAAGAAAGTATTGAGCATACTTGAAACAAACCTAAATGGCAGATATTCTACAGTTATTTTAAGCAGATTGAGGGTATGATGTTGAAAAGGAAAGACATTTGACCACTAAAAGGAATTTTTATGGAGTGCAACCAAGATTTGGTAGCATGAAGGACAACTCCAAAACCAAAAGGTTTTGGAATTACAGTGAGTATATAAACATGTAGCCGAAGAGATTTATGAAATTTACAGACAACATGAACTTAGCACAATAAACTCTTCCACTAATCATAAATGGGAATTATATATCAATGTTACAAAGATATAGAAGAGAGATGGGAAAAAATCATATGTGTGGAGCTTCCTATGTATGTAAAATCACTATGGATTAGAACAAGAGCGCCCAAGATAGAAACTATGATACATATTCATACAAAATTTCAAATACATCAAGATTTGCTTAGGAAGACAATTAATCATCTATAATGGTCTTTAATGATGAATGATCTTACTGCACGTGAATATACACAAGGCTGCATGTGCATGTGCACTAGTGGGAGTGGGCCCTATATCTATATCTGCCCTATAGGAGAGGAGATTCTATCTGGTCAGATAGGGCGATAGGCGTGGCGTTTCAGCATCGCGAGGTGCCCCCGAGAGTTCTATAACTCGAGATCGTACTGAGACTGTCTATCTCACTCCCAACTCCCAACTAGATATGAGAGACTGTCTCGAGGTGAGGAGCCCTGAACTATCTATGGCTATGGGGGGGGCAGACTCTATATAGCTCTCTCCCGACGGCCTACTCTACTATCTCGTTCGGATCTATGTCGACGGTTATTATTCGTTCGTCCATCTTCAGTCGACGGGGCCGATGGTCGAGTGCCCGGGTCGTTGGTCGACTATCTATATAGGGCCGTTGGTCGATCCCTCGTCTCTCCCCGTTGGTCGATAGCCTAGAGGCGCTCCTCCCCCTCGCCCTCCCCAGAGAGATCAGATCGCCCCCCCCCCCTCTCTATATAGATAGAGGCCAAAAAGAACTCTTATTCGCTACGAGATATCGATACACTTTGTTAAAGGAATTCAGAATGCATGTTGATGCATAAGTTGTATCCATGGTATGCAGCATTGGGTAGGCTAGCACATTGTTTCACATCTCGTGCTTAAAGAAAAATCCTCAAATTTATCACTAAATAAGGGCATAACGTAATGATATATGAGTAGTTGCTAGTGGTGAATTGAATGAGCCTATGGTTGTGGTCGATGAAAAGGGCCAAACATAAGTCACTTATGAGGACATGAGCAGATCTAAACCAATGGCTAAGGGACATGGCTGATTTTGGCTTACATTCATCAATTACCCAAAATAAACATAATGCCTTTGAGTTATGGTCTTGGTCGAGTTGCCTTAATGCCATAAAGGTCAAAGAGGTCAAGAGTAATGTCCCCTTTTCCCATTTGAAGACCTTTGGCCCATTTTGTCAACCCGACAGGCCAAAGGAAAAATATAAGGGTGACTTAAGTCACAATAAATCTTTATAAGTGCCTAAAAGAAAATAAAAGAAAAATATTAAAGCACTTATAATTATTTATTTGGCTTAATATATGTGTGCACTTATAAAATAAGTTGTAACACCTAGAAAAGTGCAAAAGAGGGGTCTAATGTTGTTTGTATCATTCTTAGGAAGTATGACGACTTACCTAGAGAATGATTATTAGCTCTTTAGGAAGTAAAAGGCCCATTTCTAAATTTGTATCCTCCCTAGGAGGAAAATGCGACTTGAAGGGATGAGAGTTTTGGGACTTATGTTTAGAAATAATCACCAATTGTGATTGGTGATTATGGAGGTCCTTTTGGGTCAATTTTCCCTTTAAAACAAAGGGTCGACTTGGAGGAGAGACATCTCATAATCATTTTATCAATTCTGAATTTTATCTTAAGCCTGGTGCTTTTGTATAAAAATATTCTGAGGACAAAAACCCTTAGTTTATACCTCTTGTGGACGAAAACCCCAAGAGATTGAGAGGGGATTTCACTCAGAAATTTCCAGCAGTTTAATTTTGATTTTCCAGCGGTTTAATTTTGATTTTCCAATCAATTTCCAGCAGTGTTTTGGTGATCTTTTTGGTAGCATATTGCAGCAGTTGGATCGACCCAGTTTGGGGCTGTTTGGGCATGATTCTAGAGGTATTTACTTCTCCAAGTATCTCTAAATTTTTATAAATAAAGGAGCTGCAATTTATAATTTTCTGAGCAATTTTTTGAGTGGTTTCTAGCCAGTTTTCATTCAGATTTCAGATCAGTTTTTCTGAATTATTCAGCTGCAAATAAATTTGATTTTTAGCATATTTTGGTCTTTAAAAATACTAGCAATCGATTGCAGTAGAAAGTGTAATTATTTGGTGACATTTGCATTGAGTTTCATCCAAAAGCCTAGACGCTTTGGTTGTATTCATTGATAATCTCAAAAGAGGGAGAGGAGATTGCCTTAATGCCATAAAGGTCAAAGAGGCCGAGTGATGTGTAAAAAAATGTTACCAAGACAATAAGAAAGCATTCAAGCTGTGAAGTAGCAGATATACTCATTATACAATTATCTCTTTGTGCATCTCTTTTATATGCGTGCATCGTTGCTAATGTCTATGATTCATCGATAATCTCAAACGAGGGGGAGGAGATTGGCACATTCATTAAGGTGTCAACCTAGAAATTGAAATAACCATTCAGAGTTTGGAAAACCATGAATCAGTCTTATATAGTATGTGTCATTGCAGATGATTGTAAGTGGTGAACGACAAATATGTGTTTGAATAAAACAAGTATGTTTCACAGAACTTTGTCACAAACACAACCAAACAGGCACTTATATATTATAATCTGGAATAGTGTCAAAAACTGTCAAGAATTTCCGTTGACTATGATTGTCAAAACCTGTCTATTTTATATTGATGTCTATGTAAAATATGTGTTTCCTCTATTTTTCTTAAGCCGTATGCTCTAAGGATTGCACTCCATGTGAGCCACCAAAAGTCCGCAAACCTACTGCTTTAATGGAACAAAGCTTCCTAGGAAACCCAGTCCATATAGAAAACAGATGTTTATATAGATTTACGCTATCTTGAAACAAGATGTTATCACATAGTTACCTAAGACTCCGGGATGACGGGACATCGGGATGTAGGGACGGAGTTTCGGGACGGCAAATTTTTTTGAAAATTTGGGGACGGCGGGGGGACAGCAAGGGGACGGCTAATAAAAAAATATTAAAATATATATAATTTATTAATTTTACACATATAACATGAATAATTCAATAAACTAAGACTTAAAATTGAAAGTTTGAAGATTGAAACCATTAATGATTAATCCAATTATTCATCACATAAGCCAAGGCCCAAAATGCTATATATATTATATTCAATGTTCAAAACTTCAACATGACAATGAAAGACTAAAGCTGAAAATTAAAAACAAGTCTTACTCTTCAATAATCAACTGTCAACATGAGAAGAGTACACCTACATATGCTATGAAATATTAGATTGGAACAGTTAGTACAATAGAAGCTGGTAGCACAGTGCTAAACGATCCATTCACTTCAAGTGCAAGGTAGAACCTCTCTATCATGTAAAGATCCATTGTATTATGCATAACCAATGATTGAATTGTATTCTAGCAGGCAGCTATAGGGGAAAACTCATCATATCAAGAAGCTTCTGACACAAAAAATGTGAGATTAAATTTTTAAATTAAGAAACTGAAATATGTCCTTGACATACCAAACTGTCTTTTAGCTGAAGAAGGTTGAAGATGAAAATGTTTGGAGCTCGCTTTCTTCACTTAGAATTTGCATTAAAGAACAAGCGTGCAGAAAACAAACAAATGTGAGGTGTAGGCTTTCAGTCCTAGTCTAATGGTTGCTACTTTGTTGTTAAAAGCTTTTGGACAGGAACTATGGTACAAATAGAGTCGGCATGGGCCTAAATGTCCTATGAATTGTGATCTGAATGCCATTTAGCCAATTATTGTTGCATGAATGACATAGTTTTGTGGTCAGAAATGCATGCATGCTTGGGTTTTAAGTTGGAAAAGCGGCAGGGTCGTAGGGGACGTCACAATGTCCCTTACGACGTCCCCAATGACTCCTTGCACCCAGGACATCCTGGGTGCGTTCCATGTTTTTGGGGGACGTCCCCCTTTTTCTGGAAAAGCGGGACGGTGGGAAAACATCCCGTCCCTGTCCCCAAATCCCGGGACGTAAGGAAAAGGGGGGGCACATCCCTGCATAACACTGTGCTATCACGCAATACTTTCTACCAAAAATATTGACGCATTCATAGGTTGTAAGATACTTGGCCACAGATATGTGAAGATATACTGCAAGGAGAAATGATGACAGTGAAATTCATCAGATTTCTTGTCATGTCCCTAAGCTTCAATGTTAAAAAGTATAAACCTAGATGTATGTTGAAATAAATCCATAAGCTAGTACATAACCAATACGGCAGTTACATGTAAATCTTAATGGCAGTTATTGGCTGGACTCTGAATATATGAAGACTTCTAGAATAAATAAAATCTCACAATAGTTTTAAAATTACTAAAAAAACAAAATTAGCAAACTTTAGATTCTTTCATGCGTAAAATTTATTGGTCATAAGATTGCTTGCACAACCTCTAAACTTAGATTATTAATCTCTAAAATGTTTCTTCAATTAAGCATCTTTTCTTAGTTTTAAAATTAAAGCATCACAAACTTCTTAAATCTGATTGATCTACATAAATGAGAAGTTCCTCCCGAATATAGAAATATAATGGTTACTTCAAAGAAAATGGAAGCAGATATCGTCCAGAGATCCAGCATTGGGTACAGAAGCTTGTGATAAGAAAAATAAAAACAGTTACACTACTTCGCTTGAGTGCCGATTTAGCATTATATACAGGATGGAAAACTTGCAAAATATTTATATATGGGCTATTTTTTCAAACTATTTATGCAAGCAATGCTCAGACATCGTTTTTAATCAATTTGGCATATGCGGAAATACAGTGCAAAATTCTAGAGTTAGGCATACCTTATGACATGTCTAAGAGTTCAAAAGCGCATTCTTCATTCATCATTGCCACAGATATACAAAGAATATTATCGGTCATCACTTTATCAAAATCTTCACCAGGGTACTATCCTGAACTATGACAAATACAAATTTTCATTTTTGTATTTAATGTATCCACCTGATTAGATTTGAAACCAAGGCATCATAACCATACTCCTTTGATTATTCAGCTCTGGAATATCTCTCTTTCATGTGGATAGTAGGAAAAATGATAAGACTTTCCATAGAATGGATTTACGGCCTTTGAAAAACAGATCAAAAGATGCTAGGTATCACAGCTATCACCATATTACAACAAGCCCAATCGTTTGGCTTTAGCTGGCAAAGAGATTGGTATACCTGCTCCAACAGCAGGAGGCACATGTTCGCCAAACTTGGCTTTCCAGAATAACTGATAATCCATATCATACTCAGCAACCAGCTTTTCTCCTACTTCAGATGATAGAGAAAATTCTCCTTGTTTCCTTTTCATTTGCATATTGTCCACATTGTTGATTCCAAGAGCTTCACAAAGCTCTGCTGACTCAAATCCTTCACTGCAAGATATAAATGGGCCTTTTGCGTGCTCATATCTCACCAATTGTAAAGCACTACGATCTGCCGCAACAGCTATGTCTAAGTCAGATTTCTCACCTCTCCATATATACAGCTTCTTATCTAGTTGAATTATAAAGACGCCTCTTGAATCAAGGGCCCAAATACTTGGGTGGCACACACTTTTGGGTACTAAATGTAGCGGTGCATATGGAGATTGAGGAGCCAAACGATACATACAAAATATATTTGCACTAGGTAGGGTCCGTATTTTTGACTGCCATTGCATAAGCTGGACAACAAAACCAATATTAGGGCTTGCAATACACCTTGCTGCCTTGACAAATGCATATGCATCATCAAATGATTTATGCTGTTTCCACATCAGGTATGCTATAACAAGTGCCACAGAACGTGAAACCCCTTGGCAGCAATGTAGAAATAGCCTGGAATCTGACTGCCCACAAATCTCCTCAATATAATCAAAAACATCGTACAAAATGCAAATGAGATCCTCACTAGGTTTGTCTTCTAACCAAAGTGTCCTGTACGAAAAATCATTTGGAAAACTTTGTGGACATACGGAACCCACACAATTCAGAATATGAGTGATTCTGCAGCAGCGCAATCTTGAAATATTCTGAGCCACTGTCCTACTACCCAAAAAAAGATAAGGAAGAATCTCTGAACACTCTTTGTCACATCGTGTCATACGATCCTCAGACTCTTCCTGCACCTCATTCTCTCCCACAACATTCTTATCCTTGGCATGACATTCTTCACTATAAGAAGCATCTTCCGCAGAAATCAAATCGGAAATCACCTTTATCCCATTGTTGGCATCTGTAGTTGACTCTCCTGAGGTATCCATAATTGTTTTTCCCAAGATGGGTTCCTTATCATCGCATTTTAAGAGCCGATTGGACATTCCTGGAGTATCTATAGTTGTTTTTTCTAAAATGTGTTCCTTATAACAGTATTTTGAGAGCGAGAGAGCTCTCGATGGCAGGCAGAGAAGTTGCATAGTCCTGCCCTGTGAATCCAAAAAGCGGGAATTTACGGCTTCATGCTCTATGTAGCCCTCTTCAGTATCACCATCCAACCCAAACTTTTTACAAGGCACTCTGCCAGTGTCATTGGTGGAGCTTGTCTCTGGTAAAGGAGATGGAGGGGAGAGCGGGGACATTTTGCACCAGGATGCTGATCTGCAATTCAGTCTTCTTGCTGCACATATGTCTAGCACTAAGGGCCTTCAGACCTTCATCCTCAAAGGAGCATCCTCCAAATCATTCATTTTCTACTATGTAGCCTTAACAAATCAATTTGGTCAGATAACAAATATATAAAATTGTTAGAGGCCTTAACGAATTTGGATACCTGGTTTATTTGTCCTGAACCCTATCAAATTTTACACTAAACCAAAAATCCCCTGAATGGGCACTTGATTGCTTGCCGTCAAGGCTTAAAAATAGTAGCATTCTTCCATATAACCATGCCCCAACTGAAACCATCCAGTGAAATACCTAATCAAAATGACCTCCTTGCAAATCCCTTATTGGGTATGAAGGATTTGTTTTGTTTTATCAAAGCTGTTACCAAGCAAGCGATATTTACAAATTTGCTTCCCTTAAGTGGCCAAGCAGTTATCTTTCTCCTCTCCCAGTACTAATGCTTCAAGTGGGTACATAGAAACTCCCACTCTGACCCAAGTATCAGTAACTTCAAATGCACACAAAAAAATCCCTGTTAAATGAGAAATATTTTAGTTCCCACGTTCATCCAATAACCAATAACTTCAAATGCATACACAAAAAAAAATCCCGGTTTAATGAAATATGTTTTAGGACAACAAAATTTTCAGGAAGCCAGAACTAGGTTTCCAAAATCAGTCCTCTCCTCCTCCTCTCCAGCAACTGTTTCAGAAATGGGTCAATTGGGTTTCGAAAATCCTTCTTCCAGACAAATTCTTCAGTCCGGGAATCTTTTATTTCATAGAAGTGAAACTTTTGCATGATCCTTCAATCAGGAATTGAAATCTTCTTCCCCTGTCCCCAACCAAATTTCTCCCTTTTACCCTTCTATGTACGGAGAGAATATTTTACTACCAACATTCAAAACCTGTAGTCCTCTAAAGCATTCCAGACCACCATGAAACGACGCAATTTCTTGCCTAGCGTGAAAACAAAAATCCGTCTCCAATTTTCGTATAGAAAACCCTTGTTTTTTTCTGGTAGGGCAGAGAACGTTCAGAGGTGGGAAATATGAATTATTCCTTACATGCAACAAATAAATATATAACAGTCCACTAAACCATTGCAAACGAACATAAAACAACCTATTTATTAGAAGTGGTGCCACAAAACATTTTTATGCTAAAGTACAAAGCATCAGGCAGTGGAAGAGAACCTTTTGAATTCCTTGGCAGCTCGAAATCCTTGTAGTCTCTTAAAAGTGCAAATCAATGTATGCCACGGGAGGATTTTCCAGTGAATTTTTTTGTTAAATGACACTATCCTGAATGAATTCGGTTGATTTTTGGGCAGTTGAAAGAAGAAAGTGGCTGGTACAGTGACGCCTCCTCATTTAATAGTATGATTGGTGTCCCAACACATGGATTTTATCGAATATAATTTTTTATTGCTATTTTTGACCCAACAAAATGATACGACGGTCCTAGCGAAATGATTTTTGTAACGTCCGCGGAGACTCAAATAGTCTATCCAAGTGTTTAAGATATTTCAAAAATAAAAATAAAAATCCCTTGAAAATATGAAGAGAAAAATTATCTCACTAGCAATCGTATGTGAAATGTACGATGGAAACACCGAAGGGTATGTATGGAAGAAGTGAAAATGGAGGGACTGAAATAGCAAAAGAGGTTGAGATTCGATGGAGAAGGGGTAGAGGGATGAGAAGTCCAAGGACAGGGAAAGTCAAGCGCATTTCACAGGAGACTTTAGAGATGGGGATATGCGTAAAAGATCTGACATCCAAGGGTTGCGATTTTATGCACATTTATGATCAGGGAATCTCTCTAGCTATAAGGACAACAATAAGGGTTTACCTCGTCAACATTCTAGACAAAAATTTCCATCAATAACCATTGACATGAAATGGGATTTTCTTTTTTTACTGCAATCCACGTAATCGTCTGCATTTCGTTTGCATTTTCCATGAGAGTCCAATTTGTTCTTAAAGGAGTCAAAATTTAAAAATGGGGAAAATCCAATAGGTTTTGGGTTTGGAACACGATCTCTTGAATGCAACATACCATGTTCCTTATTTGTGGCTAGGGAAGAAATGGATCTTATGTCCTTCATGCATGGGTTGTATCTAATCTTTGATAGTAATTAAAATTAATATAATAATAAGTTTATTAGATAATATAACAACACACTAATATAATTGTACATGTCATATGTTTGTTAGAATAAGATTTGTTTGTTAGAGGCATATAGGTTGGTTTTGATAACACCGTGTTATAATATTTTGGTGAATGTTGTTAAAATAGCATTCCTTATTTACAAGAGACCAAATCCTATTTATATGTATTCCATGGATTGAATATCATGAAGGATTATTTTTCCTGTGTGACACTGCATACCAAATAACAGGAGATACTTCAATGTTTATATACATTGTACAACCATTAACAAACAAATAAATTGGTTATAATAGCTTCCTAATACATCCGGGAAGCTAAAACAAACAACTACATAACAAAAATATAACGAGAAATAACATTCCCAATAAAATAATGAAATCAAATATATGACTTAAACAAACCAACCATATATAAATTTACCTATGGTAACAATAAAAACCCCTTACTATGCAAAATTACTTTTACTATATAATTTTAACCTAACACGGACAACACTTTCCCATTTTTCTTTTCTTCTTTATGCACTACAAGGAGTCTTGTACTAAAAGCTTCCACTATAAAAAAGGTTCAAGAGGAATATTCAACCATGATTCAACCAAGTTCACCATGCCATAAGCAAGATTCAAACAATTGCATGCTTCCCATTAGAGGAATGGAGAAAAATGAAACAAAAAACCTTGAAGAGGAAGAGAGCCTCCCGAAAATTGTAATCTCTCAAAAAGATCTTACATTTGAGGAGTGTTACACAATCCCCATTATATACCATGATGAATCAACTCAATTTGAGATTATTACACCCACTCACATTCCCTTCGTAGTCATCTAAGTAAAGTACATGTGCAACGACACTTTGGTGGACTTTGAGGTAACATTTTCACATCTTACATACATATTCCGACCCTTAGTTCAAGGTAGCAGTTATGTATCTCTCAAGCATAACTACATTGGATTTGTAATCATAATTAATTTATCTAAAGAATTGGAATATGTTATTACATGCTTACTAAAAATACTAGGATGATCCTACCACTACCATTGTGTAGAGCCCACTTCACTCAAAACTTCCAGTGCACCCTCCCAACCCCAACAGTAAATAATGGCTAGTTTAGGTTTTCCTTTCCTTAGATTAGTTATTTTTCCTACTTTTGTAGTTGGTTTTGGTAGTTGTTTCCATTTTCAATAAGGATGAAATTGACATGCACAATTGTCGCCCCTGTTTCTTCTTATTTTACACCTAACCATTGGTTTCCATATCTCTTCATGTGCACTCATTTTTATTTCATAACTAACGGATGAATTTTTCTGTGCATAGAAATGGTAAAAATTTGCTTCATTTTTAAACATATTTGAATTTTGGAGGATTTGGTAAGCTTAGGTTGAATATTAATACTTGTGCTCAATTTTTTTCTTTAAAAATAAAAGATAAATATTTGTTTTGGATGTGTTGAACATATTTGTGTATGGGGAATATGTGAAGGCACAAGATGAAATAATTTATGCTTCAACTTTCCAAACCCATCCTCTCACCTAGATATATAGGTTTGAAACCCACACACATTATTTTTTAGTGCATTAAAATAAAATGAAGAAAGGAAATCAGGCAAATTTTAAAGTGTTTCAAAATATTTTAATTGCATAAGGGTGTTTCTAGTAATCTCCACCTCATATATAGATGTCGGGTTGGTGCTTTGGAGAAGGGAGATGATTGGAACCAAAGGTATCTCTGTCGAGGCTATAGAAACCTAGTTTGCAGAAAAGTAATTACTTAGCCTCCCCTCCATCCATCTCCCATAAAAAAATGAAGAAAATATATAAAATAAAATAAAAACCTATCAAAAAGTAAGTTGTGTGAGTACTCTTTACGTTGGATCAAAAATCATGTAGACAAGGTAAATCGGTTTCATGCACGCACACTAGACTCTATGTAAGTTTTAGAACTTAGTATATTGCACAAAATTATTAAAGACTTTTAGTTTAAGAACTTAGTATATTACGGGGATATTTTTAGCCTTTGATTCTTCTTTCAATTTGAAAATGTGAAGTTTCGAGCTAAGTATTCTACTTGTTTCTAATGCAGACGAGAGATTCTAGGTTCAAAATGCTCGGGAGAATTTCCATCCAAGTCATCATGTTTTTCCTTTCTTGAAGGTTGGATTATTGCATGCCTTAGTTTCTCATCCTCTATGCAATACTTATTTCTCCTTTTGGGCCCACGTATTTTTAGCCCAAGTATGTTAAGCTCTTTGCATTCCATGCACATGTGGACTTGCTTGTTATAATTTCCTTTGTGTGAGTAAATTCCCCTTATATGCACAAATTTCTAAGGACTTTGTGTAATAGCATTGTGTGGCATTATTTTTCCCATGTAATCTTTCTTCATATCCTTGGATGTATCCTTCGCATCTTTTTGTGCATTTGTTCTAATTTCCACTACAGTTTGTTTTCACCTTTTCGAAACCCCCTTTATGAAATATGTTAAGTCCCACATAATAGTTCCTTTAATTAAGGAATATGCAATACCTTATCCATAATATCCCACACATCCTACATGTTTGGCCTTTGTTTCACTAGTTCACCACAACATTGTGCAAGTCCACCACATTCAAACAAGCCTTGTGTGATCCTTGCACGACTAGACCATGAGTCCCGCAACCTCATAATGTTTCATGACATCCGCTCACCCACAAATATCCCATTATACAATGCACACACTCACTTAAACTCCCATTTCTACCTCATAGTCATATATTTGAAGAAGTTATGGCCCACTTGGTAGAATATAACACCTAACACTTGGTTGCTTTTCAAATGTATGTTATACAAGTATTATACACAGATTCACGATACTCCAAAAAGCGCATGAAGTAAGTGTTATAGATTTTTCTAAGGAAGATAGTGCACATAGTTAATGTGTAATTCTTGTATTGTGTGTTCTATGGAAGAGTAAGCACACACAAGAAAATATCTAAGGAAGCATGTTTGGTTTATTTGTGTTCCTCCTTTTATATGACTAACTTTATGCTCTTAATTTTCCTTGTAGGAATGGAAGCCTTGATTGAGGAAAATTCCATCCAAAGGAGTATGTGAGAAAATTGAAAATTCCTAGCACATTGATTTATGAAGTGTGTTAAGGATCAACAAGAAGATAGAAAAATACCGAGGCTTGAAACTTATGGGATGTTATTATACTGATTATGGCCATGTGTCTCACATCAAAGAAACGAAAATTATGGGGACCTAAGCCCATTCTAAAATAGATTCCCATGATTGGTAACACCCATGCATACTACTTGTTGGAGATCAAAACACTACACAAAAAACTTGATAATAAGTATTTATAAGATAAAATGTGTTCCAAAGTTGACATAAACATCTCGATTCTAACACAAGTTAGTTGTCATGTCAATGAATATGATCTTGTTCATTATTTCAAGAAGAGAAGTTGAAGAAGATCTCGTTAATCCAACCATGTTAGAGATCATGTGCCACATATATTCATATGAAGCTTGACTTACACTTCACATCGTATCTATATGCCATATCACGTTGAGTGTTGTCTAAAGTAGAATGAACATCATATGTATTTTTCTATATCCCCTAGGAATACATTCAATTTAATTGGTTTGTATGGACACCCATATATCTACCTTATTATATCTAGTCTAAATAGTTGTTTAAGGCCCTTGATTGTAACATTTTTAAGTATATCTCAAGTAGTTATGGTATCTCTTTATAAATACCTAGCTGAAAGGATTTTTCTCAGTCACATCCTTGTAGAAAGAAACTTTAAACCTCTTAATTCATTTTCCTTTGTTCACGTAGTTCTACTTGTGCTTTCACTATGCATATCGATGTATTTGTGTCCACTCTTTATAACTAGATGAAGTAGATATCCCTACCCACAATAGGAATATATTTCATTGTTTTTCTAGAGTTAGCGTTCACTTCCTACGCATCTCGATGATGTTGAATTCCTCCTTTATCTACAACAAGATCCTCATAATCTTACACCTACTCCTATCTTGATTGAGAGAACACCGATTTGAGATGGAGTATGGTTTCTTGGAATTTTCTACACCAACCAAAAAGGGGCTTCTTCCATGTCATCAATTCCATTTATCTTTCTTCATTTCCCTTCTCCTCTTTTGCACTTTTTTATAAGGTGGTTCAATTAGACGAAAGCTCGTAATCAAATATTTATTTTGATGATTATACATGATACTTATTATCCACTTTCCTTCACACTCATACTTTTCTATAAGATATATGAATGAATAACTCACATGGATACTCATGCACACTCTTGTTTATCCTTTTTAGGATGTTTCGCCACCATTTTCAGATTTCTCACTCGACGCATAATCCTAATAGAACCTATGACAAAACCCAAAAACAACCTCAAATATCACAAATAATCACTCTCGTTATGTTGAGATATTCCCGGAATATTTTTACACCTCCAAGACTTGGTGAGAAAAGTTACCTTAGAGAAGGAATTCCCATGCCTATATTGAACTATCTATTGCACCTTCCCGCACTTGTGCATTCTTTTCAACAGAGGTAGAGCCTCATGAGTTTGTGCCTTCTTTGCACGTGTCATAACCACCTTCTAGCAAAGTATTAACATCCCTCGACATTATGGGAGGGGATTCCGAGTGTAAAACTCATGGAGATCAACAAACCCTAACATGAATGATTGAAATAACATCTTAAAGTCACAAAGATGATTAGATGATGAATATGTTGAAGTATTTAATCCTATGCAAATTAACTTATGTGGAGAAGTTATAATTATTAATGTATCCTAGCAATAGTTCACTTTAGAACTATGTGATTGTATGGGTCTATTACAAATATTTATTATCATAACCTTAACATGTATACAAGGTTTGAGTGGTTAATATGACTCATATTTTAGTGTGGTAAAAATATATATGTTAATCATAGGAAGAAATAAGAGTAATGAGTATAATTCATGTGCTAAGAAATAAAAGAAATACTATTTAAACACATAAAATAAATTATATAACTAAGAATAAGGTTTGATTTGGACATCATCTACTTCCACTTTGTTGGTGTGTCACTTGTGACCTTCGTTTGAGTCCTCCATCCTCATGAGTATTTCTCCTCTCCAAATTCATCTCCCTCAGGGTGTATCATCTATATATTATTCATTATCTTTAGAAGAATAATCTACCTATTTAGAGGTATGTCCCCTCATAATTGTTTTAGAATTGTTACCCCACCCTAGAGTACACTCTACAACATTCATTTCCCATGAGGAGATATCTCTTTTTCTCCTTCCTCTTGTTAATAGTTTTTTCCCTCATCTGGTGATGGTTTATTTACATCCTTTCATTGGGTTTCCTCTTCCAAACATTTTAATGTAGACCCCATAAAACTCATTCAAAAACAACCCAAAATAAACAACAAATCCCTACAAAATAGACCAAAATATGTAACAAAGCCACAAAGACTAAAAATCTCCATTTCAAAATTTTACAAACCACAAAAGATTGAAGAAAATTTACATTGTCCCACAAAAGCACAATAACAATGAAAAAGAGTGAATAGGTGTTTTAAAGGCCCACAAAATCTTTACAAGTGAATGTAATGTAACATGTTCCATTCACTTTTGGAATTTAGGGTTTTTTTAATGTTTTTTTGTTCTATATTGACTTGGGACATTAATGGGGATGTTAGTGAAGCTACCCTGACATCCCCTAATGTATCATTGTAAAATTGGCCTCAAAAGGACCTAATCTCCCCTATAAAGTTGCTCTAACATCTCATGAGATATTTATTTTTAAAATATGGGTATTTAATGATTTTTAGTTAGATTGTCAAGTACAGATTATCTTAATAACTAGTTTTTGTATTCGAATGGTGAAATAGAGATGTCGAAGGGGATTTGATCGATGAAGTACAAGTTGAAGGAGTGAAACTGAAACACTACATGAGGAATAGGGATGATGAAGAAGGATGGAGCACTAGGTGTGATATTTTTGAACCACTAGAACAAAAAAGGAGGTATGATGCATATATCTTTGAGACACCTTACCATGGAGGTTGTTTGAAAAGTGAAAATACTAGCCCTTGTTAAATCTTCAACCTTGATCAAATATAACTTTAAGTATTATTAATAAAATATATGTTGGATCCAATGGGATTGAAGGGGACTTTAATGTGATTTTGGTTTAGATATTACATATAGTAAAAAACGGTGATTCTTTTATTCATGTAGGATAAATTATTCATATGAAAATTTTATATATATATATATATATATATATATATATAATCCTTAATTTAAAGAGTCAAACCTCGTCACTAACTATCATCTAATCCCACAAACCTTTCAATCAATATCTTAATTTCATTCCCTATAATATCTCCCCGGCAATATCTTCACATCCATTATTCTTTCAACACTCTTATCTATAATGAGTTATCTCAAAAATCAATTACACTTCACATATCATATTATTTTTATCACATGCCATAATATTTTACTAACCAATAAAAATAATATGGAGCACTAAAAATAAATATGCATAACATTCCCTAGTGTGAATATGGGAGAAGAGAAACACATCCTACAAATGTTGCTCCCTAAAAACACTACATAGATCAGGTAACACTCCATCAAGTTATAGTTGTGAACTAATTTCATTGAGGTTCCCAACTCCTCAAATTATTTTAGCTATCATAGATTCCCAAAAATTACTTGAGATAAATTCCTTGAGTTATATGAGCTTTGAGCTCGAATCTCGCCTAGATTCCTAAACTTTACTGAGACTATATAGATAACAAGAGTTTACCTCAAAATATCTCCTTCCCTCTAAGATCCATATTATTGAATATGCTTCTTTCGCAAAATGTTATATTAGAAGTTTGCTAAACACAACAACAAAATACAAACATTGAATATGAAATTCATGTCGACCACAACATAAAGTAAATTAAAAAAATGAACACGAACAAACATGCCAATAAATATGAAGTAGCACCGTCACTAGTGGGTGACAAAAGGTTGGTGTTCAACCACATTCCTCTATTTCCTCCATCCTCCAAAATTATTATGTTGACTTAAAGAAATGTGAACATGATGCTCAATTGCATATTTTTAGGAGAAAGTACTCCCCCATAAATTAGACATTTGGTTAGACCAAAAATGTGTTTGGTTAAAAAGTAGGTAATTGTTTTTATTTTTGACACAATGAAAAAAGGATGAAGATTCACAAAATTGATAATAATTAATCCAATTAAATATTGGATTGACAATGTTAAACTAGTTTGTAACTATAGCATTATAATCTAAACAATAGACATTGGTGTTGTTAGGTAAAACCTTAGATTATTGGTAATTTTACATTGTAAGTGTGATTTGTTGTTACCATAGGTAATCAATTTGTTACCGTAAAGTAAATGTATATATGGTTAATTTGTTAAAACCATGTAGTTTGTTTTATTATTAATTACGTATCTTATTGTTTTTTTATAGATAATAATTTGGAAAAAGGCTCCAAAGGACCAATTACAAAAAAGATATTACAATAAGTTCAAAACGAAACTTAATATCTATAAAAAACCCAACAAAAAAGAAAACAAGGCAGGATCAATGAGACAAAAATTGATCCACAAAAAGCCTAGCCAAAACCAACAAAAACAACTATACAAAAACCACCAATCAGCACAAAGGCCACAAAAAGGACCTATTTATTCCTGGACCTAGTATGAGAGCTTGGCCCAGCTCCATCCACACACCCACATACAATTATTGTTATTGTATCTTATTGTTATTGCTTATACAATTATTTGTTTGTATTTATGCTTCCAGGATATATTTAGGAAAATAGTGTAATAGAGTTTGTTTGGTTGTTTTGTTGTACAATGTATATAAGCATTGCATCACTTATAACTTTATAATTGATTATTATTGATTACTAAAATCTCTGCGGGATACCTCCCTATTTCCTTGATCACATTTGGTATCAAACCATGTGAGTACAAGCCAAGGAGTGAAGGATAAGGTTACAACAAAATTAGGAGCACAAAAGGAAGTTTGAGTAGTAAAAGAGGGTCCATTAAATCCCTCTACCTCTTCCCATCTCCATTCCCATCCTCCCACACTCCGCACATCTCTACATGAGATTTTGCAAACAATTGGAAACATATTTACAATTTTGTTGTGCACTGGGAAAGGAGGAGTCACCCAAGAACTTCCTTCTACACAAAGTAACACTTAGGAAAATCAAGAACAATACAAAATTAAATTATTTTTCCCCATTAGGGGTTTTCTCACCAAGTTTGGAGAAAAAATTAGTCCCCTCCAGATTTGATAGAACCTACATATTTGGAGGCATTTCTATCATGTCTGGTCAATTGGGCCACGCAGGTGAGTTTCCAACCGAGTTGGTTCAAGTGTTGGGCTCTCTAGACCGTGCTTAAGGGTGAGTTCTTAAGAAGATCAATAATAAGTTCCAAGTGAGTTATATAGGAGGACCGAGTGGTTACCTTCCAAATTGAACTCCTAGGTGATCCTTCCTCCAAACTCCACTATCTAAGTGGTACAAACTACTCCACATCCGCACTAAATGATCACCCTACACCGGATGAGTTGTGTTATCTCCTGAATCTAATTTGTACAACATCCTCCACCATAGATACAAAAGGACAAGTTTTCTTCAACCCCCGCATATGAGCCAAGCTCCAATCAAGCCTTCAAAAAATCCTACGGTTAGAGTTCAAATAACAAGAAGCTGTTATAAAAGAAAGATAAAGTGGAGTTGAAAAATAAAAGGTGAGCCAAATTGATCCTCAAACCCTAACTCGTCGAGTTGTTCGAGTAAAAGGTAGAATTTTTAAAACATTTCCTTTTTTAAAAGTTTAAATACACTATTTGCATTGCATGTCTCAAGCACTCTAAGCATTGTAGAGGAGAGTGAGGTTTTTAAGACATTGAAAAGAGGGAGGTGTAGGGTCGAACCCCCACCTTAACATTTGAAGTCACAAAAATAAATCCTTCCAAACCATTTAGTGGAAGTTAGCTAAATTTGGAGGAGAAAACCTAAAATAGGGTTTAAAATATCCAAATTGGCTCATAAAGATTATTTTTCCCTTTTTGTAAAGGGAAAGTACCTAAAAGGCTATTTTTTTACTATTTTTGCAAAATTTGTAATTATTGATCCGTATAGTGTTCGGAGGCCATAGGGCTCAAACACAAAAAAAAAAAAGCGCAATTTTTTTTTTTCTGCAAAGGGGTCCATATTAATTTTTTCATTTTATTATAATTAGTTAAAATGTTTTAATGTGTCATTTAGTCAAGAAAATTTTAAACTCCCACAATGTCCAAAAATGATTCAAAATGTTTCCTTCTTGACTTCAGAATGGCGACTCCATGTTGATAATTATGCCACATGGAAAATAAAAATTCACACAATTACAATTTGAAGACATTTAGTTTGTTGTAGATTATTTCGTAACCAAATCGAGTCATATGCAACACATCGGTGTTAGTTTGATAGGGCCAATCAAATAGCTAAATTTTTCATATTTTTTGGAGTGTCTAATGAAGTGCAACCACACATTTGAGATGCTATAATTTCCAAAGAAGAGTGAGACAAATTGAGAATAGTATACAAGGACAAGAACAAGAATGCAATACTAAATTTGTAGAGTCGATTACAAACATTGAAATTCAATGCTAACGAAAAATTTGAGGCTTTTTTAGAAGAGTTGCAATAATAAACGCATGAATTCTATCCATGGGAGAAGATATCTATAATGATCCTCACATTCCTACTATTTTGAGAAAAAATCCTCCATCTGTAAGGATATTACTTGTATAAATCAGAACATATACATCGAATAACATGAGAGAACACCAAAATATAGATAAATGATGACAATATGCTCATATAATAGCCTTGCCACTTCGAGGGGGCAACCTCCAATACCACTTCGAGGGGGTAACCTCCAAACCATACAATAACACTCCAATACTCAATATGATGATTAACTACAACCTTCTAACCCCTATATATACCATTCTAACCTATGGCCAATACTGAGGCCGACCTCCTAAGCATAATAAATCATAAATGAATGATATAATAAGATAAGGGGATGTGTGCCACATGTCGGCATCTCCATCAACCCATATACATTATAATATTATATCCCAAGGTACATAGCATTGCCTCCCTCTTTGACATGTTTCGTCCCCGAAACATAAGAAGAAGCCATATAATGAGTGTGCTTTAAATTATTGCACACTTGTCACCAAGCTCAATCATCCAACCACCCATATGAAATCCTATCCTGTGTAGCAGCTTCATCATCAACATCTTCTTCTTCTTCTTCGATGTTGCTTCTACTTCTGATTCTTCTTCTTCTACTTATTCTTCTTCTCGCTCCATCTTCTTCTTTTTTTGTTGCCCATCTGTCCATGAAAACTTGTTCCAATTCCTACAAAGACCAATTAGACTTTTCTTTTTCTAACTTAGAAAAGAAAATCATGGCAGGCCACTAATCCACAACTTGAATAACCAAATATCTCGATGGTTTAGAGAATTTATCCCTAAATTTGTTCCACCATTCTAAAGCATCAATCCCGCCATCTCCAAAAAAAAAGCTACCATCCCCTTGATCCACAAAACTAGGGTTTTAGGAATTCTGAAAATATTTTGGTAGATGGATAAAAACACAAAGAAAAAACCCTAACTTAAATTTCAAGAGCTTTCCGAAAATATAAATTTTGCTAACAAATACCACAATTGTCTTCCTGAAAAGTGAATTTATGAAAAAACCTAAAACACTAATAACATCCGCAAAACAGATCCAATAGAGCTGAATTTTTTTAGATATTTTGACTTAGAGTGTTTCAAAATTATGATGAAAAATTGGGAAAAAATTCGATACCCTCTTCAAGATATACTCGAAACAAAAAATTAGGGTTTTTGCGCTAATTTTGGCCGAAATCGCTGCTCGATACCATTTGTAAGGATATTACTTATATAAATATGAACATATACAAGCATAATAACATGATAGAACACCATAATATAGATAAATGATGACAATATGCTCATATAGTAGCTTTGCCACTTTGAGGGGCAACCTCCAATACCTCTTCGAGGGGTAACCTCCAAACCATACAATAACACTCCAATACTCAATATGATCCTTAACTACAACCTTCTAACCCCTATATATACCATTCTAACCTATGGCTAATATTGAGACCGACCTCCTAAGCATAATAAATCATAAATGAATGATATAATAAGATAAGGGGATGTGTGCCACATGTCGGCATCTCCATCAATACATATACATCATAACATTATATCCCATGTGAACCCATACATATAACTAATGGGATGTGTGCCACATGTCGGCATCTCCATCAACCCATATACATTATAATATTATATCCCAAGGTACATAGCACCATCATATAGGATATTTGTGATAATAATCAATTTGTCCGATCAAACCATCCATTTTGAAAAGTTGGTGCACATATTACAACAAGAATAATCATTGTATAACAAAGATGAAGAAAAAGAGCATGTACTTTCTTCTCATTAGAAAGGGAAGAAAAAATTCCAATTTTTTAATAAGTCTCGAAGAAGAATCAATACGTGGACAACTAAAACAAAAAAGTGTTATTTTTTTGCAAAGGCCATGATTTGAAATATCATTGGTAAAACATGTCCACGAAGGGTTCGTCTGAAAGTAATTTAAAGTAGAATAATTAACAATTTTAACCTATAAAATCTAGTTGTAAGTGATGGTAGAAGAAGGGGCATAAGTAAGAAAACCCATTAAAGGGGTAATTTTTTTGAATAAGAAAACAACTTAGATGATGGAGAGTTCTTGTACATTTCCCACTCTAGTGAAGCAACCACGTCTACTAGGTACATTGATTCAAGTGCTACTCAACACATGACCGAATGCAGCTAGACTAGTTGTACACAATACGAGACACATCCTCCAAAAATCGTTAGGTGATGATTCATCATATAATGTCCAAGGTATTGGCAACTTCTCTTTACCCCTTCGTACACACAATTGTAGATTATCCGATGTATCAGTATGTGTATGCATGTCAAAGTAACTAAGCTAATGGAATGGATTTAACACCAAGTAAATCCTAACTTAGTTCATTAATCAAATACATCAAGATTGAGATTAAAAGGAAACCTAACTAAATTTCACAAAAATATAAATCTAATACTAAATGCAAACCTCCCTTTTGATGTTTAGATGTGCTCCGATATGTAGATACTTCCTTATGTGAGTTGAACACAAGTTACGTATGATCAAGGGTTTTACTAAAGTGGAAGAGATCTCATTAATATGGCTTAAGTGCCATTTTTGAATCTTCTCCTACTAAATTTAGCAGGGGGTTTCTCAATTTGGTAAGTTTTCTTATGATAGAAATGATCTCTTGAGATATAAAATGTCTTACAAGGACAAGGTGTAAAAAGGTGTAGGAAGGTACTACTATTCTTCTATAACTTTCCAATTGGGGAGAAACATGCAACCTAGTGAATGTGGGGTAAAGGGAATATAGAATTAGGAAAGGCTAAACATGATTAAAAGAGATTAATTAGAGACTAGTGACCCATGGGAGTTTGGGAAGGTTAAATTAATTAATGGGTATTAACTAATAGGCCATGTTTAGCTTATAAAAGCCATTTGAAGATGATTTGGAGGAAAATTAGTAGAATTGGAGGGGTTTGAGAGGGAGATTCAATTAATAAGAGAGATTATAAATTAAATACAAGATTGTGAAAGGTTAATTAATTAATAATGGTTAATTAATTAATTAAAAGAGGATTTTAACAAACAAAGCAACATTAATTAGAATTTGAGATGGGGAGAAGGATAATTAATTAACGAAATGTCCTTAATTGACCGAGAAGATGGCGAATATTAGCTAATTAGCAATATAATCACTAACCATAATGAAATGATGAGAAGTAAGGTAAATAGTGTAAGTTTAATATTAAAAATTATGCGGTCAAAATTAGGTGTCTACATTTACCCCTCTTTGATGTGGTGTAGCGTGAGTGATGTCATTTCAAAGATAGTAAACAATTTTATTTTGTATGGGTAGAATAAAAATTAGTAGGATGGATGATGCCCCCTCGAGCATTGATGGGGTGATAGAAGAGGTCGATTGACGCTCGAAAAGAAGAGGAAAATAATCACAATGAAATAAAATCCCATTGTGGCGGCCAATAGGCCATCTGTGATTGAAATCATCATGGATAGGGCCATATAAGGGGTGGGGGGTGTAGAAATAAGTCATTTTCACCCTCTCAGTTGGTAGAATAAATATTTTTATAATTATGAGGAGTAGCCATGACTGCCCCTAAGTTCATGCATCGCGTCAAGTGACTTCGAGAGTACCAACGTACACATGACCATGAGGAGCAGGTAGGTGATGTTGTATTTTACATTTTTATTTTTATGTTTTTAAATTTGAGTGCATTTAATAGGTTAAAAATCTAGGTGTGCGAGGCCATTGAAATTGGCCTTGGTCAATTTCAACTACTTCACAAGTATGTGAAACAACCTTATGATCATTTTAGTAGTCTTGTCAAGGTTTAGCGATAACACTATATGTTGTAGTGACCTCGCATTACAAATTGGTAATGGTGTCGAATTCATCGATGTCACTATAACATATAGCAGACTTGCTAATATTAGCAATATTGCAAGGTTTTAGTAGTCTATCTAAATGTTGTGGCAACATCAACAATTTTTACCATTTGAGCCAATCAGTGATGGCCTTACCATTTTTAGGGTCCTTAAGCCAAGTTATAGCATCCTTGAGTTAGGTTGTAGTGGCATTGAGCCAAGTTGTAATGACCTTTACGTGAAGTGCATTTTTTTAAGTTTTTAGAAAATTTGAAGTGTTTTTATGAAAGTGGTTAATTCCAACATGTATTTTGGTGACTACTAGAGTTTTTGGGTGTCATCCACTTACGTGAGTTCCTCTCGCATGCCTGTGAGTTCTAGAAGACTTCCATCTACACCATTGGTCTCTTCTTGATGACTTGGGACTATTCTACATGGCCATGATGCTTGTGATCTGTGTGGATAAAGCATTATTGAGTTCCCTAGTCGAGAGGTGGCATTTAGACACCAACACATTCCAAACTCGGACAGGAGATGACAGCATTTACATTAGAGGATGTGCATCAAAAATTGTAGGTACCGATCAGGGGGTTCCACTCTACAATGATACTACTACCATGGATTATGAGATGGTGAGAGCTATAAGACAGTCCGACCTTCATAGATGGTTACATACCAATATTGTGTTGAAAGTAATCTATGACAGGATATAATTGAGGATCTACCCTTGGTTGTAATGTCTCTTATCAAGCGACCTCTTGTTTCCTTATAATAGAAGTAGGTATTTCCATGTTGGGTACATGGGATTGGTGGCCAATATGGAGGAGCATAAGACAATTTTTACATGGGGCTACCACATTTTGGGGCAATTGTATAGAGATTTACATTTGGTAGTTCACCACGAGGGCCGCAGTATAGACCAAACTACCTTACTTCATATATGTTCATGGGAACACATTGCACTAGGCTAAGTGATGGGTCCTTTTTCTCGGTTAAAGGTTGATAAACCCATATTTTTTGGACGAACACAAATAGGAGATCTACTATATCTAGGGAGTTAGCATATAGGCAAGCCATAGATGAGATAGTGCGATTGATATCACATGGAGACCATATTTAGCTATGTCAGCCAATGCGAGAGGTATATAGTGAGTTGGCTTATGCATTTACATAGTTATATATAGTATGTGGTTGTGATTTTTCAATAGAGTGGTACATGCAGGACATGGTGTGGTGACAGTTTGGCTTGATATGGGAGTGCCCATAACATGGCACATTGTTACTCATATGACCGGTGAGATTCAAGATTGGGGTCATACCATTTATTCAAATATATCAACAATAAACTATGCCAATTTGGCCTGGAAAGTATGGTACATGCGTTGTGATGTTATAGACCCAGAACAATAAGTGATTATTATGTCCGGTATTAAGAGTTTAGACCATTGTGACTCATTATACCTAGACAAGGACCATTAGTGTGGACGAGCCAACAGTGATAGCCCTATAGAAATGATAGCCTTACATAGTGCAAGGGAAATCATACGAACATCCTGTAGGATATGAAGTAACAATAAGAAGAGGGCCACATGAGATACATGTAAAAAAATATTCCATAGTGCGTAGGGTTTACAAGTTTCTATGAGATATCGTAGGGCTCCATTAGCTATAGTGATTAGCCATAGAGTGTCCTAATTACAAGTACAAATATCGGTTCCTAGATCGAAGATGCAGGGGAGGAATAATTTAGATGGAGGTGGGGATGAAGGACGGGTTCTTTACCATGACAATGGCATCACCTACAAGAGTTGGAAGAGGGGATGGAGCTATGAAAATGACAATTGTAACACTAACGAGTTTAGGAGGATGGGATGGATGGGGGCCACTAGTTTTACTATAGCATGCTAGGTTTTATGTATGTAGACCCAAACACTATAGTAGGCCCTTCTGGAACTTCACAAGACACCCAAAGGATGACAGGGATACTGACTACCGAGATAGCATCTCGATAAACCGAGATTATCGGGTTAGTGGGTGGGAAGTAGAGTGTAGATAACGTAACCAACATAACCCACTTACTAATGTAGATAGCCCACACGACCGAAACACTAATTCAGATGAAATTTGAGTGAGATAATTTGATATCAAAGAGGGATGTGGCCCAATTAGAGTGATATTTCGCTTGTAGTGAGAGATATGCATCTCACATAGAGAGGGATCCAGCCTGAGTGACAAAGCGACACATGCGTAAACAAAATGATAATTCCTAAGAAAAATTGAGAGGTCGGGTGTAGTGGACGTGTTAGACCACATTACGTGACTTCAGGGTGAGGTGACTTACTATTAGACACTATATGAGTTACGCATTCCCACATATTAGAGAGTAGTCATCTATTCACAACAAATAGCAAAAGCACATCTCAATAGCCTAAGCATTGTCATGGGAATAGTGGGCACCCCATCGGTTATGGGCCCACCTAGATCATCAAGATAGTGTGGACCCTTAGAGGGTCACTAGAATTATCTAGGAGTGAGGCACCGGGAGAGAGTCATGCCGAGAGATAATTCATTTTGTATATAGGATAGTTTTGTTTATGAGCTTATTGATGAGATGTATCATATGGTTATGAGACTGTTTTTTGTAAACTCGAGTGCCATTTGGAATCCCCATATTTATAGAGATGAATTTTTTTATATGGTCTATGTTATGCTTCGATTTTTATGATGATATTTGACAATATATGTTTCTATCTCATGATAGATGTATACCATTGTTTATTATGATGTTGTGGATAGATGATTGTACATGGATGTATGATTAGATTAGATGTGATGAGTACATGATGATGTTATATCTTGTTGTTTTTGTTACTTACTAGATATGCTCTACCTGTATTTTTTATGTTTCAAATGTATAGATTATCCATTTCATTTCTAATTATGTCACTTATATATCATGTCGGGTAGAGTAGAGGAAAGGAATGGGTTAGTTAGAGGAAGTTTAGTTAGAATGGGGAATTAGTTAGACATGGATTGGATATGATGAGGGATGGAAATATTGTAACATAACGTGCGTACTGTCATATCTTAGAAGTACCATTTTATTTGATGTAAGCATACAAGAAAAAGGTAAAATGACATGAAAATCCATAATACCAATTTTTGTGTGATGCTAAAGGACCGATTCAAAAAAATACATAAGTAATGCAATATGATAAAGTAATCAAAGAATCAAGCAAGCAAAAAAACAAGTACAATCAAATAAACTCAAATAAGAAAATTTCAAGACAATTGTACCAATGTTTTTATTATCCAACTTTAGTACCCAAATGTTCGAGTTATACGACAAGGGTTAAGATGGTGCCCCAAGAGAGGATACATGCAAGGATTGATGGAGGATATAGAAGTCCCGAGAAAAGTAAATGTGCACTATTAAATTTCCCGAGAGCAATGATATATTGTGGGAAGACACACATAACAAGAAAACAAGATGTTATTGATGAAATAAGATCATAAGATGATCTATGTGTCATGCACTATAACTAGCTAAAGTTTATTTTGTGAAGTAAGATGTTTTGTGGTATATATTTTAAGTTTTAGTGTAGTTTGATTAGACACTATTTTTGTGTTTTGTGCTACATTTTGCAATGTTTTAGAATTTTCTAACATTTTCTGAATGTTTTAGGATTTTCTAGGTTTTATAAAACTATGTACAAGAGAAAAAAGTTGCAAGATTCCCCAACGAGAGGTGAGAATATACATAGGGAAAATATCACACATATATACATAAATACAACAAGTCAGATCAAGGCTAAGAGGGATAGGTTCAATAGAATTTTGAACTCAAGCTAATGGACAACTAGGAAGGAGCAATCATGCCCCCAAGTGTGAGATTCTTGTGAACAACGTAATCTTCCCATGGTGTCAGAAACTAGTTTTCACCAAAGGACCTGACCAAAGTGCCACAATTACATGGTTTTCTCATTTGAACAAATTTATTATCTTTACTATTTTTTTTTTTATTTTTGGAATGCCACTAAGCTTAGGTATAGAAGAACTTGAGATGCATGATATTCATGGGATCTCAAAGCTCGAACCATGAGGATAAATGATTTTAAACAAAAATTAACAACCACAATATATGACCTAACCATTAGGCTCAAAGTTTCCTTTCTTTTCAATTTCCTTATTGGTATTGAACTAATTTTCTTTAAGGACAAGATCTCTAATTTCAAACTTACGAGAGCTAATGTGTTTGTTGTAACTATCATGAATTCGATTATGATACACTTTTAGGTGATCCAAGCCATGGAGGCATTTTTCATCAATTAGCTTGAGCTCGCTAGTATAGCCACTATTCAATACTCTTTGTTATTCGAGATAATATTTAGGATATGCGCAAAGAGGAAAGCTCGATTCCCAAGGGATAATAGCTTTAGTTCCAAATATAAAGGAGTATGGGGTTGCACATGTAGGTGTACGGATAGAAGTATTGTAGGCCCATAAGGTAGGATGGATCTAGAGGTGCCAATTAAGGTCTATTTTACTAACTAACTTTTCCATAATGCCAACAAGGGCTTAATTAGTGGCCTCAACTTATCCCATTACCTTGAGGGTAGTAAGGGGTGGACCAATTTAGATGGGTCTTGAACCATTTACAAAGGGTATTCACTTACTTGTTCTTAAAGGATTTACCATTGTCTTAGATAATACCATAAGAGATTCCATAACGACAAATGTTTTAGTTCATGATAAACTTGGATATCTGAGCATTGGTAATGTAGATAAGAGGAAAATCTTGCACCCATTTGGCAAAGTATTCAGTTATAGTAATGATATGCTTATGGCCATTGGATGAAGTACATGTAAGATTCCCTATGAGATCGATCCCCCATTTAAAAAATGGCCATGGTGTAGTGATAGGCTACAAATATTGAGATTGTGTATGGATAAAGTTGTCATGATTTTGACACAAAATAAATTTATTTACATACTAACAAAAATATGTTTCCGTGATAGGCCAATAATAACCTATGTGCAACATTTTATTTTCTAAGACCATGATACTAGTATGATCACCAAAGATGCCTTCATGCACCTCTTTGGTTGCTTGGATAGCCTCTTTTGAATTAAGATACCATAAGAAATTCCCATGGTATCCTCAATGATAGAGAGTGCCCCAAGGAGGTTGTAATATGCTATTCGTTGGATAAGGGTTCATTTTTGTGAATGGGAAATGTCAGGTGGGAAGGTACCATCCGAAAGTAATTATAGATATCTAGGTACCAAGGGGAAAAGGGACCAAAAACTTCACATACCAAACATCATCCTGACATGTCGTAGGCAGGGAGTGTTAGATGGTCAATAAATAATTGGAAATATCAAGTGTCTAGAGATAATCAAAGAAAAGATCCAATATTATCCATAATATATGCTTATATGTTATGTGTTTATGGGACTTGTTGGAAGGTAATTTAAACAAAGTACTCTTTCAAGCTATCTACCATGCATTTATATGGAATAAGCTTCTCATATTTTACATTGTACTCATCATTCACTTGTTTGATGATTAGTTGTGAGTCACCTATAACCTCAAATTATTTGATATTCCATTTGATAGTGACTTTTAAACTAGCAATGAGGGCTTCATACTTGACAATATTGTGCAAGGAAAACTAATTCTAAAATCTTGTGGGATAAGATCACCAATAGGGAGTAATAATAGCTCATGTACCCCAAGCCATGAAATGTGAATGACCTATCGAAGAAAAAAATTCTAGGTAGAATACTTTTTTATTTATAACATGGATGCATCCGGAAAATCTGGACTCGGAGGCTTAGTGACCAGTAATGGTGCTTCTACAAGTTGATCGCCAAGCACATGTCCTTTCACTACTTTCTAATTGACATAATCGATGTCAAATTCACTAAGTAATATGATCCAGTTGGCCATCCTCTCGGTAAGAGTGGGTTTGGATAAGAGATATTTAAGTGGATCAACTTTGGAGATAAGCTTGGTTTTGTTATTAGGCAAGTAATCAAGTTTTTAGAAAGAAAAAATAACAGTTAAGCATGCATTATCCATATGTGGGTTATTTATCTCATAAGATATTAAGGTGCAGAAAAGATACCACATGGATCATTCTTTATGTTGGTCATCATATTGTGCTAAGAGAACACATGTAAAAATTGAGTACAATGAAATATACAGAATAAGGGTTCACCTCGTGTAGGTGGTATTAGAATAAGTGGATTGGGAATTGCTATTTTAATTGAGAAAATGATTGTTCGCAATCAAGACCCCATTAGAAAAAAAATCCTTTTTAGGAGATAGGTGAAGGAATGACATTTATCTGCAAGTTAGGAGATGAATCTTCAAATTTCCTAAATTTTTCCTTGCAATCTACGAATTTTCTTAAGGATTTTGGGAGGAGAAATCTCATTAATGGTGGTCACTTTTGCTAGATCCACTTCAATTCCTCTTCCATACATAATGAAGCCAAAAATATTTCCTAAAATAACATTAAAAACACACTTCTTTGGGTTTAATTTGACCTTATAATCATGTATTCACTCAAAGATATGATGAAGTATTGTCGGGTGTTATTATCGGTTTTGGACTTGTTGAGCATATCATCCATGTAATCCTCTACTATATCATGCAACATATCATGAAACATAACAATCACATGCGTTTATATGTGGTGCATGATTTCTTTAGGCTAAAAGGAATCACTTGATAATAGAAGGTACCCCAAGGAGTAGTAAAGGTAGTTTTATGTTGATCCTCTTCAACTATTTTGATTTGGTTGTAGCTATAAAATCCATCCATGAGGGATAACATTTTATGACCTATAATAGAATCGACAATCATGTCAATATTAGGAAGAGGAAAATCATCTTTAGGGAATGCCTTATTTATATCCTTGAAGTCTGTGTAGATCCTTAGTCCAAGTGGTTTTTATGAATGAGAACAATATTGGAGATCCATTCTAAATAGTCAATAGGTCTAATAAATCCTAATGCCAATAATTTCTCAAGTTATTCTTTGACCAAGAGAGCTACATGCGGATACTTCTTATGCATTTCTTCTTTTATAGGATTAAGTGAGTCATGTACAAGTAGGTTGTGCACAACCAAAGAAGGATCTAAACTTGACATGTCTGCATAGGACCAAGAAAATACATCAACAAACTCTTTAAGGATCATAATATTTTTTTGTTCATGTTGAGTAAGAGAAGCTCCTAGCTTGACAATTTTAGGTTGTTCCTCTGTGCCGATGTTAACATCAATAGTATCTTCAACCAATAATTTTGAACCATCCTCCATACACATAGGATCATGAGGGAGATTGATATCTTCCTCTATTAGCATCTCAATGATATTTTCACCAATATAATGATCACTTATATAATCCATTTTTGATAATGTACATTTATTATTGACAAGTGCCTCAAAGAGATTTACTATGGGACTTGGATTTTCTGTTTTTAGGCTTTTCGAATATGTTTTGGCCTCTTTTTCTTTTGCCAACCATAGAACTTAGCCTCCTCCCCAAAATACGTGTATGCATTGAGGTCAATGGTGAATTATCTCTTATGATCCTAAACGAGAACATCATCATGTATCCCTATGAACTCTCCAATTGCTTCTTCATTCTGAAATAAATCAATTGGTATGTATTGTTGTTGGTCCCAATCAATAAGAGATGGGTGTACAAGATCTAATTTAGTCATGGAGGGGGTAGCGTTAAAATGACAATATTAGAAAATAAGTTCATGGAGGAAAGATATTTGTAGAGACTACAAGGGGATCTTAGGTTTGTGTCACGTTCATAATAGATATATTCAAATTTAGAAGAGGCAACACCAACTTTTATAGGTGTCGCCTCGTAAGGCTCAATACCAACGTTATATCTATAAATTTTTCATGTGTCAAAAGTGGTTCCCTGCACACCCCGGTCATGTATTCCACACCCATATCCTTTGTATCCCATGACATACATCATATTGTTAGGGATAACATATTCTAGGGATTGATAGCAAGAGGCCATCTTCTCATTAGGTGATTGGGATGTATAGGTGTTATGCAAGTGTTCTTCTACCAAAAGGCCACTAGAGATGAACTTGTCAATATTGTAAGGCTCCTAAGTTCTTTGCAGCTAAAAGTTGGTGCTACCAAAGCGTTTTGGGTGAAAAGGGAAGGTTGGCTATAAGGAGGGTGTGTTGGAGGTTGTATTCCCCATAGCGCAGAAGATGAAGGATTTTCAATTTCGATTCTAATATAGAGAAAGGGAATATGTATGTAGAAGCATTACCTTCATGAGGCTTAATTTTATCATAAGTGATACGAGAGGTGAGTCCCTTTGATTCAAATTCAACAACCGATTATGTAGATGGAAACTCATAAGTTATTGGGTAATGGCCAACCAACACTTTGTAATGGGAAAAGGCTTGGGGGTATCCCAAAATTGTAATCTTGTGTCCTTGGTAATAGAGTTTAATATATTGGTGAAAGGTGGAGGGAATGACCTACATGACATGGATTTATGGGAAAATAAGGAGAATGTTATAGGGAAGTTATCCTTCATACCGCTATGGGGAATATTGTTATGTTTGTGGAGCCTATTTTCATGTTAGAGTGTGGTACACCTTCTATGTGTTACACTAGGGTATTTTTATGGTGGTCCTACTCGCCGGTGAGTGGGTCAGGGGGGTTCGGGGGCGAAGCCCCCAAAGTAAATTTTCATGGGTGGTTTATTAACCCATGGGTAATGGGTAACTATTATGGGCTATTTTTGGGCCCATGGTTTTTCGGTACCCATTGTTTACAACCTCCATTGTTAGAAAATAAGAGATAAAATATGTGGAATAATCCCATACGAATCGCAACAATAGAAACTAATATGTAGAAAATATTATAGATCTTAAATAAAAGTGCGTAATAAATAACACAACACGAGAGAGACAATATTTAACGTGGTTCACCATAATATGGGCTACGTCCACCAAGAATCACTTGCTCGATTGTATTACAAGCCTCCACTCTCTCAATACAATACCCAGATTCGTTTGGAGCTATGCTCAACAAACTCTACAGAATTCACACCGAATTCAAAACACATATGCAATACATTTACTTATATCTCTATTATATGCATAAGACCATATAAATAGACAACTACTTAAGTAGTTTTACAAAACCATGGGTAAAGCCCTTCCTTCCATTGGGGGCTTCACCCCCGAAGAACCCCCGACCCACTCACCGGCATGCGGGACCGCCGTAAAAATACCCGAGTGTAACACATAGAAGGTGTACCACACTCTAACATGAAAATAGGCTCCAAAAACATAACAATCTCCCACTTAGAGACTAATTTTCACTGAGAAAGCTTCTCAACCCTTCACTTTCATCCGCGAAGGCCAACCAAAGCTGAACATAGCTTTAGTTTATCCCTTGTGACCACCTTGGTCATCATGTCTGGTAGGATTCTGATTGGTATGAATCTTCTCCAACTTCAACTTATCTTCCTCCAAAGTTTTCTGATGAAGTGATATCTCAACTGTATATGCTTCATCCTGGAGTGGAAAGCAGAGTTCTTAGCTAGGTGTATAGCACTCTGACTATCACTATGCAGCTTACATTCCTCCTACTTATGCCCCAACTCCTCAAGCAATTGTTGTAACCAAATCATCTCTTTGCTTGCCTCTGTGGCAGCAACATACTCAACCTTTGTGGTTGATAAAGCCACCAGCTTCTATAGTCGTGAAATCTAGCTCACTATTGTCCCACCTACAGTGTAAATATAACATGTCGTGCTCCTCCTGCTGTCAACATCTCCATCCATGTCTGAATCTACATAACCACGTAAAGTGGTGTCTGATCCACTGTAGCACAAAACTGTCCCCATGGTTCCTCTCAAATAATGAAGGATCCACTTTATCGCCATCAATGCTCTTTACCCGGATCACTCATAAATCTACTCACAGCTCCCACTACATGGGCAATATTAGCCTAGTGCACACCAAAGCATACATCAAACTCGCCAATCGCGATGAGTAAGGTACCTTGGACATATGGTTTCTTTCCCGCTTCTGTCTTGGGACACTACTCCTTTGATAACTTAAAATGGTCTGCCAAAGGAGTCCCAACCGGTTTAGCATCCTACATGTTAAACATGTCCAATACCTTCTTAATGTACTCTTCCTGAGATAAAGTCAACTTCCATTCCTTCCTATCCCGAGTTATCCTCATACCAAGGATTTGTCTGGCTGCCCCCAAATCCTTCATATCAAAGGATTCACTTAGTTTTTCTTGAGTACTTTTATTTCCTGCATGTTTTTACTTGCAACCAACATGTCATCAACATACAAACATAGGATAATATAACTTCCATCCTCAAATTTCTTTGTATACACGCAATGGTCAGAATGACATCTAATATAACCTTGCTCCATCATGAAGCTATCAAAATTCTTATACCATTGACGTGGAGCTTGTTTCAAGCCATACAAGCTCTTCTTCAGTTTACACACCATCTCCTCTTTACCTTTGACCTCATAGCCCTCTAGTTGCTGCATATATAGCTCCTCCTCCAAATCACCATGGAGAAATGCAGTCTTTACATCTAACTATTCTAAGTGCAAGTCTTCTGCTGCCACTATTCCAAGAACAGTTCTAATAGAAGTCATTTTTACTACAGGAGAAAATATCTCATCAAAATCTATACCTTGTTTTTGTGCAAACCCCTTGACCACCAACCGGGCCTTATATCTTTTCTTTCCTCCTTCTTCATCTTTAACTCGTACACCCACTTGTTCTTGCAATGCTCTTTTGCCTTTCGGTAGCTTCACCAAATCCCAAGTCTGGTTCTCCATGAGAGACTTATGCTCCTCATCCATGGCTTGCTCCCACTTCTTACTGGCATCTACCTACATTGCTTCATCAAAGCTCTCTAGCTCTCCACTATCAGTGAGTAATAAATAATAAAGAGAAGGAGAAAACGTTTAGGTTCTTTTCTTACCCTAGAAGACCTCCTCACTGTAGGAGTTTGGGGTTCCTGTTGAGTAGGTTCCTAAACTGATTCATGGGTCACTTTCCCATCCAGAAGATCCTCTACCACTGCATATTCTTTCTTGGATTCTTCCTTTTTTTCCTGCAACTATTGCTTATACATGACTTTCTCATTAAAGACCACATCCCTAGATCGAATGATTTTCTTATCCTTAATACTCCAACATTTAAACCCAAAGTCATCACCACCATAACCAATGAAAGTACATTTTTCTAATTTAGCCTCTAGCTTGGTCCTATCATCCTTGTCTATATGAACAAACACCTCACATCCAAAGACTCTAAGAAATGAATAATCAACTTTCTTACCATACCATGCCTCCTCAGGTATGCCTCCATCCAAGGCACTTGAGGGTCCTCTATTTATCAAGTACACATAGTTGTGCTCACCGCTTCTGCCAAAAAAGAAAGAGGCAGTCCTACATGTAACCTCATGCTCCTAGCACATTCCATTATTGTTCTGTTCATCCTTTCTGATACCCCATTCTCTGACGTGGAGTTCCTAGAACCATCTTTTGCCTGTGGATTCCATTCTTAGAACAATAATCATTAAATTCATTGCTGCAATACTCCTCCATTATCTGACCTGAGACATTTTAGCTTAAGACCTATTTCATTCTCTACAAGGCTTTCCATTTAACAAAAGTGTCAAATACATCAGATTTGTTTCTAATACAATAAACCCAAACTTTCCTTGTTGCATCATCAATAAAAGTAACATAATAACTTGAACCCCAAGAGATGATACCTAAGCCGGCCCCCACACATCAGAATGTACCAACTCTAACTTACTCTCTTTCTTCGTAGGTCCAACCTTGAGAAACCTTACTCGCTTCTGTTTCCCATATATGCAGTTCTCACATAAATCCAAACCTATTTTTGTATATCCAGGAAAATTCTTCTTTATGATGTTCATGCCCTTATGGCTCATATGACCGAGCCTATAGTGCCATAATGTTGTATCTACATCTGAAGCCACAAGATTACAATCATTAGTACTATCAGTGGTTAAATACAAGGTTCCAACCTTCTTACCTCTTGCCACCACAAGAGCACCCTTGGTAACCTTCCAAGAGTTAGCTGTAAATATCACAGTACAACCATCACTTCCTAATTGCCCGCCGATATCAAATTTCTCCTTAATGTAGGCACATGTCTGACATCCTTCAATAGCCATGTATTCCCATTCTACATCTTAACCTTGAACAGAACCTTTTCCAACTATACTGCAAGGCTCATCATCACCAAGAAAACATGCCCAAAATCCCCTTGAACATAATCAACAAAATAATGCCTATGTGGAGTAGCATGAAAAGAAGCCCCTGAATCTAAAACCCAAGATTTAGTAATATTATGCAAAGAAAGAATCAAAGCATCCTGACATACATTACCCGATGCCACATTTTCCTCCTTGTTTTCTTCCTGTTGTTTCTTCTTGTCCGAAGCTCCCAACAATCCTTCTTTGCATGCCCAAACTTTCCACAATTCCAACATACAATCTTGCTCTTGGATTTTGACCTTGCCCGATCTTTCGATTTTCCATGGTTTCCTCTATTCTTCTGTCTCCCTCTAGTTTCCACTGTCAAAGCATTCCCTAAAGTAGAAGATTCCTAGAGCTTTTTCTTCACATTTCCTCACTTAGAATCACCCCTACAACATCCTCAAACTTCAACTTCAAGTTAGCTGGAACCGAGTTGCTTACCGCCATTACCAAGTTATTCCAACTTTCAGGTAAAGAGCACATAATTAATAAAGCCCTAACTTCTTCATCAAATTCTATTATAACCAAAGCTAGCATATTCACAACCATATTGAAATCATTTAAATGATCTCACATCGAACTATTCTCGACATCTTCATATTAAACAATTTTTTCATTAAAAATATCTTGTTAGAGGTAGAGGGTTTTTCATACAACTTCCCTAATGCATCCATTAGATCTTTTGTAGTTTTTTCCTTTGAAACATTAAATAATACCGAAGATGCAAGACATAGCCAGATCATTCCAAGTGCCTTCCGATCCAACAAATCCCATTCCGCATCTGTCATACTCGAGGGTTTGTTCACCTTCTCAGACAACAGAGTATAAAGATCCTTCTGATAAAGGTAATCTTCCATCTGCATCTTCCAAAGACTGAAATTATGCCCGTTGAATTTATCAACCCTAGATCTTCCATCATCTGCCATAGCTCCCACTCAAGATAAAAATTTCCTTGCGATTCAACACTTCAGCAAACCAAACCAGGCTCTGATACCAATTGTTAGGAAATAAGAGATAAAATATGTGGAATAATCCCTTACAGAATCGCAACAGTAGAAACTAATATGCATAAAATATTACAGATCTCAAATAAAAGTGCGTAGAATAAATAACACAACACAAAGAGAGACAAGATTTAACGTGGTTCACCCAATTTGGGCTACGTCCCCACCAAGAATCACTTGCTCAGATTTTATTACAAGCCTCCACTCTCTCAATACAATACCAGATCCGTTTGGAGCTATGCTCAACAAACTCTCTGAAATTCACACCCGAATTCAAAACATCTGCAATACATTTACTTATATCTATCATATACATAAGACCATATAAATAGACAACTACTTAAGCAGTTTTACAAAACCATGGGTTTCAAACAATGGGCAAAAATAAAACCATCCATAAACCCATAATGGTTATCAAGAGGCGATTTATCAAAACAATGGGTACCGAAAAACAATGGGCCCAAAAAATAGCCCATAACGGTTTCCCATTACCCATGGGTTAATAAACCACCCATGAAAATTTGCTTCGGGGCTTCACCCCGAACCCCCGACCCACTCACCATAAAAGTGAGACCGCCATAAAAATACCCGAGTGTAACACATGAAGGTGTACCACACTCTAACATGAAAATAGGCTCCACAAACATAACAAAGATCATGATCCATAGCAGTGAAGAATGAAAGATTTTCAATTTTGATTCTAATATACAGAAAGGGAATATGTATGATCATACATAGAAGCAATACCTTCATGAGGCTTAATTTTATCATAAGTGAAACGAGAGGTGAGTCCTCCGATTTAAATTATCTACTAGTGATATGTAGATGGAAACTCAAGAGGCAAAGTTGTTTGGGTAATGGGAGGTTTGAACCTACAAATTTGTAAGGGAAAAGGCTTGGGGGTATCCCAAAATTGTAATCTCGTGTCCTTGGTAATAGAGTTTAATATTTGGTGAAGAAGGTGGAGGGAATGAGAGAGGAATTCCAAATCTACATGGATCCATGGGAAACTAAGGAGAATGTTATGTGGAATTTCCAATTTAATGACATGGGATTATATTCTGCATTTCAAGCTTGTTCTGCAATAAACCCAACTTATTTAGACCTTGTAATATTTCTTAAAAGTCCAACCTTGTGTAAAGTGATTGTTCCTTCCGACTTTCATTCCACATTGTCATAAGCTTAATAATGATCACATTAGGCTCAATTATACATCTATATGCCCCAATTGTTTATGTCAAGCTATACAAGACATATGTTAAGACTATATCCATTGTCCACAACACCCTCATTAACCTTTTTATAAGTTATGTCACATTATATGGGATATCCAACTGCATATGTTTATCCATTGGACATCTTGTTTTGGATAAAAATGATCCGGTCAAATGGGGTGACATCCATGTACAACTAAGGCTTCTTTGAGGCATGAAGGGTGTCAATTTTTCCATGGGAACTCTTGACTCTTGGAGTGGTCTTCCATGAGGATCTACTCGTGAATAGCAGATGCCTTAAGAAGATCCAAGATAGAATTCTTTGATGTTGCGTATTCTCAAGTTGTTCTAAGAGATCGTAATGACTATCCAAAGGAGTAGACAAAGGGGGTCCTAGGACGATAAGGTGGGTACATCACATTATAACAAAAATCTCTTGAGGTTTGATCGATTGTGTTAAGATGGTTGGTGATAGAATGAATATAGCCAATAAGAGAATAAAAAGGATGGGATGTTTGAGAAACAACATGGTTGGTACTTTTACCCTGTGAGGATTGACCTCAATTTGGATTCGTTTCCACTTGTTTATGTTTTGGAAAAGGTTCCATGTGGATTCCTAATTGATTAAATTGGATGATTTTTTGGGCTCAATTGTGCTTCAAGTTCAATATCCCCATGATTTAAAGAGATCTTGAATGAATTTTTTAAATTTCATAGATCGATCCCTTTCATGAACTTTAACATGATCTAGAGAGCTTACAACTTAACCTTGTCCTCGCATTGAAACTCACCCGCAACCCTAGCCTGAATTCGGTATATATGACCATTTAGAAGATGATTTCCAAATAGTGACATGCTATCAAATCTAAAGGAGTTTACTATTTTTTTTTTTCCATAAATTGGGTGAGTTATTGTCATTGGGATGTCAAAGTCCTAAGTGTTTCTTTGTGTGTGTTGAAAGGTAGTTCTATATGGAGCCATCTCATCTGGTGACTCTCCCAAGACACACAATAAAATTGTAAATATGCTTCTAATTGCTTGAAAAATCTCAAATATAGAGATGTGTGGAGTGTGGGAGGATGGGAATGGAGCTGAAGAGGTAGAGGGAAAATGGATCATCTTTTATGCTCAAACTTACTTTTGAGATAAGATTTTGTTGTAACCTTAATGGAGAACTCCTGGCTTATACTCAACTCTTTGATACCATATGTGGAAGAGAAAATATGGGAGGTATGTCTCATCGGCTAAGATTTGGTTTAAAGTGATCTCGAAAAATGTGTGTTGTATTTTTTTCACTTTTAAAAGTTTCCAAAGATCGTGATTTTCTTAACCAATTTTAAGTATTCTAAACTCCACAAATTGATTAAATTCTGATTATTATGCATCCATAGAAGTGCGGAAAACTTGTGTAGCAAATAAATAATCAAAAACTTGAAAACACTCAGATAACAAACAAGATTGTTTATGGGGTTCAGAAATTCCTACGTCCCCGGGTTCAGATTGAACCGATCCATTAATAATATTGAAATGTAAGTACAATAACTCTTACAAACAACCAATAATGAATCAAAACCTACAAATGAGCTGATCAATGTCCCAAGAACTCTGAAAAATAGCAGAAATTGTCCCAAGAACGATCCGTGGCTCTTACAGTGTTTTCACAATGTGATCTCCCTGCAACTGTGTTAGAAAAACACCTAAAAATGGAGATTTAAAAACATTATATGAAAAAAATCATATATATGAGATCATCTCTGAATTCTGAACACTTTTCATGTTTACACCAAGTCACAATTCGGACCAGAAGTGCATTGAAATTCATGTTTTCCAACTAGTTGTCTTGTAGATCCCTGTTAAAAACTGCATTCAAAGCTTCCAAAAATAGGATAAAACTCAACAAAAACATCAAATCTTACATCGTTGGAATCATCTCAGAATTTCCTTCATTTCATCTTTTTACTCGAGTTCTCATTCTGAGTGCAAGGCCTTCAAAAATGGCATTTTCGAGATCTCGCCTCCTCCTTCCTATTCCTTTGACATGCACCCCCACCCTATTGTATAAGTTAAGCGACCCATTTTATAACCAAGCAAGCCTTTGGCGATTTGGTTAGCGGATTGGTCTGGGGCAATGAGGTCGGGGGATCAAATCCCCACCTCCTAGATTTTTCCGTGGTTTAGCATTTTTAATGGGATGAACAATCCCAATTTAGTGCATTTGCATAAGAAATGGGATTAACATCCCCATGATGGGCTGAGATCCACCATTTTCCACACAAGGTAAGTGGATGTATATCCCACATTTTGTGGGTTGATAATACCTTAGGCTTTATTAAGCCTTTCCACGCATTTTTATAGTGGTCAAAGGACCACCTTAGGCTTAACCGCCCCCATCTCCACCGCTTCACCACCTTCTTCCACGTGGAAACATCCCGCGCTTATCCACTACGTGGATCCTTGGCATGTTGGCGGTTTATACTAATGTATAAACATTAATATGTATAGTTTGTGGCATTTGGAATGGTGTGTAAGTGGACTTACCAAATAAATAAAAATTCGACCCATACCATGGGGTATCAAAATTAATTAACTCGGTCATCATGTAGTCCACTTGTCGTCTCCCGATAGGAAAATCGAGTGAATTCGACGAGTGGTGGCAAGCCACGTGGTGGCTTGTGGACCCACCATGTTGGCGATAATACCATAGTCCACACGGCGGCCGGGCTCCCCTCCGTAATAAAAGTTGAGCCTCTTGTTCCCGTGCACCATTTTTACGCTCGTCGAAGACCGGTGATCGAAAACCAACAAACAACTCCCTTTTGCCTTTTCGCCACGTGTCGTAGTGCCATTGGTCCAATATTGACTAGTTGACCAGAGTTGACTTTCCCATTCTGAACTTTGACCAAACATATCTAGAGCTCCCGATGTCCGTTTTTCACGTTCTCACAGTCATTGGAAAGCTCTCGAGATGATCTTCTACACTGACATCATTTAGGGATGTTTAGGGAACTTTCAAAAATGATCCCCTGATCACACCTCCCCACTGAGAAAGGCTTTTTGTCCCAAAAAGTTGTGTATCAACCCAAAAATAATGCTATCTCTTCCTGCATTGCACAAACACATACAAGAACTTGAAATAACATTATAGGTTAATAAAAATGCAAATAGTTGATTAGCTAATTACATAACCGATCAGATAATAACACCCAATTAAGCTAGTGTTCAACTGAAACGTTGTAACCCTGTCAACTCTACACACAATCGTGATCTGTCATACCCCACTATAATGCCATCACAATTAATTGACAGATAATAACACCCATTCTATTATGGAAAGCTAGTGTTCAACTGTCACTTTGTGATACGGCCGATTACCAAAAATTACAATTCCATAACACAGATCAGTATACAAGACATCTAAACTGCCCACAATTAGGCTAGTGCCCACTGCCCATCTAAAACTGTAACAACTACAAGTATTCACTATCAGAATATAATAGACTATCAATGCCCAAAAATAGCTATAGTCAACAACTGAATCCACGTGAAGCTGCCAAAACATTGTATCACCATCACAAATAATAAGTCAGATAATAACACCCATCTATAACGAAAGCTAGTGTTCAACTGACACTTTGTGATTATGTTGATTACAACTACAATATTCACTATCCAGAATCATTAAACCATCAACGCCCAAAATGGCTATAGTCAAAATCTGAATCAACGTGAATATGCAAATGTTCTATCCATACACTGAACTATAAAAGGATAGATTATAAACTATATGCTTACCCAAATTGGTGAACTACCATAATTTGCAAAATGATCACCTGGTACCTTTGCAAACCAGTTTGTTAGTGTAATAAATTTACACCCTAATTGCAACCACATCTGATAGTTACAAAATAAAATTTCCCAAAATAAGGGTCTTATAAATTAGTGCAAATAACACATGTGGATACAACAAGTTTGTCTATTTATTACAATATCAAACAGTGCCCAAATGGGTCTTATAAGCATCCATAATATTTGCACAAATGACAACACTATAAAACTACAAGTTTCAAATTTAGACATGTTACTGATGCCTATCCCTGCATAGTGTTTTCAACAATGGAACTACCAACCAATATGAGAAACCAAAACATGAGTATGATGAACCTATCACTCAAATCTTCTCTTCAGCTATTTCCATTCATTTTCAAAGCTTAAATATCAACTTAGGAACAAATCCTTATCAATCAACAGGAATCCCTAAAATATAGCTCTAAAAATTTTTTTTTGCTTGCCTACTATCAACAATTTACTGTAGTGCAAATATAAAGTTGAGGAGTGTTTTTCCCAACCAATCACTTGGGTTTTTCCATTTTGGTTGTTTTACCTTCTCAGTACCAAAATGAGTTTTAGTTAGGTTTAGCACTGTTGGTTTTACAATATTGTTCTTTTTAACAACTTTCCAATTTTGTTGTTTAGAACAAACCAACAAACCTTAACATCATGACCATTCCTATTACAATGGGAACAAAATTTAACTTCCCTATTTTTAGGAGTCTTACCCATTTTACCATTCTCAGAACTCTGTCTACGAGAATGATTCCCCTGTTTAGGAGAGGTAACATTCTTGCCATTTCTCACCTTTCCTTGGTGAGATTGGTCTTTAGCACCTGCCTTATCATTCACAAAAGGCATTAACTTCTTAATCAAATTTTTCCTCTTCCAACAATATGCAACAGAATGATTAGTACCTTCACAAAATGTGCAAGGGAAAGCATATTTCTGCCTACCAAAGCTATATTGTTCCAACTGAAAGAGTGTATTAGAAGTTTTAGGATTTGATTTTCCCTTAGTGCTATTTTTAGTGTAAGTGGAAGGAGGTGGAATCTGATTACCTCTTTTACCTATTTTCTTACACCTTTCATTGTTCCTCCTGATGGCGGAATCCTGTAATTCTAGTGGTGTAGATCCTTGGCTGTTGGAAGCTTGTCTTCCTTCAGCTGCTTTGGAACTTTCTCCAATTTCCATTTTCCCACTAGAATAACCCAAACCTGTAAACCGAGGTTGATCCTCTACCTGTATTGGGTTAGCATCACCTTGTCCATTTTTACCAAGGCCCTTTCCATTAAATCCCATCTTAACCATTAGCTTAGACCCAATTCCCTTAGTGTGTTTTTCAAACTGACCCAAAGGAATATCTGAAACTGAATGAGAGGAAGAATTAAAATGTGAACAACTTACAGTGCATTTCTGTCATAGTACTTGCATCTGATTTGGAAGGCATTTCCTTCTTATGTTCACCTTGTTGCAGCTTTTCCAAGAGGGCATCCTTGGTCCGTATTTCTTCCTGCAACTCTTTAACAAAGCCCATCAACTTCTTGCTCTCTTCAAGCATCTTGTTAACATACTCCTCTTTCTTGGTTATAGAGGATTGTGGCTCAGATTTTAACCGCACTATTTCCTCTTCCAAGGAATAAAAATTATCTCTCAAGAAAGAGTTGGTGGCGGTTTATGGCTTCAAGCTCATCCAGTTGCTCTGTTTGGATGACTTGCCCATGATTCCCTTGTTCCTGCAAACACAACCTGTACTTCCAAAACTACACACTACAAAAGAAGATTAACAAGCCCCAAAATTTCTACACACTGAAGACTGAAATCAATATTGAAACTGAAGCCAAATTTTCAAACACAATTAGAAGCTAATCCAGCAATCTAACTGCTCTGATACCAAACTTGATCTGAAAAACGTGTGTTGTTTTTTTCACTTTTAAAAGTTTCCAAAGATCGTGATTTTCTTAACCAATTTTAAGTATTCTTAACTCCACAAATTGATTAAATTCTGATTATTATGCATCCATAGAAGTGCGGAAAACTTGTGTAGAAAATAAATAATCAGAAAACTGAAAACACTCAGATAACAAACAAGATTGTTTACGGGGTTCGGAAATTCCTACGTCCCGGGTTCGGATTGAACCGATCCATTAATAATATTGAAATGTAAGTACAATAACTCTTACAAACAACCAATAATGAATCACAACCTGCAAATGAGCTGATCAATGTCCCAAGAACTCTGAAAAATAGCAGAAATTGTCCCAAGAACGATTCGTGGCTCCTACAGTGTTTTCACAATGTGATCTCCCTACAACTGTGTTAGAAAAACACCTAAAAATGGAGATTTAAAAACATTATATGAAAAAAATCATATATCTGAGATCATCTCTAAATTCTGAACACTTTTCATGTTTACACCAAGTCACATTCGGACCAGAAGTGCATTGAAATTCGTGTTTTCCAACTAGTTGTCTTGTAGATCCCTGTTAAAAACTGCATTCAAAGCTTCCAAAAATAGGATAAAACTCAACAAAAAAACATCAAATCTTACATCTGTTGGAATCGTCTTAGAATTTTCTTCATTTCATCTTTTTACTCCGAGTTCTCATCTGAGTGCAAGGCCTTCAAAAATGGTGTTTTCAGAGATCTGGTCCTTATCCTCCTTTGCACAGACCTAGCCCCCTTTGTATAAGTTGAAGCGACCCATTTTATAACCAAGCAAGCTTCTTTGGCAAGTTGGTTAGCGGATTGTCTTGGAGTGATGAGGTCAGGATCAAATCCCACCTCCTACAATTTTGCCGCGGTTTAGCATTTTTAATGGGATGAACAATCCCAATTTAGCGCATTTGCATAAGAAATGGGATTAACATCCCCATGTTAGCGGCTCCTCCACCATTTTCCACGCAAGGTAAGTGGATGTATATCCCACATTTTGTGGGTTGTTAATACCTTAGGCTTTATTAAGCCTTTCCACGCATTTTTATAGTGGTCAAAGGACCACCTTAGGCTTAACTGCCCCCATCTCCACCGCTTCACCACCTTCTTCCACGTGGAAACATGGCATGTTGGCGGTTTATACTAATGTATAAACATTAATATGTATAGTTTGTGGCATTTGGAATGGTGCGTAAGTGGACTTACCAAATAAATAAAAACTCGACCCATACCATGGGGTATCAAAATTAATTAACTCGGTCATCATGTAGTCCACTTGTCGTCTCCCGATAGGCAAATCAAGCGAATTCGACGAGTGGTGGCAAGCCACGTGGTGGCTTGTGGACCCACCACATTGGCGATAATACCATAGTCCACACGGTGGCTAGGCTCCCCTCCGTAATAAAAGTTGAGCCTCTTGTTCCCGTGCACCATTTTTACGCTCGTCGAAGACCGGTGATCGAAAACCAACAAACAACTCCCTTTTGCCTTTTCGCCACGTGTCACAGTGCCATTGGTCCAATATTGACCAGTTGACCAGAGTTGACTTTCTCGCTGTCTGAACTTTGACCGAACATATCTAGAGCTCCCGATGTCCGTTTGCCACGTTCTCATAGTCGTTGGAAAGCTCTCGAGATGATCTTCTACACTGACACCATTTAGGGATGTTTAGGGAACTTTTATACATTGACAACAAAAGAAACAAACAAACTTCGTTACACTATCTTGATAAATACATTCAAGAAGCATAGATACAAACCAATAATTGTTATAATAAATAACAATAATATACATAATTAATAATAAAACAAAGTACATGGTTTTAACAAATTAACCATATACCCATGTACTTCATAAGAATGTACTAATTACCTATGGTAATAGTAAATCACACTTACAATGTAAAATTACTAATAATCTAAGGTTTTACCTAACAACGTCAATGTCTATTTTTAGATTATAATGTTGGAATTACAATCTAGTTTAACATTGTCAATCCAATATGTAATTGGATTAATTATTATGAATTTTGTGAATCTTCATCCTTATTTTCATTGTGTTGTAAAATAAAAACGATTACCTACTTTTTAACTAGACGCATTTTTGTAACCCAACGTCTAATTTATGGGGAGTAATTTCTCCTAAAAATATGCAATTGAGCCTTGGGTTCACATTCCTCTAAGTCAACATCATAATTTTGGAGGATGGAGGAAATATAGGAAGAAGGTGAACACCAACCTCTTGTCAACCACTAGTGACAAAGCCATTTCATATTTAGTGGCATGTTAGTTCATGTTCAGTTTTTTTAATATACTTTATGTTGTGGTATGAAATGTTTCATATTCAATGTTTCTATTTTGTTGTTGTGTTTAATACATGTCTAGTATAACATTTTTGGGAAAGAAGCATATTCAAGAATATGGATCATGGAGGGCAGGAGATATTTTGAGGTAAAATCTTGTTATCTATATAGTCTATAAACTATAGGAATCTAGGGGAGATTCAAAGATTGAGGCTCATATAGCTCAAGGAATTTATCTCAAGTAAGTTTTGGGAATCTATAATAGCTACAATAATTTGAGGAGTTGGTAACCTCAATGGACTTAGTTCACAACTATAACTTGATGGAGTGTTACCTGGTCTATGTAGTGTTTTTAGGAAGAAACATTCGTAGGATGTGTTTCTCTTCTCCCGTGGTCACACTAGGGGTAATGTTATGCATATTTGTTTTTAGCGATCCATATTATTTTTATTGGTTGGTAAAATATTATGGCATGTGATAAATAATAATGTAATATATGATATGTCATATAAACAACTCATATAGATAAAGTGGGTGAGATATGTGAAGTGTAAGTGAGTTTTCAAATAATATATTATAGATAAGAGTGTTGAAAGAATCTGGATGTGAAGATATTGTTAAGGAGATATTTTAGGAATCATATTAGGATATTGATTGAAAGGTTTGTGGGATTGGATGATAGTTAGTGACGAGGTTTGACTCTTTAGATTAAGGAGATAATATGCAAATATATACATATATATATATATATATATATATATATATATATATATATATATATATATATATTCGCATATGAATAATTTATCCTTCTTGAATAAAAGAATCGTCATGTTTTATTATATGTAATCTATGAACCAAAATCACATTAAATTCCCCTTCATTCCCATTGGATCCAACATATATTTTATTAATAATGCTAAATTTATCTCGTAATCAATGTTGAAGATTTAACGGGGTTGGTATTGTCACTTTTTCAACAACCTCTATGGTATGTTGTCTCAAGGATATATGCATCACACCTTCTTTTTCTAGTCATTCAAAAAGATCACACCTAGTGTTCCATCATTCGTCATCACCCATATTCCTCATGTAGTGTTACATTTTCAATCCTTCAACTTGTACTTCATCGATCACCTCCCCTTCGATATCTCCATTTCAACAGTTGAATACAACAACTAGCTATTATGATAGCCATACTTGACAATCTAACTAAAAACTCATTAAATACCAATATTTTAAATATAAAAATCTCATGACATGTTAGAACGAATTTAGAGGGGATATTAGGGCCTTTTTGAGGTCATATTTACAATGATACCTTATGGGGATGTTAGGATAGCTTCATTAACATCCCCATTAATGTCCCAAGTCAATATAGAACAAACAACATTTAAAAAACCCTAAATGCCAAAAGTGAATGGAATGTTCCATAACATTCACTTTTAAATATTTCACGGGCCTTTAAAACACCTATTCACTCTTTTTCATTATTATTGTGCTTTATGGGACAATGTAGATTTTTTTTTTCTTTTGTGGTCCAGTAAAATTTTGAAAAGGAGAGTTTTCGACTTTTTGGCTTTGTTGCATATTTTGGGCTATTTTTGTAGGGATTTGTTACATATTTTGGGTTGTTTGTGTATGGGTTTTATGGGATTTACAATAAAATATTTGGAAGATAAAACCCAATGGAAGGATGTAAATAATCCATCACTAGAGGACGGAGGAAACTGTTGACAATAGGAGGGAGAAAAAGAGATATCTACTTAAGGGAAAAGAATGTTGTAGAGTGTACTCTAGGGTGGGGTAACAATTCTTAAACATTTCTAAGGGGTTATACCTATAAATATGTAGATTATTATTCTTAAGATGATGAAGAATATATTGATGATACACTTTAGAGGGAGAGGAACTTGGAGACGAGGAATACTCATGAGGATGGAGGACACAAAAAAAGGTCACAACTGACACAACAACAATAAGTGGAAGTAGACGATGTCCAGATAAACCTTATTCTTAGTTGTATCATTTAAATTATACTCATTACTCTTATTTATTCCTATGATTAACATATATTTTTTACCACACTAAAATATGAGTCATAATAACCAATCAAATGTTTTTAATAGACCCATACAATTCCATAGTTCTAAAGTGAAATATGGCTAGGATCCATTAAGAATTATAACTTCTCCACATAATTAATTTTCATACGATTAAATACTTCAACATATACATCATCTAATCATCTTTTTGACTTTAAGATGTTATTTCAATCATTAATGTTAGGTTTTGTTGATCTCCACGAGTTTCACACTCAATCCCATCCCATAATGTCAATGGACATTGATATTGTTACAAGGAGGCTAAGGCACGTGAAAGTGTAAAAACCTAGGAAAATTCCCACATAAAATCATGATGCTCCACCTCTCTTGAAAAGAAGGTACAAGTATAAGAATGTGCAATAGACAATACAATATAGGCATGAAAATTCCTTCTCCAAGGTAACTTTTCTCACCAAGTCTTGGAGGTATAAAAATTTCTGGGAATAGCTCAACACAGGGGAGAGTGCTTTTTGTGATATTTGAGGGTGTTTTTCATAAGCTCTATTAGGACTATGCATGGGAGTGCGCAATGGGAAAATGGTGGGGAAACATCCTCAAAAGGATAAACAAGAGTGCAAATGAATCGGTGAGTTATTCATTCATATATCTTATTGGAAAGTATGAGTGTGAAGAATAACACATAATGAGTATCACCTATAATGATCAAATAGTTTGCGATAAAGTCCCGATTTCAGGCTTTAGTCCTAATTTAACCAACTTATAAAAAAGTGAAAAAGAGGAGAAGGGAAATGAAGAAAGGTAAATGGATTCAATGGCATGGAAGAAACCCCTTTTTGGTTGGTGTAAAAATTTAAGAAACCATACTCCATCTCGGATCAACGTTCTCTCAATCAAAATAGAAGCAAATGTAAGATTATAAGGAACTTGTTGTGGAGAAAGGAGGAATGCAACATCATCGGATGCATAGGAAGTAAATGCTAACTCCAAAAAAACAATGAAAGATATACGTATTGATGGTAGAGATATCTACTTCATCCAGCTTAGAAAGAGTGGACACAAACACATCAATATACATGGTGAAAGCATAAGTAGAACTAAGTGAACAAAGAAAATGCATTAAGAGGTTTAAAGTTTCTTTCTACAAGGATTCGACCAAAACAAATCCTTTCACTGGTATTTATAGGGAGATACCATAACTACTTGGGATATAATTTAAAATGTTACAATTAAGGGCCTTAGACAATTATATAAATTAGATATAATAATGTAAGTATATGTGTGGCCATATAAACCAAGTGAATTGAATGTATTCCTAGGGGATATAGAAAAATACATATGATGTTCATTCTACTTAAGACAAAATTCAATTTGATATGGCATGCAGATATGATGTGAAGTATAAGTAAAGCTTCATATGAATCTATATGGGGCACCTAATCTCTAACATGGTGTGATTAACGATACCTTCTTCTCGCTTATCTTCTTGAAATAATGAACATATCATATTAATTAATATGAAAACTAACATGTGTTAGAATCGGTGGTTTATGTCAACTTTGGAGCTCATTTTATGTTCTAGTGAATGATTATTAAGTTTGTTGTGTAGTATCCCGATCCCCAACATGTGGTACTCATCGACTTTACCACTCACGGGTAGCTATTTGAGAAGGGGCTTAGGTCCCCATAATTTTCATTGTGCTGATGTGAGACACATGGCCTCAATCGGTGAAATAACAACCCATAAGGTTTCAAGCCTTGGAATTTTTCTATCTTCTTCTTGTTGACGGTTAACACACGTCATAAATTAGTCTCGCTAGGACTTCCCAACTTTCTTTTGCAATCAATCCTTCCATTCATACAAGGAAAATTAAGAGCATAAAGCTAGTCATATAAAAAGAGACACACAAATAAAACATAAATAAAACAATCATGTTTCCTTAGATATTTTATTGTGTGCGCATAATATTCTATAGACCACACAATACAAGGATTGCAAATTAACTATGTGCACTATCTTCCTTAGAAAAATCTCTAACACTTACTTCATGTATTCTTTGGAGTATTGTGAATGCATGTATAATACTTACACAACATAAATTTGAAAAGAAACCAAGTGTTAGGTGTTAGATATTCCCAAGTGAGCCATAACTTATTCAAATATATGACTATGAGGTAGAAATGGGAGTTTAAGTGATTGTGTGCATTGTATAATGGTATCTTTGTGGGTGATCGATGTCATGAAAAATTATGAGATTGCAAGACTCATGGTCTACTAGTGCAAGGATTGCACATGGCTTATTTGAATGTGGCAGATTTATATATAGTGTAATGGTGAGCTAGTGAAACAAAGGCCAAACATGTAGGATGTGTGGGATATTATAGATAAGGTATTGCATAGTCCTGAATTAAAGGAACTATTACGTGGGACTTAACATATTACGTAAAGGGGGTTTACAAAAGGTGAAAACAAATTGTGCAATGGAAAGTAGAACATGTACGCTAAAAGATGTGAAAGATACATGCAAGGATGTGAAGAAAGATTACATGGGAAAAGTAATGCCACACAATTCTATTGCAAAAATCCTTAGAAATTTGTGCGTATAAGGAAATTTACTCATGTAAAGGAAATTATAACAAACAGGTCAACATGTGGATGAAATGCAAAGAACTTAGCATACTTGGGTCAAGAAATATTGTCAAGAGGCCCAAGGGGAGAAATAAGTATTGCATGGAGGATGAGAAACTAAGGCATGCAATAATCTAACCTTCAAGAGAGGAAAACAATATGTCTCATAATTTCCTTAATGGAAATTATGGACGTGTGTTGTGGACACAAAAATAAATGATGACTTGGATCAGAAATTCTCTTGAGCTTTTGAACCTAGAATCATCTGGTCTACATTAGAAACAAATAGAATACTTAGCTCAGAGACACTTCACATATTCAAATTAAAAGTAGAATCAAAGGCTTTAAAATAGCCATGCAATATACTAAGTTCTTAAACTACAAAGCATTTAATAATTTTGCGCAATATACTAATTTCTAAAACTTATATAGAGTCAAGTGTGTGTGTGTGTGTGTGAAATTGATTTACCTTGTATAGATAGGATTTTTGATCCAACGCAAAAAGTGATCACACAACTTACTTTTTGACAGGTTTTTATTTTATTTTTATATTTTTCATAATTTTTTGATGGGAAATGGATGGAAGGGGAGGATAAGGAATTCATTTTCTGACAAGTAGGTGTCTATAGCCTCGATGGAGATACCTTTGGTTCCAATCACGATCCTTATCTAGTACCAACATGGCATCTATATATGTGGTGCAGATTACTAGAAAACACCCTTATGCAAATAATTATTTTGAAACACTTTAAACTACACTTGATTTCCTTTCTTCATTTTGTTTTAGTCCACTCATAAATAATGTGGGTGGGTTAGGAACCAATGTATCTAGGTGATAGGACAAGTTAAGAAAGTTGAAGAATAAATGATTTCATCTTGTGTCTTCACATATGCCCCATACGTAAATCTGCTCAACAAATCCAAAACAAATATTTAGATTTTATTTTTTAATATTCATCCTAAGTTTACCAATTCCTCCAAAATTCAAATATGCTTAAAAATGAAACACCATTTTACCAATTCTATGCACAAAACAAATCCATCCTTTAGTTGTGAAATAAAAATGATTGCGCGTGAATAAATATGGAAACCAATGGTTTGGTGCAAAATAAGAAGCATGGTGATGATTGTGCATGACAATTTCATCCTTATTGAAAATAGAAACAACTACTAGAACCAACTACGAAAGTAGGAAAACAACTAATATAAGGAAAGGAAAACCTAAACTAACCATTATTTACTCTTGGGGTTTGAAGGGTGCACTTGAAAGTTTTGAGTGAAGTGGGCTCTACCCAATGGTACATCCTAGTATTTTTATTAAACATGTAAGAAAATATTCAAATTCTTTATATAAATATATTAAAATTACAAATCCAATAATATATCTACTCTTGACAGATACATAACCGCTACCTTCGACCGAGGATTGGAATAGAAGTATGTAAGAGGTGGAAAAATGTTACCTCAAAATCAACCCAAGTGTAGGTGCACATGTACTATACCTAGATGAATATGAAGGGAATTTGAGTGGGTGTAATAATCTCAAAATGAGTTGATTCATCATGGTATATAATGGGGATTTTGTAACACTCCTCAGATGTAAGATCTTTTTGCGAGATTACTATTTTCGGAGGCTCTCTTCCTCTTCAAGGTTTTTTGTCTCATTTTTTTCCATTCCTCTCATGGGAAGCATGCAATTGTTTGAATCTTACTCATGACATGGTGAACTTGGTGGAATCATGGTTGAATATTCCTCTTGAACCTTTTTTTATAGTGGAAGCTTTGAGTACAAGACTCCTTGTAGTGCATAAAGAAGATAAGAAAAATGGGAAAGTGTTGTCCGTGTTAGGTAAAAATTATATAGTAAAAGTAATTTTGCATAGTAATGGGTTTTTATTGGTACCATAGGTAAATTGATATATGGTTAGTTTGTTTAAGCCATATATTTGATTTCATTTTTTAATGGGAATGTTATTCCTCTAGGTTATATTTTTGTTATGTAGTTATTTGTTTGTTTTAGCTTCCGAGATTTATTAGGAAGATGTTATAACTAATTTATTTATTTGTTAATGGTTGTACAATGTATATAAACATTGAAGTATCTCCCGCTATTTGGTATGCAATTTCACATAGGAAAAATAATCCATCATGATATTCAATCCATGGAATACATATAAATAGGATTTGGTATCCTACAAATAAGGAATGTTATTTTAACAACATTCTCCAAAATATTATAATACGAGTGTTATCAAAACCAACCTATATGCCTCCAACAAATAAATATTATCTAAACAAATATAGTACATGTACGATTATATTAGTGTGTTGTTAAAACAATGCACCTAATATAAGATATGATGTTTAAAAAACAATTTTAAGGAGCACTAATTCCTAACACTTGCTCTGTTATTAGATTTTCTAATCAATAAAATTATAATAGGTCACCTCAATGTTTCTCCACCGCAATTGGTATCGGATAAGGTGCATGGAGCTGGTTAAGAGAGGTTATAGGAAATTTGGGAGGACTTGGAGAAGTTTTAGATCTAGTAGAGGAGCCATTATAGCCCTCCACCTCTTCCCAAACCTATGCATAGCCTCTCACACTCATCAAAAGCTCAAACCAGGGGTCCGTAATCATTTTGAAGTAGTTTGTAAAATTGTTTTACCACTAGGAAATGAGTCACCCATGAACTTCCTCCTACACTAGGATTGATCCTAAAATAATCTAGATTAAAATTAATTTTTCCCTATAGAGGTTTTGTCTCTAAATTTAGAGAAATAAATAGTTACACCCGACTCTAGCTTTCTATTGAATTTGGTAGGTTTTATAGACCCATCTCTATACCATCTCCATTGGAGGGTGAGTTAATTAGAGCTCCGAGGTGAGTTCAGCTAGGGTAATGAGTTATAAGTCGAGTTAGATTATAAGAATTTGTTGGTTCAGATCCCACCTCCTATAAGCTCATATTGAGTGAGTTAGATCCATGTTTCAAAGATCAAAACATTGGAATTCAAAATTGGTGAGCTACCTAAAAAGGATTCATTTTGTTGGAGAGGTCAAACAAGCTACATTGAACGTTAAAATAGTGGTTGAGACAACCAAGTTTCTAATTGACCCACAAACGAAAAATCAACTCAACACTATATTTACAAATCAAACCCACAAAATATGGGGAGAGGCGAATCTTTATGTGACGAGCTCGATTTGCATACAAAGGTGAAGCGGAGGCCACAAGGAGAGAGAATAGGTTTTTATTATAACTTCCCAACCAAAAAGCCAAAAAAATATGAAATGCATTCAATCTGTGGCCAGAGAATATTTTGGGACCCAAAAAACTAGGATCAACCCTAAGCAACTTGGATCCTTCATGAATCACCACTTAAAAAGGAAGGATTTGATCTATTTGCATTACTTGGGATGTTTAAATAAATACTTCCTCAAAACATAATATAGGCGCTTCATGCACTCATTAGTTAAGGGGTCAAACCCCCCCATTCAATTTTTTGGGCGTCACTATAAATATAGAGACATATCCAAATTTAGCCTCTACCAAATGCACTTAGCTATAACTAGCTACATTTAGAGGTAAAGACCCTATTTTATGGTAAATGTTTTTTCTCCCATTTTTCTTAGAAATTTAAATTTACCTTTTATGGTAAATTCAAAGTGGTTGTAGTTTCCAATTTTTTCATTTATTGTGTAAATTTGTATTTTGTAAGTGGTCAATGCACAAGAGGCCGAAAAGGCCCAAAATATATAAAAAAATCTCGCCAAACAATTTTTTTTCGAAAGGGAGCTACATTAATATTTCAAAGTGTATTTTAATTGTACTAATGCACCATTTAGCTGGGAAAATTCTATATCTCCCACAATGGCCAACAATGCACCCAAATTGTTTATGCCTAACACGCAGCTCCTCAGTGACAACGATTATGCCATGTGGAAGTCTAAAGTTTGCACCCATCTTAAATTTGAAGATAATTGGTTTGAGATAAATGGATTGATAACTAGATGAGATCAAGATGCAAACCAAGAACGCCACTTCATAGAGATAATTAGAAGGTGAAACCGATAATTTTTTTAGAGTGTTTGACGAAGTACAACAACAAATTCATGACGCCAAAACAACCAAAGAAGCATGGGATAAACTCAACACTATGTATGAGGCCAAGAAATAGATCACTATTTTGAATATGTAGAGTCAACTAAACATACTTAAATTCAATCCAAATGAGAAATTCAAGGATTTTTCGAGGTGAGATGCAACATTAAGGGGATCACTCCTATTACTAGGAGTGGATATCATAGATGACGCTAGCGTTCTTATTGTTTTGAGATAATTACCTCCCAAATGCAATTTTGAACTTCTTGAAATACTCAAAAGCTTCATATGTAGTACAAAGATAGTAAATCCACAATTTACATGAAAAATCATCAACAAAGAGCATGAAATATTGAAATCCAGAATGACTAGGTCTCATAGGCCCACAAAGATTGGTATGCACCAGATCAAGCCTACCTAGAACCCAAAATGTATTATTATGGAATGGTGTTCAATGTTTTTTCCTACCAAGCAATTTGGCCACTTATTTGTTTCCTTCTTGAGAGGTGGTAATCCTCTCACCATATCATACCAGTGGAGTGTGTTGAGATATTTGAAACTAGTGTGGACAAGTCTCTGATGCCACAATCATACATAGGCAATGTATTTTCCCATAAGTGCATCATCATATCTCTAGATAAAATCAAGTTGGAACATCCATCCCACATTGGAAGCTCTTGCAACAATTTTCAAGATTATAGAATTATCTCTAATTAAACACATTTTCCTATCGACTTTATAGTCAAAATTAATCTTTAGATTATAATCTAGAAGCTATCTGATTGATAACAATTTTTTGGTCAAAATAGGGACATATAATACTTCAAATATTCTATAATTACATGTACAAGGGTAAAGAGATATTGATTATACCTTGACACTGTAATGAAACATGATTCCTGGAGGGCATGTCTCACATTGTGTATAACTAGTCCTTACGTCTAGTCATGTTTCAAGTAACACCCGAATAAATGTACGATATTGCACTTATACACATGGTTCCTTCACTAGATAGGACAACATACATGAAGTCTCCATCATCTAAGTTATCTTCCTATTTAGTAACATTGCTTCATTGATGGGGATCCTTTCACTAGTTCCCTTTCTTCTTCTACCCTCGTTTATTGTTTTGTTTTACCTATTGATATTTTCGATTATAGGGTTTCAAGTTGTTTGCAGAACCCTTTTTGAATGTGTTGTACCAACAATATTTCAAATCATGGCCTTTTCTACCACAAATTAAACACTTTCTCTATTGTTTGTCCCCTTGCTGATTATTCTGCTTCTGGGACTTATTGGAAGATTGAAATTGTTTCTTCCCTTTCTAGTGAGAAGCGAGTGCTTTCCTTCTTCTTCATCTTTGTTGAACATGGAATCTTCTTACTACAACATGTTCACCAACTTTTATAAATTGATGGTTTTCTCAAATGATTTATTTCCATCACAAATATTTTATATGAGGGAGGTAGTGCTATCAAAATAATGGGAATGAGAGCTTCATATGTGATATCCAATCCTAGTGCCAGGAGTGATCTCCTCAATGTTGTAACTCACCTCAGAAAATCCTTGAATTTATCATTTGGCTTGAATTTAAGTTTGTGCAATCAAACAGTAGATTGCTCAAAAAATCAATATCTCCACTCAAATCAAGGGGAAAACACCAACAACGAGTTCAAACCCTTCTTGTAAGTTCATGGAATTCTTCAAACATATTCCTCCTCCACATACATCACATAAAAATAGTGTTGTTGAGAGAAGGAATCATACTAGCTTCGAGATGGTGTGATCTATGATAATCGATTCAAGACTCGCAAAGAAATTTTTGGCCAAAACAACTAAACCAACAATATATTTGCTTTGAGAAGAGTTCCCACAATTACTCTTGAGAGAATAACACCACATGAGGCATGGTTAGGATGAAAATTATGTATTTTGCATCTCAAAGTATTTGGATGTAAAGTGACCATGCACATTCCCAATAAGAAGAGAATGAAGCTTGACATGAAAGTTGAGAAATACATCTTCATAGGGTATAGTGAAGAAGCTCTTGGATATAGAAGAATGGATCTAAAGACCAGAAAAGTGTACACAAGTAGGGATGTTGAGTTTTTTAGAAGAAATAAGTTGAAGCTCCTTCCACAAACTCACCAAATGTTCAAAGTAGCCCTGTTGTGAAGACAAAATATGATGTTCCCACTGATGATGATAGTGATGATGGGGATGATGGTGATGATTTTTCAAGACCACAACCCACGAGAACAACTCAACATATGCCTAAATGGTATACTAATATGATTTAATATGCAAAATTGGATGGTCATCCGACACATCCACTCCCGGACTAAAGACTCGCAAAAATCTCATGAAGAGGTAAATTTTACCTAAATTAGTAAAGTTGTTGAATTTTTTGAGCCCTCTACAATTTAGGAAGTGTTATAGTCCAAACCTTGGAATGATGCCATGAATATTGAATATCAAACAGTTGATGAAAAATAACACTTGAAAACTTGTTGATCTTCCACCAAGAAAGAAGCCCATTGGATGCTAGATGGATTTTCAAAACAAATTACAAAGTAGATGATACCATTGAAAAGTACAAGGAGAGACTAGTAGAAAAGGGGTATGCTCAAAGAAAGGTATTGACTATAAGGAGACTTTTACTCCCATAGCCAAGATCAAGATGATCTTTTCTCTAGTTGCATAGTTTGGATGGAAATTTCACTAGATGGACGTAAAAATTTCCTTTCTCAATGGAGACTTGCAGGAAGAAGTCTACATGACTCAACTAGAAGGTTTTGTCATACCTAAAAAAGAAGAAAAGGTATGTAGACTTATCACATTATGATATGGTCTTTAACAACCTCCTTGGGCTTGGTATATAAAATAAGATGAGCATATCATTGAACATGGATTCCAGAGGAATCCCTATGATCCCAACCTCTACCTCAAAAATTAAGGGAGGAAGATTTTAATTATTGTTGTCTATCTTGACGATCTAGTCATCACTGACAGTATAATGAAGATGATTTTAATTATTGTTTTTTATCTCAACAATCTAGTCATATCTAGGAATTCCTCTCATGTTCACATGAGATGTTACAAAATTAAGGGGGTAATGTTATGTAAAAACTATGTCGTAAAAGTAATTTTGCATAGTAACTCGGATTTTACTGTTACCATAGGTAAATTGATATATGGTTAGTTTGTTTAAGGTCATATATTGGATTTCATTATTTTTTTGGGAATATTATTCCCATAGGTTATATTTTTTAATGTAGTTGTTTGTTTTAGATTCTCAAATGTATTAGGAAGTTGTTATAACCAAGTTATTTTTTTAATGGAGGTACAATGTATATAAAAATTGCAGGCTCTCCTGCTTTGTAATATGATTTTCTAATCAATATTTTTTATAGTAGACTGCATACCTACTTCTCAATTACAGTTTACAAGTGAATCATTATGCACCTTGCACTATATGGGAAGGGATAACTCTAAAACCTCGACACGTCCAAGAGGGGAATCGTAACAAAAATTGATAACAAAGTTGAGTGCTTCATTAACAAATGTGGGAATCACATCGATCGATGCACCCGAACAGTTGCACTCACTTTACATGTAAGAGCAGTCTCCATGAGACATAATTGCCACTTCGTAATTGGCAATGAAGGATTATGTGCTACTCTGCACAAATTCAGATAAAATTATTTCCACTATCTTATCTAGTACCTTCCTTCTTTTCACGCTTCCTCTTTGTATCGTGTGCAAATCATTTCAACGTCAAAATAAGAATATGAATATTTAGAAAAAAATTTTGAGAAACATAACCGTCAAAAGGATGCACGATATATAATTATTATTAACAATAAAAGCATTATAATGCTTTTAGTTTAAGCTTTGGTTTATCTCCACACTCCTAGTATGAATAACCTGACCAAGTTCATCCACGGATAATTACATAGGAGAATAGACTTGGTTTTAGGTCGTATAGGAAAGGTTGGGGAGAGAAATAGAAGGGTGTATTACACAAGAGTCGTGTTAGCCACCGACATGGGAAAACAATCATCGATTTGTGCAAGTGGAGCAATGGGTTAAGCGAGAAGGGATTTCTCCACTAAGACATCCACCCAAAACACTACAAATAAGAGGTAAGGGTTATAGTATCTTGCACAACAAACATGGAAAAGAGGGGATCCAATGCATGCTAGTAGATTTGGATGACTATAGGCTCTCGGAAATGGTAAAACCATCCTTTAACCTCTTTTATATTTGGGAGAAGTGGGTATTGAAAATACCGTGATTTTTGTTGCTTCTTTGTGATGGAATACAAACCGAGAGTATAAATATGTAGGGTTTATGTACTCGCCAAAATAGAATAGAAACTTAGCCTGAAGCAACCCCGAGATGTGATTGACCCATGAGGCTTGTTGAGGTACCATGTATAGGTCATTCGGTAAAATTGCAAGGAAATAAATTGGTAGTTGAGGTCCTCATAGATGATTTCTTATTTACAAAAGGGTAGTTGTAAGCCATAATGTGCTCTTCAACAAAAGTGATTACTCCTTATTCATACTTTGGAAACTAGTCCCAAAGATCTTCCGATAGGTCATGTTGGACTCTTGGAATAGTTATCAGACAATGGATTTTTCCCAACCAAGTTGTAGACATAGTGGGTAAATGTTGGAGGGTGCACAATACAAATTCTGTAAACAATGCCCTTAATAGGACATTTTATGCATAACACATAAAATAAGTGATAAATCACACTAAAAAAATGGGGCCCTCCCTCTGGCGCCTACAATGTTGATATCTATTATTCTCACACTTTGATTCCCTCCCATAATGTAAAGGGATGTTGATGTTGCTAGAAGGTGGTTAGGAAACGCGCAAGAATGAGAAACCTAGACAAAGTCTCACATAAAATGGTGAGGCTCTAACTCTTGTGAAAAAAATACACACATGGGAGGGCACAATAGATTGTTCAACGGGTATGGGAGTTCCTTCTCTAAGGTATTTTTCTCACGAGGTCTTGGTGGCCTAAAAATATGCTAGTGAATTTCTCAAGACAAGGAAGAGTGATTGTTTGTGATATTTGAGGGTGTTTGTTAGTTTTCTCATAGATTATGGCTGGATTACACACAAGAGTGCACAATGGGAAAATGATGAGGACACAACTTCAAAAGTACGAGAGGGAGTGTACAAGAGGTTAGTAACTTAGTCATTCATTATGCATATAGGAAAGTAGAGTGTGAAGGATAACATACAATAAGTATAACATGCAATCATCAAACAATTAGTGATAAAGACCTAATCGCAAGATTTATTCATACTTTAACCAAGTTATAAAAAGTGTAGAAGAGAAAAAGGGAATGAAGAAAGAGAAATGGATACAATAACACAAAAGTGACCCTTTTTTTTTGGTAAATACAAACTGATGTAGGTGCATCAAGACCTTAGTATAACTCAAGAATATGAGAAATTTGTGAGCAAGTATGTATCGTGTTTGAATGAGTTATTTATTGTTTTTACCGATGTAAAAGTGAATATGTTTGTAAAAGTAAACTAGGTGTGTCAAGAGAGTAGGTTAGTAGTTTCAAGCCTAATAAGGCATAATGATGTGTAAAAGAGTGAGTTAGGAGGATGAACAAATTGAGGAAAGATATCTCATTCTACTCTAAATTTGGTGAGTATGTTGAACTTTTTAAGAAGGTAGATCAAGTAATATAGTAGCCTAGATAAGAATCAAGGGTGATTTGGAGAGATTCAAGTAAGTAAGTTATGGAAGAAGAAGGAGAAGATGTACAGAGACTTATGAAAAATGGAAATGATGAATGCTTGTTTTTTAAGGTAATTGAGTGATAATTTTACATGTTTATTATAGTTTAATATGAACTCGTATATACTACCCATATACCGGCCGAATGCTAGAAACATGATAACCAACATAGGAAGGTTTTGAGCGATCTGTGAATGCATGAAATTTGAGCCAAGGTGGGTGGACAATCCTCTAATTTTTGTAGCTCTTGGAACCTTCTACATTCTCGGGTAGCCTTTTATGTTTTCTCTTGGGCCCTAACTAGGGCATCACCTAGTTTTAATTGCAAAAATTAAAAATTCATGATATTTTAAGGGCATCTCTATCTAGCCGAATGTTAAAAGCATGCCAAGTCTCAAGGGTTGATTCACATGTGTGAAAGAGATACATGGATTTCTTTGTTGTATCTGTAATGGGATCCATGAGAGTGGGAAAAAGTGTGCATGAGAGACTTAGACAAAGATTCAAGCTACCAAATTTGGTAGGCACCATCTTACCAGCATTTCAAAGGTGGATCCATAGGTTTTTAGGCAATGTTAAATAGGTAAGTACCTAATGTTATAGAAATGAAGGCAAATTACACCTAATTTGAATAGTACTTTACAAGGAAGTGTGATTCCGTTCAAAGTAATATGGTATGAGTTTTAGGTATGTATTGGGTCTTCTTGAAGAGTATCCAAATCACTAAGGAGGTTGTGGATTTGTTTAAGAAAAAGTAAATACACAACAAGAATTGTATTTTTAGAAGGCTAGTATGACATTAAGGCCTAATAGAGAAAATAGTGTGAAATGCAGGTTTGTGAATGTGGAAAAGGTCTAAACACCTTGTGATAGAGTAGATAAGGTGTTCTAAAGGTATCAAGAGTGATCTAAGACCCTTCATACTATTTTGAGCACTTAGACCCAAAGAGGCCCATCTAGGTCTATCTTGTGTTTCAAGAACAATGCATGGAAATTGAACTAGATGAATAAGAGGATAGATATGGAGTTAAGAGTGAGCAAGGGTGATGTTGGAGAGGATATGGATGTTTAAGAACAACTAAACTACAAAGCATCTGAAGGTAATCATTTCATGTTTTCATGCCTATAGTGTTTATATGAGTGTAAGGATTGTGATGGTGGTATAGAGCTAACACTATGAGTTAGTGTGTATAAGGATTGAAGTCTGTGATGAGATCCTCAGGCAAGGAGTGCTGCAAAGCACCATGAATGATAGTGCTCATGTGTTGAGAAAATTCATGTATGCTTAAGGTGAGTATGTTCTACACAATAATCTAGAAAAACTAAGTAAACCCTTGCATCATTTTTTTGTATCGTAGTGAGCTCTGTAAGGATAAGATATATGAGAGCATTTAATGTATATAAAGTTGATTCAAGAGTGTGTGAAAGTGATAGTTGACAACATGGTGAAAGAGAAGGAACCATCCCTACAAGGGATTATGGATTTGATCAAGGGAGAAGTGATGAACAAGATGAGTGACTTGATGAATGGTCGAGGGATATGAAGCATGAAATCGAAGGCCTAGGATCAAGGATGACAAAAATAGAAGCTAGTATGTTCAGGTATGGAGAAGACAACTGATAGAGATGATGATCAACAACATGGAGAATCATTGTTGGTAAGAAGAATTATCTTATAATAACCAATCAAAGTTCAGAGAGACAATCTATAGGAGAAGCTTATTTAGGATGAGATGCAAGACTAGAGATAAGTTTTGCAATGTCATCATTGATATGGTAGCATAGATAACATTGTCTCATAAGAAATGGTCAATAAATTGGGCTTAAGAAGGTTAGTTCACCCTACACCCTATAAATTCAAAAGGGTTCAGAAAGATCTTCAAATTCTTGTAAATGAGCAATGTATAGTTCCTTTTAAAATTGGGAATTTGCATGATGAAGTTAAAAAGAACGATAAACATGATCATGCCAAGCCAAGAACACATATGCTAATCAAACACCACGATCAATAAGATGAAAGGTATTTTCCAAAATAACTTTTCATAAAACTTTGCAAACAAATGACCAACAATATTATATATTATTATGGAACTCAACGAATTACAATAAGAATGGGCCTTGCTTATATCGGCAAGGAATAACAATATAAAAACCAGTTAAGGTCGTAGATCAAGCCATAAATCAAGGAAATAACTAGTCATCAAAGAACTAGTCAAGACCATAGATTTAAGATAGAATTAGACATTAAGGATCTAGTCAATAACATAGATCAATAAAAGAACTAGTCAATACAACTAGATAATATCTCCTAATATATAAGTAAGATAAAAGAAATATCCACACACTAAGTGGGTGAGTATAAATACAATAAAGGTAAATAAAGTACCTAGGTGAACATGAGCTAAGGTAAATACCCACTCTAACAGAAGTTTTATGTGATATGATGCCTATGAATGTATGTCATTTATTCCTAGGTAGATCATGGCAGTATGATAGAAAAGTAGTTTATAATGGAAGATTGAATAAATGTTTTCTAATAAAGGATAGAATGGAGCATGTGTTGGTACCTTTGATGGGTCGGGATGCAGGTGATGAAAAGAGGAGCATGGTGTTTGGACTCAAGGAATTTGTTGAGAAGACCAAGAATCATGTCTTAGCCTTCATGAAAGAGGAAGGAGGCATGATTTGTATACTTGGAAGAAAGAGGAGACAAGACAAACATTGTCTAACAAGAACAACAGTTGGGATCCAAAGAGATGGATCAAAGCAAATAGATGAAAGAAAGAAAGCAAGCCCCAATGAGGCTAAAAGAGAACATGAATTTTGCAAGGAGAGAGAAGAATGACCAAGAAGGTCAAGTAGGTCACCAAGGAAAGTGTGACAACAATAAGTCCTCTCATAGAAGAGAATCGGAAGAAAGGACATGGAAAATAGTCCTTGAAGATCTTATGGAAGATCATGAGGAAGAAAAAGTGGGAAGACACAAGAGAGTGTCACAAAGAGAGAATAACAATAAAGGTCTGATAAAAACATCATGTGTAAGGATGAACAATGAGGAGATATGAAAGGTTTACAAACAATCCTAGAAGAGAACACAAGTAGAAAACAAGAAGTAGTCAAGGAGGACACATAACTTTTGATTTTTGAAACTAACCAATTATCTTAGTGTGTGTTTACAGGTACGAGGAACAAAACTTTAAATGAGAACACAAACAAACAAATACATGTGAAGAAGTCAAAGAAAAGAGTAAAACAATACCTAATCAGGCATTTGGGTGTCTTAAAATCATCCAAATGATTGAAAGACAATGCAATAAGTGCCCATTGATGGTCAAAGAAATTTGAAACTAGAGCGAATGAAGATGGTGCAGCCAAATGCAGAGGTCAAGATAGGAAAAGAGAAAAGAATGAGAACTTGGAATGCTGATAATAGAAGTTGGAAGATGCAAATACTTGAGGAAATAAAAGAGGATCAAGTTGAGAGCATGAAATGTTAGCCACAAAGGTCAAATGGAGGAGGAATGTAGGTCAAGCATGTGAAAAGCCAACTAGAGTCCAAGAGGACCAAATGGATGATTAGAATTTCAGAGCATAAACAAGGTATACATACAAGCAGTTTGAGTATGGTTCCATATGTGGAAAATCTTCAAAAGGTTAATGTGATTCTTTGGAGTAACAAGTTGTGTCAAGATGATGTCCACAATAGTGGGAAAAGCCTAAAGACTAGACAAGTCAACATATGGGAGGTGAAAATAAAAACAAGTGAATTGAGCCCAGCTCAAGAGCAAGATCTAATGAAGATAAGCTTCGAGAATGATTTGACTATAGCTATGACAAGAAGGAGACCAAAATGGGAAATTGGTAAACAAGAAGCAATGAGAGCAAGGTTTTTAAACAATCCTTTGATGGAGTCTAAACTAATTGAACTCTTTGAGCATGAAGAGAGACAAGGTATACAAGAACAAGAGATCAAACTTGGTTTGAAGAATGGCATGATAACTCCTAAAATAGAGTGGATGCTAGGAAGTCATATGATTAAAGTAAGGTGTATTCATTATTGTTTTTTGCAGAGAGAGATTCTATCTATTTAATTTCACTTGATGGAACAAGAAGAACTCCTTGTAGAAGTGACAAAAGGAGCAAGAGTGGAAGACTATGCACTTTACATGTTGACAGGACATGGACAATAAAATGCATTCAAGTGGGGAAACCATCCCTTAAAAGACTTCAAGAGGCAAAAAAAAGAACATATTAAAGATAATTACCCAAGTCAAAGGGAAGCAAGATTAGAAATGGTAAGAGATGAAAATATCCTAAGTTGTGGAGAAAATCAAGACCAAAATCTTTGTAGAGACAGTCTTAAAGTCATGAAAATAATCATCCATATTTATGAAGCTAAGATGAAATCCATTCAAACCCCAATAGTGATAACATCTTCAAATCAGAAGAGAAATTTAGGAAAATACTAATCAAGATGAGCATGGAATGAAAGATATAGTTCATGAAGGACATCAATTTGACAATCAAGGAAAACACAAGGAATTAGACTATTGCGTAAAAGAGAATGAAATTAAACAAGGGGCGGAAGAAAAAGTAAGTTTCAGGACAATAAGGAAGTAGTAGAAATCATAAACCATCTAGGAAAGCTTGAAGACTTCTAATTCATGGTTCAAAAGGTCAAATGTGAACATATGAAGAAGATGGTAATATAAAAAGTGGGAGAGGTCCTAAGATCATACATTTTTGTACCAAACCACTTCCTAGATGTTGCGATTACAAGGAAATATGAAGGAAATTACGAAATCGGGTTAGACTAATGTGTTCAAATGGTCATAGCATTCAATTTGTGTCTATCTATAGTCAAAGTACAACAATACAAGGACAAAAAGAACAAGTGGAAAATGAAAACAAGAATGACAAGAAGTTGGGAGAACTATCAACCATCAAAGTACAAGAAAATGGTACAAATCAAGATGCTTCATATATGGGGGAAAAGGATAATCAATTGCAAAGAAGTCGAATTGAACAGGAGCATTTAAGAATCATAAAGGAACCAAGCCTCCAAGACTTCTACTTCACTAGCAAAGTAAAGCAGGCTTATGAAGGAGCTAAGTGTATATATGGACAAAGAATGATAATAGCACAAGTTGAGGAGGCCATTAAGCCTTACATTTTTGTACTTGACCCCGATGAGAATGCTTTGGGTATAAGTGACTATGAAGGAGGCAGAGCAGAGCCAATAATGGGCCTCATGAGGAAGCTAAAACAAACACAGGAAACAAACAAGAAGGAAAATTTGAAAAGAGACAAACCAACCTAGGGTTCAGAGTGGTGGTGGGGTGGTATTGGATACAAACAAGTCCAGGTATACACTCAGAGAGGACAAAACAAATATTGGAAAGCAAGGAGAAAGAAACTTGGTATTATATTGAGCAAGAGCTCAATTTATTCTTTCAAGTGGAGTCTAATGCAATTGCATCAATTCCTTAGCATAACTTACGAGTATGAGAGAGTTGTGAGAAAGTATATATCATGTTTGAATGAGTGATTGATTGTTTTTACTCATGTAAAAGTGAATATGTTTGTAAAAGTAAACTAGGTGTGTCAAGAGAATAAGTTAGCTATTTCAAACCTAATAAGGCATAATGATGTGTCAAAGAGTGAGTTTAGGAGGATGAACAAACTAAAGAAAGATATTTCAATATACTCTAAGTTTGGTGAGTATGTTGAACTCTTTTAGGAGCTAGATCAAGTAATATAGTAGACTAGACAAGAATAAAGGGGTGATTGGAGATATTTGAGCAAGTAAGTTATGGAAGAAGAAGAAGGAAGAAGATGTAACAAAGATTTATGAAAAAAGGAAATGATGAATGTTTGTTGTTGAAGGTAATTGAGTGATCATTTTGCATGCTTATTATAGTTTTGTATGAACTATATATATTGCCCCTATCCCTATTTGAATGCTAAAACATGATAGTCAACATAGGAAGGTTTTAAGCAATCTATGAATGCATGAACATTTGAGCCAAGGTAGGAGGACAATCCTCTAATTTTTGTAGCTCTTGGAACCTTCTACATTATTATGTAGCCTTTTATGTTTTCTCTCGGGCACTAACTAGGAGGCATCACCTAGTTTGAATTGTAACCATAAAAAAATCAAGATATTTTAAGGGAATATCTGTTTAGCTGATTTCTGAAGGCATGCCAATTCTCAAGGGTTGATTCACACATGTGAAAGAGATACATAAAGGTCTTTATTGTAGACTCGTAACATGATCTAGGAGAGTGGGAAAAATTGTGCGTGAGAGACTTAGACAAAGATTCAAGCTACCAAATTTGGTAGGCACCATCTTACCAACATCCCAAAGATGGATCCATAGGTTTTTATGTAATGTTAGATAGGTAAGTACCTAGTGCTATAGAAATGAAGGAAAATTAGACCTATTTTGCATAGTACTTTACAAGGGAAGTGTGAAGTCTTAGGTCTCCATGAAGAGTATCCAAATCACTAAGGAGGTTTTGGAGTTGTTTTAGAAAAATTCAAGATATAACAAGACTTGTATGTTTAGAAGGCTAGTAGGACACTAAGGCCTAATAGAGAAATTAGTGTGAAATGCGGGTGAATGATCTGTGGAAAGGGTCTCAACACCTTGTGATAGAGTAGATAAGGTGTTATAGAGGTATCAAGAGTGATCTAAGACCCTTCATATTGTTTTGAGCACTTAGACCCAAAAAGGCCCATCTAGGTCTATCTCATGTTTCAAGAATAATGCATTGTGTGATGAGATCCTTAGGCAAGGAGTGATGCAAAGCACCATGAATGATAGTGCTCATGTTTCAAGAAAAATCATTCATGCTTAAGGTTAGTATGTTTTGTGAGTATGTTCTACATTGAGACCATATAAGGTGAGTATGTTCTCACCTATATATGGTCACCATGAATGATAGTGCTCATAGTTTAAATTTATAAGGTGCACGATATTTGACATAACATGATTAACGAGATCTTATCCAGTTTCTCTTCTTGAAATAATGAAAATGATCATTTTTAATGACATGATTGTAATTTGGTGTTAGAATTGACTGTTTATGTTGACTTTGGAGTGTATTTTATCTTCTAGAGGCCGAGTATCAATTTTGTTACAAAATGTATCGATCTCCAACATGTGACATGCATCAACATTAAACTTGCAAGAATATATTTGAGAATATGATTAGGTCCCCATACTTTGCGGTGCAATTATGTGATACACACGGTCTCAATAATTTTAAGTACATCTTTTAATGTTTCAAGCCCTAGTATATTCCTCGGCTTCGTATTGATCTTCAACACATCAAAAATCGGTACCCCGGGACTTTTAAAATTTCTCACGCACTCCTTTGGAGGAATTTTCCATGATTAATCCTTCCATTCCCTATAAGGAAAACTAAGAGATAAAATTAGTCATATAAAAGGAGGTACACAAATAAAACATAAATAAACCACGTGTGACATGCTTCCTTAGATAATTTCTTACATGTAATGATTAGATGTGCATAATCCTCCACAATATGCATAATAAAAAGTTTACACGTTAATTATATACACTATATTCCTAATAAGAATCTCTAAAACTTCCTCCATGTAGTATTTGGAGTAAAGTCAATGTGTGTATAATCCCCGCATAACATAAAGCTTCGAGGGAAACTATGTGTTAGGTGTTAGATATTCCCAAGTGGGTCATAAATTATTTAAAAATTTGAATGCAAGGTAGAAATGGGAGTTTAAGTGACTCTATGAAGTGTATAATGAGAATCTTAGTAGGTGAACAAATGGCATGAAGCATTAGGAGGTCATATGGCTCATGGTTTGGCTGTGTAAGGATTGCAAAAGCTTGTTTACATGTGGTGGACTCACACAATGTTGTGATGAGTAAGTGCAACAAATGCCAAACATGTAGGATATACAAGATATTACACAAAAGGTATTTCATAGTCCCTAATTGAAGGACCTATTGCACAAGAATTAAGATAATGCACAAAGAGGAATTTGCAAAAGGTGAAAAAAAAATTGTGTCTTGGAAAGTGAAATGGGAACTCCAAAAGATGCAAAGGTTGAATGCAAGGATGTGAAGAAATATTGCGTAGGTAAATGAATGCCACATAATACTTGTTGTGTAAATTCCTTAGAAAACTCGAACGCAAAAAGGGTACTTCACTTCAGGCAAAGAAAATTGTGATAAACAAGTCTCGTGTGCATGAAATGTGAAAAATAGTAAAATAGGGCCAAGAAATATTGTGAAGAGGCCCAAGGGGAGAAATAAGGATTGTGTGGAGGATGATAAAATTAGGCACACAAGAATCCAAACTTCAAGAAATGTAACAAAAATGAGTTTTTATAATTTCCTTTGGGGAAATTAGGGATGTATGTTGTGGACACAATAGATTCTTGTGGGAGGATATAGATTCGAACCATTGGTTCTAAATATATATTTTTATTTACATTCACATATTCACTCTACGCTAAATTCATTATTAAGTTAAACTTCCTCAAGTAAATTTGTGTAGACAATAAATCATATTAGAAGAAATATATGGAGTTACCTATTAAAGATTAACATTGGAACACATATAAGTTGTAAAGATTAAGAGAGATTTTATAGAATCCACTAATATTACAACACTTTCATCTTAAAACATGATATTTTAATCCCATTTCAAGAAAATATTATGGTAGTTCGAGTAACATGGTTGGCTAAATCTACTCTTCCAATAAATAGTTAGGGTTATAGTGTCCCAAGATCACAATGGTGCATCAACCATATATTCAAATAAAGTGGATAATAGTTTCTACCTATTACTATAAAAATCACATACTAAGATCTAATTAATGAACTTACATCATAACTCATGTATAGGAGACAAGGGTATAGTTAGAAATCAATTTTAAAAATAGTTTCTATTAATAACTTTCATTCATAGTCTACAAGACTACATACTTGCTAACTAGAGAGTAGTCTAGAACATGAGAGTATATACAATATTTGTGAACAAGTATACTTTTAACATGCATAGAGGGATTTGAACAAGATTTATTGATATGATAAGGAAGTCATTATTTAACACCATACCATAGAGGAAACTTAAATGTCTCGAAAGTATACTATTATCATTCCTTTATCTCAAGTATAGACCATGATGATTATTCTTACTCTGTCTCTAAATGTAATACTATGTAACTCATTAATTGGATTCTATGAGACTACATCTTTCTAGGATCTCACATTTTGAATACATATCTACTCAAATATTAGAAATTACAACATAAGACAAAAACCACTTTCTAAAATGCTTTAATGAGGGTCCATGCCCCATTTCTAAGATCCCATTCGCATAGAGGTTAGAAGTGTATGACTCGGGTAAATGATCATGCTTGATTTCCATTGTGACAAGAGTATATTGAATAACAATGTGAATTTCTAGTGCTTTTCTCAAAATCATACAATGATAATCTCATTTGTTTCCAATATCAACCTCAAATCCAAAAAAATTAGAGAGACAACATTAAAGGAGGTGTTATGGATTCATATTACTAGACTCATCCCTCCTCCCATACATCTACCCAAACCACTTATCTTACATTTTTAATACTCTTTAAAGTTCACATTTCTAAGAATTACCCTCTAAAGGGTAATAAAAACCATCCCAACCTCAATGAGAGGGAAATTTAGGTCTCTATGACCCTTTCAACATACCCACTTGTGCACACTATAGACATTGCAACCCATGAGATCACATTTCTTCAAGAAAATTGTCAAATATGCATGATACAAATAATTAAACTAATAATTTAATGACATATAATTTGGTCAAGAACATAACAACACAACATACCGAGACAACATGTAATATTATAAAGAATTCATGAAAATGTAAATGTATTGAGTTCTTTGAGTCATGAAATGTATGAACATGTCAAAGCATATAATTGTGTCCAACATTTTTGTACTTTTGTACCTTCAAAGAAAATAGCTCACAACCAAAACTTGACCAAACACATAAAAAATGACTAAACATGTATTTTTAAGAGCTTAAATATACCAAGGTGTAGGGAATCCAGTAATTTACTTGCATTTTTAAGTTTTAAAAGTATTTTAAAGATTTATTTACTAGTCAATTTTAAAATATTTTTGGCCACCAAGTGGGACACACTTATATGATTTGACCTCTCAAGTATTGACTTATGCAAGCTATTTACGATAACTTGAGTGTACTATTAGATGTGTGTATCATGTAGATGCTTACTATAAATAATTGTAAGGACCATATCATGAGAGATAATGGAATGCACATAATATTCAAAATTAGAGAAATAATCCCATTTGTTGTAGTTATATTCACTGAAAAACTATGTAACTTAGTTTTGCATCATATATAATCATATAAGATCTCAATACAAATGAAAGGACATTAGTGTTATTTCATATTCATGACAATAACACTTCTATTAAAATATCATCATGTCATGAAAATGTATGTATTATAGATTATCAATAATTCGCATAAGGTAGAACCTAGTTGTAAAGCTATATGAAGAAAAGGCACTAATCTAAAACCACCATCATAAGACATGTTACAAGTATAGTTACTCTAATATACTTGTGGAGTTACAAATACACACATCTAATCAATATTTATATAGTGAATATGGTATTGATGTGGTTGAGTAGGATTTATGGGCCCATGATGAGTGTTAACATGATATACACCTCATGATGAATCCATGTGTTATTTACACCATTCATGCCATTATGAATCAAGTGATAAACTACATCAAAAAGAGGGTGTGTAATTGAGATAGGTATTTTTATATCACTTTGCACAATGATTAAGTTCTTGTAGATAACATGGGATGATAATGATATCTTGTAGTGTGGTTTCCATTTTTGGATAATGAAGGTTTGTGGTTATGCATGTGGGATCTAGCACAATGTTCATGATAGATTCTTAATGAAAACTATAAACTTAACAAGGAATGGAAATATGTGTGTTGACTAAGTGTTAGCTCTAGTGGAGAGATATCTATATGTACAACTTCTAATGCGAGTTTTATAGTAACAATGTGATCAATTAGATATAGAGTATAGTCCTACATGGTATATTGTTAGGATATATGATAATGATTTAAATTAATTTAATATTGTATTTATGTTTCTTAGAGAAGATTTTTTCCATCGTTAATGCATATATTTTAGTCTTTATGTGAATATAGATAGAACTAATAGGTTTTGTATGCTAGCTACTCTAAAAACATGCAATTTACTCTAAAAGATGAATGAAACTTACACCTAAAATATAATTTAAGATTAAACAATTTAAAGATTGCTAAAAACAATAGGATGAGACTATCTACAAAGAAGAGAAATAAAAAGCATTTTACAAACAAATGAAAGATCAAACCTCTCCCATAAATATTTGAATTCATCTTGGACTTTGTGGATATCCTTGACTAACCAAATGCAAGCCAAGAGTGGTTTTTAAAAGGAGGGTTCTTGGTGAATTAAGAGGGCCATTCAAAATGTTGTAAGCCATATTTATATTTCCTCTTTTTTTCTTTAACAAAAGGGGTTTTCTCACTTTTTTCTTGAGCTTCCCACAAATAGAAATGATTAGCATGAGAAGTAGGTGTGTCTTGGGAAGGAGGTAGGAGGTTGATTTTATATCATTTTGTAGTGCCCACATTTTTATAGCTCTAGTTATCTGTTGGTTCCTTTATGCATAGACATGTTTTGATTGAGACTCTGATAGATTTTAGAAATTTTGCTATGTTATTTTATCCTCATGGACATTATGGTATTTTGGGCGCGTAGTGCCAATTGGACTAGATTCGTATATTGATATATTTCTTGTGATGTTGATGACACTAACAGGGGTACATGATAGTGAGATTTATTGGTTAGATGTTGATTTCTTGTGGTCGATTTGATTAATGATATAGTTTTCTGGATTTAATAATGGTAATCTCATGCTAGCCTAAGTGTATGTCGTTGTAATTTTATCTGTGGATGATTCATGGTGAACTATGTGTATAATTGTATGCATTGCACTATCAATTGTATAATGATGTTAGGACATTATAAGTTTGATTAAATTTGTGATGTGTAGATGATGTTTATTATATTAGAAAAATATGGTTAAAGTGTGCAATGAGTGTGCAGTGGCGGGTATAAGAGAGCATGGGTTTCAGGTGGTGGCTAAAAATTGTGCAATGTGGCCCATGGGATGAGTCTTAACCATACTAAATGTTTGAGGCCTTAGAATAGGTGTATAAATTGGGCACCATGGGTGAACCCTCAATTGTAATGTATTTATGTCTTGTAAAATTAATTATGTTTAAGTTGTGTTTTATTAAGTAAACTAGTTTAAGGGTTTAATGATCTCATCTTAATTTAAGTGATGGTTTTGGGTAAGTGTGTGTGTGTTGGTAGAAGGGATTGAAGACCACATGTGAACCTTGGGTGGACCCCACACCCTCTACCCTTGTGCCCAAGTATGCCAAACCCGAAATTGGGTTATTTTAGGCATTTTTAGGGACCCCAATTGAGTTTGGGAGTTCCCTTAACATGAAAATGGGCCCTTGGACCCTACCTAATAGGTAAAGACGCTTATTTCCAAGGTTTGGAGGAGTTTCCTCCCATTTTGCCCTCCCTAGTCACCATCCATGTAAGATGGTTGGTTTGTGTGTCATTGTTAAAAGTTGCTCCACTTTGTTTTATTTTCATTTTTAGTATTTTGGGTGATAAGGGCTAAAATGTGAGTTTACTTTTACTTATTTGGTTTTTAGAATCTTTGACTCATGGGAGGAGAGGGAATGACACTTGTCACCTTCCCATTGGTGAGGAAAATTTTGGGTTCCTCTTCTTATTCTTCCTCATGTGGAAGGAAGGGGTCTTCTTTGCTATTTTTTTGGAGAACTTGGAGAATTTTGGGAGCTTGGAAGTTTGCTTGGACAAAGGGGGAAAAGATTAGAGTCTTGGAAAACATTGTAGAGGTAGGATTCTCAATCCTTTTTTTCCTAGTTGTTCTTATCTTGTTAACTATGTAATGGTCCATAAAATAATGTGTGTGAAATGATGTGTTGTAAAGTTGTATGGAGAATGTAGGGGAAAAGAGAGGGATTTCTCTCTCAAACCTCATGGTTGTTGGTCAAGCCATGAAGGTCTCTTCTCATCCTCTCATATGGTTTGAGGTGGAAGAAAGGTTCATATGGCTTGAACCTTTCCCCATTCTTGGTGAGGAAACCCTTTTGGGTTTGAAAATCCTCCCAAGAAGGATTTCTTTGACATAAAGGAGGAATAAGGAGGATGAATGATTAGGAGGAATAAGGAGTTTTGTAAATATGTTTTTGTTGGTGTTCCTATGGTTGGACACCTTTGCTTTGGGCATCCTATTTCTTATCTTCCCCCTTTGTGAGGTTGACCTTGTTCTCCTCATGTTGTTGTTTTACCATGTGTAGTTTGGCTAAGTGTTTAAATGGTCCTATGTATTTCTTGTTGTGTTTTATCCCCATTATACGTGTGCACATTGTGGAAGTTTGTTCCTCTATCCTATGGGATTATCATAGTGAAATCATGATGCTCTTTTAATTCAATGCCTTCATTTGGAGGTCTTGTTTGTTTGTAAATCTGCAATAATATAGCTATGCATCATACATTAAATCTAAAGTATTTAGTTGTGTTTACCTTTAAAAAGTTTAATAATAAAAAGAAATGGCATATGTATATTTTTTAAAAATAAATCTAAAATTTATAAGCTAAGCAATCTTTTAAATCTACATTTTTATGGCATTACATTTTGGTATCAGAGTTGTGGTTCAAACACACAGACTCTTTGGGTAATTTTTGTTTTATGTTATTCTTATTGTTTTGTTAAAAATAAATAAATAAATAAATATTCTTGTAAAATAGTTAGTTCCTTTAATATGAAATGGTTGGAAATCTACCTGGAAGGAAAGTTGATTTATGGACATATTATAATTCTGATATATGTTTCCCTCTTGCAAAATGTCATGACATGATTACAAGTAAAATAAAATACTATTCTTGAAATGCATTTCTTCTTAGTTTTTTGTGAAATTTAGTGAATAGAATGCAACTACATTTTGTCCATACAAAGAAAATTGATATCCAAGGCAAGTAACTTACTTTCTTGTAATGCTTGGAATATATTACCTCATTTAATACAATTTATAATTGATATATATATATATATATATATATATATATATATATATATGAAAATATTTACAATCATTTGTTATTTTATTTTATTTTTTCTTATGTACATATATAAGAAAAAATTTGCTTTTATATAATAAAATAAAATAAAATAAAATAAACAAAAAAAAGAAAAGAAAAGGTCGTGGGAGGGCCGAACCCCCTCCCCCCCTCGCATCTTCTCCGGTGCACTCTGCCCCCTATGCCTCCCCTGCTCCCCCGCCACCCCACTCCCACGTTGTTCCCCTGTCCGCCACGCTCCACTCCCGTGTTGCTTCCCTGCACCACCCCGCGGACCCCTCCACGTTGCCCCCATGTTGTCTCCCCACACCGTGCATTGGTCTCGCAAACCTCCCCGTGTTCTCTCCCTGTGCGTTGCCGCTACAACCACCGCTTCCCATAGCCGTTGCCGCTCCAATCTTCCCCGACCCCGCACGCCACACCTCTGTCCCCACCTGTGCCGTGTGGCTTCCTCCACAAACACTTCCCCCTCCTCTTCCCTATGTTTCCTCCCACGCCACTACTCGGCGCAAACCCTTTCTCTCCCCCTCGCACGCCCAACCCCATTTTTTTCCCCGTGTTGTCTCTTCCTCTAAAGCCGCTCTCTCTCTATGCGCATAAAAAAAAAAAAAGAGGGGGGATCAATATTCTCTTAGATCCTTTAATCGTAAAAAAAAAAAAGGTATATGGCTTAGAAACCTCCATGAAGTCAAATTCACATAGTTCTTCAACCCGCACATTCAAATGAAAACACAAAACAAGATGAGAAGAGGAGAAAGCAAGGTAAGGAAAATATAAGGATATTTAGGTCAAAATTTAGGGTAATGTTGATATCAAGGGCTTAGATTTGATTTGATCTAAGGGCCCATAGTCAATCCTACACTTTTAAGTCATAGGCATTTTATGGGTGTGGGAGGGAGAATTTTAGAAGGGTGTATTAAATTAATTAAAAAGGGGGAAAACAAATTAAATTAAAAAGGGGTGTGTAGGAAAATTAATAAAAGGGGGAGACTAATTATTTACAAGGGGTGTAAACTTTTACTTATGACCCTAGGGAGCTTGTTAGAGTAAAATAATTAAATTATCATTAGGCTAGTGTTTATTCGATTTTGGGTAATTTAATGATTAATGTAAAATAAGTATTAACGGGAAGGGGCATTGCATCTGGTGTTACATTATATAATGATAATAACAATAATAATAATAATTAAAAACACTTCCAACAACGTTTAAAAAAGTTTATAAAACATTTTTTTTACCTCGGGTTCAGGATGGCACCCAAGAGGGGATGATCACTCGAGGCTCGGGACGTATTGCACCTACGTGGGAGCCACTAGCCCCCGATTTTGGGCCTCAGATATTAGAGACCCCGCAGTAGCCGAGGAAGGCGTCGTCGGTAGGAGCGCCTTCCACCACCGCAGGAGCCGAGAGAGGAGGACATTCAGTTGGGAGACGAGGAGTTAATTGGCAAGGACGCACGCTCGCAGAGCCACCTGAGCACGATACCTTGAGACGAGAGAGGTCACGCAACCCTTCCATCCTTGGTGAGAGAATGGCCTCGTTTCGTTGCAGCTGATCACACAACCTTGAGGGACCATTTGGAGGTAGGTGACCCCTTTCTCCGGTCAGACCACATCGCTAGGATCAAGACACAGGTAGTGTGATTCGAGACCTTCTTCGCATTCAACCACCTACCTACACTGGTTCGACAGATGGCTTTGGGGTAGAGTCCTAGCTCCTTAGCTTGGATAGCTGCTTTGGCTTACACTCTCATGAGAGTAATGTCAAAGCCAGGTTTTCCATACACCTCCTCCGAGACTCAACAGACATTTAGTGGAGGAATGAGGAGCGGAAGCTCCATTTGACTCGAGATACAATGACCTGGGAGTTATTTGAGGAGTGGTTTAGGGCCTAGTATATGTCAGAGGATTTTGTGCAAAAGAGGATCGATGAGTTTCATGACTTACGACAGGGCTCTGGCACAGTGGCGCAATATGAGAACAGGTTCTTGGATCTCTTACAATATGTAGACTACCTACAAGACAAGAAATTGCAGGTAAACATGTTCATTTGGGGCTTGAATGTAGATATAGTAGGAGCTGTTAGGATGTTATCTCCTCCCATGCTTGAGAAGGCCGTTGAGAAGGCCTACTTGGCTGAGGAGAATAGGACCAAGGCATAGGAACACCGAGATAGAAACAAGAGCAAGTTCTAGGATAGGATACATGCCTTTCAGAGTCAGAGGGCATGGGGTGCAACACCACCCCCTAGAGGAGGATTTTAGTCTTCTCCAAAGAAGCATTGAGAGCTCCACCGCACCCACCATAACAGCAGAGCACACAACATCGGGGACATCAAAGATCGAGGGGCAGCGGACTCGAGAGATTTCGGTGAGGTGGATCTAGAGGTGGTTTTGGTGGATCTAGGGATAGGAGGCCGAGTACTCATCACTCACATGCCTAACCCACCCACTCGCAATTTAGGGTTAGGGTTGACCGGCAGTTCATTTGCGAGTACAAGAGGGACCCCATCTCAGAGGGGTATAGGAGGATGTTTTATTTGTGGGGCTCTAGACCATTATGTGCATATGTGTCCGCACAATCCCACTACTATGGATATGCAGAGAGCTCCTAGATCCGAGTAGATGGTGGGTGACGTGGGACGCGTCCATCATGTATATGTAGTGGTTGACAACCGCCAAGCTAAGCATCATGCCACGCCTCATTGAGACGACAGTGCTATCAAGGGTATTTGCCTCAAGATTTTTTAATTTAGGTGCTTCAAATTCTTTTGTATCTCCTTCTGTAGTGGATCGGTGTGGGCTAGTGGTGGCTAGGCAATAAGATAGTTGGCAGGTTGAGTTGGCCTCTGGGGCTAAACTCGTTGTGGACTCATATGTGGAGAGTTGTGTACTTGATTTGGGAGTCTTCTCCACTACACTTGACCACCGAGTTATTCCTTTAGGATCTTATCAGGTAGTGATGGGTATGGATTGGCTTGAGGCTCATCGAGCCAAGGTGGATTACAGAAAGTTCATTGAGTGTCAGGATGATCTTGGTAGTGCAGTTGTGATTTCAAGGATGCAGAGACCTATTTCCTTGCGTACGATCTCGCTAAGCAACTCAAGCGAGCATGCGTAAGGGTTGCCAGGTTGATTTTTGCTATCACCATCGTGATCATTCGGATAGTACTCAGAGCATTCACCCCTTGATGATCACGTAATTTTGAGGGAGTACACAAATGTGTTTCAGAGAGCTTCCGTGTTTACAACCTAGTAGTGAGGTGGATTTCAGCATCAATTTAGTGCCTGGCTCTACACCCATTTCTAGGGCACCCTATCGGATGACGACTTTAGAGCTTCATGAACTCCAGATTCAGTTAGAGGAGTTGTTAAAGACGGGTCTCATTCAACCTAGTGTATCTCCTTAGGGAGCACCAGTCATATTTGTGAAAAAGAAGGATGGTTCTCTCAAGCTTTGTGTAGACTTCAAATAGCTCAACAAAGTCACAATAAAGAACCGTTACCCACTCCCCAGGATTGATGACTTGTTTAATAAGATGCGGGGAGCTAGAGTGTTCTCCAAGATTGATCTCAAGTCAGGGTATCATCAGTTGTGCATATCAGATGTAGATATTCATAAGATAGTTTTTCGCACACGTTATGGGCATTATGAGTTCACTGTTGTCCCCTTTGGTTTGACCAATGCCCCAACTATCTTCATGAGCCTCATGAATGGAGTGTTCAGGACCTTCCTTGATTGCTTTGTCATAGTGTTCCTCGATGATATTTTGATATATTCTCATTCCGAGGAGGAACATGAGGAGCATTTAAGATAGGTGCTTCAGATTTTGAGAGAGCAGAAGTTGTTTGGAAACTTGGAAAAATGTAGCTTCATTCAAACAGAGATTCAGTACTTGGGGCACATTATTTCGTGAAACGGTATCTCTATAGATCCCTCTAAGATTCAGGTTGTCATGGATTGGCCAAAGCACCACATCAATCACTAAGGTGAGGAGTTTTATGGGTTTAGTAGGGTATTACCGCAGGTTTGTCCAGGAATTTTCTAGGATTACTCACCATATTACTTCCCTTCAGAGGAAAGGGAAGAAGTTCGACCGGGTCGAAAAGTGTGAGCAAGCCTTTCAATTGCTTAAGGAAAGGCTAACCACGACACCTATCTTAGCAGCCGCACCGATGGAGGATTTTGTTGTCTCTGTACTAATGCATCACTTGAGGTTTTGGGAGCAGTCCTTATGTAGGAGCGTTAGGTCATAGCCTTTGAGTCTCATAAGCTCAAGGACTACAAGCTTAACTATCCTACTCATGACTTGGAGCTTGCAATAGTTGTTCATGCACTTGTACGTTGGCGACATTTCCTTTTGGGTAGACCTTTCATTTTGAGGACAAATCATCGTAGTTTACAAAGCATATCTTCTCACAGCCGAACCTCAACGCTCATCAATGGCGTTAGATGGAGTTCCTATGTGAATATGACATGGAGGTACAATATATCAAAGGAACGAAAAATGTCGTTGTAGATGCACTTAGTAGACGATGAAATGTGCTTGCTTCATTGACACTACGAGTTAGATCGAGAGGCAAGATTCTTGAGCACCTTCCAGAGGACAGGTTTTATGAGGGTGCTAGGCAGATGTTGGATTCTCGTGGTTCTTTTGAAGGCAGATATTCAGGATGCATGTTAGAGTCAAATGGTTTACTTTGGTACCATAGGCGCATTTATGTGCCTAAGGCAGGTGATCTACGTAGTTTCATCCTTACTGAGGCTCATCGAGCCCCATACGCAGCACATCTAGGAGTGAAGAAGATGCATGCTGATTTGAGAGAGTTATATTATTGGTCAGGTCTTCAGCGGGAAGTAGCAGATTTTGTAGCACGTTGTCTTGAGTGTTAGAGAGTCAAGGCAGAACATTTTCATCCCAGGGGACTCTTATACCCTCATGACATTCCCGAGTGGAAATGGGATGTGATCTCCATGGATTTCATAGTAGAACTTCCTATGTCCTCTTATCGTCATGATGCCATTATGGTCACTGTGGATAAGTTGACCAAGGTTGTGCATTTCTCACCAACCAAGGTCACCTATAATGCACAGGGCATTGCCAAAGTGTTTATGGAGGACATTATTAGATTACATGGGATCCCGAAGACGATCATGAATGACAGAGGTACCATCTACACATCAATTTTCTGGACTTCTTTTCAGGAGGATTTGGGTACACATATTAATTTCAATTCGGCATATCATCCAGAGATAGATGGGCAGACAAAGAGAGTTAATCAGGTTCTTGAGGACATGTTTAGGATGTATGTGATGGACCAACAAAAGAAATGGGAAGATTATTTGCATTTAGTTGAATTTGCCTACAACAACTTGATTATCATAGCTATATTGGCATAGCTCCCTATCAGGCATTGTATGGTCAACCTTGCAGGACACCCTTAAGTTGGGACAAACTGGATGACAGGATTATTTTGGGACCAATGTTTCTTCAAGATTTAGAGCAGCAGGGTGTCCTGATTAGACAATGTCTTGAGCAAGCTAGAGCATGCCAGAAGGCATATTTGGACACCAAGAGGATTGATCATAATTTCTCAAGTAGGTGAAAAAGTCTTCTTGAGGGTTCATCCTCATAAGAGTCCGATCCATTATGGAAAGGGTTCTAAACTATCGCCTCATTTTGTGGGGCCTTTTGATATTCTTGAGGTCATCGGTACAGTTTCCTATCATCTAGCTTTGCCACCATGCCTTGCACGGGCCCACAATGTTTTTCATGTTTCGTACTTCGTAGATACGCACAGATGTTTCTCATGTTTTGGATTGGTTGGCATTATAGGCAGAGGACGAAGGGCGGTGGAGATTGGAGCCCGAATGCATACTTGAGCATCGGAGGTTGGCCTTTCGGGGTCAAGATTTGGACCAGTTAGAGTGCAAAGTGGGACCGATATAATGAGTCATCACTACCGGGAGGATCACTAAGGGCTAGATATCCCTATCTCTTCCAATGACTTCCGGAGGAAATCTAATTCTAGAGAGAGGGGATGTAGTGCCCACATTTTTATAGCTCTAGTTATTTGTTGGTTCCTTTATGCATAGACATGTTTTGATTGAGACTCTGATAGATTTTAGACATTTTGTTATGTTATTTATCCTTATGGACATTATGGTATTTTGGGCGTGTAGTGCCAATTGGACTAGATTCATATATTGATATATTTCTTGTGATGTTGATGATACTAACATGGGTACATGATAATGAGATTTATTGGTTAGATGTTGATTTCTTATGGTCGATTTGATTAATGATATAGTTTTATGGATTTAATAATGGTAATCTCATGCTAGCCTAAGTGTATGTCATTGTAATTTTATTTGTGGATGATTCGTGGCGAACTATGTGTATAATTGTATGCATTGCACTATTAATTGTATAATGATGTTAGGAAATTATAAGTTTGATTAAATTTGTGATGTGTAGATGATGTTTATTATATTGGACAGATGCGGTTAATGTGTGCAATGAGTGTGCAGTGATGGTATAGGAGAGCATGGGTTTTAGGGCGGCTACGCAATTGTGCACAGGCGGCCCACGGGCTGAGTCTTAACCATGCTAAATTTTTGAGGCCTTAGAATAGGTGTATAAATTGGGCACCATGGGTGAACCCTCAATTGTAATGTATTTATGTCTTGTAAAATTAATTATGTTTAAGTTGTGTTTTATTAAGTAAACTAGTTTAGGGGTTTAATGATCTCATCTTAATTTAAGTGATGGTTTTGGGTAAGTGTGTGTTTGTTGGTAGAAGGGATTGAGGACCACATGAACCTTGGGTGGACCCCACACCCTCTACCCTTGTGCCCAAGTATGCCAAACCCAAAATTGGGTTATTTTAGGCATTTTTAGGGACCCCTTTTAAGTTTGGGAGTTCCTTAGCATGAAAATGGGCCCTTTGACCCTACATAATAGGTAGGGGGCCTTATTTCCAAGGTTTGGAGGAGTTTTCCTCCCATTTTTCCTCCTTAGTCACCATCCATGTAAGATGGTGGGTTTGTGTGTAATTGTTAAAAGTTGCTCCACTTTGTTTTATTTTTCATTTTTAGTATTTTAGGTAATAAGAGCTAAAAAGTGAGTTTACTTTTACTTATTTGGTTTTGGAATCTTTGACTCATGGGAGGAGAGGGGGTGACACTTGTCACCTTCCCATTGGTGAGGAAGCTTTTGGGTTCCTCTTCTTATTCTTCCTCATGTGGAAGGAAGGGGTCTTCTTTGCTCTTTTTTTTTGAGAACTTGGAGAATTTTGGGATCTTGGAAGTTTGCTTGGACAAAGGGGGAAAACTTAGAGTCTTGGAAAGCATTATAGAGGTAGGATTATCAATCCTTTTCTTTCCTAGTTGTTCTTATCTTGTTAACTATGTAATGGTCCATAAAATAATGTGTGTGAAATGATGTGCTATAAAGTTGTATGGAGAATGTAGTTTTTTGTTTTGTTACTTTGTTGTTTTCTTTTGTTTTCTCTCCACCATCATTTGGATTGATGGATTTTGGAGAATGTAGGGGAAGAGAGGGATTTCCCTCTCAAACCTCATGGTTGTTGGTCAAGCCATGAAGGTCCCTTCTCATCCCCTCATATGGTTTGAGGTGGGAGAAAGGTTCATATGGCTTGAACCTTTCCCTATTCTTGGTGAGGAAACCCTTTTGGGTTTGAAAATCCTCCCAAGAAGGATTTCTTTGACATAAAGGAGGAATAAGGAGGATGAATGATTAGGAGGAATAAGGAGTTTTGTAAACATGTTTTTGTTGGTGTTCCTATGGTTGGACACCTTTGCTTTGGGCATCCTATTTCTTCTCTTCCCCTTTGTGAGGTTGACCTTGTTCTCCTCATGTTGTTGTTTTACCATGTGTAGTATGTCTAAGTGTTTAAATGGTCCTATGTATTTCTTGTTGTGTTTTATCCCCATTATACTTGTGCACATTGTGGAAGTTTTTTCCTCTCTCCCATGGGCTTGGGGGAGGCTAGCATGGCTTCCAACCATGGAAAGACATGTGATGATGCCTATTGGTTGGGTGGTAAACAAGCCTTGTCTCTTATTTCAGCATCCTTGGAAGAACATTCAAGTTTGGAGATAGTTGGAGCCTCCTTGCCATCTTGGTCCTCTTGGTCATCTTCATCTTTTGAGGACATTACTTTCATTTTATCTCTTCAAATGTGGCTTTGTGAAGCTTTACCTTCTTGTAAATACCTATTTTTGTACTTGATGCTACTTGTAAACTTAAGTCATTTGCTAAAGAAGTTTTTCCTTCATTATTGCAAGAATCTTGTAAACAAAAAAAGAAGGAAGGATTATCATATTGAAATCATGAGCTCTTTTATTTCAATGCCTTCATTTGGAGGTCTTGTTTGTTTATAAATCTGCAATAATATAGCTATGCATCATACATTAAATCTAAAGTATCTAGTTGTGTTTACCTTTAAAAATTTTATAAAAAAAAAAGAAATGGCATATGTATATATTTTTGAAATAAATCTAAAATTTATAAGCTAAGCATTCTTTTAAATCTGCATTTTTTTTATGGCGTTACACATTCCTTTTGAAAAAAGTGAAATTTATAGTGAATGTGGAATAATGGAGGTGTAAGCTTAAGATTATTTAAATAGGATAATGAGTAATTAAATGGGATTAATACTCCATGAGAATCGAAGGGAAGACAGAGGGCTTAACTAATCAATTGAGGACTAATTAATAAGCCTAGATTATCTTATAGAAGCTATTTTATGATGGATTTAGAGGAATTTAGTGGTATTTAGAGAGGGATTTAATTAATGAAGGGTCTTAAATTAAATAATGAATAGGAGAAAATAATTGATTAATAAGCAAAAGGGATTTTAATAACAAATGACTTTTGAAGAAATATTCTGATAGCTTGCCTTATTGATATGAGGAATTGAAGTCATTTAAACCAAAGGAGATGAAACATTATATACCCCTCAAACTAGAGGTGAAGCCTTTTCGACAAAATTAGAGGCATACAATCCTAAGATAGCTGGAAAAAATCACAAATAAGTGCTCAAGATGTTGAATGTTATGATCATCTTCCTCATCCACCATTCCACATAGGTGGAAAATATAGGTATGCCTCGTAAGAAGAATGGCGAAATAAGGATTTGTCTTGAATTCAAAAATTAGAATTACTTCCCATCATGAATTAAACTCTTCAAGCAGTCACTAGTTCATAGATGTTTTCCATTCTATATGGCTTCTTTGGGTATAATCAAATTGAAGTTACATAGTAAGATCAACACAAGACCGCCTACACAACTCCATGGGGAACATTTACATACATGAGTATGCCATTTGGTCCTATAGATGCAAGGACATTTTCTAAAGAGGCATGAACCTAGAATTTAAATATTTGAAGAACAAATGCATTTTGATATACCTTGATGACCTCACAATATACTCCAAAAAATGAGGTGATCACTTGCAACACCTTGAACAAGTATTGATCGGGTGTAGCTCAAATGGTATATCACTCAACCCCAAGAAGTCAATATTTAGAGTAATAGAAGGAAAACTTCTTGGTGTTAGCATATTGTAAACAAACAAGGCATCAAAATTGATCCTAAACAAGTCTAATCCATACAAAAACTTTCATTACCCAAAAATAATCTAGGAATTTATTTTTTCTTTCGTAAGGTCAATTTCCTTCGTTATTTTGTCCCCGATTTTGCAAAACCGACTAAGCACATCAAATATATGATAAAGCATCAAGAAAACTTCAAGTAGAACCAAGAAGATAAGAATTCCTTTGAGAATAACAAGGAAGCCATGGCTAAAGATTCTACACAGTGGTATGCCCTGATTTTAATAAATATTTCATCATATATTACTATGCATTTGAGCACACTCTCTAATTCATTCTTATGTAGAAAAATGAAGAAGTTGAATTTCTCATTGCCTTCATGAGTTACCCATTGAAGAAGCATGAATCTGTGATATTCAACCATGGTGAAACATGCCTTTATAGTGGTTAAAGTGGTAAATAATTTCACATTCTACATCTTGAACTCTCATGTAATTTTTTTTTCTCGACATTGTAATGAAGAGCATTCTCACTCAACAAGAATTTGGCTCCAAGAGAGGGAATTGGATTTCAAAAGTTCAAGAATATGACCTTGAGATACAACCCACAAATTTGGTATCAGGAGAGGCCTATGTTAGATGATAGCCAAGAAAAACACCAAATCCAACATGGAGATTGGATCAAACTCTCAATATGGTGTGCGATGCAGAGAGAATTTACAATCAACCATGCATTCAACAACTTCACCAAATCTCTGTATATGAGGATCATTCACATTCCCAAAATGGTTTATTCTTGTTATTTTTGACCAAATTCATCTTAAATGACTTAGCTAACCTCATTCCCATGTTTCATACACTCCATGCACCCTACACCACATCAATTCAATCACCAAATGACCACTCTTCACACAAACTATCTTTTTACTAACCTTCTTTAACTTATCTAAACTGGTTTCTCCACTCTTATTAAGAAACACTTTGTGTTTTAACCCCCATCAATGCTTCATTATCCTCTAACATGTTTCAACAATCAATAAAAATGTTATACCAGTCATAAAATTTTCTAAAAAAGAATCAATTCATCAAAAATTACCCATCTAGCTCAAATTGCCCTTTAGTTGCCCTTAAGACCATGCTTCTTGGTACATTCATAGTTGGAGTGAAATGGGACTACCCACAATAAGGTTAAAACATATTCATGGAACCTTTATCAGCGTCATGGTGTGCCCTAAGTTTCATTACCTGACTCCTTGTTCTCTTCTTACAAATCCACTTTCCTCCTTTCTTACTCCTTAAGCCTTACTAGCCTTGTCGCAAGACATTTTCATGCATAGCTTCTCATTCATGGCGTTCTAAAACACAAACACAACATTTTATAACCCATTTACAAGAAATCTTTGTGGGAAAAGTTTCAAGATGAGATTCCAATTTTAAATGCTACTTCCTTTGTTAAATGTCCTTTACAATTAGCCATCAAGATTGTGTCAGTATCCTACCCATGGTTGTCACAAATATAATTACATTAACCCTTGGTTCTTTGAATTTATTTTAAAATCCCCTTAAGTCGTTTGGTTCCATGCTATCTCGTGAATTTTAGGGCAAATTTCACTATTTTGAGGCCTCAACACTCAACTTCTTTGAAACCTTAGCTATGTTAAATGGGTGATCTCGAGAAGCTATATTTGGCTATAAATTTCATCAAAATTTGATTCAAAACTCTAAATTTTTCCCAAGGACTTGTTACATATTCATGCATTTGATTTTCTTACCACTATATTCAAATTAGATGTCTAAATGTGTGAGTGAAGTGTTTTCCACCGAACCATCTGTAGATGCACACTCTTCACACAAGCTTTCAATGCATTCTTTTTCAACACAAACACAAATATTTCGATGTATTAATTACCTCAATAAAACAAGAATTCATTATCTTCTATCATTGGAGTCAACCAATACTCATTAAGATACCTTTATATTATTTAACCACCACCCTTCATAGGTATGCACAATTACAATTTGTCTTTTCTTAGGATTACCTAACATGCAACAGAAACATCAAAGTATCCACTCTTCCAGCCATACAAGCAAGATTTCATAGCCACTATCCACACGAGTCAACTATTTAACTCATTATTATGCCTTTCCTAAAACGATCACAGTCATACATTCCATTATACAATGTCTTACTTCTTTATGCTAGCCAAATAGGGTATTCAACATAAAATTCTTTGTATGCTCTTTCCTAGAAATTCAAACACACTCCTAATTGTTTGCTAGTAGTAATCAACAAAATATACCATCAAACTCATATTCATTCATAGAAAGGTAATATACGTACACCAAAACAAAGATTAAATACATATCTAATATATTGTATTACAAAATTTTGCTTCTCAAAGTCGTTCTTCCTCTTCTCCTTAAGGAAATCCTTTCTCTCATTTCTCCTTATCTCACCTTGGAAGGTGACTAACTATCTCATTCAAAGGCTTCTTCTTTTTATTTCATTTACTCTCCCCATTAACCCTAACCAACTTTTGATGACTCATTATATGCCTCATAACGTATTTGGGAATTATACATTATTTTGTCATTTCATAGATTTCAACTCACTCCTAGAACCATCTAGAAACTTACACACCCTTGATAAACCCCTAAGAATCTTTAACATGCCTTTAGAATTGAATCATATTTTTGGAGGGAAAAATCTTATTTGAAATTTCAAACTCTTTAACATCTAAAACTCTCTCTTATCCCTTCATCATGCTCTAACACACCTGCTTTGATCTCCCAACCATGGTTAGAATGAGGAATAGTTAATTTTGGATGTTTTTGAAGATGCCCCTACATCAAGTGTGACAAATCATGAATTGCCTATACTACTCCTGGTTAGCACTACCTCGCATTCGTATTTAGACATCATCCATTTTCTTACATATGTTTATTTCCCACCTCATCTAAATGAAAAAATGAAAATAACTATTAAACTTCTAGTGACAAGATATGTGGTCCAATCACATGCTCTATAATAGAGGATTAGATAGTTGTTTCTTTTGGTGTGTAGATAGAGAACAATAAGATAAACTATTGAATTATTACCATGATCGGGATTACGGAAGAGACTTTTTAGCCATGGTGACAACTCATAAGATTCTAAGAGGGAGACATTAATGGTCTACCTTATTCCAAGATGCTCAAAATGTGTAGCTAAATATGAACCCTGTCAACATTTTGTATGCACGCCTCATCTTGTTACGCTTCCACTTTAGCATGTGTTGATTAAAGAACCATTACAACGGTGAGGTTTAGACTTCATAGGGGTTCTCAACCCACATTCAAGCAAATGTCACTCATATGTACTCATAACGATGGATTATTTTACCAAGTGGATGGTGGATATCCCAGCCAAGCATGCCAACATAGAAACAGGTTGCAACTTTCTCAAAGAGCATATCATAGTCCCTTATGGTGAACCACATAAGATTTTTGTTGACAATGCCACCTACTTCTCATCTATGGAGCTAAGTGAATTATTCTATGACTATAGAATATCCTTATCTCAAACATCTGACTATTATCCCCAGGGAAATGGGTAAGTAGAATCTAGTAACAAAAATATTGTGACCATCATCCGTAAGACAGTAGACCAAATTCAGAGAAACTAGCAAAAAAATTATGATGTATTATGGGATAAGCAGATCACTTAGAAGAAATACATAGGCATGTCTCCTTTTCAATCGTTATATGGTATCAATGCAAAGGTTCCAATATCAGTTGAACTTCCTACCTTACAGTTGGTATGATCGGGTTGAGGACAAACAATTCCAAGATTCCCTTGACAAGAGAATATTGTACCTTGAGAAACTCGTGAAGATAGAGTTAAAGTGAAATATCATATCAAATAAAATCATTTAAAGGTAAAAATATATTCGATAAGAAGGCTTGACCGAGAGAATTCCAAATTGGATAGCTAATCCTACTATGGAAAAAATAAAGACAACCAAAAGGGAGCCGCAGAAAGTTTGATTCATTGTGGTTGAGACCATTCCAGATTAGAGATATTTGCAGAGATAATTCCTTTTATATATTGTACCTAGATAGAACATATATATTGTACTTATATGGAATACCCTTGGAATTACCTTACGTCGAGAAATACTTGAATTTGTACAAGCAATGAAAGCAAGTTATCCCCCTCATGCACCATATGTGATTTATCTTTGTTTTTGTTGTGTGTGGGTTTCACTTTCATGTAGTGTGTCATGTAATTTTTTTCCTTTCATGGGTGTTTCCTTTTCTGTTGTGTGTGGGCATTCAATAATTTTTTTAATAAATCGCGCATTCTTCCTTATGTGTGTCATAAGAGACTTTATGCCAAGGTCATGAGATTTTGGAGTTCCCGCCTACCTTGTTTACATTATTTCTCAACCAAGTCAAGTCCCTAAGTATGAGCCAATCTGTTAGCATGTAAAATGGTCCCGCATTTTACTCAAAAACCCCATTAAATTTTTCCTTTCCTTTTTAATCAAACTTGTCAAAACTGGTCAAAATTTTCAAAATTACCAAATCGCCTCTTTTCAAGAGTCAACTTCTAGAAAATGTTTTGGGAGCCTTAGATCATTTCAAAAGCCTAGATTGTAGTCAATGGAAAGGTATTGGATTTTTCTCCATGGAATTTTGGTTTATAAGATATTCGTGAGCTTCGGAATGGTATTGGGAAAGTTTTCTCTATAGATTTTTTGAAGAAAATAATCATCCGAGAACTATAGAAGGGTCAACTTCTAGAAAAGGTTTCAGAACTCGGGTGGTGTTGGGAGCTCAAACCCTAGTCATTAAAAATATTATAGATTCTACTACACGATGTAATATGTAAGATAAATTTTTGGGACCACAAAAAGGAAACCTTCCTAACAATGAAGCATTATGGTATTTCTAGACAAATAAATTACTTTGAAGGTTTGGGGCACCTCAAGTGGAGCTAGGATCTTAACAAAGGGCCAAGTTGACACACATTGAACCCCATTTCATGAACCAAGTGATGATTTGGTTCAAACTTATTCTAAACTCCTTCAATTGCTTAGCTCAATGACATACCTTCCTTAGCAAAGTGGGAAAATGACTAAATCATGGGTTGACTCCATCATACACAAGGGTGCAAAATTCTTCCAAAGATAATCAAGGTATTTAAAATTGCAACCTTGTCAACTAAAAAAGTGTAGGATGTTCTCTCCATGGTAAAAAATAAGTAGATTATCGAATGAGATCTTATTGTAGACATAAAATCACGCACTTGGGTACATTTTTAGATCCTAAAAGCATGCTTAGTATTTATGTATTCATAAACAAGAGAACTAGTAATTGCAACTATCTTTGGCCTGTTTTCGTCTCTTATTTTCTATTTGGTCTTACACACAATAATAACCAGTCAAAAATTTACAAATTTATCTTTTGTGGCTTCACACACTAGCACCCAACCATGACAGAAGAGCACTCAGGACTCCTATCCCCTTTGGGTGCCCCCGACCCTTTGTACCTTGCTCATTCTTTTGGGGTCTCTTTTATATTTTGGGCATCTTTTTCAAGTATGGGTCGATCTTCCAGTTTCCAATTAAAAATTCAAACAAGGGAATCATATAAATACATAAATATGTGTTCAAAATCAGAGACCAAGCACTAAACATTATTATTATCACCGAAGATTGCATTCCAAAGCTACCTAAATCACTCCAAAGATTCCATCTAGCATCCACTTTGAAGGGACAAGGGATGCTTCAACTTTGTTTATACCGCATAGGAAGAAGAAGTTCATTCTATTCCAAATACACATGCTACACATTTCTACATTTTAGCTACAACACACTATCAAGTTGTAAGTAGTGCAACGCTTAGTTGTAAGTTAATTCTCGAGGTGACCGCGTGGTCGGTTCAACTCCCCATTCTACATTTTCCTTTTAGGTTTGATGTGGTTTATGGGATTGTGTTGGTGAACTGTATTTTGCAGTTACAAATACCTTCAATGATCACATAGTGACTATCAAGTGATCAATAAGGAACAACAACAAAGACCTTACGACAAATTAGAAAGCAGATCTTGAGCTCCCGCATAATCACCGACGCCTAGAAGAATTCTCCAAAGCACCTGGGTGCCCTTGTTCTACCCTAGGTGCCACTATTAGGCCTCATTCCCAAATTTCATAATTTATACCGAACATTTACGAAACTCGCCTAGCCTATTCAACACTTTTCCCAGTCCATATCACTTCTTGTACATTCGTAAATCAGCTAAACCCTCTCTACTTCTTCTGTGCTTAGAGTTTCATATTTTAAATCTTAGCTTGTTGTGTCATATCTGTATTTTAGTAGTGACTCTGTAATACTTAGATTTAATTAATTCAAGTTAAATTAAATCACCTACCATTCATTTGTGAAATGAGCACTGTGGATCTAGGTTCACTACTTTTCCATATGACGATTGTTCTCACATGTGGATAAGGACAATTGAAAGGAAGATGAGAGCCCCCACTAAGGATACTAAAGATTATCCACATAATAAAACCGAGGGAAAGAAATTAACTAGTAAATCAATGATCATTTGAGTAGGATGAGGTGTCCTTCATTGCACTCTCGAGTCCATGTCACTTGATGAACTCCGAGAGCACTTCAAGAACATTATAAGTGGCGATTTTTCTAATCCGTGGTTCTTTGGAGACGAGCTCATTGACTCATTAGATTAGATAAGGCCAGCCATCTCAAACATAACTCAAAATATTCCAAAGTGGCTTAAACATTGCAAAGTAATTATAATTGATCATTAGTTGGACATCATCACCAATACTTCAATCCCTCGTGGGAGGGAGGTTTGAGAAGCAATGTTCAGGTTCAATACAATAATGGAAAGTGAAAATATTTCTCCAACAAGGTGTATTAAAGGATCCTCTTCTTCGTGTGTTGTTCTATTGATTGATGCCTTTTCCTTATCTCTTTCTCTCTTATTCTTGCATGTAACATTCAACTTTTTCAAAAAGCAACTTAAATATTTTTAACTCTTCATTGGAGAAAAACACTTTTTAAAAATTAACTTAAGTCACTTACTTTCCACTTTTGTAAAATTACTTATCTTAAAATAAGGAAACGTTTCTTATTATGGAAATATGACATTAACAATTATTGCAATAACACAATTTGGTGGGATTATTATTCCATGGAAAATTACATGCTTTCCCACATGACCCAATTTAACTTTTTGAATGAAATTTCCTTCAATATAAAGACCAACCTTCTCCCTTAAATAAAAATTCCCCTTCTTACCTTTCATACCTTTCTCTCCCTATCTTCAACCATAATAAATGGTTACACTTCATCAATAGTAAAGTTAGATGTTTGATCATATGCATGACTTATAAAGTTGAATCCATAAATACCTATGTCAAAAAAATTACAAAATAATCTACAAGTTATGCAATATAATGTTCTTAAATATCACAGACTAAAAAATTCTCCAATTTACTTATCTCATATATGTCAATTACATCATTGGAGAACTCTTCCATTTCCTCAACTACATCAAAAATCAATTCAGTGTCACACATATAATTGGTGTCCTCATTTTTGTTAACTAAGTTTAATTTTTCTCAATTTTTCTTATAATTGTTCAAGTCCTCCTCCCTATACAACATGATATTCATTTTTAAACAATTTAAACGTAATTAAAAAATTCATATTCCAAGTTCCATTTTTTGAATACATACCTCCACCCACATTAATTTTACATTTTCCCACACGATTTGCTAAATGAATCAATGTAATTATGTGTTTGTGTTTTTTTAGTCTTAACATTATTAGTATTGTTGTGTTCCTCTTATTGAATGTGGACCTACTCTTGTTATTGTATGTGAACTATGTAATCATACACACAACAGTAACCCTCTCTCTCCTTATTTCCCCAACTCCTATTTACCTCTCTTCACTAAAAATTCCTCCCTTATACCTTGTACAAGCACTTTGTCACAAGTTTATTAGACTATTCTTGTATGATCTTCGCCTAACAACCACCCATAACTTTTAAGTAGTTCAAGAAGTTTACATTCAATAATGGGAGCCTCCCCATACACAAAAAGGAGGGGCTTATCCCGGAGTGTTGGTGAAAACTAAATAATATTCCCACACGAAAAATTATTTCTCCAACAACAATATGTGAAAGTTAGTCGAACTTGTTAGAAACAAGTTGGTAAAATCCTAGGATCGGTCTAGATCTAGAAATGAGGAGGTTAATGTCATGATTATTGTATAGTGAAGAATAGATTTAACATGTTAAGGGTTTGTGTAGATTTGTATTGGAAGGTCATGTGGGGTCACACTTTGGAGTGTTGTATGTAAGTATTGATTCGAGCATTAACGACTTTATATTGTATTTGTAAACTGATTTAAGTTAATACAAAAGAAATGTTCTGATTGAATTTGTAACCCAAAATATTTTTCCCAAAATAATTATTGTGTCAATAATCTGTGCATATATTTTATTTATTTAGATATCTACTTATATTTCTTATTTGTTTAGTGAGAGGAACAAATACTCATGATACTTAACTAGGAACCTACATGTAATTAAATGGTGCCATAACAACACCCAAAATTTCTCCCATAGTTAAATGCAATGGGTGTTTACCCCAAAGATTGATGTTGCAGATATGGATGTAGGATTTTTGAATCGTCAGTACTCAACTATTGTAGATATCACTATAACATTACTTTCCTAAACTCTAGATCAAGGAATTATATGGTGAATATGTCAATGAATGACAATGTGAATGTTATATTAGATTACTTGTGTAGGCACCATTTTACGAAGGTCAAGACAACATTGCGAGGAGGTTTAGTTAACCTAAAAAAATATCCTTTGAAAACGGAAATGCTAAGGAAGATAAATAATGGCAAAAATATACTAAAGGGTCTTTGTATGAGGATGGGCATGCTCAATATTCATTCAATACTACTTCACAAATTAATGGAAATGGTGGTGTTAGAAAGCTAGATTCAAATTAAGATAGGAGTTTATTGTCAATTACAAAGGAGGGAATTTTTGGTAGACCTGAAGAGAGTCATGGTATGGAGGTGAAAATTCCGTGATGGAGAGAGTGTTTGTATATTGGGTTCAAAATATTGACATTTACTTGTCACTTTAGAGAGAAGAAGGGAATCTTACTTGAGATAATATATTTTTGATGGCTAAAATTTCTAAGCATTGTCATTACAAACAAATGCATACTATCTAGAGGCATTTCTTCCACCTATCTTCAAGGACAAAGATGTGTTGGTGAAGTCTAATAAATGCAGGTAAATACAAATGGACATACTGCAAAGAGTACACGTTGAATACAAGAAGGATAACAAGTTTATTTTTTATGCTCTCCTCTAAAAAGAGTAATTATCAAATGAAGCGACTGTTTGGATCTTGGCTTCAAATACCGATGATTGCTTGTGAATTTAGAGAGAAAAGGGAATCTTACTTGAGGTAAGATATATTTGATGACTAAAATTTCTCAACATTGTCATTACAAACCAATGCCTATTATGTCTAGAGGCAATTTTTCCACCTATCTTCAAGGATGAAAATGTGTTAGTGAAGGATAAAAATGTAAGTAAATACAAATGGAGATAGTACAAAGAGTGCATAGTGAATACAAGAAGGATCTCCAAGTAATTTTTCATGGTCTCCTCTCAAAAAGAGTAATTGTAGAATGATGTAGAAAGAAAATTGACACATGATCTTATATTTTGCATACATGACTACCTCACATATTTCCATGTGGAGGATGTGTTATTTAAAGTTCTATAAAAATCATATAACTGGGAATAATCCCAAATAATGCCTCGCAAAATAAGATCATGTTGCTACAAGACAAAACTATTCAAAATGTAAAAGTGTAATTGTTTGATTCATTCTTGAATTAATTAAAATATGGTACTTTCACAAGTCATGATATAAACTCAAGTTAGGTTAACTTGATTCAAGTCCATATTTTGTGGGGGAAAGTAGTTGTTTGACTACTTTTGGATGTAAATGCCCATATAAAGCTAAAGCCAGTTGTAAAGTGGGACTAGTCTCTCCCTCTCTTTCCTCTCTGAATGCAAGAGGATTTTTGTTGTAACTTTGTGTACATTGATTTTCTCCTTATTCCATGAATTCATAAATGCAATGTTGATGTGTTTATTTCTCTCTACAATATGAGTGTTTTTCAATCATAAAAATTTGACTTAGTATTTTATGATTGAATGATACCATTAATGTTGTATTTATGTGTTGTTATATGTGATGCTCTGATATCTCATGCTTAGTGCTGAATATTGGTGTACGCGGGCTTTATGTCATATCGGTATGGTTTGTAGGTTGTGAAGACCTTGCGCTTATTATTCTTGAAATTCATCGTTGTATTTTTCCCTTCATGTGAGATAGAGGGTTTCATGTTATGTCCATGTTTGAGATATTGTGATAGTTCTCCTAGTCGATTTTTCTCGTAGATTTCTTGCTTCCTCCATCCTATTCATCATTATTACTCCTTCACATTTTTTTGTGTTTGTTTTTTTGGTTACAAGCACCCAAAACCGCCCATCTCAGACTTAAAGGAATATCACCTTGACAATAGGTTATTTACCCTAAGTATTGCATATTTTATACCACCTTCATTAGGCCATATATGAAAATCTAAAGCAACATAAAATCCTGCTAATAATATTTGGTGACTTTGTTGGGGATTCTAAATGTTAGTCTTATTCATTTCCACATCAAAGAACCTCCCTAGAATGGAGTCTCACAAAAATGTGTGAAATTAGTACAAAAATCATAATATTGTTAGAAGACAAGAGCGTCAAATTGGCACCTCATGTCAATGAGTGATAGAGATAGTTATGAAGAAGACAAAAAAATTCTTTCCTTTTGAATAATTCAAGTTAGGATGATCCGAACAAACATTGTTTCTAAAGGAGTTCTATGGAGGTATCAAAATCAACACAATGAAGATGTCTCCCATTTGGCCGAAATCCTATAGTAGATTGAACAAGAAGAAGGAAAATGTTTTTTTCTCATTATCACATCCTCATAACAACCCTTGTTGTAGTGAAGAAGATCATGGTGGATAAACTTATTACAACAAGTGATCCTATAATCAAATTCTTGTGGCTGAAATTTAAAAAAGAGCGTTGTTAAAGGAAGAAAGATGAAGATTGAACTTGTTGGTGATCAAAAGTCTAGACATCTAATGAGAGAAATTACCAAGATATATAAAATGGTGTAGAAAGATGAGATATCTAAACAACTTGATAATGAATCCTTAGGTGAGGTAAGCGATGATAAAATTTTTATAGAAGACATTTTCGAAGAACATATTTAATATGATTCGTAGCTTCGTAAAAAGCACATAACATTCCCCTTCCTTTGTCTTCCTAGTGATGAATTACTCACTTATGGGGATGAAGAGATGATTGGCCTGAAGGAGTATGAACAAAATATTTTAAGAAAGATGGAAGTGATTTTAGATCCCTGCCTCGTTCTTGAAGTATTACACTTTGTTGAGGCTATGCAGAGAAAGTTTGAGAAGCTTTAAAAATCCAAAGCAAGAAAGAGAACAACAATATGCCAAAAGAAAAAGTTAATCCACACTTTGAAGTATTTTTTCATGAGATATGCCTAATACCTCTACTGAATAAAATCTTTGTGAGCTTTGTGGTGTTTTTCAAGTAAACATATATGAAAATAATGGAGAGATCAAGGAAATAGAACTTTCAACCATGACTTCATCTCATCTTGAGATAATTTTTTGAAGAAATAGCTTGTAAGGAAAACAACGACATTTTTCTCAAAATAATTGATACAATGCTCATTTTAGTTACTACTCATAATGAAGATATGCCAAATGAACCACTTCTCAAAATGAATTCATCCTGTTCACTTAAGACCCTTCAAAAGAGCGATATTGAGGTAATTGACAATTTCCTTGTTTTTGATCCTCAATCTAATACACAAGTGATCAAAGTCAAAGAATAGAAAATTGAAGAGCACCATTTTCCTCCCGAGACATCCGTCAATGAGAAAGGAATGCATATTCACATGAACTTTGTGAGCAAGTATCCTTACAAGATGTTCTCTTAGTTAGAACAAAGAGAAGATAAGGAGTTTGAAAGTGTCAAGTATCAAGAATATTTTGTTTTAACCCATCTTATTGAATATGAAGTAGATCGTGAATTCCTTGTTGAATTTTCTCCCTCTAGTAACGTTGATGTTGAAGTTTAAAGAAGCTTTTGAAATCAAATTAGTCATACACACCTTGTTTGTAGTTCCCGATCTTGTAGAAGATGGAGCTTATGGTGATGTGTCATTCAATTTGATCTCGGTTTTGATCCAAAATGATATTTGTAGAATGTGAAAGGAAAAAACTTAGATATAGTTAGAACAAAGTAAAGACGAGGAGGTTGAAAGTGTCAAGTATCAAGAATATTTTGTTTTAGCCCATCCTACCGAATATGAACCGATCATGAAGGACTCATTGGAATGTTTCTCTCTAAGTAACACCGATGTTGAAGTTTTTGAAAGTTTTGAAATCAAATTAATCGACACACCTTGTTCTCATTTCATGATCATGTAGAAGATGAAGCTTATGATGATGTGCCATTCAATTTGATCTTATTTTTGTTCTAAAATGATCTTTATAGAATGTGAATGGAATACACTCAAAGATACTTTTGATAAATCTGTATGTAAAAATTTTATTTACTATGTCAACGAGAAAAGTATTTTCCTATGTATTTTCGCACTAAAATGAGAATGGTGAAAGTGGAAAAATATGATAATCATGATCGTCATGTTGAAGAATGTATGCTCTCTATTGTTGTGGGAAAAATTGTAAGCTAAATGAATATTCTACCTTTGTTTCATCTTCAAAGGAAACAAGTGAGGGAAATTGGTTCATCCCACACATGTGTGTAGTCCATGAAGGGATAAAAATGAAAAAGGAAGAGTGTATTTTGGTGGTCATGTCTTCTAATAATAAGAACTTTCAAGAGAAATTAGTTTGTAGGTATCAACTAGATGGTGATGGATACCCATGTTGGTCGGTGTTTGGTGAGGTCCAAATGGAAAGTAAGAGGTTCATTTCAACAAATTCTCATTACATGAGGAGAAAAAAATTCGAACAAGTGTCGAAGTGGTCATATGATCCAAATAAATTCATAATATAGTATGAGTTTGAGGGTGGATTTCTTGTTTCCATCAACAATTTCCAACCCTTTGGAATGGAGAAACCATTCCAATTTATATCCTCCAAAAATGTCTCTTCATCTATCCCCCACATTAATTTTCATCTATCCCCATCATATGCGACCTTTTATATTATTAGTAGGTGAGTCTTTTTCTAATTAGTGAAAAAGGAACCTTACAATGTTAATGTTGGAAATCACTTAAATGAAAAGGACGATATAGTAAAAAGTACATTCTTAATTGAAAATTAGAATATGGAGAGAGAGAGAGAGGGGTTGACTAATCTATTGCGGATGAAGCCATTGTTGATGAAGAACTAGCCATTCATGATCCTTGAGGGAGATTTCTCGGAATGAGCTCTTGTCCTTTGAATTCTTTATTGAATTGGAATGTCATGGGTGTTACATTTTTTCTTCTAGAATATGGATGTAGCTCAACACTTTGATCCATGTCTTGGGAACATCATTAATAGCCTTACACTAATTAAACCATTCCTTGTGGTCTCTTGCAATGTTAGAAATAGATCCTTTGATGTTGGCAAGAGACTCCAAAGTGTCCTCGTTGAAGGAGAGAGGATCACTTGCCTCCTTTTTGAATAATTCTTGAAAATAACCAATGAGTTCCTTCGATGATGAATTCTCAGTGAGTGGAAGGGATCCAAGTTCTGAACACAATTACTAACATCATCCAAAATATTGAAGGCATGTTGTTTACTAGATTCAATTTCGGATATGGCATCTTCTATCGTGTTGTATCTAGCATTCATTGTGCATCCAAACTAGGGACAAGTTCTCAAGAACGAATGTGAACACACTAGTGGGAGTCAAGGAAACTCATCTCAAACACAAGTGGGAACACCTCATCCCAATGGATCTTCTCTTTTCAATTTCTTCACTTTTGAAATGGTAGCAGGAATGTTCTTGAATAGGGAGAAATTATAAGATAAAATCCTTTCCTTTTTCAAGAAACTTCTCAATCCATTTTTCAATAGATTTACCTTGCATCATATGCCCTTTCACTTTCTTAATCATCTTAGGATCGAAGTTCCGATCGAGAAATGTCTTCCACGGGAGGAAGAGGCATTGAATTTGGCTACAAGAAAGGTTGAATGTGGGCAGTAACAACTCTCACATGATCCTCCAATTTCTCAATTTTTCATTTGTATTCCTCATTTCGAGAAAATATGCAGGTAGATAATTCCTTGAATAAATGAGCATCACCTTTGTGCGTAGCTTGACCCAAGGATATTTCAGTCAACTCATAGTTCTCATGAGTCATTTCCTCTATAGGTTTTGCAACTTTCGGTTAGGAAACCTCTATAAACCTGACTTGAAAAATCCATTGAAAAATAAGAAGTTACATGTGCCTTCCTACCATGTTTGGTCTTTAGAATATTTGTGATGGCCCCAATCTTACGTATTACACTTGTTGAGTTATCCTTGGTTCACTTACAAGCAATTATTGGATCTAGGGGTATGTATCTCATGGAGTCGATGTGATGTTAACCATAAGGACATCTTCATGAGCTAGGGACATTTTGCTCATCAAAGCAAGGTTCCACAACCAAGGAAAACATACTTGAATGGCGATGAAGGACAAGAGGCTGTAATAGATCAATCTTAGTTGGGTTAAGAGGCTCTATGAGATTTTCGATGAATCTCACCTTCTTATGAAGCTTCCTAGAATAGGGAACCTCTGTGCGCCATGTTTTCATTATCTTTCTTTTGGAGATTATTGTTCAATGGCCCTTGGTGGCATTGAGTGAGATTTTCTACATTGCAATGTTTCTTCTTTTGAGAAGTGATTGTCATGTAGAATCACAACATCCCCGAATACTGCAACCGGATGGGTCAAGACTTTCGTGTGATTGCACAACATGGAGCATCTCTCAAAGTGTGGGACCTTGCGAGTTGAGAGAGCTCTCTGGATTAAGGTTGGTTCTTATTCCTCTGTTCAAGTGCATACAAATATATTGTAGAGGGTCTATTTTAATCTACTCTATTTTACCAAGGAGACAGGGTCGAGGAGATGCAAGAAAATAAACTAAGCTAACGAGGTGATGCACCAAAGAAATGTTAGGCACTTGTTTTACAATTTAACATAGACCACGAAATGTAATACAAACACTATGCACAGATGACCAAAAATGCAATAAGAGATTAGGAGACAACAACAAATACATAAGAGGGTTGAGAAAAATCCACAGACATATATATATATTGTTGCTCAAGAGTCGATACAATATATTGTAGTGGCCAAGAAGCGAAACTTGCATTACAACCCGAAGGAGAGGTTAGAAAGGCTCCACAAATCCTTCTGTAAACAAAAGAAGAAAAGAGGGCACAAAATAGAAATGTCCAACCTTTTATAATGAGTCCCAACCCTTCCTTTATAGATTCGACACAGAGGGAAGAAGGAGAGAGAGAGAGAGAGAGGCGGGAAAACTAGTTCAAAGCTCAAACACTCGCCATCAAAGCCTCCCACAAATCTGCCCCAAATCTATAGTGTTTGCATCAATCGCTTGTTAGGCACCTTGAAGCGGGAGGAATGACGGATCAAATTAAATCTATTCTAGTTTGTTGGGGCAAATAGATCTTGTATTAATGGAACGAAGTCGTTTCTTCATTTTCTCCCCACCTAACCTCTGAAAAATTAAAGTTTTAGATGTCCATGGCATAGACGATGCCGAGATCTTTCCAACGGTACTGCAGATTTGTTAGCTTTGAGCACCGAGTCAAATGATATGCCCATTTGAAATTTGAATCGAGTTCAAATGATAAAAATGGTGACAACAAGTTGTCAAAACAGTCTTTGAAAATGGGCACATGGGGGCTTGGCGCATGTCCGGGAGCTACTTTTGGATTCTACTCTTGAATTTGCACCGCACCGACACGTGGCTTCTTACATGGCTTGCTCAATTTCCTCATGTTTTGGCCAAGTCCCTTTTTGCTCGGCGGGGTCATAAATCTTACTAGGGACACATGGAGGCTTGGCGCTTGTTTAGAAACCTTCCCCAACTTTTACTTTTGAAATAGTGTTTTGTTGACACTGCACTCGCTCATCACAAACTGCACTATCATAATTCCTCATCTGGAACTCCTCGTGCTATGATTATTTACTAATGCACACAGTCTTTAGTTTGTTGGATGTAACTGGAACACAACAAAAACATAACACAAGAATACCATAGACTATGATAAGAAGGAATAATAATAAATCTGAAATATCGAGTAAATTATAATATTAACATGAAATTGTCACAATCTCACCCATGAAGTACTTCAAGTGTTATTGACTTCACTTGCCTTCCACCAATACTAGGGGAGAAACTTTATAATTACACTTCTTAATGGCTTCTTCAACACACCTTTAAACCGATGGTTTCTTGTACACACTTCATACAATATTTCTCACTACTTCATTCTATGCTAAATGAGGGGGTGGCCTCTTTATTTATACAACTTCTAGGCTTATCTAACTTATCTCTAAGATAGGATAAGAAATCCACTCGACGAATCATATTCCATACCTTAACTCTTATCTCGTATATGTAAGCTTATCTTTTAAGATTAGATAAACCTTATCATTTCACATGGGTTCTATATTTTTAGGCTTTTTACAAATAAAATACACAAAATATTTATGACCTCACTCCTTGTCCTTATTACCAATATAATATTTCTAATTCATAATCATGTAGACCCTACTTCTCTACTTACCCCAACTTTGACATTTTAACATTACCAGACCACTTAAGACAAATATTTACTTTTTACCACAACATTTCTATTGTACTTTTGACTATTACCGTACTATACATTATTGGTGGCGATCGCAACGCCGTTATCTTCTATCGACGCTACTACTAATTATAATTAATAACATCCTATTCGTAATACATACATTAATGAAATAGAAATTACGGAGAAAAATTTTAGTGTCGAAATCTTCCCCCTTCTAGCTTCTACTCCGTCCCTGAGTAGACTATTCTCGTGCTTGGAAAATCTTCAACTTGTCGTGGTTGACCCATTTCGTAATGGGAGTGCCATCCAATTCCTCCAGTCGGTACGTACTATTTTCATGCATAGCTACTATTTTGTAGGGCCCCATCCATTTTGGAAGAAATTTCTGTCTTCTTTTTTGTATCTGGAATCATATACTAAAACCAAGTCATTCACATGAAATGGAGACCAACGGATCTTTTGATCAAAGTATTCCTTCGCTTCATTTTATTTTTATAGCTTGTATCCTTAGCTATTCCCTCATTTCCTCTAGTAAATGAAGATGTACCAACCTTTCTTTTCTTGAATCACTTTCATCCATCCTTTCATTTTCCATAACTCGACCGTGGGAATATCAAACTCAATAAGAAGAACTGGATCAATGCCATAAGCCAACCGAAATGGAGAGTATCCTGTTGTCGACTTTGATGTTGCCCTATATGCCCACAATGCCGCATGAATCCTCTTATCTCATTTATGTACTGCAAGGCTGCATCTTTTGCTAGAATTTGACCCAACACAAAATTTGTTCATTCCACCTATCCATTTGTGCTTGGCTTGTATGTTGTTGCCTTCATGTACTTAATAGAAAACTTATTGACTAGGCTTCTACCACCTCATTAATGAAGTGGCTTCCTTGATCTGCTACAATTTCTAATGGACAACCAAATCTGGTGACAATGCGTTCATATATAAACTTTGCCACTTCATCTATGGAAGTTGTTTTCAATGGCCTAGCTTCAACCCACTTGGTTAAATAATGTGATGCAATACTCTGATATACTTATTTTGGCGTGAGATAGTTGGAAGTGGACCTACAATGTCTATTCCCCACTTTTCAAAGGGACCAAGAGGAAGAATAGGGCATAATAGCGCCGATGAAGTCTTACAATTACCATGTGTTTGACAAATATCACATGTCTTACAATAATTATAACAATCTTTAAAAAGAGTGGGCTGATAACCTCGCATCCACGATCCTTCTTGCTATAAGTTGTCCAAAGAAGTGCCCTCCACATGTACCATTGTGGAATTCTTCTAGCAGCTATTTCCCTGATCACGTCCAACCGCCCTCTTGATCTGTCCATCGTGTCCTATTCAAAATAATACTCCATGCGAGAATAGAATATGGGACATCGACTTGAGTAATCTTTCTCTTAGTCTTTGCATTGGCACCATCATGAAACTTGAATTCATTCAGATAATTCCAAATATATATGTATTCACTAGGAATTGTGTCAAGGGATAACAATGTTGCATCAGGGAAATCATCATCATTACAAGATGATCCTAAACCATCATAGGCTCGAGAAAGTGCATCTCGCATTGACATGCTTCTTTCTTGGCCTATCTATAATATCAAATTCAAATTCTCGTAGCAAAATTATCCATCTTGCTATCCTCCCGATGGGTTAGGCTTATTGACAATATATTTTAGAGCTCGATGATTCATTACAACTATAAATTTCTGCCCTAGCAAGTAATTTATAAACTTCTTTATAGCAAAAATGATAGCTAGAGTCTCTTTTTCGATTCAAAGATAATTGACCTCAAAGATCGCTAATTTGTCTCGATCCCAAAGTAAACTGGATGTTCATTCCCATTTTCATCCTTTTGGCTCAAAGTACTTCCTAGTGCTGCATCTGAGGCATCAGTGTACACAATGAATGGCTTGCTCCAATCTAGATTCTTTAAAACAAGTGAAGACACTGGGCTTCCTTCAGTTGTTCAAAAGCTTCATGCACCTTATTTCCTGGTTCATAAGTAACATCCTTCTTCAAGAACTGGGTTAGTGGCTATGTAATCTTTGAGAAATTCTTGATGAACCTTCTATAGTAACCCACATGGCCTAAAAATGATTTCAACTTACTTCTATTCATAGGAAATGGTAAATCTTTGATTTTTGAAACTTTATCAAGATCAGTACCAATACCATCTCTAGATACAACATGCCCTAACAAAATGCCTTTAAAACATCCAAAGACACACTTTGTAGGGTTTAGTGAGGCTTGTGCTTCATCTAACCTTTTAAATGTTGTCTCCATCTCAGTGCAGTAGTCCATCTTGCTCCCAAAGATGTAAAAATAATCCAGAAATACTCTGATGAAGTTCTCAATGTAAGGTTTGAACACCCTTTTCATTAAATGCTGGAACGTTGCTGGAGCATTACACAACCTAAAAGGCATAACTCTATAAGCAAACGTTTCCCAAGGAGTGGTGAATGTGGTCTTAATCGATCTTTCTCTGCTATACGAACTTGGTTATAGCCACTATATCCATCAAACAAAACTATAGCACTCTGGCCGCCTACTTCGCCCAAGATTTGATCTCGAGAATGGAAGAGGGTAATGATCCTTCTTTGTTGCCTTATTGAGCTCCCGTAGTCAACACAAATACGTAGCTTCCCATTCTTTTTTATTCAGATCATAATAGGAGAAACCCATTCTGAATTCTCCACAAAGAAATATGAATCCTGCATTAAGCAACTTATCAATTTCTTCTTTTATAGTCTTGCAAAAATTAGGATTCATTCTATATGGCATTTGCTTTATAGGCTTAGCACCATCTACCACCAAATTTCAATAGAATGTTCTACCCAACTTACTTGACGGAGTTCCTTGTAATCAAAAGTGAATGTGTATGTACCTTCGAAAGAGTTGGAGGTAGGATTCCTTCTCACTCTCCATCACAAAGATCACCAATCTTTATTTGTTGGAGACGATCTTTATTTTTCAGATAATTTTATGGGGTCATGAGTCGATGTGACTGGAAGGATATCCATGACTCAAACATCAACCTCACTTTCTTCATCTTGAGTGTCCACTTCACTGGTACTAGAGTAATCAAAGGATGTTCAATCATCGGTTTCATCACTTGAATCCACAAGTTCGTCTTATGATGCCGAGGGATCACGTTTATATTCACCTTCTCTCTACCATGCCCAAGTGTCATGAAACCTTCATTCCAATAGTTTCTTACATGAACTCTACTTAGCCATGGTCTTCCTAGCAACATTGAATATGCAACAAGTACCATTTTTATCACTGAAAGTCTACCACACATACAACACCCATAACACATATTGCCACATTTGAAACTACACCTTCTAGTTTAGTTTTTCCCTTATTTAATGACCTTAATGAAGTGTTGAAGGGCGATCAATTTTTAAACCCAAAATATTCATTCTGAGACTCGGTCATTACATTAAGCTCGCAGCACCTCCATCAACTAAGACATCATGAATTGAAATACCGATACATAATACCTCACTTGCAGAGAGCATAGGGATCCGACTCGCCTCTAAAATAGGGACCTCAACCTCCTTCCTTCGTCGAGCATTGAGTCCACTTCTCAACTCTGCCTCTTCTTAGAAGACATAGCCAAGAGTTGATCATATGTAATATTTCTGAGCCTTTTGGACAGATCTTCCAAGATGGAGTATGGTCATTGCCCGTGAAATCAGAAAATCCTGCACACCCAACTTTCTTCTCCTATGTTTCTTACTAGTTTCTCATTTTATCTTCTTAGGATCATTTCCATTTTGATTATATTTTTCTTTTCTTTTTTTTTTGTTACAAACACATCTACTTCATTATTTATGCTCTTATCTACTACATCAAAAGAATTCTGGTGCTTTTCCTTTATCACTATCTCTTGTACAGATGTAGAAGCTCTATCTCGGACAATTAAACTTATAATGACCCTTTTATAACAACCATAACATACAACTTCAGAAATATTTCTTTTTGGACCTCTATCTCCTCCCTGATAACTAAATTCTTTTCCTTGAAGAAGATTAATAGTTAACTGACCCATCTTCTTGAGCAGATCTTCATACTCAGTAGATGTACTAGGAGAAATATTTGTGCTCACCGAGAGTGGTTGTGGATTCTGGACCAAAGGTGTTGGTGTAGGCTCTACTTTAGATACAATTTCTTTGGGCTCCTCTTCCATGCTTTCTTCTTTCCTTCTTGCAATCTCATTTACTTGTTCAATGGTAGGCAAGGCGGTCATACTTCACTCATTGTCTGATCTCTGGCTTCATCCCAAAAATGAAGTGCTTACATAGGAGATTATCCATGCCATTCATCAACCCATCCGCTAATCCTTCCTTCCGGATCTGGGCATCGAGTTTCCTCCTTAGCTCTAGAACACGAGCATGATAATCCCTTATCTTCTCCTTCTCTCCTTCGGATAGCTTTGTGATATTGATCATGAGATCTACATATTTCTGTTTACCAAATTCTTCAAGAAAACTTTCAGTTAATAAATCCCATGAGTTTTTCACATTATCACCTAGTGTTTCAAACCACCTAATTTGAACCATCCAAAAAGGTAGGAAAAATTCAGTCCATTATTCCCTTCTTATAAGGCCATAACAAATACAAGATCGTTTAAACTCTTGAATGAAAGAGGAAGTATATTCATTAGATTGGGCTGAAAAAATAGGAATCTTCCCCATTTTAAAAAGTAACCACAGTGAAATACCAACCCATAAGTACAATCAACAAGACTTATGTGCACAAATAATTGAAATCACTATAATAGAAAATAGAAATGACCACGGTAAACTATGGTAAAACTTGACTTACTGCGGTAAAAACTAACTTTACTGTGGTAAACACTATTCACAATAAAAAGTGAAGTTACTGTGGTAAATACTATTCACGGTAAAAAGTGACTTTACTGTGGTAAATACTATTCATGGCAAAAAGTGACTTTACCATGGTAACTACTATGCACAGTAAAAACAAGGTTACCCTCCAAATGTTTTTTGACTAAGTGGGAATATTTCTCCAGAAAATCCACCAACGAGGAATGGTCCTGACAATGGAACCAAAATGTCATCACCAATCCGGTACTATCATAATTCTTCACGGGAACTCCTCGTGCCATGATTATTTACTAATGCACATGAGCCTTTAGTTTGGTGGATGTAATCTAGAACACAACAAACATAACACAAGAATACCATAGACTATGATAAGAAGGAATGATGATAAATCTGAAATATCGAGTAAATTATAATATTAACATGAAATTGTTACGATCTCACTCATGAGGTACTTCAAGTGTTATTGACTTCACTTGCCTTCCACCAATACTAGGGGAGAAACTTTACAATTACACCTCTTAATGGCTTCTTTAACACACTTTAAACTGATGGCTTTCTTTACACACTTCATACAATATTTCTCACTATTTCCTTCTATGCTAAATGAGGGGGGTGGCCTATGTATTTATAGAACTTCGGGCTTATCCATCTTATCTCTAAGATAAGATAAGAAATCCACTCTGACGAATCATATTCCATACCTTAACTCTTATCTGTACATGTAAGCTTATCTTTTAAGATAAGATAAACCTTATCATTTCACATGGGTTCCATATTTTTAGACTTTTTACAAATAAAATACACAAAATATTTATGACCTTACTCCTTGTCCTTATTACCAATATAATATTTCTAATTCCTAATCATGTAGACCCTACTTCTCTACTTACCCCAACTTTGAAATTTTAACATTACCGGACCACTTACGACAAATATTTACTTTTTACCACAACATTCCTATTGTACTTTTGACTATTACCGTACTATACATTATTGGCAGCGTAAATCTTTGGCGGCGTCGTTATCTTCTATCGGACGCTACTACTAATTATACTTAACAACATCCTATTCTAATACATACATTAATGAAAAAGAAATTACGGAGGAAAATTTTAGTGTCGATAACACCCTCCATTTCTGCATCTCTGTTTTGAATACTCAACCCCGACTCTGTCCCTTTTTTGGACTAAGGACATGTGCGGTGGTCCGCACTCATTTGAAAACCCGCTCAAGATTTTACCTTTGAAGGAGCGTTGGGTTGACACGTGGAAGCCTCTGCAGGCTTTTGGAATTTTCAATGACCACTCTTACTTTTTGGGCCCGAATACGTGGTGATCGGTGCTCATTTGGGAATCACCTTTTGGACCGCGCCTTGAAATTGCGCTGATGCAACATGTGGCGTTGTCCGCTGGTTCTCTATACTTAGTCAATTTTGGGCCCGCTTTGTCCCATTTTTAACTTGAACTACATGGCGAGCCCGCGCTCATTTGGGTCTCCGCTTTTGGATCTACCTTTGGAGATGCATCGGGATGACATGTGGTTGCTTCCACTAGCACCTTTATACTTAGTCTTTTTTAAGGCCCGCCCTATCCGCATTTTTGACTTTTAGCTGTTGACTCTGCCCCTCTTTGGGCCTGGGACACATGGGGGTCTGACACTTGTTTGAGTCTACCCTTTTGGATTCAATCTTTGGAGGTGCGCCATTTGGACATTTGGCAGCATCCGTTGTCTCCTCCATACTTAGTCATTTTTGGGGTTCATTCTAAACCATTTGTAGAGCCGAAGACTTCGAAACTTCATCGCTCCTTATCCTTTGAGCCTCTAGTTTCTTTGACACTGTCTTCTCCTTCTCTGACCCTGTTATTCCATTTTAGAGCCCACATGTAATCTGTTCACTAGATTTGAAGCATGGGTTCATTCGACAAAGCCGTTTCTTGAATTTCTTCTTGTACGGGGTCATTTGATCTTTTGCAGGCCCTGTCATTCCATTGTAGAGTCCCTTTGTTGCCTGATTGTAGGATTTGAACATGATTTCTTTGGTTTCTTCTATGCGGGGTCATGGCTGACCAATTTTACTCGGGGGCAAAATTGGGATAACAATTTGGTGACTCGCAAGGGTATCTACCTACTACATGAAGGGACCAGTAGCCTTGCAACATCCATTGCGAATGGAGTCAAGAATGATGGCCTGATATTGATCCTGCATCTGATCTGCGAACCCAACCATTTGCACTCTCAATTTTCATAACAAATCTTGAAACAAGGCTTTTAAGAGTAGAAAATTGTTTTGACCTGGGGCTTTCATCTATCCTTGAATGGACTATTTCAAAGACAACTTTAGTTTCTCTGTATTTGTTTTATTTTGGAATTTTTAACTATTACAAGCAATCTACGGGTCTCCCGCCATGAATCTTGAAAAGGATAGACGTTCACTTTGAGGCACGTTGAATTGTGTAACTTGTCATCACCAATCGACACGATAATTCTCCAGGGAACTCCTCGTCTTTATGATTATTTATTAATACACAACTTTTAGCTTGGTGAAAGTAATTTGGAAACACAATAATGAGACATAACACAAGAATACCCTAAACTATGATACAAAAAAATAATGACAAATCTAAAATATAAGTGTAAATTATATTATTAATATGAAATTGTTACAATTTCACCCATGAGGTACTTCAAGTGTTGCCAACTCCACTTGCCTTCCAATAATAACTATGGAAGAAAATTCACAATTACACCTCTTAATAGCTTCTATAACACACCTTCTAAATGATGGCTTCCTTCACACACTTTCTTATACAATATTTCTCACTAATTCTTTCTATGCTAAATGAGGGGGTGGCCTCTCTATTTATAGAGCTTTCAGCTTTATCCACTATATCTCTAAGATAGGATAAAAATTTACTCTGACGAATCATATTTCATACTTTAACTCTTATCTTTACATGTAAGCTTATCTTTTAAGATAAGATAAACCTTATCATTTCATATGGGTTCCACATTTTTAAACTTTTTACAAATAAAATACATAAAATATTTATGACATCACTCCTTGTCCTTATTACCAATATAATATTTCTAATCCTTAATCATGTAGACCCTACTTCTCTACTTACCCTAACTTTGACATTTTAACATTCTTGAACCACTTACGACAAATATTTACTTTTCACCACAACGTTTCTATTGTACTTTGACTATTATCGTACTATTATTGGCGGTGTGTCGCATCGGCAACGCTATTATCTTCTATCAGACGCCATTACTAATGATACTTAACATCTTATTCTTAATACATACATTAATGAAATGGAAATTATGGAGGAAAATTTTAGTGTCGACATCTTCCCCTTCCTAGCTTCTACTCCATCCTGAGTAGACTATTCTAGTACTTGAAAAATCTTTAACTTGTTGTGGTTGACTCATTTCGTAATGGGAGTGCCATCCAATTCTTCCAGTCGATATGTACCATTTTCATGCACAACTACTATTTTGTAGGGCCCCATCCATTTGGGAAGAAATTATCTCGCCTTCTTTTTTATCTAGAATCATATACTAGAACCAAGTCATTCACATGAAATGGAGACTAATGGATCTTTTAATCAAAGTATTCATTTTGTTTCATTTTTTTCTTATAGCTTGTATCATTCGCTATTTCCCTCATTTCCTCTAGCAAATAAAGATGTACCAACCTTTCTTTTCTTGAATCACTTTCATCCATACTTTCATTTTTTATAACTCTCACGGTGGGAATATCAAACTCAATAGGAAGAACTAGATCAATTCCATAAGCTAATTGAAATGGGGAGTATTTTTGTTGACTTTGATGTTGCCCTATATGCCCACAATGTTGCATGAATCCTTTTATCCTACTTATGTACTGTAAGGCTGCATCTTTTGCTAGAATTTGACACAACACAAAATTTGTTTGTTCCAATTTGTCCATTTGTGTTTGGCTTGTAAGTTATTGTCTTCTGTGCTTAATAGAAAACTTGTTGACTAGGGATTCTACCACCTCATTAATGAAGTGGCTTCCTTGATCTCATTACAATTTCTAATGGACAACCAAATCGGTGACAATTTGTTCATACATGAACCTTGTCACTTCATCCATGGAAGCTATTTTCAATGGCCTAGCTTCAACCCACTTGGTTATATAATCTATAAGAACTACAATATACTTATTTTGGCATGGGTAGTTGGAAGTGGACCTACAATATCTAGTCCCCACTTTTCAAAAGGACTAAGTGGAAGAATAAGGTATAATGGAGTGATGAAGTCTTACGGTTCCCATGTGTTTGACAAATAACACGTCTTATAATAATTATAACAATCTCTAAAAAGAGTGGGCCACTGATAACCTGCATCCAAGATCCTTCTTATTGTAAGTTGTCAGAGAAGTGTCCTCCACATGTACCATTGTGGAATTCTTCTATTAGCTCCTTCCCTTGATCACGTCCAATCGCCATCTTGTCTTTGTCCATCAAGTTCTATTCAAAATAATACTCCATGTAGAATAGAATATGGATGACTAGCTTGAGTAATCTTCCTCTTAGTATTTGCATTGACACCATCAAGAAACTTGAATTCATTCAGATAATTCTAAATATATATGTATTCACTAGGGATTTTATTTTAGTCGGTTGGAAAGCATTGCTACTCTTGCACTCTATGATGATGTAAGGGCCTCTCCGGATGGCATCAAATTTGGAGTTTTTCTTGGCTTTGCTTGATATGCATACCACTTTAGAACTAAATCCCCTTCTTGAAAGATCCTCGTTATTGTCTTCTTGTCAAAACTCTTTTTATCAATGCCCCGATCCTTTTCCATGACTTTCATTGCATGCTCTCTTGCCTCCCCTACCCCCATTAGCTCCACATACCTGACTGCCAAGGTTTAAACTCGAGTCAGCTCCAACTGTTTCATGAGTTCCAAAGCGGGCAACTCCAATGAGATGGGAAATACTGCCTCCTTTCTATGTACAAGCTTGTATGGGGAGCTGCTTGTGGATCTTTTGGATGTGATCCTATCATCCCATAGAGCTGATTTGAGCTTTGTATGTCGGGTCCTCTGATTTTCATCAAGAGTCCTTCTGATAATCCTTAACAGGTTCTTATTTATGGACTCTGCTTGGCCATGACCTTAAGGGTAATAATTTGATGAGGTGTTGAGATACACACCATTCTTAACTGCCCATTCAGTGATCCTTGTACCAAGGAATGCCAATGCATTATCTAATATAATAGCGGCAGGAACTCCAAACATGGTGGCTATTCCTTCATAAAAATCAAAGATGTTGGATTCATTCGCTTCTTTTAGTGCCACTGCTTCAGTCCACTTTGTGAAATAGTCTGCATTGCGAGAAAGTCTCCACTTGTGGCCTTGGCTTGAATTTGGATTAATCAACCCAATGAAGTATAGTCCCCATTGCATGAATGGTTGATCCACTGAAATGGGATGAAGTGGCAGAGCTGCTAGCTTATCATTTCTGTGAAAAATGCACATTTTTTACACTTCTTGACCCATGAGTAGCAGTCCCTGAACACTGTAGGCCAATAATAACCAGCGTTCATGATCTTGAGAGTTATTACTCGAGGGGCAAAGTGACCTACTGCTTCTCCATCATGGAATTCATGCAATACTCCCTCAATTTGGCATGTCCCAATGCCCTCAATAGAACACTATTGATATCCTTCTTAAAAAGACACCATCAACAAACACATATGGGATGGCTTATAATATGAAGTATCTTTTCTTTTCTTTGTTCCATTCTAGAGGGCACAAACTTGTTTAAAGGTAATGCACCAAATATTGGGTCCAACATGGAGCAGGTGTATCATTAGCTGGTTATTCTTGATCATTTTGTAGAAATAGGACAACATCGGTTTCACCCACTAACTCAAGTTGTTGTTTGGAGGCAAGCGATCACACAATCCTTGCCTCTAATCAGTTTGGTCACCTTGATCTCAATGTCATATTCCATTACTTGGGTGATCTAACTTGCCCTCTTCTCATTCAAATCCTTATTTAAAAGGAAGTCCTTAACACCAGCATGAGATACTAGCAGTTGAATCTTGTTATTTGAGACCAAGTATCTGAACTTCTTTAAGATCCTAATAATAGCAAGGACCTATTTTTCAATGAAAGAGTATTTTACCTCGTAGTCCTCCAAGCTCTGACTGAAGAAAGCTATGGGTTGCTCTGAACCTTCATTGTTGGGCTGGACCAAGATGGCTAAGATGGTGTCTAACCCTCCAAAAGCATATAGCATGAAGTCTTTTGAGAAGTCTGGGTTAACAAGAGTTGGATCTGTGATATTACGAGCTTGATGGCCTCAAAACTCTCTTTCCCTTCGTTGTCCATTTAAATGCAAGACTCTTCTTTAACATCATTGTTAAAGGCTTCACAAGAGTAGAAAAGTCAGGTATAAACCTACGAACAAAGTTTATTCTCCCCAAGAAGCTTTGGAGAGACTTTTTATGTTGTGGCAATGGAAGTGTCCAGGATGGCTTCAACCCTTTCAGGATCAATTGTTAATCCCTCTCTTGAGATAATGTGCCCCAACAATTTCCCTTCATGAGCTAGGAACACACACTTTTTTGGGTTTAATGACACCCCAAACCTTCTACATCTTTGAAATACATGTCTAAGGTGAAAGAGATGGTTTGCAACATTCTTTGAAAAGACAGTGATATCATCTAGGTACACCAGGACTATGTTATTAATTAAGCCTTTGAATGCCATGTCCATAGCTTGCTGAAATGTTACTCCAGCATTTGATAGTCCAAATGGCATTTTCTTATAAGCATATGTACCCCATTTGGTGGTGAAGGTTGTCTTGAATTGATCTTCTTCTTTCACCATTATCTAATTATATCATGAATACCCATCTAACAATGAGAACATCTAAGAACCAACTATAACTTGTAAGATCTATTCCACTAATGGAAGTGGGTAGTGATCCTTGAGTGATGCTCTGTTTCGATCACGAAAGTCCACACACACCCTGATTTATCCATTTATCTTTCTCATAGACACCAAGTTAGCAACCCAACTCGAATGCTTGATAGGAAAAATGATACTGACCTCAATTAGCTTGTTTAATTCTTTTCTCATGATAGGCTCAATGTGGGGATTTATTGGCCTTTTCTTCTATCTGAAAGGCTCATCTTTTGGATCCAACTTGATGGTGTGTTGTGTCAGCTTTGGGCTGAAACCTCTTAAATCTTTATAAGTCCAGACAAATACATCTGGGAACTCTTGACAGAGTTGAACAAATTCATATTTTTCTTATTGAATGCATACATTGCCAATCTGTAATGTTTTGCCTTCTTCTATAAAAATGGGTTCTGAATCTTCACCCTTTACCTGAATATTTGCCTTCTCTTTATGGAATTGGTCATTTGGGTTGAAGATTGATTCCAAAGTGATAATACCCTTTGCTATTTTGTTGGTTCTCAGCTACACCACTTGATCACCATACTGTTGCTCCAATATGTCTTGATTCCTAGAGGAGAACTCAGCTTGCTCTTGTAGAAAGTTGACAATTTGCTGATCACTTTTAAAGACTTTCCAACTTATGTTGTTGTCTAGGACAGCTGGTCTTACAACCAAATTGATATGGGGTTGATGTTTATCACTCTTAATATCCTCCACAACATCAAATGTTGCCCCAATTGCTGCTAATTTGTTTGTTGCTTCATTCTTCTTCCTTGGGATGGAGTTGATGTTGAATGCCTCAAAATCTTCAATGAGGTCCCATACCAGTTCTTATAACTCTTTAACAAGTCGTTCTTGGCAGCATTTTGTCCTCAAACTTGATTAGCAACTAGTTCATTGTCACCAAACACTTACAAGTTCTTGATTTCCCGTTTCCTTGCCCAGTGCAGTCCATGAACCAAAGCCTCATACTCTACTATGTTGTTTGAACAAGCAAATTGGAAATGGAAAGCTGAGTAGTATTTCATACCTTTAGACGAGACAAACATATCTCCTCCTCCGGCTCCTTGCCTACTTCTTGAGCCATCAAAGAATAACTACCATACCTCATTATCATCTATGTGGTTTGGCTTAACAATGTCGGGAAGAGGATAATTTTCTTCATGCAAACAGTAGACTCCTAACTTAGACTCCTCCATCTCTTTATAGGGGTCAAAAGCGTGTCTCTTGTTCACCCATTCGTCGAGAGTCAAGTATGGGATACACCCCACCTTGGTATTTGTCTCACAAGTGCTTGGGAGGTCCTCCAAATCAAAGGCTGAACAATTTGCATTGATTAGGCTGGGTACATAAGACACAATATAGTAATATGCAATGGGCTTAGATCTGATTATTACCTTAGCCCTATACCTTGTTCTAAAAATCATGTGCGACCAATCAGTAGACAAATATCCTCCAATCTTAGCAGTGAAGTCTCTTGACAAACACAATGCAAAATGGGGTGGCAAGTCTATGACTGATATGTTTTGCAATACAGTCACATTGGGGTAGGCATGCAGTGTGAGGCTCAAATATTTTATGACTCCAACAGTTGTCACTATTTTCCCATCCAATTACACTACCCCTTTGGATATGACTTCGTATTGGAGACCTAGTTGATTAGCTATTTGCTTTGGCATTACAGAACTACTTTCCCCGAATCAATCATGCAATTATGTACCAATTTGTCCCTAATGATTAATGCAACATAGAATGGAGGAGGCCTCAGGTTCTTACCTTGTTTTCCTCCATGATTTCCCCCAGTCTAAGCTGCATTGGTAAGAACTTTCTCTTGCTAGCTAGGGGGGCTATTTGAGCTTGACCAATTGGCCATGGGATCTGCAACAAATCTCTCTATCCTAGAATGGCCAGTGACTCCCACATTGAAATGTTCACATTTGTCTTCTTCATTTGTTCAATGATATTAAATGAGCTATCCTTTTGTTGCCCCTTGCCTAGTATATTTTTCTCTTGCACATGGGTCATTACAACCGATGTCTGAGTGGGTTTGAAAGGTGGCTTGGATTGCCTCTACATATTGGGAGTTGCATTTTGAGTGCCAATACCTTGTGGAGTAATGGACGGTTGAGGATTACCTAAGTTTGGTGATTGTCCCTCTCTAATATTTCTTTTCTTGGACCGTGTATTGGCAACTACACTTTAGGAAAGTGTTTGATTTAGCCCATAGAAGTCTTCAGCCTGCTAATTGACAATCATAGTCTCACTTGGAGATGCTTCTTGTTGAAATCCTTGTTATTTATTTTTTTCTTGACTAGACTCTTGTGATACACCACTAATTTGTACCATCAAGGCCTGGTCTAGTACACCATTAAAGCACATTGATTGGTTATGTGGCTGATTACATGGGAAACACCAATCATATTCTTGGGCCATATTATTTTGTGTTGGGACCAAGGCCCTTGATGTTGAAGCTGTGTTTAGATCATATGACCGAAAAGGCCTAACAACTTGAGGTTGTCCTTGGCTTTGGTTTTGATTTATAACCTGAGTTGGTTGCCTATTTTGTTGATATGGGGTCTAGCCTGATACTGAGCTTGAGGCTGATATGGCCTAGAACTTTGAGCTTGTTGCCTCTTGATAGTTACTAACTCATTCCCTAGGTTTTGTAGTTGTTTCATAACTTCTTGAAGCTCTTTTGAGGTACTAGAGGATGAGGTGGAGGCTTCACTAAACTTTGATTCCTAGGAGTAGGCATAGGAGCTAATGTGGGTGTCTAGTTGGTGCTTGGGTTTCCTAATTCTGGATATAGAGGCATGGGAGGCCTAGGAGCAAGCTTGCCAGCTTGAATTAGAGAATTTTCAGCTCTTATGGAAATGTCATAGGTCAGTAAGGTTGTGCCTCCCATTGATTAAATCATTAAAGCAATATCAAAATTTAGAGCTCTAAGAAAGTATAAGAAGGCACCTTCATCTGTGGGCTTTACAACCACTGGAATCTTGTCCCATGTCCTTTGAAATCGAGCTTGAAATCTATTAAGCGATCATTAGGAGCCCTCTTGATTTTTGTCAATTTCTCCAATGAGGACAGATTATCTCCCTTTTCTCCAAATTGGTCATGAAGAGCTTTGCACAGATGGTCCCAAGTTTGAATAGAGCCTATTGTTAGACTCCTGAAACATTTTGAAGCTTTACCCTTGAGTGAAGAGGCTAACAACCTTCTGCAATGTTCATCTCGGTGATCTCATGGATTGCACTGACATTTGCAATGTCTTAAACGTGATCAACAAGATAAGTTTGGTTGTCTCGGGTGAAATATGGGATGCTCTTTAAAGCTGCCACTGGGACTAGATTTTGTGCATTAGGAGTGAGAGGGTTGTTTCTAGTGAAAGTGACATATGGATTTGCTTGTGCCACCCTGATTGGAATGAGAACCCTTCTTGATTGAAAGAAAAACCTGCTAAAAGGAGGTGTTGACAAGGTTATGTTTGGTGGAGATGGATACCTCTGGGCTCTTCTCCCCCTTCTCCTTCTATCTAGAGACAAGCACAGATAGAAAAACAATCCCTCTTCTCTAGTTCTTGACCTTGTTTGTATTCTTCTCATGAACTTGGCAAGCTTGGGCTACTGAAACCAGTGGATTTTGTCCCTTTTAGAGTCGCTAGATGTGTACTTTCAAAGCTTCTTAAAAGCTAGAACTTGCAACAAGTGCACATTAATCTTGCTATAATAAAAAATGAAGACTTCTTGTCCCATCGGGCGTGCCAAAACTGTTAGTGCAGAATCACAACACCCTTGAATGCCTGTAACCAGATGGGTTGAGACTTTTAGTGTGATTGCACAACATGGAGCATCTCTCAAAGTGTGGGACCTTGCGAGTTAAGAGAGCTCTCCGGATTAAGGTCGGTTCCTATTCCTTTGTTCAGGTGCATACAAATATATTGCAGAGGGTCTATTTTAATCTACACTATTTTATCAAGGAAATGAGGTTGAGGAGATGCAAGAAAATAAACTAAGCTAACGAGGTGATGCACCAAACGAATGTTAGCCACTCATTTTGAAATTTAACACAGACCATGAAATGTAATACAAACACTATGCACAGATGACCAGAAATGCAATAAGAGATCGAGGAGACAACAACAAATACATGAGAGGGTCGAGAAAAATCCATGGACATATATATTATTGCTCAAGAGTCGATAAAAGTATATGCGGTGGCAAGAAGGGAAACTTGCATTACAACCCCAAGGAGAGGTTAGAAAGGCTCCACAAATCATACGTGAACAAAAGAAGAAAGGAGGGCACAAAAAGAAATGTCCAACCTTTACAATGAGTCGACCGTTCCTTTATAGATTCGACACAAAGGAAGAAGGAGAGAGAGAGAGGCAGGAAAACTAGTTTGAAGCTTAAACACACGGCCATCAATGCCTCCCGCAAATCCACCCTAAACCTGTAGTGTTTGCATCAATTACTTGTTCGGCGCCTTGAAGGAGGAGGAACGACGGATAAGATTAAATCTGATCTAATTGTTGGGGCAAATAGATCCTGTATTAATGGCACAAAAATGTTTCTTCATTTTTTCCCCACCTAACCTCTTCAAAATTAAAGTTTCAGATCTCCATGGCATAGTCGAGGCCAATATATTTCCAATGGTGTCGGATTTTTGGATTTCGAGCACTGAGTCAAAAGATATGCCCATTTGAAATTTGAATCAAGTCCGTACAGAAATGGTGGCAACTAGTTGTCAAAATGGGTCTTTGAAAATGAGCACGTGGAGGGCTAGCGCATGTCTGGGGACTGCTTTTGGATTCTACTTTTGGAGTTGCGTCGGGTGACATGTGGCTTCTTCCGCGGCTTGCTCAGTTTCCTCATGTTTTGGCCAAGTCCCTTTTTGCTCGATGGGGTCATACATGACTGGGGACATGTGGAGGTTTGCCGCTTGTTTGGAAACCTTCCCCAACTTTTACTTTTGAAATAGCATTGTGCTGACACTTAGCACCCTCCATTGCCCTATCTCTGTTTTGACTATTCAACACCGACCCTGTCCCCTTTTTTGGACCTGGGACATGTGGAGGGTCCGCGCTCATTTGAAAACCCGCTCAAGATTTTACCTTTGAAGGAGCGTCGGGTTGACACGTGGAAGCCTCCACAAGCTCTTGGAATTTTCAACGGTCGCTCTTACTTTTTGGGCCCTGAATATGTAGCAAGTGGCACTCGTTTGAGAATCACCTTTTGGGTGTGCCTTGAAATTGTGTTGATGCAACCCTGGCATCATCCATTGGTTCTCTATACTTAGTCCATTTTAGGCTGCTTTCTGTCCCATTTTTAACTTGAACTATGTGGTGAGCCCGCACTCATTTGGGTATTCGCTTTTGAATCTGCCTTTAGAGATGCGTCGAGCTAACAAGTGTTTGCTTCATTAGCACCTTCATACTTAGTCTATTTTTAGGTCCGTCATGTCCGCTTTTTGACTTTTAGCTGTTGACTCTGCCCCTCTTTGGGCCTGGGACACGTGGGGGTCTGGCGCTTGTTTGAGTCTGCCCTTTTGGATTTAATCTTTGGAGGTGCGTTGTTTGGACACTTGGCAGTGTCCGCTATCTCCTCCATACTTAGTCATTTTTGGGGCTCGTTCTGAACCATTTGCAGAGCCCGAAGACTTCAAACCTTTGTCGTTCCTTCTCCTTTGAGCCTCTAGTTTCTTTGACACTGTCTTCTCCTTCCCGACCCTACTATTCCATTTTAGAGCCCACCCGTAACATTCGTTGGATTTGAAGCATGGGTTCATTCGACGGAGCCGTTTCTTAAATTTCTTCTTGCACGGGGTTGTTTGATCTTTTGCAAGCCTTGCCATTCCATTATAGAGTCCCTCTATTTCCTGGTTGTAGGATTTGAACATGATTTCTATGGTTTCATCTATGCGGGGTCGTGGCTGACCGATTTTACAGGGCAAAATTGGGATAACAGTGACCACACTACCATGTGTTTCACTGATTGTTTATGAACACTCTTATGCAAATGACATCAAGTGGAACCAACATGATTTCACATTCTCGTATACACGATAATTCACATGAAGGATACCCATTTACCTTTCTTGACTCCATTGTACTTCTTGAATGAAAACATATTTGAGGATGCTTGTACATACCTTATTGCTCATATGCCTCCCATGGGAAAGGATGATTTCTTGATCCTTCACATATGATGGCTTTGAGTAACTTGATAGCTTGATTACCCCACTTTGATTTTCTTCTTAAAGAGGTGACAATAGGTTCAGTATATGATGACCCCTAGTTATTCCATGAGTTTCTCGTTTTCATTTTTTTATCATGATGACAATAATTTTCACTACACAATTCATTTATTTGACCAATATATCACTTGAGTGGAAAGATGCTTATAAAATTTGAACACCATTGCTCAATTTGCTCCTAATGGAAATAGACTTCCTTATCTAGATGGAAGAATTGACCTTTGAATGGAACTCGAGGAAGAATCACCTTTTTTGACCTTCAAATTGAACTGACCTCATCACCAACGCTTGATTAAGTTTTTAGAAACACTCTCGGGAGGTATGCATTATTGGTGATATTGAGATGATTAATAGTCTAAATCATGTGTTAGAAGCACAATGGACAGAGAGGGGGGGTGAATCGGTCCTCCAAATTTTTAACTTTTTTACCAAGAGAAACATTCAACATTCATTTAACCATTCATCAACCATAACCATATATGATTTTATTACATGTACATTAACCATTTAGAAGAGCATTTTATAAGATATAGAACACATAAACACCAGAAGTAAGTGGGAAAACCTCATGGGGAAGAAAACCCACTGAAAACCATTGCTTATATTACTCAAAGAAAGGACTTGTAAGAATATTACACATCCTACAAGATTTTTTTAGTGAGGCATAAACCCCACAAGGAGCACCAACCCCTAAACCCATTTTTATATCACTCACAACAAGAGACTCCTGTGAATATGATTTATCATAAGAAATTTATAGAAGTTTGACCACCGCAAAATATTCTCGATACCATAACTAATAGTGATCCCAAATTTCAGCTCCAAATTCCTTCAAACTCTCTCTCAAGCACACCTTAAACTTGTTCTCTCTAGGTCTTCATGGAATTTTCTTGCCTCTTAAATCTTGTACACGTCTTCAAATAATATTCAACCTATAATGCATCTTATTAGCTCTCAAAATATTCCCTCATACCTGCAATTTTCTCTCCTCTAGGTCACACTTCTCCCCATGCAAGACTAGCTCTCAAAATGAGCTAAAACATCACTTTTATATGCATTTCTTCTCTCCAACCCAAAGGATGTTGGCACCTCATAGTAAATTCAACCCATATGCCTTCATTACATTCAAATACATTCATTAGAATAGTCACATATGATCCATATAGGTTGGCCTAACTCAAACCATCATTTCATGTGTCAAAAATGGCTCAAAACCCCATGGGTGCAATCTTAAAATTGCCCTAATATTAGTACCATACATTGTTATGACCCAAAACCCCTTAATATGAATAAAATATCAGTCAACATTCATACATGGTCGCAATTAATTTAAATCAATCAAACTATTTCATTTACTAGGCCTTGTTCCCTTTACAAATCTCAAAACAGTTGTTTCATGCACCCTTCAACATCCTAAAAACTTCATAATGCCAAGTAAATGACGTCTACTCAACTAAAACATGTCATGTGACCACTCATAAGAAATGATAGGACCTATAGAACACTTCTAAGTAAGTTAGAAATCATGAAACATCTTTCACATCAAACCGCAACATTTTTCTTCACGGATCAACCTTCCGAAAAGATATTTCCTAAGGTTAGTTCATAAAATTATTTATACATGCATACAATACCTCCCAATGGATTCATTGGATACCTAATTCACCTGATTCACTTTCCCGGTAATAGAAAGTATCATCTAATCCATCTCATGCTTCCAATAACAACAAATGTTTACTAGAACACATTTTGTCTTTAATCACAAAGATATTCCTACTCAAAGAATGACCTAGATTCCCTGTCAAATGACCTTGTCATGAGGCAAGCCATATATAAATGGAAATATATCTGAACCTAATTTCCAAAAAAAACTTGAATAATCTTCAAACTCCACATGTACTTCAAGATATGACCAATTTATGAACCCCGCTATTTGAGACCCAAAACCACTCTTTGACAATCAACCTGTTTGGACCTCAAAACACCATGTACCTATATGAATTTTCTCTTAAACTTAATGGATATCATTATCAACTCCCATTAACCATGAAACATCAATTTTGCATGTCACTCCTTTGGACTATCTTGCCTTAAAACCTTCTTTCCTAAAAACTACTATTTTTAGGTGGGGTCGACTCATCACCATGACCTTAACCATACATTTCGGAAAGTTTGAGGATTCCTCTATAACATTCAATCACCACTTTTGAGGGTTTAATAAGGGTTTCAAACCACTTTACCTTCTTAATGATCGTTCATAAAAACATGACGATTAAACCACCTCATTCTTTTTGTGAAAGATGCATAAGCCGACCTAACAAGCTATGCCTAACATCTTAGGTCCTCATGCAAATTATACATTCACAACAAGCATTAGAACGTTAAAATTTACTCCAAAAACACATTATTACTTACCCGGTTTCACGAAAACTTGTGTATCTTAAACGATATTCAACATACTTGACACGAAACTTGGCTTGAAGCACCATGACAACATCCTTTAACTTTCAATGCTCACCACCCAAAGTGCAAATATCTCTCAAACTCTCTAGCCAATCTAGCCTACACATGTTAAACTGCATGTTCTCAAATACTTGCTTCTCAATGACCTCATAGAAGCATTGAATTACTTAATTCATACTTGAAACTCACCATACACCTCAGTACGCTGTCAAAATAATGTTACGATGCTTCACCATTACTTGATTGAGTCAAACTCTCACATATCTACCTCATTCTACATGCACCATGGCTAGAAAAAGATTGGAGTGACTCTGACTCAACCATGTAACCTCATGACTTGACCATGTTGACCTCAAACAGAGTCATATACAACAGAAACACATCATATAGACATTATATGACCTCATGACACACTACAACTAGCTAGGGAAGACCATGCTTTGAAAGACATTACTTGGACTCACAAAAACATGACATAACTAGTCATTCTTTATGCATGACACCTAAAAAAATCATATGGGGACTCATACTACCTCATGAAACCCTTTGCCACCAATGGGAATTGATATCGATGACAACACAAACCCAAAATGGCCAACATCACGATGATCTTTTCTTACATTTGGGCTTCTTGCATCAAGTCGTGCCTCTAAGAAATGATGCTTTAAGAGTTTGCTGAGAGGTGTTCCTTTATTTTCTAGACCACATAACAACATCTTGACTTTCTAATGATAGTAAAAAGCAACAAGATTAGTGAAAACAAAGCTACCATCAAATTTTTGCACCGAAAAAGTAGAACTTTTTATTTTTGCAGTGGAGCTAAATCTGTTATTCTTGGAATTTTTGGAAATTTTGCACAATCCTTGTTCTTTGAAGCTCCTAATCCATGTAACTTATTTCTATTGATGAGGATTTGCTATTTTTAAAAAGTTTCTATTTTTAGACGTTTGTTTTTCCTAACCTATTATTTGTAGAATTTTGTGTAGTTGGCCCTTTTTGATGTTTCTTACTATTTCAGGATGTTTGAATGTTGAAAGTTTTCTACTTTGGGAAACTTGCTATTTTTGGAGTCTCACTATTTAGAGCACATGCTATTTTTAAAAGTTCACTTACTGGTGTCAGATTGCAATCAAACCACCATTACCATGTTTTGTTTTTGACTGGGACCTCGTGCTTCAAATTTCACCATTTTTCATCAACTAAATCTCTTGGAAATAAAAAAGTAAGTCTCAAGGTTTAGGTTTTCATATTGTTATATCAAAAAAATTAGGGCATCATTGGATATGCAACTATAATCTTCCCAAATACATTTTAAAGAAGAGAAATCTAGAAAATTTTAATTACAATCGGGTTTCGGTTTGAGAGATATGAACAAAACTTGTTTTTTGATGGCTATGTTTGTTCTGGAAAAAATGGGCAACATCCCTTATAGAAAATGATGTTTTTCAAGGTGTGACAACAACAATAATGGAGGAGGTTTGCATGTGTAGATAAAGTAAGCCAAAATAATATTATATTTTAATTTTATTTCAACTTGCTAACTCTAGATCAAACTTGGGTTAAATAAGGGTCTATGTGAGGTTAAAATCAAGTTTTAATGGTGCAATGGGGACACAACGGATAATAGGGGCTCCCAAGTGCACCTTGCAACATGATGGATAAAGTGGCAGAGTGGGAGTGAGGATGAGATGGAAATGATAGGAAAATCACTCGCACATCTAGGAGAGGTCGTATGGATGTTGAGGATCTTGAGCATGGGCACGGGTACATTTTCTTATCCCTCTTGTCCCTTGGACAATGCATAATAGAGACACAAGTTTTCCTATGGTGAAGGATGGATACAATTGGAAGCATGGGGGCTAGTTTGAATGAGAGAAGGGAGCTAAAAAGCCACATGTGGAGCATGTAGAATGTCAAATGGAAGTTTGGGGGTTGAGTTTGAGCATGGGGCTCATCGACTATTTACGAAGTCATACAATAGTATTGGTTTTAGTAAATTTATATTTTTATTCTGTGTTATACTCAATTTTAGTAAATCTGGACATATTCATGTGAATCTAGACTCCAATATTATAACCTTTTTGTTGAAATTTATCACTTTTTGGTGTATAATGGATTTTTTAATTATTGGATTCCATTATTTCTATTACTACCTTCCATTACTAGTATTATTGGATTCTCATATTATTGTTATTGTACACAATGGAGTTCCAATTTGTTATTTTTGGATTCCAATTTCACTATTATTGGATTCAAATTTAGATATTACAAGTTTCAAAATCTGTTATAATCAAATTCCATAAATTAAGTCAATGGGACCAATAAAAATTTCCACAAAATAAGTCATACAATTCAATTGAACATTTTTAATATGCAATTCATTATCAATAATATATGCAAAATTGCTAAAAATCTATAAATTCAATATGCAATGGAATACAAAATTCAATTATCTCATATTCCAAGTTACTAAATTTGCTCGCCAATTTGATCTGTATTAAGAATTTTGTTGATTGAAACTAATTAATCAAGATTGAAGTTGTTTTTGCATATTGAGACTTGATTATATTAATGAAGACTTGAATTAATTTCACATTCATAAATTTGGAAAATCTTATTGGGATTACATAAGGCTAATGGTCACTAAGTTACATAAGGCATTATATCGTTTAAAAGTATGTGTTAAAGCACCATGTTTAACATCTTTTTAGGATCGATTTTATCAATTTATCAATTAGAAATGATAACAACGGAACTCAGTGGTCGATATATATTTCTAAATACAAGATAATCCAACTAATTTTAACTACTTGTATACAAGATAATAAATTTTAAAGCTTAGCGGTCGCTAGGATTTTCTATTCTATAAATCATAAATAATAATAGAGAAAGTTTAATGTTAAACGTGTTGATTTAACACATTTATTTGACAGTGTATTTCCAAAGGCAATCAATACCTTCGGGGTCAACGTAATGAGAACTACATAAGACTTTATCCATCTTGGGAGTGTGTAGTTTAGCCAAGCGTTAAATACAATGCATTAACTAGAGTTTTTGAACTTGTACAAGGTATGCATGAATGCTTTCGTCTCTCGATTTGTTATTTTGATTTGATGTCATTTCCATATTTTACTTGGTGTCCATGCCCAGATGATGATGTCTATTTCAATTTCGATATTCCACTCATTTTCTCCACCATTAATTTTTCTTGAAGCATTCTTGATGCTTTATTTTTTTTGTATTTTCTTTTCTTGTTAGTTTCCACTAATTTACTCTTTTCTTTTGAGCCTTTTTGTAAACATCTTATATTGGAACTCGTTATACCCTACCCATCTATATAGATACATTATCATTAGTTGGTCTTGTTAGTATCATATGCACATTATTCACATCCACTATTGAATTAAATTCGTCTCAAGGTTTATCACAAATAGGCCCAACATATGTATTCTTTATTTAAAAGGACATTTTGATTGTAGTAGTTATCAATGTAAATACATGAGACTATCCATAAATGATCATACATTGCGCTATCCTAGATTGATTTTGGAAAAAAAATCTCTCCTCATATTATTACAATTGATAAAGGAATTTTATAGGGCACGCAGAACATTTCTCAATATATTATATTTTGAAGTCAAAAAGTTTCACCTCCATTTATTAATTTTTTTCCCAATGTGTAACATATGATTGAATGACTCTCTACAAGTTTGTCATCTCTTATAGTTTTTGAAACGTACCAATAGAAGATTTCAATTAGACAAATATAGTTTCCTGCCCATTGTTTTGCAGATTTCAATTGGTTGAGAACCATAAAGCATCAATGATTAATGATTTGTACTCCATGTGAATCTTGTTGCCGACATGGAACATAAACATCTTTGGTTTGCTAATACTTATTATTTTATGGTTTCCATCTAACATATATGGTTCCACAAAGACCTTAAAGTCATAGAATTTCTGAATAAGGTATTGAGTGAATGTGTTGGACTCCTCTTAGTATGTTCTATAAGTGTCCATGATTTGTCACAAAGAGGAATGTTTCTAATTTTACAGAGATGTTGATAATCATTAGAATATCTTCATGTGTATGAGTCATTAAACTGAAAACTTACATAATCTATATTGAAAACATTTTTGGTTGTCAGCATGGATGGAAACACAAACAAGTAACGATTTTTATTGTTCGATGCATTATATAATTGCAAGTTGAGAATTGGTGGTTGTTTTCCAAATGAACCTATTGTATGCGATTGCACATTTTTTTTTTTCCTTGCACTCTTTACATTTTTTATACACATCATTTTGCAAGAGTTCATCATGTATTGGGTGTTTTTATGTTTCACTACTATATAATAAATTACCATACTCATCATTCATTATTACTTCTAGCTTCCCAATACACAAAGCTAATGATGTTATTTTGAAGTTTTTCACCCTCAATAAAAGATGGATTGTATTGTCCAAAACCCCCAATTTTATGTATATGTGTTAGTGTACCACTCAATGTGGCAATGAGGTTAATAACATTACTTATTAATTTTGTTTTTAGTCAATCCTTAGTAAACCAATTTTCATTTTGTCCATTTTGTCATGCATAATGCTCAAAAAGCTATTAGATTTTTCCTCTAATTCCATTCTATGTGCATAATAATTTACACGACAATTTTGATGCAAACATTGTGTTATTTCGACGTTGATCTACCCGTGTCGGTGTTTCTAGACATGATGTGGTTGTAAGTTTTTCTTAAGCTCGTGCACTTGTCACATTTGGCAAAGAAGTTCTTGGTAATCAAAACATGAGAGAAATGTTCTTATCATATTCATATGAGATTTGGTGTGACGTTGGAGGAAGGTTCAATAAAGAAAGACCATCATTACACTTTTTAGGATATACACATAACTATAGCAAGTAAGCAATAGTCACATTGTTACTTTATTTCCATCTTGTCACACTTATCAAGACATATGTAGCGATTTATCAAAAAATTCTTCACCATTTTGAATATCAAAGCAATTTTTACTACATTGCTCAACATTTGTTTCTTTTTCCTAAATTACCATTTACCTTTGCCTCTCAACATTCATAAAAAGATATCTATAACCGTATGTGTGTGCTCTTTGGGATCTCATAACATTTGTTCCATGCATTTTGGCATACATCTATTTCACATAATTTCAATTTATCTATAATTTTTCCCAAAATTTTACCTCCATGAGAACCGATAGCATTTGTGGTGAATGCATTAAATACAAATTTTTAATGAAATCTTCATTCATACCCAAAGTAATATTTCATCCGTAATTTAAAATATTGAGACATATATTAGAGATAAATCCTTCATTGCAGCAAAGTTTATTCTCGACTTCAAACAAAAATTAATCTATTGTTTTTTCTTATTTTCTCTTGTCTTTAGTGTACTATATGAAATAATATTTACTATTTGGTGTTTGTAAGAGTTGTAAAGTCTTTTTATCAGTTTTTAGTAACTATTGCATTTGTAGGAATGAAATGAAATTGAATATATCAATTGAGGTAGGTTTATAGAGCAACACTTACATATAGGCCTCATTATTTTACCAATATGCACCCCAAATGTATTGTCATCCAATTTTTACTTTGCACTTGTCCCATTCATAGACATTTGAATTATCACTTATGCATCAAATTTGTGTTTTTCTAAAACAAAAATGTGTCAACTTAAATTCTGCAACCCCTTTGAACTTCAAATTGTAGCGGTATTTTGTATGGTTGTTAATTCCTAAAATTCATAATTTTTGTTAACATGTAGTGTAGTTTTTGTTTAGAGAAACAATAGATTTTTATCAGTCAAACAACTTGTCTATTGGGTTTATATCCTTGAATAACAATCATTGCATGTCGTTATAATCTTTTCCACAAAAACAACAAATTGTGTGGCTCTAACATTTCTACCGAAATCACATATTCTTCTTGTACGAGTTATAAACCATTTAGCTATGTTATCATCTTTCAGAGCAAACTTATTTTTAGCACAACAAATGTATAAATTGTAAGAGACAAAAAAATGGTAATACAAGTAATGAGAAACAAATGTAAAGCAAAGTTGTCGTAATAATTACTTTGATATCCAAAATGGTAAAGAGAAATTCATATATATCGTCACATATGTCTCGATCAATGGGACAAGATAGAGGGTCGATGAAATAAGTTGGGGGACCAAAAAGTGTACATCGAATCCTGAATTTTACATCAAAAACAACAAAACATCAAATTTTCTCTTAGTTGACTTGAACCATGTCGAAAAATTAAAAAAGTCACAAACATGGTACCATCGCATAGGGAGATCATTGTTACCTTTATATAAATATTGATTTTAAAGTGAATAGAATATGATAAATATCATTTTATAATTTTTTACTAATAGTAGATATTTAAGACACTTTTTCTTGTGAATGTTCATGTCTATGTTTAAGACTGAAATTTTCTTTCACTTGTAAGAATGTTATAAAACCCATACCATCCCAAGTGTGGAAAAATTATATACACGTTTAAAATGCTTTGTTTTCTTAATGTTTTGAGACCACTTTACACGGGAAAAATCATAAAAAAATATTGCTCAAAAATACAAAATAAAATCTATCCCAAGATAAACATCGCATCTAACTTTTCACCAAAGAAAAAAATATATCAAGTTTTGGTCATCCAAATCGCGGGCAAACAGACTATTAATTTTATAGGATTTTTCAAAGAAAATACCAAGTCATTGAATTTTGAGAGTTTAATATAACTAAACTTGTCCATTTAAAAAAAAAAATCGTAGTTTAGAAATTAGATTAGAATGCTACGATTTATATTTATATAAGTTTTTTTCTAATTTTGAGTGTAGGCAATGCTAAGACTCCCTACAAGTTGATATTTTGTTGTTATTTGCAATATGTTATCCACTTATGACCCATTTTTAACCCCCAACTTGCTACACTTACCCTAGAAATAAAGTAACACCGAGAATGTTACATACATTATATAGTTATGTGTATATCTTATAGAAGTGTAATGAGGGTATTTCATTGTTGAACCGTCCTCCAACATCACAATCAAACCTCGACAACATATGACAATAACATTTGTCTCATGTCTTGTTTACAAAGAAAAATTTCGTCACCAAATGTGACGAGTATACAAAGCTTAAAAACAAATGTGTAGTCACCTCATGTCCACAAACACTAGTCCAGTAGGTCAACATAAAAATAAATGCGTAGCCACCTCATGTCAAGAAACACTAGTCCAAGTAGGTCAACATCAAAGCATATGTTACACATTGGGAAAAGAGTTCAACCGATGGAAGTGAAGCATTCTTGTTTCCAAAAATAACATATTGGAAAAATGTTATGCGTGCCCTAAAAAATCATTTTGTCAATTGTAGTAAGATGATGGGATATTGTTTTTGCCAAAAACAATCTAACATAAGCACAATGTATAATCATATAATAAAAGTCTCACTTGACATGGATAATTGCTATATTCAAAATTTTGTTTTAAATATGAATATATATATTTGGCCTATATATGATAGGCCTTGAGATGAATTCAATTCAATAGTGAATGTGAATGATGGGCCAATGATACTAGTAACACCGGATTGTTGATAATGTACATATATATATATGGGTAGAATAGAATGGGTTCCAATACATAATGTTCACAAAAACTTAAAAGATAAGGGTATGTTAGTGGGAACCCACAAGAAAAAGAAAGCTTAAAAAATCAATGGTGGAGAAAATCTATGGAAACATTAGAGATTGAAATCTATAACATTATTTGGGCATGGACACTAAGTAAAATATGAAAATGAGATCAAATCAAAATAAAAAATCGGGGACATGAAATCATTCATACATACCTTGCACAACTTAAAAATGTTATTTAACATATTGTAGTTAACATTGGTTGGACTACATACCCTCGAGAGGGATCAAGCCTTATGTAGTTCTCATTACGTTGACCCGAATGTATCGATTGCCTTTGATGATACATTGTCACATAAACGTGTTTAACATTAAACTTTATTTGTTGTTCTTTATGATTTATAGAATGGAAAATCCTAGCAACTGCTAAGCTCTAAAATTTATTATCTTGTATACAAGTAGTTAACATTGGCTAGATTATCTTGTATTTAGAAATGTCTAACGACCGTTGAGTTTTGTTACTATGATTTCCAATTTATAAATAGATAAAATCAATGTTAAGAGATGTCAAAATGGTGCTTCACCACATACCCTCAAATGGGATCATGTCTTACGTAATTTAGCAACTACTAGCCTATATCAACAGGATTTTCTAAATTTATGTAGGTGAAACAATTCATGTCATCATTAATTCATTAATTAGCTCTAATCAAAATAATTCTTCATACATATCAAATTGGTGAGAAATTTTAGTGACTTATGATGTGGGGTACTTGAATTTTGTATTCCATTACATATTAAATTTAGAGATATTTTTCAATTTTGCATATAGATTATTGACAATGAATTATAGATAAACAAAATTTGTTCAACGTGTTTGACTCAATTTGTGAAAAATTTTATAAGTGCCCCTTGACTTAATTTATGGAAATTTATGAAATCGATTATAGCAAATTTTGAAACTTGTACAATTGAAATTAAAATCCATTATAACGAAATTGGACTAAAAATAGTGAAATTGGAATTCCATTGCATACAATAACAACAATAATTGAATCAATAGTAATAAAAGGAATCTATTATAACCCAAAAGGTGATAAATTTCCACCAAAATTTGTCGAATAGAGTCTAGATTCACATGAATGTCTAAATTTATTGAAATTTTGGTTATATATACATATACATATATATGCATATATATTATACACTAGAAAATTATCTCTCTGTGTGTGTGTGTGTTTACATATAATTTTCTAGTGTATAATATATATAGTTCAATATGTATATATGTGTCTATATATATATATATATATATATATAACTCTCTCTGTGGGTGTGTGTGTATGTATCTATATGTACATAATATATACGTAAATACACACACACAACACACACACACACACACACACACATATATACCATCATTAATCTCCTTAGGTCTAGCTCTTGGGCTTTTAAAGGTGTGTCTATTAAGGTGAAAATATTGTTGTTTAGATAGATACCCTCCGATTTTTACAAATTGAATATTGTTGGGGCCTCTTTAGGTAACCTTGAGATCTTAAGAGCGAGGTGCATTAATAGGAATGAAAGCAAAGTGATCTAATGATTGTAGGAGCTTATTATCTTAAGGATGGCTCTTGTAATCTTGCAAAAATACAAGCCCTAGTTCGAATCTTTGAAATTGGCTATTGACATGGGTATCCAAAATCTTCATATTGGAGGAGACTCATATTATAATTAATGTTATTCAAAAATGTCTTGCCCTTTTCTAGAAGCTTAATCTTTTTCTTAAGAAAGCTCTTGACCTTTTAACTTGTATTAATGATCGGAGCATATGTCACATTTAGTGAGAGGGGAATGTTTGTGCCAATTTCTTAGCTAAATACATAATGCGACAACATTCCTTCGAAATCATTTGCCAGAGCGGGGAGGAATGGTCCCTACCTATTCCATTATCATGCAAGCACAACACATGTTAATCTCCTCATTTTGCTTGCATTTTCTCTCACTCCCACGCATGGTCGTTTATTTATTGGTTCAAGTTGGCGGCTCCTTCACACCGCCCCATTTAATTTAATTTCTAAAAGAGGATCCATGCTTCCCATTCTTTTCATTCAAAAGACTAAAAAGGAGGTAGTTTTTAATCCGTGTAGTTTTTTATTTATTGTGTTCTTTTGGAGGCCGCCATGTAGGTAGCGTTTACGTGGGAAAAATTTGTCAAGCTAGAGTTAATGCGGAAGTTGTTGCGACTGATGTTGCACCTTGCTCGTGCAGGAGTTCCAAAACGGTGAAAAGACAACCAAATATCTTGAACAAATAATATAAACGTAATAAGGTTAGTATTATTTATTTAAGCTATTTAATTACACGACAATTATAATTATTCATTATGAAAATAACGCGAATAGTTGCACCATATGACGAAGTGATGCAAACCCTCGATCCAAACGACAAGGTGAATTAAGTAAATTTCACGTCATTAATGCAATGCCATGTTAACAACCATTCAAAACAAGAAGTTGGCTTAAGATCGCTTTCGCAAGTTATACAAATTACGATTATTATTATCTTTTTAAAGGCGTTGATAATAACTTTATCATGACAGAGGTAATGTGAAAGCACTTCACAAGCGATACAACTTAACACACAAGAAAAGTAATTACAAGCTTAGAATCAATTTACGACAAGTTAATAATCGTTTGAGAACTATTAACATACAATCATTATTATTTTTTTAAAGGTTTGCGAGAATCCAAAATCTATAAAATAGTCATGGGTCCCAATTCATCTCATAAATGGACCCATGCCTTCAAATTTATTCCACAATTATATAAAAGATTAAGTTAATTTATTCATCCAATAAAAAGGTTACCCAAAACATAACCTAAGCCATGAACAAGGTAAACATTTAATTTAATTCATTTAAAAGTGCACTCATATGAATTAAGTCATTGTGCACATCAAATCTGAGCCCTAAGATCTAAAAGATCAAAAACCTAAAATTTGATAACTTATGAGGATGAAATATCAAACTTAAAATCTTATTATTCATTTTTATTCATCTCCTTCACTGGATGCCCTAGTTTTCTTTTGCTTTGTATTTTTCTTTTTGTGTGATGGGAAGGATAACTCGTAGAGAGTTCAAGGAAAAAGAGGTTTATTAAGGATTATCCACTCCATTAATGTTTGCATATGCAGATCTGGTTTGCTCACAGATTGATTTCTTTACTAGGATTTCTAATATATTGTTTTCATTCAACCTTTCGGATTGGAACCGGGGATTTGCAAGTTTATTTACTTTAAATTTGTCATTGGTTTTGATTAAGAGTCCATATCTAGGGAAAGGTAATGAGAAACACAGCTTTGAAAATCTAAATATATATTTATTCATATCTATACACAAGTGCATTTACTTTACTAGAGCTGAATATGTTTCTTTTATTTTATATATCTACCTCATAAAAATTAAGAAATCTAGATTTGTGGCATAGAGGATGTCATGCTCGTTCTAGAAAGTCAAATTTTGTGAAAATCGGAGCTCGGGGTCAAAAGTTATGGTTGTTTGAAGTTCGGGTCTGCTTTGTACTATTTTACCTCGTATAGCTATTTCGGGTATTTTGGGTCCTAGTGTCCCGGATGTCCCTTGTGTGACTTGGGCCAAAAACCTCCACTTTGTCTGCATCACACTTGACCCGCTTTGCAAATTAGGTGAGTCGGCTGGGAACTCATGTCCTACGTGTACCGTTGTTGATCGGGCCGTGACGGCCGTTGACTCCCACATTCACCGCATTTCCTTTGTAGATAGTTGTTTTAGCATTTTGGAGCCCGCACACCCTAGTGTCCCAACTATCCCGTAGACCACGTGGGACATTTCGACTTGACTTCGCCGATTTTCTCTTAGACTACGGCCTTTTTAACTTTTCAAGTCCCGGACGTCCTCCGCGTACTGTGCGGCAGGCGAAGAAAACCCGACTTTATCGATTCCTTGTAAATCGGCCATTTCGGCTTTGCAACAAACTCATGTTCCGATGTCCCACAAACCACCCAGGACATTTTGACTGAATTACCTATTTTCACTATTTTTGGCTATTTCGGGAAAATCGGGATTTGGGACCGGACATCCCTTACATACTGCAGTGCACTAGGCCACAAAACCTGATTTGCAACAATACACGAGCCGAAGCCAATTTTTTGGATTTTTCCAATTTTTCTAACTCCTTGAATTTTTTCCTTGAATGGGGGGTTAGAAAAGAGCCAAAGGGAGCTCTAAAACCTAAATTTTTCCCTCAAGCCATTTCTACTTGCTCACCTAAAGAAATCATGTGAGTTATCTAATTTACCTCGAGGGGTGAATTTGGGATAACAATTTGGCAACTCAGCGCGGTTATCTACCTGCACGTCGGATGAAGTATAACCAGCTGCCTGTAACAATCCATTAGGCATGGAGTAATCTGGTAGTCTCACATCTGATTTGGAACTTGAAGACTTGCATCCTTGAGTCACAAACACCGCTTCGAACGCGGGACTACCTTCCGTTGGTTGCACTCTTAATCTGATAAGAGAAACTTGAAAATAAGATTTGTGAGAGTAGAAAATTGCTTGACAACTAGATCTCACCCATCCCTGTAACTGTGATCCGTGGGTTGAATGATGAGTATTTATGAACACTGCACCAACATCTTATTTTAGTTGCTCTACATTTGTTGGAATCTAAACTTTGCGGCTATTGCAGGAAACCATGAGCTTCCCACTGTAGCAACCCCTTTGGAAGCTTGATGAACTGCATACAAAACATATACTAGAAGTAATAGAGCATGTGCACCAACACTTAGGGAAATGAAACCTATTCTAACAACAACAACAATGTGCACAAGCACTTAGAGAAATTGGAAATCCTAGATTAATATGTACAAAGGTGAGAAATTCTCCTTCTAGTAGCAATGTTTGAGATAGATTCCATTGACTGGAATCTACAATTCTTCACCATCCAACTTAGCCAATCGGAAGGCATTGCTACCTTTACATTCGATTATCATGTATGGGCCACTCCTTATGGCATTGAATTTAGAATGTTTGCAGATTTACACGCTCGCATCCCACTTCGAGTGCAAGTGTCCAACATGGAATGTCCTGGCTTTAGCTTTCTTGTCAAAGTTCTTCTTAATCAATGCTTGATCCTTCTCCATGGTCTACACTGCATGTTCTCTTTCTTCTTCTAATTCAATTAGCTTTGTATACCTGATTTCCATAGGCTCAACCTCAACCAGTTACAACTTTTTCATGAGTTCCAATGCTGGCAACTCAAGTGATATAGGTAGAACTGCTTCTTTTTTATATACAAGCTTGAATGGCGAGCTGCTTGTAGACCTCTTGGGCGTAATCCTATCGGTGCATATAGAGCTGATTTGAGTTTCATGTGCCAAGTTCTCTGATTCTTGTCAAGATTCATTCTAATGATTCTTAGTAAGTTCTTGTTTGTAGATTCTGCTTGGCCATTACCCTGGGGGTAATAGTTTGAAGAGGTGTTGAGGTATATACCATTCTTGACAGCCCATTCAGTGATCTTTGTGCTAAGAAATGCCAATGCATTATCTGATATGATAGTAATGGGGACACCAAATCTTGTGACTATCCCTTCATAGCAATCCAAGATGTTGGATTCACTTGCCTCTTTAAGTGCCACTACTTCAGTCCACTTGGTGAAATAGTTTGTTGCCGTAAGGATCCACTTGTGGCCTTGACTTGAATTTGGGTTGATCACTCCAATGAAGTCCAATCCCCATTGCATGAAAGGATGTCCACTTTGAAATTTGACAAAGAGGCAAGTTTGTTAACCTTTCCTTCCCTATGAAGAATGCACACTTCTTACATTTCTTGATCCATGAGTAGCAATCACTAAACATCGTAGGATAATAGTAACCATCCTTCATGATCTTGAGAGTTGTTACTCATGGGGCAAAGTGGCCTCCTGCTTCTCCATCATGGAACTCATGTAATATCTTCCCAACTTGACATGTTCCAATGCATCTCAATAGAACACCATTGATGTCCTTTTAAACAAGACACCATCAATAAGCACATATGGAATGGCTTATAACCTGAGATACCTTCTCTTATCTTTGTTCCATTTTGGAGGGCACAAACCTGTTTGGAGATAATGCACCAAGTCTTGAGTCCAACATGGAATGGGAGCATGGTAAATTTGTTGTTCATGCTCATTCTGCTGAGAGTGAGGACAACCCTCTTCTTCATCTCGTTGATTTGGCTTGTTGTTTGGAAGCGAGCAACTCATACAAGCCTTCGCCACAAACCAGCTTGGTCACCTTGATTTCAATATCATACTCCATTACATGGGTGATCCAACTGCTCTTTTCTCATTCAAATCCTTGTTTAGGATAAAATTCTTGACACCAACATGAGACACTAGTAGTTGAATCTTGTTGTTCGAGACCAAGTATCTGAACTTCTTCAAACTCCTAATGATAACAAGGACATGTTTTTCAATGAAAGAATACCTTACTTTGTAATCTTCCAGGCTTTGAGTGAAGAACACTATGGGTTGTTTTGAACCTTCTCTATTCAGCTACACTAAGATATCTGAGATTGTGTTTGATTCTCCAAAAGTATACAACATGAAGTCTTTTGAAAAGTTTGGGTTGATAAGAGTTGGGGCTTGTGATATTGCATGTTTGATGGCTTTAAAACTCTCTTTGCATTCTATTGTCCATTTGAAAGCAAGACTTTTCTTCAACGTCATTGTTAAAGGCTTCACAAGATTCATAAAATCACGCACAAATCATCAACAAAATTGATCCTTCCCAAGAAGCTTTTCCCTTGAGACAATGTGGCCAAAAATTTACACTCGTGTGCCAAAATACACACTTCTTTGGATTCAATGATAATCTAAACCTTCTACACCTTTGACATATTTTCCTGAGGTGAAAGAGGTGGTTTGTTACATTCTTTGAGAAAACGGTGATATCATCTAGATATACCAACACTATCTTGTTGATTAAGCCTTTGAATGTCATATCTATAGCTCTTTGGAATGTTGCTCCAACGTTCGATAATCCAAATGACATCTTCTTAAAAGCATGCGTACCCCATTTCGTAGTGAAGGTTGTCTTGAACTGATCTTCTTCTTTCACCATTATTCGATTATAGCCTGAGTAGCCGTCTAGCAATGAAAACCTTTTGGAACCAGCTACCACTTGCAAGATTTGTTCCATTGATGGAAGTGGATAATGATCTTTGAGTGATGCTCTATTTAGATCACGAAAGTCTACACACAATCTAATTTCTCCATTTCTCTTTCTCACTGGCACCAAGTTTTGCAACCCAGCTCAAATGTTCTATAGGGAAGATGATGTTAGCTTCAATCAGCTTGTTCAACTCTTTCCTCATGAGAGGTTCAATACGAGAATTCACTTGCCTTTGCTTCTGTCTAATGGGATTGGATTCCAGATCCAGCTCAATAGTATGTTGTGCCAAATTTGGGTTGAAACCTCTTAAATCCTTATAAGTCTAAGCAAAGACATCTGGGAATTCTTGACAAAGTTGAACAAATTCATATTTCTCTTGTTGGGTACTTACTTTGCTAATTTGTAATGTGTTGCCCTCCCCTACAAAAATGGGCTCTGAATCTTCACCCTTTACTTAAATGTTTGCCTTCTCCTTCCGTAAGGCCGATCATTTGGGTTGAAGATTCAATCTAAAGTTATAAGACCTTTTGTGTAGTGCCCACACTTTTTATAGCTCAGTAGCTTGTTGTTTATTTGCTCATAGACATGTTTTGACAGGGATTGGTGATATCTTGGACATTATATTTAGATATTTGATTTTATTAGACATGTGTGACATTCAGGCGTATAGCGCCAATTTAGCCTAATTTCTTTATTGTCGCATTTTCTTGTTATGACATGGAAACTAATGAATATGATGTGCTTGGAAACCTAATTATATTGATGGATAGTTGTTGCATGGTGGGATTATATGTCACTTTATCATCTTGTCTAACTTTTGGAATATGGAATATAATTGTGCACGTTGTCGCATCTTGATTTCAGTAGGATGTTAGGTTAGTTTAGCATGCATTGATATCTTACTATGTCATTTAATTATATTGTATCGGACATGTGCGGTTAATGTGTGCAATGAGTGTGCAGGTGACAGGTTTACAGGAGAACGTGGGATTCAGGCCAACTACTCAATCTTGCACAAGCAGCCCACGGGCTGAGTCCTAGCCATGTTCACTGTGTGAAGCCTTAGGATAGATGATTATTAATTTTGGGCACTATGAGTGACCCCAATGTATGTAAAGTATTTTGCTTTGAATTATTAATTTTTGTTTAGGGTTGCTAGTTAAGTTGTAAACTTGCTTTGGGAGTTAATAATCCCACTTTCTTTTAAATTGTTGATTTTTGTTACTTAATCACAAGGGTTTAGGGTCACATGTGAGACCCTTCGGTGGTTCCCACACCCTCTACCCTTGTGCCAAAATGCAAAACCCGAAATTAGGGTATTTTGGGCATTTTTGGGGACCCCTTTGTAGCTTGGGAGTCCCCCTATCACAAAAATGAGCCCTTGGACCCTACTTAATGGGTAGGGGGGCTTGTTTTCGAGGCTAAAGGGAGTTTTCCCTCCATTTCTACCCTTGTTTTGTCACATCCATGTAAGGGATGTGGATTTGTGTGTTTATCAAAAGTTTAACTAGTTTTGTCTTGCTAACATTTAAGGGAATTTGGGAGAAGAGGGCAAAAAGATAATTTTACCCTTTCTCTCTTTTGTTTTGGCATCTTTGACCATGAGGAGGGAGAGGGGTGACACATGTCACCCCCTCATTGGTGAGGATGCTTGCTTGCTCCTCTTCAAATTCCCATCCATGGGAAAAGAGAGGGACTTTTTTGGAACTTCTTGCTTTTGGATGCTTGGGTGATTTGGAGCTTGGGATTTGCTTGAGTCAAGGTGTGAAGAAACTTGAAGTTGGAAAGCTTTTTGGAGAGCTTTCCTTGAGGTAGGTTCTCTTGTTTTTTTGTGTTGCTTTTCCTTTTAGTTATTGGATTGGTTGCTTGAGATTGTAATTTATATATGTTGATTTTGGTTATTTGCTTGTTGTTACTCCCTCCATCATATGGCATGATGGAGTTTTGGAGTGTGGGGGAAGAGAGAGGGAATTTTCCCTCTCAATCCTCAAGGCTTGATGGACAAGCCTTGAGGAGTCTTATTATTTTTCCCTCAATGGTTGAGGTGGGGAAGTTGATTCATTTGGCTTGAATCTCCTTCCCCATTCTTGGTAAGGAAACCCCTTTGGGGTTTGAAAATCCTTCCAAGAAGGATTTGGAGAAAGGGGGAGGAATAAGGAGGGCTTGATTTGATTAGGAGCAATAAGGAGGATATGGAGATGTTTGTTTGTGCAAGAAATTTTGTTGTATAACTTTGGAGAACTTTCTCCTCTCTTCCCCATTTTGAGGATGAACATGGGTTCTCCTCCTTGTAAATTGGAGTCTTGTGTTGTTGTGAACTTTATGTTTGTGTGCTTGTTTCATTGTTGTTTTACCCTCCACCTTGTGCAAGTTTTGGTAGCTATCCTCTTTCCCATGGGCTTGGGGGAGGCTAGCATGCATCCCAACCTTGGGATAGGCATGTGATGATGCCTATGGTTGGGTGGCAAACAAGCTCTTTTCTTTCTCCTTGCATGGTTTTGGGAAGACATAGAAGATGGCTCTCAAGTTGGATTGGTGGCATTTTGGGCTCTTATTGTTCCTATCTCTCCTTATGAAGTCCTATTGTATTGTAACTCCTTTGGATATGGCTATGAGAATAGTTTCATCTCCTTGCAAATTTTCCATTTTGTATATCTTGCATTCACATGTAAATTTGAGATATGGTGATTAAATGAGAAACCTCTTTCCCAACTTGTAAAAAAAAAAATTGTAATGGAATTTTTTTTTTGGTTGATTGCATATTTGGATATAGCTATTCAATAACCTTGTAGTCTAAGTTTGTGGAAGAGAGTAATGTATCAAATGTTTCGATCAATTGTATCTCTCATATTTTACTTACAAAGAGGACATATTATTTGTTAAATAAGTCTACATGTGTGTAAAACTGAAATACTCTTTGGCATTACTTTTGGAATGAAATCTATTTGGCTATATGAAGCTTGTTTTGTTTTAACATTGGTAGATACTACTATTGTTTTGAGTTGTACATTTCTTTGTAGGTTATTTAGTGCTAGAAATATGATTTTCTTTGTATTAAAAGGAAGGTTACATATTCTTGTTAAGAATCTCTTTTGTTAAATATATATATATATATATTGTTGGTTTTTATATTACAAAAGAAAAGAAAAAGAAAATTGTTTATCTCTTATTTTAGAAAATAAATTATCTTGTGGTAGAATTATAATATATAGATTTATTTTTTTTTTTACAAAAGAGGTATGTTTAGATAAATCTGGGATGATTCCTTTGTATATATATATATGTACTTAAAATAAAATATATATATATATATATATATATATATGTTGGTTTTAAAACACAGACTTTTATTTTTTATGGCAAGATATATATATATATATATATATATATATATATATATATATATATATATAATATGGGGTGAGAGGGGGGGGTTTCGGCCCCGCCCCACACCCTCGTGAACACCGTGGGGCGCTTGCCCCCACCGACCCCGCACCCCGTGTTGCTCGGGCCCCGCCCGCTCCCCACGTTCCCCCTTCGGCCCTCCTACTGCGCTGATCGCCCCCTCCTCTCGACTGCATTTTAAGCCACCGCCGCCTCGCACGCTTCGCCGAGCCGCCCCTTCCTCACCCGCTAGCCTCTCGCCTTCCCCATGCGCGACGCGCCCTTCCACCCGTCCTCGCGGCCACTCCAAAGAACACCACCTTTCCACATAAAACCCTTCCACTGCGTGTACTAATAGCAAAATCCGCCCCTCCACCCCTCTCTCTCATCTGCTCCAACATAAAATAAATGAGTATAAATGTATATGTATTTCATACAAGGGAAAATATAACAAGAAGAATAAGTATGGAAGAAAGTAAAATGAAAGAATGAGATAAAAAAAAGGGGGATATAGATATCTAGGGCAAATTTAGGTCATTTGAGATCTAGGGTTGAGATTAGGCAGATCCTAGGGCCCACATGTAATCCTACACACTTTTGGGGATATGGGAGATATTGTAGGAATGTGAATTAAATTTTCAAAGGGGTGTGGACAAATAATTTAAAAAGGGAAAATCTATTTTAGGGGTAGCCTTTCCTAGGTTGTCTCTAGTGAATTAATCGAAGCTAAACAAATAAAATTAATTATGGTGAATGTTTCAGTAGATCATTAAGTTAGATAATGTAAATTTTAGGGTATTGGAAAATAGTTAGGTGGAACATTATTTCTCACTTTTTTAAAAAAATTAAATTTAAATTTTACCATCTTATTGGGCTATTTTTCTAGTGCCCGAGGGTCATTACATTTTGGTAATTTGTTAGTTCTCAGCTGCACCACTTGGTCGCCATACTGTTGTTCCAACTTGTCTTGGTTTCTGGCGGAGAACTCAGCTTCTTCTTGTAGAAAATTGACAATTTGTTGATCATTCTCGAAGACTTGCCAACTTGTGTTGTTGTCTGGAACAGTTGGTCTCATCAACCACTTTAATATGGGGCTGAGATTTCTCACTCTTGATACTTTCTACAACATCAAATGCAGCCCCAATTGTTGTCAATTTATCTTGCTTCATTCTTCTTTCTTGGGATGGAATTGATACCAAAAGCTTCAAAATCTTCAATAAGATCCCATACCCGATTCTTGTAGTTCTTCAACAGATCATTCTTGGCAGCATTTTTTCCTCTGACTTGGTTCATGATCAGCTCACTATCACCAAATACTTGCAAATTCTTAATACCTCTCTTTCTTGCCTAATGCAATCCGTGAATTAAGGCTTCATACTTGGTTGTGTTGTTTGAGAAAGCAAACTGAAAACAAAAAGCTGAGTAATATTTTGTACCTTGAGGTGAAATAAGCATAGCTCCTCCTCCTGCACCTTGTCTACTTCTTGAGCCATCAAAGAATAATTGTCATACCTCATTATCATCCTTATGGTCTGGCTTGGTGATGCTAGGGAGAGGATGATTTCCTACATGCAAACAATAAACTCCAAACTCGTATTCTTCCATTTCTTTGTAAGGGTCAAAAGCATGCCTTTTGTTTGCCCATTCATCGAGAGTCAAGTCTCGAATACTTCTGACCTTGGTGTCTACTTCATGAGTGCTTGGGTAATCCTCTTGATCAAAGGCTAAACAATTTGCATTGATTGGATTTGGCGTATGAGGCTCTATGTGAAAGTTTGCAATGGGCTCAGATCTGATTGCAGCCTTAACTCCATACCTTTTTCTGAATAACATATCGACCAATCAATAGACAAATAACCTCTAATCTTAGCAGTGAAGTCTCTTGACAAGCACAATGCAAAGAGTGGTGGCAAGTCTATGACTGATACATCTTACAAGACGATCACATTGGGACATGCATGCAATGTGAGGCTCAAATCTTTGATTATTCTAACCATTGTTACCATTATCCCATCCAATTGCACCACACCTTTAGAGATAATTTCATATTTATGACTCAACCGATCGCTTATCTGCTTCGGCAAGACTGAGCTACTTCATCATGAATCAATCATGCAATTATGTACTAACTTATCTCCTATGATCAATGAAATGTAGAATGGTGGGGGCTTCAAAATCTTACCTTGATGGCTTCCTTGATTTTCTCATTCATGGGTTACATTGGTAAGCACCTTTTCTTGTTGATTGGGTGGCTAATTTGATCATTGACTAATTTTCCATAGCGGCTTGCAATAGGTCTCTTTGTCCTGCGATAGCCAATGACTCCCACATTGAGATGTTTACATTCGTTTTCTTCATCTACTCAATGATATTGAATGGAGATGAGCATATTAAGAGTTGTACTTTAATTACCCATACCTTGTGGAGCTATAGAGGGTTGTGGATCACTTGAATTTGATGATTGTCCTTCTCCAATATTCCTTTTCTTGGATCGTGTATTGGCTGCTACACTTTGAGAAGGGGTTTGATTTATACCACATAAATCTTCAGCTTGCCAATTGACAAGTGTGGTCTCATTTGGAGGTGCCTCTTGCTGAGATGCTCCCTGCTGCTGATTTCCTTCTTGGCTTGCCTCTTGTTCCATGCCAATTATTGTCTCCATAAGAGATTGATTCAAAACACCATTGAAACACATTGACTGGTTATGGGGTTGATTTCATGGGAATCACCAGTCATATTCTTGAGCCATGCTATTTTTCACTGGTACCAAGGTTGTAGATGTAGATGCAACATTAGGATTGTAAGGATGGAATGGTCTATTAGTAGGAGGCCTAACTTGGTTCTGATTTACATCTTGAATGGGTGGCCTATTAGGTTGATATGGAGGTCTATTGGGTTGAGTTTGAGGCTGATATGGTCTAAAATTTTGAGCTTGCTACCTCTTAAGTGTCACCAACTCATTACCAAAGTTTTGCAGTTGTTTTATGACTTCTTAGAGTTCATTTGAGGTGTTAGAAGATGAGGTAGAAGCTTCAGCCAAATTTTGATTTCTTGGGGCAGGAATAGGAGCTAATGTAGGTGTTTGACTAGTGCTTGGAGTTCCTAGCTCTGGATATAGAGGCATAGGTGGCCTAGGTGCAAGTTTATCAGCTTGAATTAAGCAATTTTCAGCTCTAACAATAATGTTATAGGCTGCAAATAAGGTTAAACCCCCATAGAGGTAACACACCCAACTAACACAAAGGAATAATTTCAAAAGCCAATAACATCTCAAGACTTGTTTTAACACAACAAAAACACACACATTTAACCAATAAAAATTTACCTAAGAAGCTTCATACTTCTACTTGGGAAGATGGGATGAGAATCACATTTTCTGCAACCATAAAATTATGCCAAAACAACAATATAACCCTTTATCTCTCCATGGATTTCACATCTCCTTATCTCTCCAAATACTCCCCTATCTCTCCAAATTATCCCCATGAAGGGTTTTCAAACTTAAAGTTTCATTCTTTGAGGGTAGGGATGAATTGCCAACCCAAATGGAAATCCATCCCTACCTATAAACCAAATGTAATAGATGTTACCAAAAGTAAAGGGGAAGAAATTCCTCCCTCTTTCCATTCGATATCAAAAAGCCCCCACCCCTAAAGGGTGGGTGGAGTAAACCAAATAAACCAACATAGCATTCAACCACCACATTTCATACCCAATATATAAAATTCAAAATGGAAACAAGGAATTTACAAGATCCTACCTTGCACTCAAACAAGCCATATCCAAGAATGTCTCCCATGATTTCGAGTCTCCATCAAGCTCCAAAGCTTTCCACCAAAAATTTTCAAAAACAAAACCCGTCACTAAGGACATGAGGGGTTAAGAAGGAGGAAAACCACCTAAGACAAGCATTGGGAGGGTGAAAAGTTCTTCCCACCGAGGCTCAAAGAATTTTAGACAACTATGTGATTTCAAAGGAAGAACATATGTCCACAAAGTAGGTAGATACAAAAGATTTTATTTCTCAATGTCCATATCCCTTTCAGCATATGTCAACTATGTTAGACATTTCGTCGACTAATCCATTTAACGTGGAATGTGTGATCACAAATTTCGTAGTTTGTCGAGTGATATTTCTTCCGATGGAATAATAGAAGAACATATGTCAACAAGGTAGGAATATACAAAAGATTTTATTTCTCAATGTGCATATCCCTTTTAGCATATGTCAACTATATGTCGGGCGTGCATTCATCGACTAATCCATTTAATGCGAGAATGTGTGATCGTAGATTTATACTGATTTATCCAGTGATATTTCTTCCGATGACATAATGGACTGCGTACACTTGTCGGATCGAGGCTATCAATTGTATTATTTTTATTTTCTTACCAATCACATATATAAAAATGGTTAGAGACACAATAAAAATACATAGAAAAGATTAAAGACACAGGAGAATCAATTATGGATGGCTACTACAAATTCTATAAAAACAGATTATGAAACTTAAAAAGTTTGTGTATTATGTACACAATAACTAGTGTGCACAATTGTGATGCTAATAACGATGAGATAGAAGAAGTCAACAAGGATTTGATGGAACAATTTCTACAATAATTGGTGATGTGTAAGCGAACTCTACGGGAAAGACAAACAAATATCACTTTCAATTCGTGATTTATAATAGCAGAGAAAGTTTAACAATATCCATTTGTAAGTATGATAAGAATATTAACAACAAACATAACAAACACAACTATAAACATTAAAATGATATCATAATAAACAGAATATTATAAGCCTTTATCCCACTAACAAGTAAGTGGTACATCACTAGTTGTAAAGCTTAGCAAACATGAAACTACAAAGCTTAGTGGATGTTATGCATCCATGTTCACTACAGTAGTTGTAAGGCTTGGTGAACTCTAGGCATTGTTTCCCTACTGCATACTAGCTAATTAAATTGAATTAATATTATGTTGCGATAGGTAATTAATACTTTCAAGATCATGGCACTATTGCCCTACTGCATACTAGATAATTACATTGAATTAACATTATGTTGTCATATGTAATTAATACTTTCAACATCATAATAAAGAGAACTACATAAAGCTTTATCTTGATCATGGGTAAGTAGTGCAACACTTGGCTAGGCTCACCAAAAGTTATCCAATCAAGGGTAGTCCAGCCTAAAAATAGTGTAGCCTAGCGGTCACTAAACTACATATATAGCTCTAAAACGTTATCCAAAGAAAGGGTAGTCTAGCGAATACTATCATAACATAATGTTCCCTAAACTTCATCCACAACTCATAGAATAATATTATGTCATGTCAATATTAACTCATGATACCATCATTATAACACAATATTTTATAATTGAACGGTGACATCATGTGCACCATAGGGAACATTTCAAAAGAGTTATTATTCTATTGCTTGCAAATACGATATCATGAACAATGTCACATCAAAATAATGTACTAAAGTAGTAATATCCATGTCAAACAATAATATAAGCAATAATGTCCCTGTCATAGTAATAGTCTAGATACAATGAGTCGCTATCGACCAAAATGAGAATACAAAAAAAGGTGGGCACTACACCTTTATTGGCCATTTACTTTTTCTCGGTTGTGACAAAATGACACCTTGCGTATTGGGCGGTTCTTCATTCTTACCTCTCATCATATGGGCATGTTGGAGGCGATTAATGGTCTTTCCTTCTCCTCCCTTCTGATTTTCTTTGATTAGATGTTGTATCGTAGGCCTTGTCGAGAGAAAATGTTTCTTAGAGCCGAACGATTGTTTCCAACGTGTAATGATTTTTGTATGGAAAATTGTGCAACTCAACAGTCTAACAATGTAAACTATTTGTGGATTCCTAGCATTAATTTGGACAAATTTCCAACCCCACTCAAATAATGACCATCTAAATGGGAATTATTGTGTTGCTCCCGGACTTCTGTCGTTCTCCTTCTAGATTTCATGGTTCCTCCGGAGGTCTCGGCTCCCCTACTATGTTTTCCTCCTTGGGTCGGGGTTTGATCCTTTCGTTGAGTTAGACTCGACTCCTTACTAACTCAAATTAGTCAATTGGTTTTCTTTTTGGTTTCTATTTGGGTCTTAGTCTCTTGATTTCTGTTTTGTTGTTTGTGCGGTTATATTGTATTACCTTGCCCTTATTCTTTTGTGTTCTATTGTATCGGATCACATATAGTTTATCTTAGCTTTGTACATGATGAGGGTCCCACTAGCCCTCTATAAACTATCATATATATATATATATATATATATATGTTATATATATATTGTTTAATGTATAATGTATATATATATATATATATATATGTACATACTTGTATATTTATTTTATATCGATATGAAGTATATATCAATATAAAATATGTATAGAAAATATATATATATATATATATATATATATATATATATATATATATATATATATATATATATATATATATATATTATAAATTAATAACAATTTTAACGTACAACTTAAATATTCCCCACACATTTGATTAATTTGCATCACCTCATATCAATTCATATGAGATCAATGATACATGAAATTTTATTGATACATGAGTTTTCATTTATACATAGCATATTATTGATATAGTTTATTTTCGGGTATGTTCTTTGGCGTTTAGCAAGGATTTTACTGATTTATTTCAATGATTTGGATTTTTTCACGGTTTTCTCAATCACTTTTGCATGGAGTCTAGTTGTGTAAATGTGTGGTTTTTTTTTCGTTCTCACTCAAGAGAGTGGATGTCTTTACATGTAGTCAAGATTTTTGTTATTCATACTATGGAATTCTTTCATGCTTATAACCAAAATAAATAACATGTTACAAATCATAGGGAACGCCATGAAAAAAACCACACACTGTGACAATCACTTGGTTCCGAAGCCAATCACAAACAAAACAAAGCTCAAAACACCACGCCAAATCAATTGTTATTGTTAGTGATAGCGAATGTCGAAAGCAAGAAAAAAACATTGCATGTCACTGTTCTTTGTTGTTTCCCCAAAAACTCAAAAATACCCAACTAAAATTCCACCTTTTGTTGTTATTTGAATAATCGCTTAATATCCCATAAAAATGGAGACTTGTTATGTATATAGTATTGGCTCATTTTTTTCTACAAAGGAAAAGAATTGTTATGTAGTTCGGTTTACCTGTGGTATGTAGTTTGGTTTGTGTATAAGAAAAGGTTATTATTATTAACATTTGTTAATTATTTAAACAGATACACTAAAGGTGCTTATTAATGACATTGGAGCGGCATTTATATAATACGTCATTAAGACAATAAAGATTTTTTTTGCCCCGCCACAAATAATTTTTTTGTATATAACTTTATATCAATATAAAATCTATATAGAAATATGTACATATTTGTATATTTATTTTATATCGTATAAAATATGTATACAAATATATAAATATATAGAGATATATAAATATTTCCATGGTTATAAAAATAACCAAAATATGGATTATAAATTAATCACAATTTTAACGTGCATATTAAATGTTCACCTCACATCACACTAATTCACATCACCTCATATTACTTCGTATTGGTGGTGTTGGTCGTCAAAAAGGACTTTGTTGAGAACAACAGTCAGGGGACAAGAAGTCCCTCCTCTTTAATGGGAGAGGTTCCCTTATTCAAAAGCAAAACCTATTTACATATATACAATGCATAGTTTCAATGTGGAACTTGGATACCATGAAAGTGTTTTAAAATAAAATGGATCATCAATACAAAAGTACAGAGGAATGAAGTAGTGGAAATGAGCAGAAAGGCATTCTCCAGAACTATAGATAACAAAATAATTCCTTATGCATGCCAGAATAAGATTGTTTGGAATAGAACCATTTGTATTTGAATCAATAAGATGTTATTGCAAAGACACAAAGTTCCGAAATAACATCCACAAGAATACAAAGCTTCTTGACATAATGTAGACAAATGATTCAACAAGTATTCAATGGATAACAAAGAATAACAGGATCAGATGGACAAAGAAAGAAAATCCTTTTGTATTGATTGCTTTGCTACTCTTTACACTTTCAAAAATAAACCAAGTTCCAGCCCCACAAAATGGCGGAGAGAGACCATTATATAATTTTACAAATCAGTTACACTTGGTAACTACTTCTTTTAACTAAAATGTTTAGTTAAAGGGATGCTTAACACAAAACCCCAACTAATTACAACAAGCTCGAATTGAGAAAAAGAAGGGAAGGAGAAGCCAGGAGGGGAAGACAAGTGCTCATGATTGGGAAGGGCCCACTGACTTGAGGATCCATGTCTGAACCTCTTCAAAGCCTCTGCTATGTCTCTGCCACGTGGAACCGATGTGTTGGTAGTAGCCTGGGTCCAAGATCCGAGACATTTCTCCATCTCCTTGTCGAACTCGATGTGTGTATGATACTCCTTATTCACTTCTTCAATGGCAGATTGGAGGGAACAAATTTCCTTTATCTTATCTTTAGTGATGGAGTCCTCTTTGAACAAATTTTCTTTGACAAAAGCTCTGAATTGAGCTTTAATTTCCTGTAGGGAGAAAGGTACACCTGAGGTCTCATCGTGGAGGTGGCAGTGAATATCCTTGAAAGCAGCTATCACCAAAGTCTTGAAAGCTTCTCCCTTCTGCCAACTATTCCTTAATTCTCCCAAAGCCTCCTCCAATAGTACTTTGATTTTCCACTCCACGCTGAATACCCATGACTTTGACAAATTATCTTTCACATCATCAAAGACCTTGCTTGCCATCAAAAGATTTTCATCAGTCTGCCCCATGAGGCGAAGGTCTACTATGCAGCTACTCCAAAGTTTGAGCTCTTTATCCATATTTCCAATGGTGGAGGAGAGCTTCTATTGCAGATTATTTACCTTCTCATTGATCTTGAAGGCTTCACCAATGAAATTCAACCCTGCAACAAGCATGTCATCCACCATGGCCTCCATAGCCCTCCCATAGATGGAGTACCTGTGTATGTCCTTGATGCTTTGGACTTCATCTTGACTGAGGATCACAGGTGGTGGAAGAGCAGTCAGTGGGGTAGGGTCTAAAACTTTATCTTTAGATAGCAACGACTTAATGAAACTTGAAAGCACTTGAGCCTACTCCTCCAGCTACTCTATAGTTTGCTGCCCTTTTTCTACCCTCCCAATGACCCTGGTGACTATTTCTTGAAGGTTGTGTATTTCACCTTCAGGGGTAGACTCTCCCATTGAGATCCTTGAAAGTTCTAGATCAGAGGTCTGCAAATCCTACTCTGGCTTATCAACCTTGGGCTTAGCTATCTCAAGGAATTGCTGACCTTGGGCATCAGATACTATTCTTGAAGTGGTCCTGGCTTTCTTGGCGAAGCAGAAGGAGTAGTGCCCAACAAGGCTGCCACAACATCAAAGTTGGGTCATGTCAATCGAGAAGAAGACTTCCTCTTCCTACTATCAACAAAAGGTTGCACCCATGTAAAAGAGGAGGAAGAAGAAGGGGGCAAGAGGACCAAGAGAAAGGGAACTCATGGCACTCAGTATGTACTGTTGTTGCTTCTAGTTGAGATGTGATTGGGGTAGGCCGAGGGTTCGGAGAAGATGAGCCAATGGTGCTTGGAAGCTCAGTGCTTTGAATTTCTTTCTCTATATCCATTGGGGTTCCTGAAGCATCTACAGGAATTGGTATTTCATTATCTTCACTCTCACTGAGAACAATGATGTTCTCTGGCCCAGAAGGCAGTTTTGAATGCTTTGGTAGAGGATCTTCTTCAATGGGCTCCTTCTTAACCTCCTTCACCTTCTTTTGATAGACTTGAGTGGAGGAGGAAGGAGTGGAGGATTCAGGTCCCTTACTTGATGAGGCAGGAGGAGTCTGTACAGGAACCTCTGAACTGGGTGTTTGTGCCTCCTTCCTTGGTGTCGAGGTGTCTTTGGAAGAGGATTCTCCTGCGTTCTTCCTTAGCTCACGAATCTTTCTATCAACCCAGACTTTGGTTCTTACTAGGACAGGGGCTAGGATCTCAGCCAAATCATCTTTTTCTTTCTTAAACCAATCCATGTCCTCTATAGGAGTATGCTTGATCACAGTTTCATACTCATATGATAACAGGTCTGTGTTGTCATCCTGAAGCCCTTCAGGAATTTGATACAAGTTAAGCTCTTGTATTAGCTGAAGGGGAAACCTACCATAATGTCTCCTTCTTGCCTCAAAATCATCTGCATAATCAACCCAATAATCTTCAATGTCTGCCCTATGATGGTAATTGATTATGAGATTTTTCTTAATCAATTTCTTTAAGTCAAAACAGTTACGGGCCGAAGAAATGGACAGTGATGGCAGCTAGGGCTCTCTCTATGTTTTGGGTATCCATAGTCGTCTTGCATGTGTAGTTCCCCAAAGATATGGGGAAGTGTAGACCAGTGATTTTCTTGTCTCTACAAGTTCTGTGCAATTTGTCTAATTGCCTGCACACCTCAATCAAGGCCATCTTATCATTACAGAACATGGGGAGCTTGAGAGGGGTGCTCTCATAACCTGCTAGCTTGATATAAGAGAACCTTCTGAATTGAATGAAGTAGGCTCCGTACTTCGCTATCAGGCTCATGGCTTCATCTGAGAATCTCCTAGCAGTGTCACTTTCTAGAAGCCTTACAATGTACATGGTGAAAGCATCATTCACCCTCCTGAAATTATGATTGCTAGTGTTCAGGGTGAACTGAGGGCAGTAATCATATATGGGATCATCTTTCTAAGCATCAATGTAGGTGAAACCAAACCACCGTCCTGTCAGGAAGGCAAGGATATACATCAGATAAGAAGACATGTAAAACTTATTAGTATGCTTTACGTTAGACAGTTGCTCTATCAAGTTCATGCAGATGATCTCTACCCAATTGATGCTCTGAGTACCCTCACACACTATGTTGATGAGCGGGCACATCCAGAAGTGGAACTCGTTAGTAGAGGGCAAGCCCATGACCCAAGCTAACAGGATTATGAAGTCTAATAACTCATTGAAATTGGACCTAAACAGAGCTTTAGATAGACGGGATGCCCCTTTCTTAGGGTTTTTTAGCCATGACTTTGCCACTCTTGCCTTGTATTTTTCACTGTCTTGGTCAAAGAGTGCCTATGCTTGATTTTGGGAGATCACCACAGAATTATCCATTTGGGATTCTTAGGGAAGTGGCAATGGCGGTAGCGTCAAGCTTGGCGATGAGCTCCCCATGTACATTTGTTAATTCACTCGAGCCGGGGTTGAAGTGAGCCCCGCAGGTGAGTACCGTGTCTGCACATTGCACCGAGATAGGAAAACTAGCAAAGAAATACCAAACCGCTATCATTAATCATTTGTGCCATTGGAGAGGGGTTCGGGTCTGTCAACCTGGTCCAAAAATCAGCAAAGTCCAGGTGACGAACTTCACTGTCCCCGATATCGGGAACGACAAACTCGAGCGGGAAACCTGCTCCTGGCCTTGGAATTTAATCTTCATGTTGACAGTACTTGGAAAAGCAAATTCACAGCTTGAATCTGCGATGAAAATGCAAGGGAAATGGGGACACGAGCAAGGTGATTTCAAGTGCAAGAGTATGAGCAAATGACAATGAGAAAGAAGTGTGCGAAAATGCGTAGAGGGGCAGTCTATTAAATAGCCATTTAGGAGAGAGAATGTTATAAATGTGCATTAAATTCATACCCACCAACTCAAAAAAACAAGCATCGGGAAGAGTGGGAAAAATTAGCCCAGATGGCCTTTGGTACATTTGGGACACGCGGGACGCGAAAGTGCGACTCGGCCAATGCGGGGACAGAATGTACAAATGCTTTTGGGACATGAGGAACCAAAGTACGTGAAGTGCGCGATGCAGCCAACGCGGGTGATCGGGGAACAGAGAGCCCAAGTGAACTTCTGATAATTGGACCAAAAAGTTCGACGGCCCGCAAGTAATAAGATTTTGGATAAAGCGGCCAATGGCGAACAGAGAGCCCAAGTGAGCTTGGGACACATGGGACAAAAATGTCCAACAGACCCGCAAATCACACAAATGACTAAAAAAAAATAGAATTTTCCTAACTTCTCGACTTTTCCCTTTACCAGAACATCAAAAAAAGGTGTTAACTCAAAATTTTAATTTTTTTTTTCAACTTTCGAAAGAGGGGAAATTTTGAGAGGACAAGCTGGCAAAAGTTATTTTTGAGACAATAAACTAATAAACAATTTTTATATTGTAAACAAATTCATCATAAATGCGAGATGTCCGGGATGAGTACATTTTACAAGATGGTACCTATTCAAGGACACCAACTATGTATTCAAGTTGAGTCCCATGAGAGAGAATATAGTGAAAGAGTTGCATAGTAGATGATTGGCTAGGCATTTTGGTAAACATAAAATGGTAGCCTTGGTAGCGAGAGAAATACTATTGGCCAAAGCTGAAAAGAGATGTGGTAAGATATGTGGAGAGGTTTTGAATTTGCCATGTCTCGAAAGGCCATGCACGAGAATACGGGGTTATATATGTCGTTGTCTGTTTCCTCGAGGGTCTTGACGAGATCTAAGTATGGATTTTGTTTTGGGATTACCAAAAACACAATGAGGTAATGACTCAATTTTTGTTGTTGATAGGTTTTCTAAGATGGTTCATTTTATGTATGCAAGAAAACAAGTGATGTGACAGGTGTAAGCAGATTTGTTTTTAGAGAAGTTGTTCGTTTGCATGGTATTCCAAAAACCATTACTTCAAATAGGGACATAATGTTCTTAAGTCATTTCTGGAGGACTTTATGGAAGAAGTTGGGAACTCAACTATGGTTTAACAATGCCTATCATCCTCAGACTGATGGGAAAAAAGAGGTGGTAAATCGGAGTTTGGGAAACCTGATAAGGTGCATCGTTGGGGAAAATCCGAAACAATGGGACTTAGCATTACCGCAAGCCGAGTTTGCATATAACAATTCCATAAATACATCAACAAGAATGTCTCCATTTTCGATTATGTATGGGAGTAATCCAAATGGGGTGTTAGATTTGGTACAACTACCAATTGATGGCAGAGTTAGTGATGATGCAGAAGCATTTGTCGAACATATACAACAATTGTAGGAAGAAGTGCGTAAAAGTTACTGAGAATAGTAATGATAAGTATAAAGAAATAGCATATGTGCACAGACAGAGAAAGGTATTTACAATTGGTGAGTTGGTTATGGTATACCTACAAAAGGAAACGTTTCCAAAAGGAACCTATAACAAGTTGAAGTACAAGAATATTGGTCCCTGCAAAATCATGAAAAACTAAATGACAATGTTTATAAGGTAGAATTACCAAGGAATTTTGATATTTCTCCAGTGTTTAATGTTTCAAATTTGTATTCTTTTCATAGGGATGGTGTAGAAGGGGATGTTATTGACGAAGTAGTAGATTGGAGGTAGCAGGTTCCAGTGAAGAAGAAAGAAGAAGTGGATCAGATTCTAGATAAGAAAACAATAGACACATGACATGGGAAATACAACAAATATTTCGTACATTGGAAAGGACTGGAACAAGAGGACAATACTTGGGTCACAAAGTGGGAGATTAAGAAGTTGGATGCAAATAAATAGACGTAATTTGAAGAACAATATTTGCGGGAGTTGCATTTTTTCAAGAAGGGGAGAATGATGCACCAAAATTAGCAGGAACTTGACAAGGTCATAACTTGAGCTTTGGGTGTTCATTTGAGTCCATTTTTTTGAAACCACATGTTTTGATGAGACAAACACATCGGTTGACCCACTCTATTGGTTGGAGAAAGTTTTGGCACATTTTCGGGCCCGAAATCTGCCATCTTGAAGCCGAAAATTAGGATTTAAGTTGTAGTTCGGCTTTTTTCTATTTTAGGGCATTAGTTAATTTTAGTCTATTAGTTGCATTATGAGTTGGAAAGTTGGTAATTCCTATAATTTATGAATGTAGAAAATGCATGGAAATTTATATGGCCATATAAATAAGCATGCAAACTTATTAAGGATGGTGGTTCTAGTAAACTACTAAAAACAATACTTCCCGCCACCTAGAGTAGATTTAGTCAAAGTTAGAGTTTGCTTGGCAATCCGAGTTGGAAGTTGTTTTCCTATTTAGGAAACATTGTAATTCACGATTCGATAATGAAGAAGGAGATCTATTTGTTTTTGGAGTTCATATTATTTGCAATATATCGAGTTCGATTAGAATTTGGCTACATTATAACCGAAGAGTGTTTTATCTAGTTTAAAATAATATTATATAATGAAATTGGAGTGTAAATATTTGAAATGAAATGGTTGCACAACTATACATAGACATTATTACAATTACAAGATCTAATGATGGAGCCCTCGTGGCCGCTACGCTAAACAAAGAGTATTTTTACAACGACAAGATCTAATAGTCGAAGATTAGTGGCCACTAAGCTACGCAAAAGGTCTTTTACAATGAAAAAATCCAATGGACGAAGCCTAACAACCACTATAATGAAACTGAATTATTAATACTTTCGGATTAAACAAGAGAAATATAGCCTAGTGGTGTTAGGCTAAACAACCATTACACCAAAGGGTGTATAATCTAATACAACCCCAAACAAACCACGATGTAATACCTTCGACAACAAACTAATGAGAACTATGATGCATTTTTTTGCTCGAGCTGCATCTTTATTCTATTATCATTGAGTGACCACTTAACCTTATTTCTTATCACCATTTCCATGCCTTGTCCTTGCTTCATCAACAATACTTCCAACTGCTCCACATCTTCTCTCAATTTTCTTATTTCTTCCTCCATCCACACTCTTTTCTTTTCCTCTAACTCTTTTTTTTTCTCTTCCTTTATTTTCATCTCTCTCATATCTTTCTCTTTCCTCTCATTGCTTATGCACTCAAGCAATTTCTTCACCAACCTCACTTTATCTTCATCCATTCTCACTAGACAAGTCTATTTCACCTTGTCCAAGCCTCACCTAGGTTCTGTTTCACACCTAGTCTTTTGACTTCATCTTTTCTTATTTCTTCACTTTCCTCTTTCTTAATTCTTCCCTTTCAAGGAGAAACCTGTCACTTCATTCAACACTCTCACAAGAAGGCAACAATTTAGCTTCAAAAATTCATTCAACTCATCCACATTCACAAAACACATATATACAAATGCTTGTATCAAAAAAAGGCTTCTTACAAACAAGAACAAACCTCAATACCTTTATCTTCACACTCTAATACCAAATGATGTAGAGAAAATTTGAAACAACCATACATTCAACAAATCAAGAAAGTTTCACACAACAACTTCACTTTATGCTCTACAAAATGAGGATCATTCAACAACCCAAAATGGCTTACTCTTGCAAATTTTGATCAAATTAACTTAAATGGTTTGTCTAATCACCATTCCATATTTTACACACTTCATGTACCCTGCACAATGTCCATTCAATCAACAAATTAATCATTCTTCAAGAAAAACTCATTATCTCTTACCTTCCTCTATTGGCTTTTCACACCTTCTTCACTAGTCATTCATTCAAACAAGAAAATTTGGATTTTTAGCTTCACCAATGCCTTCTAACCCCTTTACCCTATTTCATCACCTCAAACAATGTTATATTAATCATAAAATTAGCTCAATAGGAACTTTTATGTCAAACGCCAATTTGTTCTCTTAAGAACACACGATCTGCAACAATTTTTGTCATCTCGTATCTTTTCTTGCACAAGGCCAATTGTTCTAAAATTTCGATACATTGCATTAATATGTAAAAGGATATTATGTTCTAAATTGCATCCTTTTTCATTAATCCAATTGAAAGTTATGATTGTTTTCCCATGCAGACATTACATCAAACAATTTACATGTATTCTCATTAGTAACATTTTTGTCATCAATAACTATTTGTACAGTTGTCAAATAAAAATATACTTAAAAAAACACTTGTAATTTTGTTCCATAAACATTCCCTCAAAATTTCAGATCATTTTGATTACCACAAAAACATTATGCTTGTTGTACCGAATCAGACTCCTAGATGGCAGCAAACACCCAATTTTGCATTAATTTTCAATTCAAGCATATTTGGCCCAATAGAGTATGAATTCCTAAGCACATGTTATTCATTAATCTCATTCAAATCATACTTACAAGTTTCAAGATTTATTTGCAAGAATACTTCATTAATTTCGTAAGAGGTCTGATTACAAATCCTTCTTGATGGTGCACAAACCATTCTTTTCTTCAAAACCCTTCCCCTTTACCTACAATACTTATCTCTCTCTCCTTGAATTCAAATTTCTCATCACTCCACCATGATTCAACCACCTAAGTTGAGTTTATGCCTAGGAAGATAATGAGAGGGAGTTTTCATGTCATTAATACCCTTATTACATGTATATAGACCTAATATAACACTTAGAAATCTAGCTTACTAACACCTAGGTTAGATTCCATTACCGAAATATTTGAATATTCAAATGTGGCTTTTGGTGGGAAACCTGCAAAATGCCACTTTTACATCAAGAGGGGTCCACATGGACAAAGACAACTAGAAAGCACTAAAGACACCCTACAAAGACCAACCAAGCCAATATTTGCTTTATGTACGTGATGCTCCTACATCATACTCCACATGTGGAGATAAACCTGCTATGTACAAAGGCCTCCTCCTCTTCTTCAACTTTGTTTCAACTTATAAGATCTTCTTTCTGACTGTTGTTTTTCCTAGATTTTTGTTTTGCTTCATGCTTCCTTGAATCTTCATTCTTAATCTTCATATTCTTATTTTTGTCTTTAACCTCAAAAAAGAGGTCTTCAAACCTTCTTTTATTCATTTGAGCTCTTAAATGAGCTTCTCTTTCAATGCTTTTGATCACTTCTTCTAGTATACCTGCACATTCACAAATACCAAAAACCTTAGATTCAAAAACAAGAGACTTTTGAGTCTCTTCATGTGCTTTCTCTTCATCTCTGTCTTCTTCTCCTTCATGGTTCATTTGCATTGCTTCTTCAATTTTTGTACCTTCATCTACTATCTCATCCTCTTTCTCATTACAATTCCCTCTTTCTCCATACAAAGCTTCCTCAAGATCTTTTATTTGACTCTCTAATTGCTTTTCATCTTCATAAACAAACATGTATTCTGAATTTTCTTCTTCATTATCCATTTCAAAGCCTTCAAAATGGGTTATAATGTGTTTTTCCTCTTCTATTTCTTCTTCCTTTCTCTCATTCTCAACTCTTTCACTTATCTACTCTTTAATGAATATGTAATACAATTAAATAATTGTTATGGTCTACGTAGTTTAAAAGTATTGCATCGATCTCTAATCCTTGTTTGAAACATTCTACACGCAGATGTCCTAAACACATGTATATTAGAAATATCTCGTTGGCGACTAACGAGAGGTCATTGATCGACCTCCAACCTCCATTTTCCTTCATCCTTCGATGTGACGTTGTCATCTCAATAGAGTGTGATCGTGTTGCTCAATTTTATAATACCCCCAATTTCTAATTTCACGAATCGCTTTCTTACAAAACCAAAAATTAGAAACCCAAACCAAATTTTCTTAGAGATATTAAATAATTTTCTTCACACATACCATGCATGAAATTTCAAAAATTAAAAAAGTACGGGATATTGACATTTCAAACCTTCTCAAATACAACGGAAATTGAAATTTAAAAACATGTGTGATATTAGTTTTCTAATGTTATGTCAAATAGGGGGAAATTGAAATTTGAAATTGTTTGTTTGAAATGTGTAGAACATCATAATATACAATTTTTGGTTATTTGAAAATTTAAATTTCCCCATCATTAAACAAAAGTGTGGGATGTTGAAATTTCATACCTTCTCAAATTTGAAATTTGAAAACTCGTGGAATAATGGTTTTTAAATGTTGTTGAATGAAGATCATTGAAAATTTAAATTTTTATTTCAAAATCACAAAACATCGTTATTTCACTTCGCTAATAAACAAATTACGTTCATTATTTCACAGGTAATAAACAAATTATGTTACACCAAAATAGATTACTTAAATGTAAATTCAAAATAACATAATTTATTAATGTCCATACAATAAACTAATTTTGCTAACCATTAACAAATATAAGAAATACAACATAACACTACATATAAGAATATTAAAATAAAATAATATAATACTTAAAAGATACAATAACACACCACTCAAAATAGTTTTACGAGTTATAAAACACAATAAAAACCAAATTTTACTTAATTAATAACTAATTGAAGATCATTGTATGATAAAACCCTAAACATTTAATTTAAATACCTTGCAATAAGCCCCAAATCAGAGTTTGTATTTATGTTTATCAAGATCACTTCAAATTTACGAGAAATAAGGGATTGTGAAATTTGAAAATTCAAATTTTCTCTTTTTTAAGATATAATTTTTAAACAAAATTATTAAATTTGATTCTATAGTGGAAAAATATATATTTGATGAGCTTTTTAGATATTACGCAGATTGTTTTAATAGAGTTCTCCAATTGACATGTGACACACGTCATTTTTTAAAACCTGAGAATTGTGTCACATTACAATTGACACCATTATTCAGTAAGAAGTTTACATTTAGAGAACTATATGAAAACTATTTTAAACATCCCCGTATGATTTCGAGAATTGTATAAACCTGTAGCATTATTATTCAAATAATATCTACTAAAAAGATGACACGTGGCTTGAAATTTCTAATATCTCCTTGTTTTGGTCAATGTTATGGTGATCTTTACCTTTCACTAGTAGTAAACCTATATTATGTGGCACATAAATCTTAGGCATCGACCTATGTATGTTGTTTATGTCAACTTGTTTAATGCTTTGAGCGCTCATCTCAGTGCTATGCTTCGTCACCACAATGTTATGTACATAACAAGTACAAAAATATATTAGTGAGTACTAATGAAAACCAAAAGAAGTTTAAAACTATCCATTTGTCTACTTTTGTAAACATAAGTACGGCCTACCACAAAGTAACCATTTTGTGGATGAATGTAGTCATGAAAGACATGACGAGTTACGCCAAACAGACCAAAAAAGGTTATGATTAACTACATCCAAAGGGTGTACTCATTCCGCATCTTGTAGAAGGGACACCCCGCATGCTTCAACCAAATTTTGGATAGTGTGTCACTTTAACATGATGTTGTATGACTACCCTAAGAACTTTTTACTCATAACTTCTTTTCCGACTACGCAGAGCCCTCCATGGCCTTCAAGACTACATTTATCCATAGAAATGGTTACAAAGTGTTGTAGGTCATAGTTATATTTACGTAAAGCGTAATCCTTCCCATTTGTATTTGATAGCTTGTTGAGGAATTACCTAGCGACCGCTAAGCTCTAAATATCTTACTTTGATTTGTTAAAGCCATATAATCCTATTGACTACAAAATGTCCACTACACACATATTTCACATCGGCTTGTATAAAAGTAATTGCTTAGCGGCTAAACTCATACTATGATTTGTTGTTCCAACACTATATTTAAAATAAGAAACATTAGAGTTTAGCAACCACTAAGTTATTCCTTTAAATAAGTATTAATGAGCAACAAGGAATGTTTTATGTTGACCATTTTTATGTCGAGAAGAAGCTTAACAACCACTAACCTCTAAATTTTCTTGTGTTCCTTTCATACAATATAAGGAACATTAGAGGTTGTCTGACTCAAGGATAATCCTTTTAATAGGTGCAAATGAAGGCTAGTCCGGTCAACCTACCCTACCGATTGGAGCAAGTTTCGGCACATTTTTGAGCTCGAAATCCACCATCTTGAGGCCGAAAAATTAGGATTTAAGTTGTAATTCAGTTTTTTCCTATTTTAGGGCATTAGTTAATTTTAGTCTATTAGTTGCATTATGAGTAGGAATGTAGAAGATGCGTGGAAATTTTTGTGCTCGTATGAATAAGCGTGTGAACTTATTACAAATAATAGGTTCTAGTAAAGCTGCTAAAATTAACAATTTGCGCAACCTAGAGTAGATTTAGTCAAACTTAGTTAGAGGTTGCTTGGCAACTCAAGTTGGGAGTTGTTTTCTTATTTAGAAAACATTGTAATTTATGATTCGATAATGAAGAAGGAGATTTATTTGTTTTGGAGTTCATATTATTTGCAATAGATCAAGTTCATTTAGAATTTGGCTACATTATACAGTATCGAGATGGTTCGATTTAAAAAAAAATAGCAGGACGAGGGAGAGGAAGAGGAGGCGGTATTTCCTATATGAATACAAATGTGCAAGATCTGCAAAGGCAAGTTGTTGTGTTTGCTGCAATGATAACCCAAAGAGGAAATTAAGGTGGATATGACACACGAAGAAGAAGTTTGTGAAGAGGAGGAACCGGAAGTGCCACCGTTAGCTTTTGAAGAAAGGATGCTTCGACCATTAGAAGGAAAAAATGGCGGGATAAGAGTTGATGTTTTGAGTATGGAGGTAGTCTAAAACCGGAGGAGTTGATAGACTGGTTGACTAGCATGGGGAAATTTTTTGAGTGGAAGGCTATGTTAGAAGAAAAGTGTAGTGCCCACCTTTTCTAGCCTCTATGATCTCTTTGAATTCTTAAACCCGAGTTATGGATATGTTGGTTTGCTTTCATGAACACGTATGGTGATTTGGAGCACGTAGCACTAATGTAACTAAATTAGTAGGTTGACACCTTTTTATTTGATATTGTGGACTCTAACACTTTGTTATGTGATTTAGGTCAAACTGATACATGTTGGATAATTAGTTTAGTCACATACCTTGATTTTGTAATGTATTCGTTTTGCTGATAAGGATACATGATGACATGGTGATATGACATGATATGTATTGTAATACCTAACATACGACGAATTGTGTGAGATTGTGCATTCCACATTGATGATGGTGATATCATTAATTTACATGTTTGAATCTATTCGCTTAGTGAGCAGCTAGTTTACTCTTGTATTGGACAGATGCGGTTAATGTGTGCAATGAGTGTGCAGGTGACAGGTCATAGGAGAACGTGGGATTCAGACTAGCTACACAATCTTGCATGTGGAGCCCACGGGCTGAGTCCTAGCCATGTTCTTTGTGTGAAGCCTTAGTATAGGTGATTATTATTTTGGGCACTATGAGTGACCCCAATGTATGTAATGTATTGTGTTTTGATTTATTAATTTTGGTTAGGGTAGTTGGTTAAGTTGTAAACTTGTTTTGGGAGTTAATAACTCCTCTTTCTTTTAATTGTGGATTATGTTTAATGTGTCTCTTAATCACAAGGGTTTAGGGTCACATGTGAGACCCTTGGGTGGTCCCCACACCCTCTACCCTTGTGCCAAAAATGCAAAACCCGAAATTAGGGTATTTTGGGCATTTTTGGGGGTCCCTTTATAGCTTGGGAGTTCCCCCAACACAAAAATAAGCCCTTGGACCCTACCTAATGGGTAGGGGGGCTTATTTTCAAGGCTTGAGGGAGTTTTCCCTCCCTTTCTACCCTTGTTTTGTCACATCCATGTAAGGGATGTGGATTTGTGTATTTATCAAAAGTTGCTCTTATTTTGTCTTGCTAACATTTTAGGGAATTTGGGAGAAAAGGGCAAAAAGATAATTTTACCCTTTCTCTCTTTTGTTTTAGCATCTTTGACCTTGATGAGGGAGAGGGGTGACACATGTCACCCCCTCATTTGTGAGGATGCTTGCTCTCTCCTCTTCAAATTCCCATCCATGGGAATAGGGAGGAGCTTCTTCTTTTTTTTTTTGTTGGTTCTTCCTTTTGGAGCTTGGGCTTGGTGCTTGAGAAATATTTGGAGCTTGAGGATTGCTTGAGGAAGAAAGTTGCAAAATCTTGTTTTGGAGAGCTATTAGAGGTAACCTCTTGAGCTCATTTATGTGGTATATTCCTTTATTAAATCTTAGCTTGCTCATAGTTGATTTATTTGTTTAGTTGCTTGTATGGTTTGTTGCTTGATTATATTTGTGCATTGTTTTACTCCATCCATCATATGGTTTGATGGATGTTTGAGTTATTTGGGGGAAGAGAGAGGGATTTTCCCTCTCAAACCCCATGGCTTGATGGGCAAGCCATGTCGGTTTCTTTACTCCCCTCATATGGTTTGAGGTGGGTAAGGGGTTCATTTGGTTTGAACCCCTTTCCCATTCTTGGAGAGGAAACCCAAGGGGTTTGAAAATCCTCCCAAGAAGGAATTTGGTGAATGGATGGAGTAATAAGGAGGATCTTGTTGACTTCGGAGAAATAAGGTGGAGAAGGAAGTTTGATGTGTGCATTCTTTTGTTAGATCACATCTTATGACACTATCGGGTATCTCATCTACTCTTCCCCAAATTTTAGAGGATGAATATGGTTCTCCTCTTTTCTTTTATTTCTCAATGTTGTGCATGGTTGGGTCTTGCTTGTGAGTGTATTGTGGTGTTTGTCTCCTTAAAAAAAAATTTAAAAAAAAAAATCTTGTGCTCAAGTTGTGGAAGCTAGCTCTCTCTCTCCCATGGGCTTGGGGGAGGCTAGCATGTCTTCCAACCCTTGGAAAGGCATGTAATGATGCTGAAGGTTGGGAGGTTAAACAAGCCTTGTTCTCTTGAAGTTGAATCATTGTATAGCATTCGAAGTTGGTGACTTGTTCTTGAAGTGTGCTGGAGTATCTTTGGTGGCATGTTCTTATTTGACTCTCTTCTTGTCTTGGAAATTTCCCTCTTGAAAGTTGAAATTCTCATGTAATCTTGATGTAACATATGTTGTTGGAATATTGCTTCATTCTTGAAAAGAGAACTTGATTGTTGGGAACCCTTATGTATTTTAAACATTTTGGAATCATGGTGTGATCTAGACCTCATGCTACTTCAAAAGCTTTGTGTTATAAATCGAATGATCCTTTTTATATGAACGTGATGGAAGTCCTTTTTGAAAAGAAAGTTGGTTTATTGAAAAGTATGTTTCCTTTTTATCTTTTCTAATAAAAAGAAAAGTTATTGTTTTATTGAATATCTCTCATGTTAAAAATCTGAATTATTTCTATAGCAAGAGTTTTGATAAATAAATATAATCCTGATTTGGTGTTGAAGGTGGATCTTTGGAATGGAATGATAGTAGTTTGCTCTTTTCCTAAGAAACTTAAAGATTGGATTTTTATCAGAAACTTATTTTGAACATGTATTCCTTTTTGCAAATTTCTAGATACATTATAAAACTTCCCTTAGTTGATTTATTTTGGTTACAACCATTTACAACACTTCATCAATATTCATCTTAATATGGATATTTATTGGAATGGTCTTCTTTAACATTGTTTGTGGACTAGTTAGTCATATAAATATATATATGATAATAAATTAAAAAAATAAAAATAAAAATAAAAATAAAGTAAAATCTATACACAGTGTAAAATAGAGTTGTCTTTCACTATTGAACTATGTTACAAAATTTTAGGTATTAATACATGAATTAATTGAGATATATTCATACCATTTAAAATATAACCTATAATATGCTCTTTTATTGTAAAATAAGCTGTATTGTATTTGATATATTATAATATAGTCATATATTATATTTCAATGTATAATGTATAATTTTACAAATATATTTTATTACAATAAAATATATATATATATATATATATATATATATATATATATATATATATATAAGTTAACAATTTTAAATAACAAAAGATATTTATTTTTTTAAAAACAAAAACAAAAATAAATAAATAAATAAACAAATTGAAGTGGGGAGGGTCGGCCCTCCCCCCCCCCGCATCTTATCTGAGACTCACGGGGGCAAAGCGCGCGCCCCCACCGCTCCAAACTCCCTCGCCCCCTCCGCTGCTTGCACCCGAAACCGCCCCTGCGGCCCCCTCCCGCCGCCGTTCCCCTGCTCCGCCATGCCCGGCCCGCCCTCCTCTGCCCCTGCGGCCTGCTGTTCCCCCCTCGCGCGCCCAAACCCTCTTCTACGCCACCATTGGGACGCTGTTCTCCCATCCGATTGTCCCTCCCCAAACCCCGCACTTTGTTTTTGAACAAATAAACATAAATGAAAAAAATATGAATATAAACATATATATATATATTTCATAACAAAGAAAAATGCAATAAGGATTTTACAAGAAAGAGGAGCTAACTCCATAGATCTTTTCCATTCAACCTGCAATAAGAGAAAATAAAACAAAACTGAGAAAAAAACATGATAAGAAAGAGAGGGGAAGTAAGAAAGAAACTCAAATGAAGGTAAAAGGAGAGGATAAGGAAAATTTAGGGCATTCTTAGGGCAACTTAGATCTAGGGCTGAGATAGATTTTATCCTATGGCTCACAATCAATCCTACATTCTTTTGGAACCAAGTGTTTTTAAATGTGAATGAAAAATAAAGTTTAAGTAGGTGTGCATGTGGGTAAGTAAAATACAAGGGGAAAATTTAAATAACTAAAAAGGAGTGGAGCCTCATTTTAGGGTGTCCCTAATAAATCTAATAATAATTAATTAAATGAAAATTGTTTTCGGGCTAGTGGTGGAGAAATTAGGTTGTTCAATTTAGTTTAAATTAAATAATTTCGGGAACCAGTTTTGTATCATTAGTATTGTTAGTATTCACCTTCAAAAAAAAAATTATTACCCTAATTTTTAGTCACACTTGGGTATGGGTTGCGTTGTCCCGAGACGGGGCATTACAAAAAGAAGGTAAAATTTGCATGCACAAAATTGAAAGGTCATGCTATGTTATGGTGGGATCACTTACAAAAAGAACAGTTAAGAAAGGGGAAAGAAAGAATTAGGACGTGGAGTAAGATGGAGAAGAAGTGAAAGATAAATTTCTCCATGTGGATTATGCACAAACCCTTTACAGGAGGTTTCAAAATCTCAGACAGAACTTACAAATAATGCAAGAATACACAAATGAGTTCTACAAGTTGTCCATTCATGTAGAGCATGAAGAAACTGAGGAACAAATGGCTGCAAGGTATGTAAATGGATTAAAATTTTCTATTCAAGATGAGATAAGCATACACGGGATTAAGAGCATGGAGGATGCCTATCAATTAGCCTTAAAAACCGAGGAAAAAAATCGTCAAAGTTTAAGGAGATCACCTAGAATGAATAAGGGGCCTCATCTTCTTGTTATCTCCGGATCACAAGACCACCTATGGTTCGCACAAGTGTGTGTGCTTGAGCTCATAGTGTGATTGGATAACATGGGTACTATCTCGCAAGTTGTGGGACTTGTTACTCGAGATAGACCTCCGTAAGTCAAGTATCCCAAATCGGGCACCTTTGCCTACAAGAGAATGTCATTCGGTTTTATCACTAGTGGTGCCACTTTCTAGAAGGCAATGGACTTAGCCTTTGGTAGTCTCAAAGGGAAATGTATCGTTGTGTACCTTGATGATTTGATTGTTTTCTCCTAGACAAAGGCATATCACTTTCAACATCTTGAAACAATCCTTCAAAAATGTAGAGAACATGGAGAATCCCTTAATCCTATGAAATATGTCTTCTTAGTTACCAAAGGCAAGTTGTTTGGGCATATTGTCTCCAAAGCGAGGATCAAGATAGATCCAAAAAGAGTTCAGGAATTCCAATGATTCCTTTTCCTACAAGCAAAAATGGTGTTCACTTTTTCTTTAGTAAGATAAATTTCTTAAGGAGATTCATTCCAGATTTTGCAGAATTGACTATGAGCATTGCTCATATCACTAAAGGGAAGCAAACTTTTGGATGGACTTCCAAAGGAAAAGAAGCTTTTGAGGATATCAAGAAAGCTATTGCTAAAACTCCTATCCTAGCATGTCCTGATTTCAGCAAGGATTTTATTATCTATTGCTATGCTACTAAGAGTACTTTGGCCGCTATACTAACTCAAAAAAATTATGAGAATCATGAACTTTTGATTGCCTTCATGAGCTATGTTTTGAAAGCTCATGAATTAAAGTATACTTTGATGGAGAAACACGCTTTTGCAGTGGTCAAATTTGTCAAGTAGTTTCGTTTTTATGTCCTTAATTCTCACTCTGTTGTATTTGTACTTGATACAACTATCAAGTCTATTCTTACACAATAGGAGTTCGGAACTAAGCAAGGCAATTGGGTGTTAAAGGAAGCCAACAAAGCTAGTTCGGGGTAAAGGCTTATGTGAACTTATTGCCAAGGAACCGATGAGGAATTTTCCACATAAGGGGTTGATGTTCTGTTGCTCTCTTTCTAATGAAAATAAGTATACTTTGATGGAGAAACATGCTTTGCGGTGGTCAAAGTTGTCAGCGCCAGTTTCATTTTTATGTCCTTAATTCTCACTCTATTGTATTTGTACCTGATATAACTATCAAGTTTATTCTTACACATTAGGAGTTTGGAACTAAGCGAGGCAATTGGGTGTTAAAGGAAGCCAACAAAGTTAGTCTAGGGTAAAGGCTTATGCGAACTTATCGCCAAGGGAACTAATGAGGAATTTTCCACATAAGGGGTTGATGTTCCTATTGTTCTCTTTCTCAGTTCAACAGATGAGTGGTATGTTGATATTCCATATTTTCTTACTTATGGAGAATGTCCATCTCACTTAAGTGCCAAGGAAAAGAGAGCTATTAAGCTAAGGTCTGCATAATACGTATTGTGGGAAAATGTTTTATTCAAACGAGGCATTGATGGAAGATTCCTTAAATGTGTAGACAAAGAGCAGCAGAAGAAATTGTTCACAACTTTTCACGATCAAGCTTGTGGAGGGCATTTCTCATCTATTGTCACTACTCACAAAATTCTTCCTACGAGTACGATTAGCCGACTTTTTTTGAGATGCATCAAAGTGGGTAGGAAAGTGTGAAGCTGTCAAACTTTTGTCGGGAGGCCTAAATTGGCTGCTTTACCACTCAAACCAGTAATCATTGATGAACCTTTTCAACAATGGGGATTAGATTTTATTGGAACTCTCAACCCACATTCTAGTGTTGGACACACTCATGTGCTAACTGCTATAGATTACTTCACAAAATGGGTGGAAGCCATTCCAATCAAAAGTACTACCTCTAAGGTGGTGTGTAATTTTATCAAAGAGAACATCTTGATAAGATTTGAAGTACCAAACAAAATTGTAACTAATAATGCTTCCAATTTCTCTTCTTCCAAGTTGATGGATTTGCTACGGGTATGGAATTTCCCTTGCTTGTTCTTCATACTATTACCTCCAAGGGAATGGACACGCAGAATCAACAAATAAGAATTTGGTAACCATCATACAAAAGTTTGTCAATGACTCACAAAGGAATTGGCACAAGAAGCTCTATAATGCCCTCTAGGAAGATAGAATTACATCCAAAAGAGCAATTGGAATGTCTCCATTTTAAGTGGTGTATGGTTTTGAAGCTCAGTTGCTAGTAATAGTTGAATTGTCAGCCTAGCACTTGATGAAGGATATTGAGGATTCAAGTTTCATTAGCTCTTTAGACAAAAGGATCATGTATCTCATGAAGTTGGATGAGGATAGGATGCAAGTTTTTGATAGAATCTCCGCTCATCAATAGAAGGTGAAAGCTTGTTTCACAAAAAGTCCAGACCTAGAGATTTTTAACTGGGAGACATTGCCCCACTATGGGACAAAAGTCATGAGCCTCGTAGAAGCCATAGTTAGTTTGATTCTCTTTAGCTTGGTCTTTTCAAGATAAGACACTTTGCTGGAGAAAATTCTTTCTATTTGGATTATATGGATGGATCTACTTTCCCACTTCCTTATAGTGAGCAGTATTTGAAGTTGTTCAAGTCCTAGGCGATTAGGCAGTCTTTCTGTATATTGTGTACAATGTCTTGTTTTTGGTCTTCCCTTGTGTCTTGTTTCCTTTCCCCTTTATGTTTTGTCTTTTGTATTGATTTTCCTTTGACTTTATTGCCCAATGGATAAGGCGGTGGTCTATTTTCCCGAGTTTTCTTTTGGTTCTTAATCTTGCCTCGTCCCTCTCTGTTCTCGTCAAGTCACCCATAGAAAGAGCCATCTATTGTCACCTCTTCTTTTTTTTAAGACAATTTTTTTAAAAAAGTGTCCTTTGGAAGTGTTTAAGCTAAGGGAAATGTTCAAAAAGTTAGAAAATTTCAGTCTTTGGGGTCATTTTTAATGTTGTGCGGCTAAATTGGACATTTTTTCTCACGTGTCCCAAGTGCGGGCGGGCCTCTTATTCACCGATTTATACCATTACCCACATTGCTTTACCCGTTGGCTAAATAGGCTCCGTGCGTCCGGTCTATCCTGCGTCTCATTCATTATCTCGGGCCAATTTTTTCCACCTTTTTCGCATTACAACTTTTTGACTTGGCACGGGAATCATTTATTCCACATTCAATGTCTCCATCTTAACCGTTCTTTCATTTAAGCACACACTTGGTCATTCTCTACCGCTTGCATTCTTGAAAAATAAGTCGTTGCCCGCACTTTGTGCCTTTGTGTTTTCTCTTGCTGGGAGTGTTTAAAATTGTGATACACTCAATCGAAGGTTGTTTCTCTCCCTATCTCTATCACAATGAATATTCAATACAAAGGGCATGAGCATCTCTCCTCATTAGAAACCTTTGTGCCCGATGTCAGGGATAGTGAAGCTCAACACCTCGACCTTGATGACTTTTGGAGCAGGCTTGGATGCGATAACCCTACTCCCATTGCCCAATTAATCAAAGACAACAGAATTGCATTTACAAGGGGTTTCCCTATCTCTGTCCAGTGTGTTGATACCATGCTCGCTGTGTGTAGAGCCTGTTTCAATCCAAAGTCCAAGGAGATTGTTGATATCCATGGTGAAGTGGTTGTGCGACTGGATTTTGATGTTATCTATGCTACCCTACACATCCCAATGGTGGAAGATGCTAATACCCTCACTCTTTCTCAAGCAAAAACACTATTTGACCATGACAGTGATAGATACAAGACTAGGGTAGCTAAATCATGGCTAAAGAACCCTAAGAAAGGAGCATCCAGACTTTCTAAGTCATTGTTCAGGGTTGATTTTAAGGAAGAACTTTCAGACATCATCACTCTTCTTGCTAGGATCATGGGAATGCCCTCTACAAATGAGTTTCACTTTTGGATGTGTCCCTATATCAATATCATTTGTGAAGGGAAGCATAATTTGAATTGGGGTGAGATAATCTGTGAGAACCTAATGGAGCAAGCGTATCAATGTTCGAGAGAACTCGACATTCTACATCATCATCGCTCTTCTTGCTAGGATCATGGGAATGCCCTCTACATCATCATGACATTCTACAATATCATTTTAAGGAAGAACTTTCAGACATCATCACTCTTCTTGCTCGGATCATGGGAATGCCCTCTACAAATGATTTTCACTTTGGGATGTGTCTCTATATCAAGTATCATTTGTGAAGGAAAGAAAATCAAGAACCTAGAACTTTGTGACTTGAAATCCTTGATCTAGACCTACAAAACAATCAAGACCATCCAACATGCCTTCCTTTTGAACTCCACCATGGTTAGTTTTTATTATGTAATTTAGGTGTAGGCTTGTATAGTGACCCTAGGATTATTTTTGCATTACTCTTGCAAGTGATATTTTGGAGCACAAGATTTTGAAATGTTATTCACAAAGGCTAAAAGTTGTGTTTAGCTCTAAGGATTTTGGTTTTGTTTAGGTAGTCCTCCTAAAGCTTAAATCAAGGATGTTAAGTGGTTTTGAGTGACAACTCATAATGTGCACAAACAAATTGTGTGATTGCATATTTAGTCACTCACTCTAACTAATAGTTTGTTCACAACTATTCATTGGTTATTGTGAAACAAACTTATCCAAATATTTATACCAAGGACTCCTTATTTTAAAATAGATCAATATGCATACAATACATAAACGCATACAATACTTAGATTTCTTGTGTGTTTTGATGACTTAATGCTTCTTTGCTTTTAGTATGCATAAGTGATCATGTGGATGAAGAGTTGACTTCTCCAATATGATATCAGAGCTCTCTACTAAGAACCATTACTTAGTGATTTTTTTATATTTTTGCTTTTACTCATGGTTGTACCACCTCTTTATCATTTTCATATTTTTTTGTTTTGATGTGTTTCCCTAAACCTGCATTATGGTTTACACATGCTAAATCAAATCCGAAATAATGTCTCAAACATGTACACACTATTGATCTCCCAAAAACAAATTGTAGAGCCACTTTTGCCATTACCACCTCACATGTCGGGTCGCTCCAATAATGTGAACACTCAACATTTGCAAATTGAATTTATATAACTCAAATTAAAGCATTAACAGAGCACATTGATTCTAGTTGTCTCCAATGCGGTTCTGCTAGTGTACAAGTCATCTTGTGCACCCTCCATTTGCATTGTCACACACAACCTAATTATATCATTTCCTAGTCTACAACTCATCCATACAAGATCTACCATAGAAAACTCCTCCATTCAAACCAATGGATCCTCTCTCTTCATGAAAATGCTCCCATATGTTACTACGTGTAGTCTCCACACATTGTGAACATTGTGTCCCATATGTGACTATTGCATTGTCAATCCATTCTCTTTCCACTTAGCCAAACCTCCAATTTGTGGCTTCTTTAGTGACAAACCTACAAGTTTCTCCTATCCACTCTAAAGTCCGATCCATCGATCTCTCCTTCAAGGCTCATGGTCTCACTTGCGGGAGCTTAAGTCTCACATACGTTTGCATGTCAACATAAAGCTAGTACTTTCAAAATAAATGTTGTATATGATGTGTGTTGCTTTGGTAAGATGTTGTGTTTGCATCACGTAAGTTGTGAGTTCCATTTTAGTTGACTCCATCACAAACCTCGCGTGATGTTTATAAGGGATCCAACACCCCAATCCTAGAGGCACGACTACTAAGGAAAATCCCCCCCACTCTGGCATTTAGCAACCAGCAGACAGCTTCCGCCGACACGTTCTCGAATCTCTGCGCTCGCTTGATGAAGCATTGGGTCTCTCCGAACTTACAATCCTTATAAAACCTTAGGGAACCCTGCAACCTAAACTTGTTCTCCCAAGCTTCCCAAGCTTCTTCACAAACCATCTGACTATTGGCGGCTCTAGGGACGTTCTTCTTTAGCCATTTAGTGGTCCTATGGATCCACGTCCAAATCTCTCCCACTCTGCAAGGTGGATTGTGGTTCACAAGATCTGCAATAACTGTCTTAAGACCACTATACTTTCTCTCTCGGGCTAGGGCCTTTGCCCTGCATTGAAGACTGAAACCGGGCAAACATTAAGCTCACGGTGCATAACAGCCTGACCCACCATGTTAGATGTGGAAGACTTCCCACACATCCACCTCATCCCCTCCACAACCACTTTCTGTAAGGCATTCTGCTTGGCCATATCAAACATTCCTATCACTTCAGCACCAAAGGTAAGAACAGGAAAGACCAACGCCTTAAAGGTAAGAATTTTTGACCATGTGGGGACCCTTCGAGAGGCCAGGAAGTGTTGGATCCCATGGAGGGTTCTACTTCCTGACGCAGCTCGCTCCTTAATGATTTTCTCAACAGACAACTCAGGGTCAGTTTCAATCCCCAGATACTTGTAGTTGTTGCACACCCCGACTTCCTACTCCCCTAACTTGAAAACTTGATGTTGGAGCTCTTCCGCATCTCCAAAGATTTTCATCACCTTGCACTTATCAATGCCACACTCCATTCCCCACTTATCACTCCAACACTGTATCCTTTGCAACACTACATGCATTTCCTCCACTGATTCAGCCATTGCTACCAAGTCATCAGCGAACAAAAGCCCAACAATCACTTCGGTAAGACCGGGTACCCTAACACCCAATCCCTCAAGATCCTGCATAATGTCATTTATGAAGATATTGAAAAGTGTAGGCGAGGCAGGGCACCCCTGTCTTACTCCTCTTTTAATTGGGATTCGGAGGAGAGGAAGCAAGCCTTCATACGACCAACAGAACAACCATTATCAGAGTTCTTGGATAAAGTGAAGGGCCATCCCCCCACTCTTGTCACTCGTAGCTTTCTAAATAAAGCTTCATGCGGAACCATATCATAAGCCTTTTTGAACCTTGTCCATTCGCCTTAAAGCAATTTCATGAAGCACTGCAACCTGGCCCACACACTCCTCATTCCTCCTAAACCGGCTTGGCTCTTAGAGAAGAACTTTCTCTCCTCAAGTTCCTTCTCTATTCTCTTAATGACTACACTTGTGAGGATTTTAAGCATCACATTTATAAGGGAAATACCCCTATAGTTATCATGAAGTGTTAGGTCACCCTTCTTAGGGATGGAAACTAACACTGCTGCGTTAAAATCTTTGGGAATCACCCCATGCTCCCAAATGCAATTCATAACCTTTAAGCAAGCCTTTCGCAACGGTTCTCCGCCTGTACTTCAACCATCCGCCATGCCTACCCCGCTTTTTTCCTAACACTACCTTGAACCACTCTGAGGGTAGACCATCCTCGCCAGCAACCTTATGGTATTCTATATTTTTCACAATAGCACGAAATTCTTTCCACCCAATGGGGCTATTGATAGACTTCAAAGGGGAGTGCTTCATTAAGGGTATACCCTCCCAATGTTTTGTGTTTTTAGCCGAGGGGTCGCCAAGAAGTTTCATGTAGTGAGTCTTCCAACTCTCTAAGACCTCCGAGGGGTTCATGATGAGATCACCATCAACATTCCTCATTGGTTGGGCATTACACTTCCCTTTGTCCCCTCTTACCATAAAAGTGTTCACCAATTCTAGAGTTTCTTTGTCTTTTTTCTACTATAAGCTTTTTCCCCTTCGAAAATTCTTCCGGAAGGCCACCCATTTTCCCCATTGCAAGCTTCATTAACATCTTTCACCGCATTCTTCCAAGTTTGAATTACCTCATTGCTGAATCGAGACCCCAACTTCACCTTTAACACCCTCGATTAGCACTCACTACATTTTACGAAGGATGCATTTTTGTTAAATCAAATTTTGTTGGGGCAAACATTTTCATAATAGTGCTGCATTTTTAATTGAAGATGTTGAGACGGGCAAGGGCTTGGGGCGTTGAAGGGGGCCATATACTTTTTCTAGGAATAGCATTCTTTATTGTTATAGGGGAACTTTCTGCTAAGGAGGAATTTTTGTAGCATTGAGGTCTTTTATAACTCCATGAGACAGTTTTGGGCACTTTTGTTTTGAGATGTACATTCTTCCCAACCTTTCCATTCTTCTTTCCGATCTCATTTTTAACTCTAGGAGACACTCTTGGGCACTTTTGTTTTGAGATACACATTCTTGTCAGCCCCTCCATTCTTCCTACCAATCTCATTGTCGAAAACTAGAAGATGGGACTGGTTTTGAGAGGTAGTCATACTATACCCCTACGAATAAAATTTATTTTTGCTTGAAAGGGGTTTCGTTACCGTTTGTTTCAAGACCTCTAGTTTTTAATTTCTTATGGATTCCTTCTAAAACCTCGACACTCAGTAGGCAAATAATGATGTGCTCTTCTCTAAAATCTATTTTCTTTATAAAAACCTGGTCAAATTTGTCGAAGAGAATGTGAATCTCAAGAAGTAGAATTTTGTTATTCTCTCCCTCATTCTCAAGAAAGACACCCTCATATGCTCATCACAAAACAAAGTTGCGAGTCCACAACAGCAGATTAATGTGTTATACATAAATTTTCTTGTGCCTAATCCACCTACAACCACTGCTCTTGCACTATTTCTTTTATATCTGAGTCGGCTACTATATATGATACTCTTGTTTGTTACACATTCAGCACATCCCACTTCAGATTCACCAACCTACATGTTTGGTTCTTTTGAGAAGCATATAAGTACCTTCAATTTCCACATACTTTGTTCCATGGATCATCCTGGCAGAGGTATGGGTAAACATTTAGAAGACATTATTTCTCTTATCTAACTATATCACAAGATTACTCATAATGGCATTGGTTATGCAATACGTATTTTGTATTTATTGGCTCCACTTGATGCAAGTTTAACTCTAGTTTTTTCTTTCTCTACTCTTTGTGAAGATATTGAGCAATATATGAGATCTGTTGCACTTTCACTGAAGCATGAGTGTTCTGAGATTGATACAGTCAAGCATGATCTTTCTGACACAATTTTAGATGTTTCTTTGTATACATCATTTTTGCACATGACATTGAATCACACATAGGCATCTTCTTCTACCATTCATATTTATCTGAGATGGATTTTCGATCATTTGTGGTGACATCAACATTCTTTGCATCGACTCTATCGGCATGGTACCTTTATTAATCAACTTTATAGTCCCAACGCTACTCAACATACCTACTAATGCACCCTTATCTATTTAACAATGATCCCTTGTATTTGGAGTAACACTCATATTATTGATGGCTTTCTTCAATAGATTAATATAGCTGTAGAGTCCCTAAACTCTAGTTGTCTTTGGGGTAATTCTAGATCCAACACTGGATTATAAAATACCATGGGCAGTTTGTTGCTTTACTAGATGCATCTTTTATCTATTTCAGTTGCTAAGCCATCATCACGACTAGGGCCATCCTTCCTCGAGAAATATTTTTCAATGTTCAACACGTTAATGATAGTCACCTTCTAAGTTCTACGCAGCTATCCTAGTGCATACATGACATAGTAGAATCCTAGGTAAATGAGCAATATTGCATCAAACCAAAAAGACGCAAAACCTTGAAATAAAGACCGACCATTGGATTATGTAAGAATGCATGCATAAAGGTTGGAAATTTTACAATATTGTTTAAGGTGGGGTGTAATAATTGAGACTGCACAAAGTGCGAAAGAAACACGTGGGACATGTTGATGCATGCAATGAAATATATATTATAGATGGCCACTTGGAGGTTTCAAGAGATGGACGACTACACATGGAGAACATCATAGATAAGACAATCAAAGTGTGACATACTAAAGATTTGTCATTGATGTGTATCAACTAATTTTGGATTTTTTGGGAGATTATAATGGATGTCGACTAGTTAGTTGGGAATTAAAGGAAACATATTTTGAGGATGGGAAGATATCAAGAGATCTATTCAAATGTCGAGCAAATTAAAAATAAGAAAAAGCAGGAGGTACTAGGTGTGAAAATGTATCCTAAAATTGCAAACACCGCAGGTGAAAGTGAGGATCCTAAACTTTAAGGAGAGAGACCAAGAACTAGAAGTAGAATTAGGAGAGGCAATATAGCCTTGAGGTTCCACCATTGTAGGTTGAGGTATAGTTGTTACAATTTCTCTTATCTAAAACATGTCTATGCACAATTTAATACCTTGTCATCAAAATAAATTATACGAGTGATTGTGATTTTTATGTGTGTTGTGTTAAAGGTTGCATGACTGAGCATCTCTTTATTGAGACCCTTGGTTACGAATGAACCAATACAATATAGACTTCTCTTCTTTTGTGTTCAAGTAGTGGGATTTGATCACTCATAATAACATTTTTCACAAACTCTGCCCATTCAAAATTATTGGGGTTGTGCATATACTCCCGGATCTCGAAGACAATAGATGTAACACCTAGTTAGTGGAGCCCATCAAGAAACTATTGTTGACATTGTATAGTGAGCCCATTTTGGAAACGGTGAAATAAATTTTGTATAGCTCATCAGCTCGATTTGGAATATAAGAGAGCCAACACCGAGTCGATGGATCATTGCAAGAAACTTTATAATCTTATACGGTGAGCCACCTTAGCTATGATAGAATCAATTTGGTATAACTCATTAGTTTGAACTTGAAGAGAAGAAAGGTGAGACTAAGTCAATGGAGCCCATCAAGAAACTTGTTGATGTTGTACATAAAACCAAATTTAGAAATTATGGAAGCAAGTTTGTATGTATAGCTCATTGGCACGATCTCAAAGACGAGTGTTGTGCACCGAGTCCGTGTAGCCCATTAAGAAACTTGTTGATTATGTACAATGATTCTAGTTTAGAAACGAGGAAATAATGTTTATATAGCTCATTCAAGATAAGATAAAAGAGGCGGCACCGAGTCATTGGAGCCCGTCAAGATAATCATTTACACTAAACGGTGATTGCACTTTCGCAACGATGGATTCAAATTGGCTTGGCTCATTGGTGCGATCTCGAAGATAGGTGGCACCAAGTAAGTTGATCTAGTCAAGAAACTTGTTTTGGTGTATAGTGACCCCACATTAGAAATGATGGAATCAAGTTGGTATGTCTCACTAGTGCGATCTTGAACACAAGAGAGGTGGCACCGTGTCAATGTAGTTTGTCAACAAATTTATTGACACTTTATAGTGAGCCCACTCTAGTAATAATGGTATCAAGTTGGTTTAGCTCATTGATATGATCTTGAAGATAAGAGAGGTGGCACCAAGTGAAGTACATTAAGAAAATTGTCAAAGTTGTACAATGAGCCTACTTTGGAAACAATATAATCAAGTTGATATCGTTGATTAGTATGATCTCAAAGATGAGAGGTGGCATCTATTTGGTAGAGCTCGTCACGAAGCTTAATGATAAATAGTGAGCAAACTTTGGAAATGATGGATGCAAGCTGGTATAGCTCAATTGTACAATCTAAAAGACAAGAGAGGTAACTCTAAGTCGGTGGAAGCCCGTCAGAAACTTCTTGACCTTGTCTTTGTGAGCCCATTTTAGAAACGATGGAATCAAGTTGGCATGATAATTTGAGTGATCACGAAGACAAGACAAGTAGAAGCGAGTCGGTTTAGCTCGTCAAGAAACGTTTTGATGTTATGCAATAACCCCACTTTAGCAATGATGGAATAAAGTTTGGTATATTTCATTGGTGCGATCTTGAAGAAAAGACTAGTGGCACAGTGTCGGTCGATCTTGTCAAGAAAGTTCTTGATGCTTTGTAGTGAGCCCACTTTGGAAACAATGGAATCAAGCTGGTATATAGCTCATTCATGTGATCTGGAAGACATGAGATGTGCCACTTAGTCACTGGAACCCATCAACCAAATTGTTGGCATTGTACAATGAGCCCACTTTAGCGACGACAAAATAAAGTTGGTATAGCTCATTGGCACGATGTCAAAGACAAGAGAGATCACACCGAGTCGGTCAACTCGTTGGAGCCTTTAAACAAACTTGTTGATGTTGTACAGTGATTTCACTCTAGCAACAACAGAATAAAGTTGGTATATATCACTATCACAATCACAAAGACAAAGGAAGTGGCACCAAGTCAATGGATCCCATCATGAAACTTGTTTACTTGGTACGAGTAAGTCCACCATAGCAACAATGGAAAAAAATTGGTAAAATTTATTGGCGCGCAATCTCAAAGATGAGATAGGTTGGTGGCACCAAGTTCGTGCAACATGTCACGATACTCGAAGACAAAAGAGGTGACATTAAATTGGTGGAGCACATGAGGAAACTTGTTGATGTTGTACATTGAGCTCACTTTGGAAATGACGTAATAAAGCTAGTACATCGCATTGGCACAATCTCCACGACAATTAAAGGTGGCACCGATTCGGTGGGGAACCATCAAGAAACTTGTTAACATTATACGAGAGAGTCCACTTTGGCAACGACAAAATAATGTTGATATAGCTCATTGGCACAATCTCGAAGACAAGGTTGGTGGCACCAAGTCAATGAAACACATCAAGAAAATCATTTATGTTGTATGGTGAGCCCACTTTTGCAATGATAGAATCAGGTTGGTATATCTCATTGGTTTTGCTTTCTTAGACAAGAGAGGAGGCGAGTGGGTGGAGCTAGTTGAAAAACTTCTTGACATTGTATAGAGAGTCCACTTTGGCAACGATAATATCTAGTTGGTATAGTTTATGGGCGGGATCTCAAAGACAAGAAATTTGGCACCAAGTTGGTAGAGCTTGTCAACAAACTAGTCAATGTTGTATGATGAGCCCATATTGGTAACAATGGTATCAAGTTGATATAGCTAATCGACGTGATCTCAAAGAGTAGAGAGGTGTCACCGAGTCAATGGAACCCGTTTAGAAGCTTGTTGATGTTATACAAATAACCCACTTTGAAAATGAAAAAATCAAGTTGGTATTAGTTCATTTGTGTGGATCTCAAAGACAAGATGTAGCGGTGAGCCTTCGGAGCTCGTCTAAAAACTTTTTCACATAGTACGATGAACTAACTTCAGCAATGATGGAATCAAGTGGTATAGCTAATTGATGCGATTTCAAATACAAGAGAGGTGGTGCAAGGTCAATAGATCACATCACGAAACATGCCCGCATTGTATAGAGTGCCAACATTGGCAGCGACAAAATCCTAATGGTATAGCTCTTTGTTACCATCTCGACTACGAGAGACGATGTGTCGAGTCGATGGAGCCTATAAGGAAAATTGCTTATGATGCAAGTGAGCCCATTTTTGGCAATGATTGAATCAAGTGATATAGCCCATTAGCGCATTCTCGAGACAAGAGAGGTGGCATTGAGTTGGTGGAGTATGTCGGAAACTTGTTGATGCTACTGAGTGAGCCAACTTTTTCAATGATTGAACCATGTATAGCTCATTGGCATGATGTCTTAGACAAGAGATATGAAACCCGGTCGGTGCAGCCCATCCCAAAACTTATTGACATTGTACAATTAACTAAAACTTGGAAATAATAGAGTCAACTTGGTATAGCTCTTTGCAGCAATCTTGAAGACAAGACATGGTACAAGCTAGTGGAGCTCATCTAGAAACTTTTGGTGTTGCACAGTTATTTGAATTTGGAAAAACTTTTACCAAGTTGGTATAATGATCTTCCGGACAAGAGAGGTGGCACTAAGTCGGTGGAGCTCATCAAGAAACTTGTTGACGTTACGTAATGATCCCACTTTGACAACAACAAGATCAAGTTGGTATAGCTCATTAGCGCGATCTCAAAGATAAGAAAGGTAGCATCAATTTGGTGGAACATATTAAGAAACTTGTTGATGGTGTATAATGATTCCACTTTGGCAAAGATGGAAACAAGTTGGTATAGCTCATAAAGAAATTTGTTGACATGTACAAAGAGCCCACTTTAGAAACGATGAAATCAAATTGGTATAGCTTATTGGTGCAATCTCAAAGACAAGAGAAGTGGCACCGAGTCGGCAGACTGTCAAGAATCTGGTTTACGTTATAAAGTGACCCAACATTGACAACAATGGAATCAAGTTGGCATAGCTCATTAGGTTGTTCTTGAACACAAGAAACATGTTCACACTATATAGTGAGCCCATGTTGGAAATGATGTGATCAAGTTGGTAAATCTCATTACCGCAATTGTGAAGTCTAGTTAGGATATAAAATCATATGATTGCATCCCATTTAGGATTATACAGACTAATTCTTTCAAAATTGTAATAAGATTATAATGTGTTTTTAGCTTTGCAATATTCCTCATTGATCAATATAAATAATATTGTAATTTTTGTTGTGTATGGGTCTTCACATGTCTAAGGCCATCTTCAAAAAATAATGGAGGTCATGTGAAGTCCACAAATGTCATCAAGAAACTTGTTGACGGAGTATAATAAGTCGACTTTTGCAATGATGGACTAAGTTTTGTATAGCTCATTGGTGCAATCTTGAAAAAAAGACAGGTGGCACCGATTCAGTAGATCCCATTAAGAAACTTGTTGACATTGTACATTGTGCGCACTTTTGGCAAAAGTGGACTCAAATCAGTATTGATCATCGACGCAATATCGAAGAGGAGAGGTCAAGCACACTTGATGGAGCCTGTCAAGAAATTTTGTGTGTGATATATTGACCCAACTTTGGCAATAAAAGAGTAAAATCGGTATAGTTGATTATCACGAATCTGAATACAAGAGAGGTGTCATTGAGTCAATAGAGCCCAACAAGAAACTCGTTAACTTTGAACATTCACAAGTAATTTGGCAATAATGGAATCAAGTTGTTTTATCTCATCAATGCAATTCAAAAACAATGTGATTGACGAGTAAGTGGAGCACATCCAAAAAAAATTGATGGCGTACAGTGAGCCCACTTTCGCAATGATCAAATCAAGTGGTATAGCTCATTAGAGCAATCTCGAAGACAAAGCAGTTTACTTGGATTCGATGGATCCGTCAATAAACTCGGTGGACGCTTTACACCGAGACCCCTTTGCATTGCAAGGATGGAATCAACTTAGTATAGACCATTAACGCAATCTAGAAGACAACATGGGTGACACCTAGACAATGGAAACCATCAAAAAACTTGTTAATGTTGTAGAGTGAGCTGAATTTTGCAACCATATAATCATGTTGTTATAACTCATTTGCATGATCTTGAAGACATTAGACGTGTCGGTGAGTCGCCAAAGCTCGTCAAGAAAATTGTTGACACGATAGTGAGCCCACTTTGGCTACGATTGAATCATGTTGGTATAACTCATTGGAGCGACCTCGAAGACAGAGATAAGTGGCACCAGGTCTAAGGATCTGTCATGAAACTTGTTGACATTGTATAGTAATCTTACTATGGAAACAATGGAGTCAATACAACCCAACAAGAAACTTGTTGACATTTAACACTTAGCGTGTAATATGGCAACAATGGAATCAAGTTGTTATATCTCATCAACGCAATCTTTAAGATAAGAGAGGTGGTTACAAGTAAGAAGAGCTCGTCCGAGAAATTTTATGATGTTGTATAGTGAAGCCACTTTCGTAATGATCAGATCAAGTGGTATAGCTCATTAGCACAATCTTGAAGACAAAGCAGGTTTACTCGAATTCGATGGAGCCCGCCAAGAAACTAGGTGACGCTTTACAAAGTGAGACCACTTTGGCAAGGATGGAATTAAGTTAGTATTGATCATTAGCGCAATCTTGAAGAAAACATGTGTGACACCGAGACAATGGAAACCATAAAAAAATTGTTTATGTTGTATAGGAGCCAAATTTTGCAGCCATGTAATCGTATTGGTATAACTCATTTGCATGATCTCAAAGACATACATTAGAGGTATCGGTGAGTCGTTAAATCCCGTTAAGAAAATTGTTGACATTGTATAGTGAGCCCACTTTAGCTATGATTGAATCATGTTTGGTATAGCTCATTAGAGCGATCTCGAAGACAAGGAGAGTTAGCACTAGGTCTAAGGATCTCATCATGAAACTTGTTGACATTGTATAGTGATCTCACTTTGGAAACAATGGAATCAAATCGAGTATAGTTGAATGGTGAGCCCACTTTGGAAGTGAAGGAATCAAGGTTGTATAACTTATTGATGAAATTTAGAATACAAGAGAGGTGGCACCAAGTTGGTAGAACCCGTCAAGATATTTTTGATGATGTACAATGAGCCCTCCTTAACAACGTGATGGATTAAGGTTTGAAAATTTTTGCAGGATCTCAAAGATAAAAGAGGTGACCGGGGGTAGGTGTAGCTCTGTAAAGAAAATTGTTGACACTTTACGGTGAGACCACTTTAACAATGATTGAATCAAGTTGGTATAGCTCAACGGCATGATTTCGACGACATTGAGATGTGGCACCAATCTTGAGATGGTGGAGCAACTTGAGAATTTTTTTGATATCAGACATACGGTGAGCCCACTTTGGCAATGATGGAATCAATTTTGTATAGCTAATTGACATGGTCTCGAAGACGAGATAGCTACATTTCATTTCACAATCAATGATCTCACTTTGAAAACGATGGAATTAAAAAGGTACATTTCGTTAATGCAATCCCGAAGATAAGATAGGTGGCACCAAGAAAGTTGTGTCTCATCAAGAAACTTCTTCACAATGTAGAGTGAACCCACATTGGAAACAATAAGTCAATATAGATAGCTAATTGGTCCGATCTTGAAGAAAAGAGAGGTAACACCAAGATAGTGGAGCCTATCAAAAAACATGATGATGTACTTTGTGAGCCCACTTTTGCACCAATGTTATCAAAGACAAGAGAGGTAACAAAGAGTTGGTGGATCTCATCAAGAAACATGTTGACGATGTGTAGTAAGCCCAATTTGGCAATGATGGAATCACGTTGGTATAGCTCAATAGCAAGATCTCGAAGAAAAGAGATGTGGCATTGAATTAGTGGAGCCCATTAAGAAAATTGTTAAGGTTTTGCAATGAGCCCAATTTGGAAATAATATAATCAAGTTGGTATAGCTCATTGGCACAATATAGAAGATAAGAGAGATGGAAATAAGTCTGTGAAAAACATAATGAAACTATTTGACGTTATACAATGAGCTCAAATTGGAAACCATGGAATTGAATTTTTATAGCTCATTCGCATGATTTCGAAGACAAGAGAGGTGACACAAAGAATGTGGTGCCTATCAAGAAACATTTTGACAATGTATAGTGAACCCAATTTAAAAATGATTGAATAAAGTTTGTATAGCTCATTAGTGTGATCTTGAAGCCAAGAGAGATGGCGCTAGTTCAATGAAGACTGTCAAGAAACTTGATGTTGTATAAAGAGCCCAATTTAGAAATGATGGAATCTAGTTGCTTTAGCTTCTTGACATGATATAAAGACAAGAGAGGTGACACCAAGTTTGTGGAGCATGTTAAGAAACTTGTTGACGTTGTATAACAAGCCCACTTTGCGAATGATGGAATAAAGTTCGTATATATCATTAGTGCGATCTCAAAGATAAGATTGTTGACACCGAGTCAGTGCACTTCGTCTAAAAACTTGTTAACTTTCATACAGTGAGCCCACTTTGGCAACAATGGAATCAAGTTGATATAACTCATTAGTGTGATCTCAAAGACAAGAAACATGAAAACGTGTCGATGAAACCCCTCAAGAAACTTGTTGACATTGTATAGTGAGCCCAAGATGGAAACAATAGAATCAAGTGGTAGAGCTTATTGGCATGATTTCAAACACCAGAGAGGCACTGGCACTTAGTCGTGGAATCCATGAAGAAGCTTGTTGATGTTTTACAATGAGCTCACTTTGGCAACAATGGAATCAAGTTGGTATAGCTCGTTTCCCCAATCTTGAAGACAAGAGAGTTGGCAATGATGGAACTTCATTTGGCAACGATGGCACTAAATTGGTGGATCCCATCAAGAAACTTGATGTTATAGTATGAGCCCACTTTGCACCGATGGAATCAAGTTGGTATTGCTCATTGGTGTAATCAAAGACAAGAGAGGTGGCATAGAGTCGGTGGAGCTGTTAAGAAAGTTGTTGACGATGTAGAGTGAGACCAATTTGATAAGAATGGAAACATATTGGTATAACTTATTGAAGAGATCTTGATGACAAGAGAGGTCGCACCAAAAAGGTGAAGCACATCAAAACAATCGGTAAGGCTTTACAATAGCCCAATTTGGCAACGATGGACTTAAGTTGGTATATCTCATTGGCGAAATCTTGAAGACATGAAAGGTGGCACTTTGTAAGTGAAGCTCGTAATGAAACTCATTGGCATTGCATAGTGAGATCACTTTTAAAATGATGGAATTGAATTTGTATAGCATAATCATGTTATCTTAAGGCCAAAAAAGGTGACATTAAGAATGAGGTGTCAGTCAATAAATTTATTGACAATGTACAATGATCCCACTTTGGAAACGATTGAATCAAGTGTGTATATCTCATTGGTGCCACCTCAAGGCCACAAGAGGTGGGACTGAGTTAGTGGAGACTATCAAGAAACTTGTTGATGTTATAAATAGAGACCACTTTGGCAACGATAGAATCAAGCTAGTAAAGCTCATTGTAACAATCTCAAACATAAGATAAGTGACATAGAGTTCATAGAGTGCTTCAAGAAACTTATTGATGGCATACAATAATCCCACTTTTGCAACAATGGTGTAATGTCCCCTTTTTAATGGATATGACTCTTAGAACCTCATACGTGTACAAAAAGTATTTTTAAATTCTTTTGTATTCTTAGAGGTCAGTCATGGAATTATTTGAGCATTGTTGTTCTAATTTCTCATTGGGGAAAGGTAGGTCTTGCATGTGGAATATTATATTCTTCCATTATGGGTTGGTCCTCTTGGAACCTTCTAATTTAGCATTGGTAGGCTATAAAGAGGAGTTCGGTACCTTTGGGAAGAGAATATTGGATGTTTGTTATTCTTCTTGGAGTGTGCACGGTGTGCATCTTACTTCTCCACCTTGGACGAAACCCCAAAGGTGTGGGAATCCCTCTTGGGGACGAAAACCATCAAGGGATCCATTGGAGGCTTCATCTAGGAGTCTCATGTGAATTGATTTGGCAATACTAGTGCATTCAATATTCTTCCTAGCCCTAGGCGAGTTGCTTAAGGGACTGATTTGGTATCATAGAGAGTTGATAATTGTGATTTGAGTTCATATTCAGATTTATCATTATATTTGGAGATAGAGACTATGATTTGGTGATTTTTGGAGTAGGGTTTCATATTTATCTACTCACTTGCAGATTTTAGTTGCATATTTGGGCATGATTTCATGGTTAGAAAATTATGACATTATTTTTTTAGATAGATTGTCTTCTCATAATCATTTTCAGCTATCATATGTGTAGTAATTCCTATTTTCCACCGAGTTATGAATTTTACAAGTTTCAATTGTGTTATTCGAATTAATTCATTTCAACTATCGCAGTGGTTATAAACTCAATTTTATTGCATAAATAATATCTACAAGTGTTGTCGTGCATGTGGTATTTATTTTATGAATATTGGAGATGTTTTGACTAGGGTTTGAGACTCCTAAAGTTTCATATCAATTCGTTGCCCTAGAGAAGGGCATTTCTTTGAGTGAAGTTCAATTGTGGTTGATCTATTTCCATGTTCAGTGTGATGTGTTGCTGGTTTTGTTGATTTGGATCAGATTTGAGGAAAAACCCCATTCGTCCCTATTCAGCCCTAAAAGGGACATTACAGTGTTATCAGAGAACGGATCTTCAGAAGGCCTAGGGTTTCAAGTTTGAAGGATTGATGGCACAAAAGAGTAAGATCTCTATTTTGATGGCACTAACAAAATTTCAGTGAAATCATGGTTGTCAGAATTGGAGACATAGTTGCAGTCAAACCCTATGTGTGTGGAGGATGCCCTATAATTCATCTCTTGTCATTTGGAAAGGATAGTAGGGGATTGGTGGTACCATGTTATAGAGACCCAAGGAGAAGATGCAGTTTTCTTTTTAAATAATTTCAGTGAAAAGATCATAAGAAGGTTTGATATGCAAGTTTTCAAGGATGAGTCCCAAGGTAATAATTGGTATTTTATGATATTCCTCTAGTTTATTGTCATTTTATGGGGAAAAGTGTTGAAGAAAACTCATATTTGCATAAGAATGAAAAGAATGAGCTTGGGGACTCAAACACAAGCCATGAGGATGGTACACACATGTTTACAAAGTACAGATGAGTGCATGACAAAGGTATTTCCAATTGTTGAAGATAAGTGGCTTCAAAGGGTGGATATGTACACTTCCGAATTATTGTCTCCATCTTTGCATTTATTAGGACATGTCTTGAGTAATGATACGAGGATACTAAAGGAAATGATAAGCTTGCAAAATCCTAATAGCATGCACTTGACGGAATGGGATCCAGTGCTCCTAATGGAGAATTGGTGAAGAGATTTCCCCCTTCCAAAGGCTATGGTATGTTTGAAAAGATAATCAATTCCTTCTTTCATTTGATTCATATGTCAGTTGTTATACATGTGCCTAGAAAGGAAGTTTGGGATAATAATGGTGAATGTGTTAGAAATCACTAACCCAAATTGAGATGGTCAAGGAGAGAGAGGAACAATTTCTCCATGAAGGTCAAAGGATCACAAAAGATGTAGTTGTTGGTCCGTACATATAGAAGTCGACGGAAGGTCATTTGAGGGAAATTTCAGCCTAATGAAATCTCAAGGACATGGGAGAATTGTCAAGCAAGCATCGACAAAGATATAGTGAAGGTAAGCACTCGGAAAGCAAAAGGGCATGAAGGTATTTCAGTTTTTGTCCATGCATCATTTCAGATTTTCTACCATGAGTGGATGGTTAGGAATACTCATGTTTCATATATGATGTGTCCTCTTTTGTCACCAATGATTGAACACCTTTGTGCACATCATACTTCATGGGGTAAGGAGGTAAGAGGTGTTATTTTTTGCAAAGGACATGTAGACACTTGGGCTCAATTTCTATGGTGTTCTCACAAGTGGCATATAGATGCTATGATGAGTCCTTCAAAGGGAGGAATATCTGATTTTAAAATCAGTATGGAAGAGTTGGGAGGATTGGGCAGCCATATGCATCAAATTGACAAAGGAGAATGGGAAGGAAGGTTGGGGTCAAGCAAGGATGATTTCAAAGGCTTCACGGTCACCCATAGCATCTTCATGTTGTCAAATTTCGTGGAAATGTGCAAGGTATGTAATGACATTTTGAAACTAAGCCGCTGAAGTTACACCGGTATGGAATGGTGACTATATACAACTATTGCAAGGAGACGCGTCCCCACCACTTGGGATGCGACTGGGCACTGAGACGTGTACGGAGAAGTCTCCCGTGCGCATGACCTTTCTTAATGTTTCCTCTCGTCTCCCCACACACATACACACAAACACATACGCGCATGCACATGCACACACACATAGGGATTGTTTGCATTTTTCTATTACAATGTACTCTTTCCACAATATGTGAGATATCAAAAGTCAATAGAATTACTCATCTTTTGTCGATATTTGATTTCCTTTAAAAAGTACTGATTATTTTTAAATTTGGTGCATTACGAATCCAAATAAATTAATAATGTATAATAGTTTTTTTTTATTTATTTCATATATATATATATATATATATTGTGTCTCTCCACGTCGGTCTTCCACTTTTCTAAAAATGTACTTGTGCTTTAATAAATACATTAGCTAAATGAATATCGCTTCGAAGTTTTGAGCATTCTTGTGAAAATGAAAATGTTCATCTCCACATACTGTACCCATATTTGTCTCCTGGTAACTATGTTATATACACTTTCTTATGATCCTATCATGTTTTTTCTTCCACCATCCGCAAGATAAATCAGATTTGCTAGGAGTCCATGAAGGTAAGGTACATTTAATATATTTTTGGAGGGCTGATTCTAACTCAGAAATTCTGAGTTGTAAAAAGAGTAAGAGCAACACCCTTTCTTCAATGTATGGCACACCAACTTCTCATTCATTCAGGGTGAAAGGTTTTCTTTATAACCAAGTGGTCACTAGGCTTGTTTAACTACTAGTGCTTCCTAGCCCTAAGAACTCACTTGGTATCATAGAGAGCTGATAATTGTGATTTGAGTTCATATTCAAATTTTAACACTATAGAGTCACACCGAGTCCAGTAAAGCCCATGAAGAAACGTTTTAACATTATAGAGTGATCCCACTTTGGTAACTATGGAATTAAGTTGGTATAACTAATTTTCATGGTCTCAAAGAGCGAGAGACATGGCACCAATTGATGGATCCCTTCAAGGAACCTGTTGACTTCATAAAATGATCCCACATTGTCAATGATGGAATCAAGTTGATATAGCCCTTTAGAGCCAGTGGAACCTGTCAAGAAACTTGTTGACGTTGTAAAGTGAGCCCACTTCGCATCAATGGAATCAATGGAGCACAGTAAAGAAACTTGTTGATGTTGTAAAGTGAGCCCACTTAGCATCGATGCAATCAAATTTGTATAGCTCATTGGGCGGATCTCGAAAACAAGAGAGGGCACCTTTGAGTTAGTGCAGCACTTCAAGAATTTTTTGACACTATACATTGAACCAACTTTGTCAACGATAGAATCAAGTTGGTATACCTAATTGGTGTGATGTAGAAGACAAGAGAGATATCAAGGAGTCACTACAACCCATCAAGAAACATATTGACACTATATAGTGAGCCCACTATGGAAATAATGAAGTCATGTTGATATAGCTCATTTATGCAATCTCAAAGACAAGAGAGGTGGCACAAAGTTGGTGATGCCCATCAAGATACTTATTGATATTCTACAAAGAGCCCATTTTAGAAATGATGAAATGGAGTTAGTATAGATCATTATTGTGATCTCGAAGACGAGAGATATATCACGAGATAGTAGATCTTGTCAAGAATTTTCTTGACACTATATAGTGAGCTCAATTTTGCAACAATGGTATCATGTTGATATAGCTCATTGTTGTGATCTTGAAACCAAGAGACATGGCTTTGAATGGGTGGAGTCGGGAAAAAAATTACTCGACTATTTTTCAATGACACCACTTTGGAAAAGATGTGATCAAATTTGTACAACTCATTGGCACAATCTTGAATACAAAAAGAGTGACACGGTCGATTGAGCCCATCAATAAACTTGTTGACACTACAATGAGCCAACTTATGAAAGAAACAAATCAAGTTTGTATAGCTCATTTGTGTGATCTCAAAGATAAGAGAGGTGACATTGAGTTGGTAGAACCCGTCAATATATTTGTTGACGATATACAGTAAGCCCATTTTAGAAACAATGGAATCAAATCGGTATAGCTCATTGGCGTGTTATCAAAGAAAAGATAGGTGGTACCAAGTCAGTGGAGTCAGTGGAAATAGGTGGTAAGATAAACTTGTTCATGATGTCCAATAAGTCTAGTTTTGACAGCGATGGCTTTGTTATAACATTAACATTAAGTGTTCTAGTTATATATAAACTATAGTTTACTATTAAATAAATTAGAATATATTGTATTTTAATTTAATTAATACAAACTTTAGGTTTATGGTTAAACTCGTTTTTATAAATCAATTAATTAATTGTTGGGGTGCTTCACAAGAAGATGCACACTTTTAACCATTCAAATTAACCGCAACGTCATAGAATTTAATGGAATTCAATCGAGTGAATTGAATTTTACGTGGAGAGGAGTGAAGTGAATGAAGGGATTATTATTAGACTGTAAATGTTTCTCGTAAATGGAAACTTACCTTTTCACCATGGTTTTTACTCTTTGGAGTTTTTTCATGTTGAATACACGTGTCATGTGTTATTTGTATTTTATTGCATTATAATTTAATGTTGGTTATTTAATTTTATTCACGTCATATTTAATTTGATTGATAAATTAATTAAGTACTCAGACCTCAAATAGTTTCAACGCATGATTTAAATAATTTAATTTAATAAATTAATTTAATCAAAGGTTCCAATGACACCCTCTCACATTCTTCTTGAAATGTCCACAATGTTATTTTGGTTGGTGTCTTGAATACACTTAGGGGCCCACTTCTTCACATATGTAAGTTTGGTTGTTTAATTTTTTTTTGTGCAAATTTTACTAATTTTCCAAATGTTTCTAATGTGCATGAAAATAATTTTTCGAGGGTAAATGTGGTGGTCTCTAAGTAGGAGACAATCCCCACAAAAATAGAGCTCCAATTTTTTAATTGGCCCGGGGATAATAGCCTTGGAATCGGAACCAATTTATTTAAATGTGGTGGCATACTATTCATTTTAACCCATGTCCCAATGACCCCTATTTTTTCTAGCACTATGTTTATTTAAATAATATGACATTTAAAAACATAAACACAACTGACTACCATACCTATATACGCTTAACCTTCCACGTGGCCACTCCTCAAGTGTCAATTGAATCAGCATTGGATCTTAATATGGTGGATGCTTGGTTAACTTTAAAAAGATCTTGGACCGCTTAACCTCCATGGTTTAGTAAATGCACTTTGCTTGGATGATATTCTTTGAAAATATTCTTCTTATTGTCACGTAGCTCGAATTGCACGGCGAGCCCTCTTGGCTCGGCCGATGGAAATGCTTCACAACTATTTATTTATGGCTTTAAAAAGCCTCTATCGTGGATGTTTTGTTGTGGCTTAGACCACGCCCATACATTGTTTTATTGGTGCTGAGCTCGTCGTAGAACTATTCAATTGTTGGTTGGCTTGTACGCGTTGGAGATGAACTCGCCGTGTAACTTTGACTCCTAGCTCAATACACCTCGTCCCACAACTCGGTAACAACCTCGGTTATAAGCTCGGTCCTAACAATTTTTTAAAGGGAATATAAATATAATTATAAGTTTTTTTATTATTATGTCAGTTAAGTATGTAAAAATGTTGTTATTAAGGGCTTATTTCAAAAACTAAAAAAAAACTTCGTTTACAATTTAGTTTTGATAATTATGAAAATTGTCAACAAATTAATATGTTCTTTGTTAGAATATGTGATAGGCTAATTTCATCGTGGAAGAGGACAAAGACTCTGAAATTCGACGTGTATTCTCACTTAAGAACTACTGGGGCTCTCTAAAATCCTTTTACAATTCTTTGGCTCCAAAATTCCTTATTTTTTCAAAAGTGAAGAATAAGTGATGCAGTCATTCCTCACACTTGTGTCCATTCAACTATGTTAGGAAGGTCAATTCATCATCCTATTCAAACTCTAGAAAATGAGGACCTTGACAACATGCTTAGAATGGCTTGAACCTGCAATAATTTATCAATTTTACCTTGAATGGCTTCTCAAAGGCCTATACTCATCTCCAACACCTTAAACTATGCAAAATTCACCTTTGTCACGATTTATCATCAAGAAACAACTATCTTTCTCAGATTCTCCAAACTATCTTCTTCACTCTTCTCTAGTTTCTTAACTCAAGTATGCACTTTTTCTCCTTTTAGCCTTCACCAAGTCTACTAACTACTTCTCCCTGTTACACACTTCCAACAAGTGTTAAACAATTCATCAAAGTGATTTCAAAGATCATTAGACCATTTTTTCCCTCACTTGCTCTTGGGTGTCCTATAGGTCTTTTCAAGACCATATTTGTTGCTCCACTAGTGTCCAAGAGAATCTAGCTCTACACATAGAGTACCGACACCTCCAAAAGTTGAATTTACATACACCTAACATGCTTATAAGATTTCAAGAATCAACTCTTTACACAACTCCTTGTAGCTACTATTTTGCATTTATCTTCTAAACCCTTAGTTAGGTCTTATACAATCCTTTTGCTATCTATAGCTCCTGGTGAAGGAGGTTTCAAAACAAAGTGAAGGCTATTCTTCGCACCCATTAAGGCATTTAAACTTCCTCTAAAATTCCAGGCCCTTATTCAAAGTCTAAGGGGCACTTCCTTTGTTAAGCCACCCTCACAATAAGCCTTCCCTAAACTATGCACACATTCTTAGCAAGATTGGTAAAGATATCTCTTGAATACACCAACGAAGTTTGAAAATTATTCTTCTAACCTTTCGAGAACTTATTCAAGATGGTTTCTACCAACTTTCAAGGCTAGTTTCCTCGTTTAAAGATTTTTAAGGATTACTTCTCTTAGAAACCCTAACTAAGAACACGGTCAGACCGGGAGGCTTATTCTTTGTATAACTCTCATCAGAACTAGACTCGAAGCTTCAAATTTGCACTAAAGATATATCTCATTGTAACTCTGAGTTTTGTTAGTTTCCCTCCTTACTTTGGCCCGGAAATCACTCAGTCCTTTGTCAAGATAAAGAAGAGTTTGTGTTTAATGATTAGCCTGCATGCATGACTTTCTCGTTACCTTCGTACAATGGCCACACAATGTATTTGATGTCCACCCTTGGAGATTTCTTGATACAACTATACAGCCTTCTAAGGAACACACCCACAATTACAACTTACTCGGTCTCATTCCACCTAGTCCAAAAAGTACAAATGATTGCATGTGTAACCTCTTCCAACACTTTAAAAACGATTATCGAAGTCCTCCTACACGCGATACTACAAATTAACTTCCTAATGTGCTCATATAATAGAAAACACAGTCATGGTATATATCACAATTTGTTTAGTTATGGTTATTCACCCCTACATCAACATATTGCAGAGTTCTTACTTCTAGTACTAGTGCACCCCGAAGTGTTATGTATCGACAACTTACATACATGAATCACCTAAATTGTATCAACATGCTTCCACACAAATTTCTTAAATACTGAAACTCCTAGTTTGTCAGAAACTCATGGTTGAAACTTTGATCTAACATACACCAATCCATACACAATGATACTTCACAAAGATATTTCACACAAATCGATACAATGCTCTTCACAAGTCATCCTTTAATCTCATAACAAACATGGATAAGATTTCTATTATCATTCAACAAGAACAAGATATTTCTCATAGTCACATTGAGCAAATGCATACACAAAACATTGTTATTCTTATTGCTTCAACCTTGCTCTAATTTCCATTCGAATGGGAATGAATGAGATAGTTACATTATGCTCTAATTTCCCTTCACAGCGTCAACAGAATATAAGCTCCTAACTCCTGTTTCATATGCAAAATGACACAATTCAAGGTCTTTTTAGACAAAGTGACTTAAACTTATGAATGCAAACTAACTTGACATGACCTCTAGTCTAGGAGAGATCTTGAAACCACCCCTAATTTGATTCATTTCATCCATACAAATGTTTAGTAACTCCAAGAATGAATCATAACTCCAATTACACGTCAAAATTGCCTTCAAGTGTTCAAAATGACATTTGGAGGGACATGGTCTAATTTGAAATTTTGTAGGACTTGAACCGAGCTAGCATACCTACTAGACTCTAAATGACCACTAGGACCAATGATCTCACTTATGAAGCAAAAATTATTGATATCCTTCATATGTACATGTTGAGAGTTGATGCTCCTACATCAATAAAGGTTTTAAACATTTACTTGTCGTAATAAACTTTCTTTTGCTCTTCACTTGAAATTATTGATAGCTTAAGAATGGGGTCTAATCACTTTAACATTGATAGACGCAGATGTTGAATGGGACAAACTACAACATCAGAAGATCAGACTCAAGATGAAATTCATAAAGACGCAAATTATGCACTATCGTAAATGGTACGAAGAAGGAACCCGGCGATACAAACAAAGCGTTAGGAGAACATGTATCCACATTTCAACAGAAAGTGCAGGAAGCAATGTCTATCATTCTTTGAAACATGTATGACAACTTCCTACTTCACATTCAAAGCCAGAAAGTCCGAGTGAAGCTTGGACACTGTTAGAATCAATGCACGAAGGTACACATTTGTCAAAAATTATAAAATTGATTCTTGAGTTAATGACAACTCCCATGAGGGAAACAAAAAACTAAATTTTCTAGAGAAAAATAAGAACATTAAATATCAATTAGATAGATGTAACTGTAATTTGATTCATGATAAACTGTTATATTATATTATTCAAATGTGCATCCATGAGAGGTTTTAGAACTTTATTTCCATTCTAAATTCAAAATATCAAACTCAACAAGATATTTCCAACACTTCTACTCTAAGTGTTCCCTAATTTAAGAAGATCAGGTCATGTTAAACTTTGATTCGAAGGAGAATGCTACTCGGGCACTTCTTGCAAAAAAACCTAAGAATAACTTTTCTAGGTTAAACAAGAATCGAAATCAAACTTTAAATCCCCTAGTAAATAAAAGAAATGAGGGAATTTAAGAGTCTGTTTTGATGGGAAATGTAAGAATTGTCAAAAATTTGGTCATAAAAAGGAAGACTATAGGGTAAATAAAAAACAAGCCAAATTTTAAAAATTAAAAAGGGAATAAACTAAATCAGAATCAAAAGAACGATAAAAACATATTCTAGTTGCTTTGTATGTGGCATTAATCACCGCCAAAGAAAACGAATGCATATTAGAAAATGGTGCACCTAGGCACATGATATATAGATCTGATATTCTAAGCGATATCGAGAGAATGGAATGATCAAATCTATCTGGGTGATCATTCCATTCTCGATGTCCAGGGTCAAGGAAAAGAAAAAGTGTTCAATACTTTTATAAATGATGTTTTGTATTCCTAAATTGAAAATGAGTTTGTTTTCTTGTTCATAGCTAACTCAAAACAATTATAGTGTAATTTTATTAAAGGATAAATGGTTTATTAAAAATGAGTTAGATGTTACTATTGTTGAAGGCATACAAAAGAATGGTTTATATGTTTTTAAAGGTTTTGCATCTGCTTCATGTTTGTCTACTCAAAATAGGAATGATGTTCAGTTGTGGCATGAAAGATTAGGTCATGTTAATTTTAGGAGCATGTATGACATGTCTCGACTTAACCTAGTTATTGGTTTGCCACCTATCTCTCATGCTCATGAAACATGTGAAGGGTGCTTACGTGGTAAGCAATTAGAAACCCCTTCCATAGTCATCATGAAGCTAACTCCTCAGAGCTTTTGGAACTTGTCCACAGTGATGTTAGAGGACCATTAGAAGTTCCATCCCTAAACAGTTCTTTGTATGTTGTCACTTTTATTGATGATTATTCTCGCATGATTTGGTCCTTTATCAAAAATAAATCAGATGTTTTATCAAAATTTAAAGAATTTAAAGCTTTAGTTGAGAATAGTTCTAGTCATAAAATAAAAATACTTAGAACAAATAATGGAAGAGAATACATTAGTAAAGCATTTAATTCATTTTGTATCGAATGTGGAATACATAGAGAACTTACTACTCGCTACTCTCCTCAACGAGAATGGTATCAAGCAGCAAGCAAAAACCGCACCATTTCTTGAATTAGCTAGAACCATGTTGCACTCATCTAAAGTTCCTAAGTTTCTATGGGTCAAGCAATGAATATCGTCGTTCTTATTACGAACAGAGTTCCTACTAAATCCATTTTTTAATCTACTCCCTTGGAAAAGTGCACTAATAAGCATAGTTACCACATTAAATACGAATATGGCCAAAATTTGATTCGCAACAAACTTTTATCAAATAACGAATTTGTTCGGTTCGGTTCGAATGTCAATTTTTTTATTAATAAAATAAAAATACTTAAAACTATCAAAACCCTATTTCCATTGTTTGACTTCAAGTTGTGCTGCAAGGAAAATGGGAAAACGAAAAATGTGTTCTGACATGCAAAGAAGTTGTCGGGTAGGGAAATGAGTCATCACTATTGAGCAACATCCTACAGACATTGCGTTCAACTTCACGGGCCATTATCTGCATTTTACAGGTTGTTCAGGCATAATCTAAACTTTTCGAGTATTACAACACCTTTATCTGCATTTTACGGGTCCTTTAGGGCTTCAAGCTCCATAACTGATAAAATTCCTTCATCCCTGCGGCTGCAAGTGAAACGGGCTGCAAGTGCAATATTAAAGACTTATTTAGGGCTGAGTCAATAAAGTTTAATCTTCATGTATTTATCATGCATGTTTTTTTATTTTGTAATATTGTATTTACTATTAAAATAGTTCAATAGTATTTAGTCATATATTTTTTAGACTGAAAATAAAATGCAAAGTTACAAATTTTATTATTTTAGTCTTTACGACTATATAGTAGAGAGACCTTAGTTACAAGTTTTTGTCTTGTTTAATAGTTGGGTTAAATTTATAAAGTATAATATATATTACTAGTATAGTATTACTTTTATAAATATTATTTTGTAATATTTTTTAAAGTATTATAATATTACTTTTATAAATAATAGTTAGACATTCTATTCGATTTTCTTATTTATTTATTTTATGTATATTTATTTTTTTATGTGTTAACTTTATTAATACAAATAATTATTATTTTAATATATTTTTATTTTTAAAATTTTGTGAACGAAACCGAACCAAATATTTAATAAAATTCCAAATTTTTGAACTTTTTACCCGTCTCGAACAATCCAAACTTTTCGAACATGGTAACTACGCTAATAATAAACCTAGTATATCTCAACTGCGAATCTTTGGAAGCCATGCCTCTATCTTCATTCCTAAATAAAAAAGAAAGAAGTTAGATCAAACCTCCTATCCGTGCATCTTTGTAGGCTATGGAGGAAAAATAAAAGGCCTAAGTATCTATGATCCTACAAAACATGAAGTTATTGAGAATTGGAAAGTTAAAATCTTAGAAAAACCTTTTTGTCTTTATTCTTTAATATAAACCTGAGGTTTATGGCTGCATTGGTTTTTATAAATCAACGGATTAATGGTTGAGGTGCTTCACGAGAAGACACGCGCTTTAACCCATTTAAATTAACCTTGGGGTTAGCTAAATGTAATGGAATTAAATTGGTTGAATTGAATTTTACATGGAGAAGAAGGAAGTGAATGGAGGTATTATTATTGGATCAGTAAATGTTTCTTGTAAATGGAATCTTTCCTTTTCTTTGTGGTTTTTTACCCTTTGGGGTTTTTCCAAGTTTAATACATGTGTAGTGTGTTATTTGTATTTTATTGCATTATAATTTAATGTTGGTTATTTAATTCCATTCATGTCATAGTTAATTTGATTGATAAAATAATTGAGTGTTCGGACCTCGCAGGTCATTGGCATGATCTCGAAGATGAGAAGTATCATCGGGTCGGTATAGCTCTTCAAGAAACGTGTTGATGTTGGAGAGTGAGTCCAATGTGGCAACTATGCAATCAAGTTGGTATAACTCATTGGCATGATCTCAAATACAAGAGAGGTGGCACTGATTTGATGAAGCCCATCAAGAAACTTGTTGACTTTGTCTTATGATCCCACTTTGCCAATGATGAAATCAAGTGGTATAACTAATTTTAACGATTTAAAAGACAAAAGTTGTCAAGAAACTTGTTGACTTTGTAAATTGAGCCCACTTTGGCTATGATGGAATCAAGTTGGTATAGTTCATTGGCTCGATCTTGAAGACAAGTGAGGTAGCACCAACTCGGTGGAGCCCATCCAAAAACTTGTTGGCATTGTACAATGAGCCCACATTGGCAAGAATGTAATCAAATTGTTATATCTCATTGTTATGATCCTAAACACAAGAGAGGTGGTAGCGAAGTGGGTTGAGCCCATTTTAGAAAAGATGGAATCGAGTTGTTATAGCCCATTTATGGATATTATCGTAGATAAGAGAGGTGGCACCGAGTGGTGGGGACCATAAAGAAACTTGTTCATGTTATATAGTGATCCCACTATATAATCGATGGAATCAAGTTGGTATAGCACATTGGCACCATTTAAAAGAGATGAAAGACATTATCAAGTCGGTAAAGTCAATTGAGAAACTTGTTGACGACAATGAGTCCACTTAGGCAATGGTGAAATCAAGTTGGTATAGCCCATTGGCAAAGCTATCTTAAAGACAAAAGAGGTGGCACCAATTCAAGTGAAGCCCATAAAAACAAGTTAACATTATATAGTGAGCTTAGTTTGGCAACGATGCAATCAATTTGGTGTAGCTCATTGACATAATCTCGAAGAGAAGAGAGGTGACACCGACTCGGTGATGCTAGTCAAGAAACTTAATGATGTACAGTGATCTCACTTTGGCAATGATGGAATCAACTTGCTATAGCTCATTGCCCCAATCTCGATGATAAGAGAGGTCGAAATCACTCAGTGGAACCCGTCAAGAAAGTTGTTGACGTTGTACAATGATCCCACTTTCACAACAGTGTACTCAAGTTGTTATAGCTCATTAACGTTATCTCAAAGATAAGATAAGTGGCACGGTGTCGGTGGAATCAATCAAAATACTTGATGTTATACGGTGAGCTCACTTTGAAAATGATGGAATCAAATTTGTATAGCTCATTAGCGCAATCTCGAAGATAAGAGAGGGAACACCGAGAACGTGAAGTCCATTAAAAAAATCCAAAGCGTTGACATTGAGCCCACTTTAGCATTGATCTAACCAAATCCGTATAACTTATTGGTATGATTTTGCAGACAAGAGAGGTCACATAAAGTTAGTCAAGACCATTAAGAAATTTGTTGATGCTATACAGTTAGCCCACTTTGGAAAAGATGGATTCAAAATGGTATAGTTCATGACACAATCTCAAAGATACGAGAGGTGGCACCGAGCCAATGTAGCTCTTCGAAAAATTGTTAATGTTGTATAGTGATGGAATCAAGCTCAGATAGCTAATTAGCATAATCTCAATGGTAAGAGAGGTGACATTGTCTCGGTGGAGCCCATCCATAAGCTTGTTGATGTTGTATAATGAGCTCAATTTGGCGGTGATCAAATCAAGTTGGTAGATTGGCATGATCTCAAACACATGAGAGGTAGTACGATGTTGGTGGATCCTGTCAATAAGCTTCTTTATCTTGTAAAATTAACTAACTTTAGAAACGACATAAACAAATTATTGTGGCTAATTAGCACGGTATCAAAGACAAAAGAGTTGGCACCGAGAAGTTGTAGCCCGTCAAGAAACTTATTGATATCAGATGCGGTGAGCCCACTCTGAAAATGATCAAATCAAGTTGATATAGCTCATTGGTGAAATCCCGAAGAAAAGAGAGGTGATACCAAGTCAGGGAAGCCCATCAAGACACTTAGTGACGTATAGTGAGCGCATTTTGGACATGATGGAATAATGTTTGAATAGCTCGTTGGCACAATCTCAAAGACAAGAGAGGACACAAATTTGTTGTAGCCAACAAAGAAACTTGTATAACTCATCGGGCAAGATCTCGAAGACAAGAGAGGTCACATCAAGTGGGTGAAGCCCATTAAGACACTCGTTGACACAATAAGACCACTTTGGTAAAAATTAAATAAAGTTGGTATTGCTTGTTTGCACGATCTTGAAGGTAAGAGAGGTCGCGACCGAGTTAGTAGAGCTCGTTAAGAAACTTGTTCACATTGTACCACCATGTCAGCCCACTTTGGCAACGATGAAATCAAGGTGGTATAGCTCATTGGCTTGATCCTTAAGATAAGAGAGCTTGCAGTAAGTTGTTAGTGCTCATTAAGAAATTTATTGATGTTATACAATATACCCACTTTCGCAATGATGGAATGAATTTCATATAACTCATTGGTGATATCCTAAATACCAGTGGTGGTACCGAGATAGTGTAGCCCATCAAGAAACTTGTTCATGTTGTATAATAAGTCCACTTTGACAATGATGGAAACAAGTTGGTATTGCTCATTTTTGTGATCTCAAAGATAGGAGGCGGCATTGAGTAGGTGGAAACCGTCAAGAAACTTGTTCATGTTGTACATTGAGTCCACTTTGTTAATGATGTGATCAAATTTATATAGCTTACTTGTGCAATCTCAAAGACAAGTGAGGTGGCATCACGTCTGTGCAGCCCAATAAGAAACTTGTTGACATTCAATAGTGAGTCCACTTTAACAATGATAGAATCAAGAAGATAGAGCTCATTAGCGCGATCTCAAAGACAAGAAAGGTCGCACCAACTTAGTGGATCCCGTAAAGAAACTTCTTGATGCTTCATATGATCCCATAGATATAAGACGTGATCCTATCAAGAAACTTGTTGGCGTTGTATAGTGATCCTAATTTTGCAATTATGGAATCATGTTGGTATATCTCATTACCAAGAGTTCGTAAAGAAACTAGTTGATGTTGTATAATGAGCCCACTTTGGCAATGATGGAATTAAGTATGTATAGCTCATTGCAGCGATCTAGAAGAAAAGAGAGGTGGCAACGATTTGTGGAGAATGTCAAGAAACTTGTTGGCGTTGTGCGGTGAACCCATTTTGACAATGATGGAATATGGTTTGTATAGCTCATTATTCGGATCTAAAAGATAATACATGTGACACCTTATTGGTAGAGCCCTTCTCGAAAGTTGTTGAAACTCAATAGTGAGCCCACTTTGCAATGATAGAATCAAATTGGTGGAGCACTTCAAGAAATTTATCGGCATTGTACATTGAGCACACACTACCAAAGAAGGAATCAAGTTGGTATACTTCATTAGTGCAATCTAAAAGACGAGATGTGTGCACAGAGACCAAGTAGTTAGAGCCCATCAAGAAACTTACTTACATTGTATATCAAGCCCACTTTGGAAACAATGGAATCAAGTTCATATCGCTCATTGGCGCAATTTGAAAGATAAGAGAGGTGGGACCAAGTTGGTATAGCCCGGTAAGAACTTTGTTAATGTTGTTAAGTGAGTACACTTTGAAACGATAGAATCACAACCGTATAGCTCATTGGTATGATATTAATGAAAAAAAGGTGGCTCAGAGTCGTGGAGCTTGTCAAATAATTATTTTATTCTTTAGAGTGAGACCACTTTGGCCACGAAGAAATCAAATTTTCATAGTTCATTAGTGTGATCTCAAAAATAAAAGTGGTGACACCGACTCAAGTAGAGCCTGTCAAGAAACATTTTGACATTCTATGGTGAGCCCACTTTTGCAACCACGGAATCAAGTTGGTATAGCTTATTAGCTCGATCTTGAAGACAAAAGAGGTGTCACCAAGTAGTTAAATCTTGTTAAGAAATTTTATAACATTATATAGTGACCCCATTGGTAATGATATGATCAAGTTGGTATAGATGAGTGGCATGATTTTCGGGACAAGAGATGTGGCACATAATATATGGAGCCTGTCATAAAAATTGTTGAAGTTATATAGTGAGCCCACATTGGAAACAATGGAATCAAATTGGAATAACTCATTGGCACAATTTTGAATATAAAGAGGTTGCATCAAGAAGGTGATGCACATCAAGGAACTTGTATACAAATACACCGAGCCACTTTGGAATGATCAAATCAAGTAAGAATAGCTCATTGTTGTGATCATGAAGCCAAGTTATGTGGCACCAAGTCGGTGGAGCCCGTAAAGAAACTTGTTGAGGTTGTACGGTGAGTGCACTTTAGCAATGATGGAATAACGATAATATAGCTCATTGACACAATCTCAAAGCTAAAAGTGGTGGCACAAAGTAGACAAAGTACAGTGAGCCTACTTTGGAAATGATCGAATCAAATTAGAATAGCTCATGGTTGTGATCATGACGCCGAGTTATGTGGCACAGAGTCATTGTAGCCCATAAAGAAATTTGTTGAGATTATACGACAAGCACACTTTAGCAATGATGGAATCAAGTTAGTATAACTCGTTGGCACAATCTCAAAGACAAAAAGAGGTGACACAGAGTCCGTGCACTGAGACCATCAAGAAACTTGTTAATGATATACAATAAGCCTACTTTTCCCATGATGGAAACAAGCTAGTATAGGTCATTGGCATAATCTAGAAAACAATTGAGGTGACATCAAATTGGTAGAGCTCGTCAAGAAACTTGTTAACGTTTTACATTAATCAATCATGCAATCTCGAAGACAAGAGAGGTGACATGGACACAGTGGAGTCACTTAAGAAAGTTTCGTATAGAGTACAAAGTGAGCCCACTTTGGTAACAAGTGAGTAGAGTTGGTATAGCTCATTAGTGCGATCACAAAGATGAGAGAGGTTGTTTGGAGAAGAGTTGGTATAGCTTATTGGAGCAATCACAAAGACAAGAGAGGACGTTTGGAGTCAATGGATCCCATCAAAAATATTAATGAAAATGTATATTGAGCCCACTTTGGCAACAATAGAATCAAGTTTTAATAGCTCATTGGCATGATATTGAAGACAAGAGAGGTTGAACGAGTTTGAAAGGCTTGTGAAGAAATTTTTGATGTATAGTGAGTGTACTTTTGCAAAAACTAAATCAAGTGGTATAACTCAATGGAAAAAGAGGTGGCAAAGAGCCGGTGGATCCTGTCAAGAAACTTGTTGAAACCTTATAGTAAGACCACCTTGGAAAAGATAGAATTATATTGGTATACCAAAGTGGCGCGATCTCAAAGACAATAACGAGACATTGAGACTATGGAAACCATCAAAAAACTTGATGATGTTCTAGAGTGAGCCATCGACATTAAAAATTTTGTCCGTAATTTCTATTTTATTAATGTATGTATTAGGAATATGATGTTGTTAAGTATAATTAGTAGTGGCGTCAATAGAAGATACGGCGCCGTCAAGACGGTGCCTCCAATAATGTAGAGTACGGTAATAGTCAAAGTACAATAGAATCTTGTAAAAATAAATATTTGTCATAAGTGGTCCAAGAATGTTAAAATGTCAAAGTTGGGATAAGTAGAGAAGTAAGGTCTACATGATTAGGAATTAGAAATATTATATTTGTAATAAGGACAAAGAGTGATGTCATAAATATTTTGTATATTTTATTTGTGGAAAAGTCTAAAAATGTGGAACCCATGTAGATGATAAAGTTTATCTTATCTTAGAAGATAAGCCTACATGTAAAGGCAATAGTTTAGGCATGAAATATGATTGTCGGAAGAAATTTCCTATCCTATCTTAGAGATAAGGTGGATAAGCCTGAATTCCTATAAATAGAGAGGCCACCCCCCCTCATTTAGCATAGAGAGAAGTAGTGAGAAATATTGTATGAAGGAAGCCATCATTTTGAAGGTGTGTTAAAGAAGCCATTAAGAGGTGTAATTGTGAAGTTTCTCCCATAGTTATTGTTTGAAGGCAAGTGAAGTTAATAACACTTGAAGAACCTCATGGATGAAATTGTAACAATTTTATGTTGATATAATTTACACCGATATTTCAGATTTATCATTATATTCTTTCTTAGCATAGTCTATGGTATTCTTGTGTTATGTTTGTTGTGTTTCCAGATTACATCCACCAAACTAAGAGTTGTGCATTAGTTAATAATCATAGCACGAGGAGTTCCCGGTGAAGAATTATCATAGTGCCGGATTGGTGTTGACATTTTGGTTCCGCCGGGACCATTCCTCGTTTTGTGAATTTTTTGGGAGATATTCTCACTTAGTCGAAATCATCTAGAGAGTAACCTTGTTTTTTTGTGCATAGGAGTTACCATGGTAAAGTCATTTTTACCATGAATAGTGTTTACCCCACTAACTTCATTTTTTACCATGAATAGTGTTTACCCCAGTAACTTCATTTTTTATTGTGAATAGTGTTTACCCCAGTAACTTCATTTTTACCGTAAATAGTGTTTACCACAGTAAAGTTAGTTTTTACCGTAGTAAGTCAAGTTTTACCATAGTTACCATGGTCATTTCTATTTTACTGTAGAAAGGTGTAAAGTCACTTTCTATTGTAGTGAGTCCAATTATTTGTGCACATAAGTCTTACTGATTGTACTTGTGAGTTGGTATTTCATTGTGGTTACATTTAAAAATGGAGAAGATTCTTATTTTTTCAGCCCAATCTAATGAAGATGCTTCCTCTTTCATTCAAGAGTTTAAACGATCTTGTATTTGTAATGGCCTCATAAGAAGGGAACAATGGATTGAATTTTTTCCTACCTTTTTGGATGGTTCAGCACTTAGGTGGTTTGAAACGCTAGGTGATAATGTGAAAAATTCATGGGATTTATTAACTAAAAGTTTTCTTAAAGAATTTGGTGAACAACAGAAATATGCAAATCTCATAATCGAGATCACAAAGTTAGCCAAGGAGAGAAGGAGAAGATAAGGGATTATCATGCTCGTGTTCTAGAGCTAAGGAGAAAGCTCGATACCCGATCCGAAGGAAGGATTAGCGAGATATGTTGATGAATGGCATGGATAATCTCTTATGTAAGCACTTCATTCTTGGGATGAAGCCGAGATCAAACAACGAGTGAAGTATGTTTGCTTTCATTACCATTGAACAAGCAAAAGAGATTGCAAGAAGGCAAGAAGAAAGCATGGAAGAGGAGCCCAAAGAAATTGTATCTAAAGTAGAGCCTACACCAAAGCACCTTTGGTCAGAATCCACAACCACTCTCGGTGAGCACAAATCTTTCTCCTAGTACATCTACTGAGTATGAAGATCTGCTCAAGAAGATAGGTTAGTTAACTATTAATCTTCTTCAAGGAAAAGAATTTAGTTCTCAGGGAGAAGATTGAGGTCCAAAAAGAAATATTTCGAACTTGTATGTTATGGTTGTTATAAAAAGGGTCATTATAAGTATAATTGTCCAGATAGAGCTTCTACATCTGGTACAAGAGATAATGATAAAGGAAAAACACCTGTGAATTCTTTTGATGTAGTAGATAAGAGCATAAACAATGAAGTAGATGTGTTTGTAACAAAAAGAAAGAAAGAAAAAGATAATCAAGATGGAAATAATCCTAAGAAGATGCAAGGAGAAACTAGTAAGAAACATAGGAGAAGAAAGTTGGGTGTGCAAGATTTTCTTATTTCAGATGGACACGGACCATACTCCATCTTCGACGATCTATCCAAAAGGCCTGCAAATATTACATATGGTCAAATCTTGGCTATATCTTCGAGAAGAGGCGAGAGCTGTGAAGTTGACTCAAGTGCTCAATGAAGGAAGGAGGTTGAGGTCCCTATTTTGGAGGCAGAGCAGATCCCTACGCTCCATAAGCCGAGGTACTATGTAATGGTATTTCAATTCATGATGTCTTAGTTGATGGAGGTGTTGCAGCTTAATATAATGACCGAGTCTCAGTAATGAATATGTTAGGTTTAAAATTGATCGCCCTCAACACTTATAGTAAGGTCATTAAATAAAGGAAAAACTAAATCAAAAGGTGTAGTCTCAAATGTGGAAATATCTGTTATGGGTGTTGTATGTGTGGTAGACTTTTAGGTGATGAAAAATGGTACTGTTGCGTACCCAATGTTGTTGGGAAGACCATGGCTAAAGAGAGTTCATGCAAGAAACTACTGGAATGAAGGCTTCATGAAACTTGGACATGGTAGAGAGAGGGTGAAGATAAACGTGATCCATCGGCATCATAAGGCAGAACATGTGGTTTCAAGTGACGAAATTGATGATTAGACATCCTCTAATTACTCGAGTACTAGTGAAGTGGACAATGAAGATGAAGAAAGTGAGGTTGATGTTTCGGTCATAGATATCCTTCCAGTCACACCGACCCATGATCCCATAAAATTATCTAAAGAAAAAATTGATGATCGTCTCCAACAAATAAAGATTGGTGATCTTTGTGATGGAGAGTGAGAAAGAATCCTACCTCCGGCTCTTTGAAGGTACATACACATATTCACTTTTGATTATAAGGAACTCCATCAAGTAAGTTGGGTAGAACATTCTATTGAGTGGTAGATGGTGCTAAGCCCATAAAACAAATGCCATATAGAATCAATCCTAATTTTTCCAAGACTCGTAAAAGAAGAAATAGATAAGTTGCTTGATGTAGGATTTATATTTGCTGTGGAGAATTCAGAATAGATTTCTCCCATTGTGATCTCAATAAAAAAGAATGGGAAGCTACGCATTTGTGTTGATTATAGAAAGCTCAATAAGGCAACAAAAAGGATCATTACCCTCTTCCATTCTCAAATCAGATTTTGGGCGAAGTATTTGGCGTGGAGTGCTATAGTTTTTTGATGGATATAGCGGATACAACCAAGTTCGTATACCGTGAGAACGATCATCCGAAGACCACATTCACCACTCCTTGGGGAACATTTGCTTATAGAGTTATGCCTTTTGGGTTGTGTAATGCTCCAGCAACGTTCCAGTGCTTGATGAATAGGGTGTTTGAACCCTACATTGGGAACTTCATCGAGTATTTCTAGATGATTTTTGCATATATGGAAGCAAGATGGACCACTGCACTGAGATGGAGATAGCATTTCAAAGGTTAGATGAAGCACAAGCCATACTAAACCCTACAAAGTGTGTCTTTGGATGTTCTAAAGGCATTTTGTTAGGGCATGTTGTATCAGAGATAGTATTAGTGCACTTGATCCGATAAAGTTTCAAAATCAAAGAGTTACCATTTCCTATGAATAGAAGTAAGTTGAGATCATTTTTGGACCATGTGAGTTACTATAGAAGGTTCATCAAGAATTTCTCAAAGATTGCACAACCACTAACCCAGTTCTTGAAGAACGATGTTACTTATGAACCAGGAAATAAGGCACATGAAGCTTTTGAACAAGCGAAAGAAGCCCGGTGTCTTCACATGTTTTAAAGAATCCAGTTGGAGCAAGTCATTTATTGTGTATATCGATGCCTCGGATGCAGCACTAGGAAGTACTCTGAGCCAAAATGATGAAAATGGGAATGATCATCCAATTTACTTTGGGAGTAGACAAATGAGCAAGATCTTGAGGTAAATTATACAGAAACTAAAAAAGAGGTTCTAGCTATCATTTTTTTGTAAAGAAGTTTAGGAATTACTTTATGGCAGAAATTTATTGTTGTAACAGATCATCAGGCTCTAAAATATATTGTCAATAAGCCTAACCCATCAGGGAGGATAACAAGATGGATAATTTTGCTACAAGAATTTGAATTTGATATTATAGATAGGCCGGAAAGCAAAGCATGTCAATGCAGATGCACTCTCTCGAGCCTATGATGGTTTAGGTTCGCCTTATGATGATGATGATTTCCCGGATGTAGCATTGTTATCTCTTGACACAATCCCAGAGTGAATACATAGATATTTGGAATTATCTAAATGAATTCAAGTTTCTGATGGTGCCAATGCAAAGACTAAGAGGAAGATTACCCAAGTCGGTCATCCATATTCTATTTCGCATGGAGTATTATTTCGAATAGGACACGATGGACAGACAAGAGGCGATTGGACGTGATCAATCGAAGGAGATGATAGAAGAATTCCACAATGGTACATGTGGAGGACACTTCTGGACAACTTACAAAGAAAAAGGATCTTGGATGTAGGTTATCACTAGCCCACTCTTTTTAGAGATTGTTATAATTATTATACGACATGTGATATTTGTCAAACACATGGTAACCGTAAGACTTCATCGGCTCCATTATGCCCTATTCTTCCACTTGGTCCCTTTGAAAAGTGGGGAATAGACATCAGAGGTCCACTTCCAACTACCCCATGCCAAAATAAGTATATTGTAGTTATTTACATTATTTAACCAAGTGGGTTGAAGCTAGGCCATTAAAAACAACTTCCATGGATGAAGTGGCAAGGTTCATATATGAACGTATTGTCACTAGATTTGGTTGTCCATTAGAAATTGTAACAGATCAAGGAAGCCACTTCATTAATTAGATGGTAGAAGCCCTAGTCAACAAGTTTTCTATTAAGCACAGAAGGCAACAACATACAAGCCAAGCACAAATGGACAGTGGAACGAACAAATTTTGTGTTGTGTCAAATTTTAGCAAAAGATGCGGCCTTGCAGTACATAAGTGGGATAAAAAGATTCATGCAAAGCATTGTGGGCATATAGGGCAACATTAAAGTCAGCAACATGATACTCCCCATTTCGGTTGGCTTATGGCATTGATCCAGCTTCTTCCTATTGAGTTTGATATTCCCCTTTGTGAGAGTTATGAAAAATGAAAGGATGGATGAAAGTGATTCAAGAAAAGAAATGTTAGTACATCTTCATTTGCTAGAGGAAATGAGGGAAATAGCAAAGGATACAAGCTATAAGAAGAAAATGAAGTAGAAGGAATACTTTGATCAAAAGATCCGTTAGTCTCCATTTCATGTGAATGACTCGAGTTCTAGTATATGATTCCGAGATACAAAAAAGTAGACAGAAAATTTCTTGCAAAGTGGATGGGGCCCTACAAAATAGCGATTGTGCATGAAAATGGTACATATTGACCGGAGGAATTGGATGGTACTCGCATTACAAAAATGGGTCAACCATGACAAGTTAAAGATTTTTCAAGCACCACTTGAGAATGTCATAAGAGTCTACTCCAAGGACGGAGTAGAAGTTAGGAAGGTGGAAAATATCAACATTAAAATTTTCCTCCGTAATTTCTATTTTATTAATGTATGTATTAGGAATAGGATGTTAAGTATAATTAGTAGTGGCGTCGATAGAAGATAACGGCGCCGTCGAAGACGGTGCCTCCAATAATGTAGAGAGTACTGAATACTTGATCAAAGTACAATAGGAATGTTGTAAAAAAATAAATATTTGTCGTAAGTGATCCGGTAATGTTAAAATGTCAAAGTTGGGATAAGTAGAGAAGTAGAGTCTACATGATTAGGAATTAGAAATATTATATTTGTAATAAGGACAAAGAGTGATGTCATAAATATTTTGTATATTTTATTTGTGGAAAAGTATAAAAAGGTGGAACCCATGTGAGATGATAAGGTTTATCTTATCTTAGAAGATAAGCCTACATGTAAAGGCAAGAGTTTAGGCATGAAATATGATTGGCCGGAAGAGATTTCCTATCTTGTCTTAGAGATAAGGTGGATAAGAATTCCTATAAATAAAGAGGCCACCCCCTTATTTAGCATAGAGAGAAATAGTGAGAAATATTGTATGAAGGAAGCCATCATTTTGAAGGTGTGTTAAAAAAGCCATTAAGAGGTGTAATTGTGAAGTTTCTCACATAGTTATTGTTTGAAGGCAAATGAAGTTAATAACACTTGAAGAACCTCATGGGTGAGATTGTAACAATTTTATGTTGATATTATAATTTATACTAATATTTCAGATTTATCATTATTCTTTCTTAGCATAGTCTATGGTCTTCTTGTGTTATCTTTGTTGTTGTGTTTCCAGATTACATCCACCAAACTAAGAGTTATGCATTAGTTAATAATCATAGCACGAGGATTTCCCGGTGAAGAATTATTATAGTGCCGGATTGGTGTTGACAAGCCTACTTTTGTAGCCATCGAACCAAGCTGCCTAGCTCATTTACATGATATCGAAGACAAGAGTGGTGAACTAAGTCATTCTGACCCGTCAAGAAACTTGTTGACATTATACAAAGTGAGCCCACATTGGCTACAATGGAATCAAGTTGGTATGGTTAATTAGTACAATATCAAAGATCAAAGTGGTCACACCAAGTCTATGGATACCGCCATGAAACATGTTCACGTTGTATAGGAGCTCACTTTACAAATGAACGAATCGAACTAGTGGCATGCAGAATTTACGGATCTCATCATGAAACTTGTTGACATTGTTGTAAGTGATCCCAAGTTTGCAACAATTGAATCAATTGGTAATACTCATTAGTGATGATGGCATGAGAAGTTTGGTAGAGGCATGATAAGCATAAAAAAGTATGTTGAGGCACTCTCATGAGCTTAAGTGTGTGGGTACGAATGCAAGACTCGGTTGTAGGTGATCATATAGACCTAGTTTAGGTGTTATGAGACCAAATGAACCATAAGGATCAGTATGAGAGCTATGTGAGCTCATGGAGGCATGCATAGGTGTAAGACTTGGTGTCTCGATTGTGTTAGGTCATTTTAGCGATCCCGAATCAGATTCATGAGGTTGGACTACTTCTTCTTGGTGCAAACTAAACCTAATCCTAGTGTTTGGAGGCCTAGCTAGACATGAAAGTCACTTCCAATTATGTATGAGCTCTTGAGATGACTCATGGATGTATGGTATGTTGTTTCCACCATGTGGAGGTAGTTTGCAGAAGTTTTATGTTTAGTAGTAGTGTTGGTTCGGTGTGTTATGAACTAGAACATGTACCACCCTAAGGGCTAGTCATGGAAGTCCTAGAGGTTGTGAAGATGCAAAGTTATTTATGAGTTAGTGAGTATTAGAGGTCTTATTAGGGTGTCTCATAATACTATGGGAAAATTTTCAAGTTGTCATGAAGAATATTTTGCAAATTATAGTTTTGGTGAAATAGGGTGCTTAAGAATGCATTTTCCAACTCGATACATGGGACCCAGAGGTTTTGGGGATGTTTATCCATTGATTTAAGAGAATTTCACAAAAAGAATGGAGTGGTTTTATCATCAGGTTTTTATGAACAAATGTTAAAAAAGTAAACAACTTGCTTATGGCTTTGAAACACTAGATCAAAAGCGACTTGGAGAAAGTTGATTGATCTTGAAGCCATTTTTATTACATTTGTAAAAGTGATGATTGGAGGTTATAGAGAGCTCCTACTTTCCAAAAAAGGTAATGTAGAGCATGTGATAGTTTGTGGACCCCACTCAAAAAGGTAATTTTTAACAATGTTCAATTTGTGAAAACCTTTCCCACTAAAAGTATTAATTAAATTTACATTGATTGGAGTTTGGGAGTTTTACTAGATTTCCATGATGGTTTCAGGTCATGGTTGAAGTCCTAGAGATCAAAGTGTGCCCTATTTATGAAGAGTGGTCTATGAGCCCTAAAAGGGTAGTTTTTAACAGTTTTAGAGATTGACCTGGTTGAAGGCCTCCCACTTCGAATTGGAAGGAAATGTAAGATGTTCAAGAAAGTAGATTTAGAGACATTTCCAATAGTATATGGCTTGTCTCTTGATGAGGTCATTTAATAGATACACAATCTCGGTTTGTGAATAACAAGTTTGAATGTTTCACAACCAGATTGCCTTGGTGAGAAGATTGATGAAATCTCACATTTTGGATTGATTGATGCTTTCTATCCATTGGAGAGTGAAGAGGAATGAATTTTTCCCTCGATGACATTTATAAGTATTTCTGTGAGTTTGCATTGATGGATGTTTCATGAGGTCTAGCAAACATGGATGTGTTTTGTAGGTCATTACCTTTCCAATGAGTGGTTACACAAAGATAGTCGAGATTTTCGTGGGTGATCTTGAGCATGTTTGGTGAAGAGTGGTTCTGAAAGCAGTTGTTTTATGAAGGAAATGCTCCTTCTTGATAGAGTTACAAAGAATTTGTTTGGTGCATGTTAATGTGCGAGCATGTATGATCTTCTTAGAATATATTTGATGTGTGAGGCGTTTGGAGGCTTGAAAAATCAAGCTGATGTGTTTGGAGGTCCTTGAGGAGCTTAGTGATGGGGTTTTGAGCCTTTTCGGACTTCTTGAGTATCCTAGTATTTGGCCAACCTAAATTGGTCCATTATATGAGTTTATATGATTGTGTTGATATATTTTTGTGTTCACATGATTGAACTCTTGGTGTATGACTGAGTTGTATTATATTTTTGAAATGATAAGCATATAAAGCAAGTGTTTTGGTTCAAATTTGAACTAGTAAAAATTAAGGAAAAGTGTAAGTTGTTTTCAAGAGTGAAAGAGCTTCAAAGGCATCAAATCAGACCCGAGGATGTGTGCGAAAGTCTAAGGAGTGTTAGAGAACATATGTGCAAGGGTATGAGTTCAAATCAGTTCATTAAAGTCCAAGTTTGAGCGAGCTATGTGAAAGAGGATTTGAAGGTGTGTGAACTGAATTAGTTATTTACATCAATTGTGGCAGCAACATTACTTAAGAGATCTTCATCTAAAGGAGGTTGAGGTTGTGCTTGACAATCTTAGGGGATTGTAATCTCCTTGTGAAGTTGGTGCTTCACTAAATTATAGGTTGGTGCTCCTTGTAGGGTTAGTGCTCCTTGTGAAGTTCATGTTTCACTAAATGTCTTTGATTTGAGTAATATAATCAAAAATTTCATTTGTTTTTTCTTCCCCTTGTGGGTTTCTCACTTATATCTTGTGTTCTTGTGTCGCTTTCATGATTATGTTCATTTAAATGAATGTTAAACACACATTAATGTATGGTTCATTGGTTTATGGTTTGAGCAAGTAAATCTGAATTGATTAAAAATTTAAAGCACTAATTCACTCCCCCATTTCATTTCATTTTGCTTCTAGCAATTGGTATCAGAGCAAGCCCTTTTCGAGAAATTTGATCACTTGAAAGGAAATCCTTATAAACACAAAATGGCAAGTCAACAATGTGGCTCTTCTTCGAGCAAGGCACCATTGTTTGATGGAGCTAACTATGCTTTTGGAGTCTAAGGATGAGGACTCATATCATGTCTCTAGGGTTTGATATTTGGCAATCTATGTTGGATGGTTATACAGTTCTGTTACTCCCTCAACAATCAACAGGCATTGCGAGACAACAAGACTAGTAGTGACAATATCAAGCCTATGAATGCCATCATGTATGGACTGGCTGATCATGAATTTGTTAAGGTCATGCATTGCAAATCAAAAAAATCAATGTGGGAGAAACTTCAGGTACATATGAAGGATACTCCAAGGTAAGGATAATTAAGATTCAAACTTTCAAAATCAGTTTGAAGGACTAAAAATGAGTGATGATGAGTCTATTGTTGTAAATTTGCTTCTGAGTTGACAATGTTGTCAACACAATGAAATACCTAGGTGAAGATTTGAAGAAGGAAGTTGTGGTACAAAGTATTGACATCTCTTACTCTTGAGTTTGATTCCAAAGTGTCTATCATTGAAGAAGCCAAGGATTTGACTCTCTTGACTATGGATGAATTGTATGGAACTTTGACTACTTATGAGATGAGGGTTATTGATTCTAAACCAACCAAGAAGGAGATTGCTTTCAAATATGAGATGAAGACAAAGGAAAGAAAGCTAAGGATGTTGATGATGTTCTTGAAAGTGATGATGATGAGTTATTTGAAATGGTTGCTATAAACTTGAATGTTGGCTCTAGTAAGTACAAAGGTAAACTTCCCTTTAAGTGTTTGAATTATGGTAAAGAAGGTAACTTCACTACTAAGTGTCCTCATAAGCATGAAAAATAAGGTGATGAAGATCATGATGATTATCATAGAAAGAAAGATCATAAGTATAGTAAAGGCAGAAGGGTTTCAAAAAGTTTGCATACAAAAATAAGGGCAAGAAGAGTTTTACCAAGTGGAAGAGGCTCATTCTTCTAAGCAAGTAATGAGAGTTATTTTTCAGCTTCTAAATCTAAATCAGAACATGAAGATGTTGGAGATGAGGTCTTGTTCATGACCAAGGAGGTCATGAGGTCTACAAGTGAGGGCTCTACATTGTTAGGTGATTTCATATCAGATTCTTGCAGGAACTTTGAAGAAGAAGAAGAAGAAGATGTATATGACATTGAATTAGTGTGTGTCCAATCTAACTAAAGCATGCTGAAAAAAAACAATAAGAAGTTGAGATCTCAAGTCAAAGAATATGAAGCAAGAACTCTAGACCAAGAGGAGAATCATTGGGTTATGAAAGAGAAACTTGATGAGACAGTGAAAACACTTGAGATGCAAATGAGTTCCATGACTCTAAATTTACAATCCAAGGAAGAAATGACTCTTCTTAAGAGATAGTTATCGATGTAGTTAGCATGGCAAAATCACTTCAGAAATTTGAGAAAAGTACCAAGGACCTTAATGATATTCTTAGCGAGTTAAAAATCAACAGGATAGAACAAGTTTGGGGTTTAAAGGTGACCTCAAAGGCAAAGAGATCATGTACAAAGATAGTGGTTTAGTTAAGGAGAATAAGAACCAAGCATCAAGGAAGAAAAAAAGAAAGACGCCAAAGACAATGTGAAGAAAAAGCCCATTAGGCAACCTAATGCCTCAAGGTATGAAAGATATTTTAATGGTTATTGTTTCACATGTAATGGTTTTGAGCATAGACCTAAGGAATGTAGGAGGATTTTTAAGGATCATCACCCTTAGAGGGATAATAGTTCTGAATCATCAAAGAATGTAATGTGCTACAATTGTCATGAGAGAGGTCATATTGCTAGATATTGTCTACATGAACCTTCAAGTCAGAATTGGGGTAATGAAGGTTATAGGGGCAGAAGTGAAGTTGTGTGTTTTAGTTGTAATGAAGTTGGTCATGTTGCTAGAGAATGTCATTATGGTTACTCAAGGAAAATCAAGAAATTTTAGGGTCCTATAATGCATGCTAGTAGTCAAGGTGGGATATGGGAACCAAGATGGAACAATAGTGGTCCACGAAGAGCGACAAGGTGTGTATTAGAGTACGAGATCAAAAGCAAGTGGATGGAAGTGAATTACAGGGTCTAATAGGACTTGGGACCTCTTTAAGTCTTTCTTCTAGATCTATCATGAAGAAATATGTCTCTACTAGGCTTCTTAGAGACATGTTGATCCACATGAAACATTGAGAAGAAGGGGCACTAATAAGTTGAAGTATGTTGTTGTAGAAGTCCTTCAAGATGTCAAGGTATGTTATCAAAGAGTCAAAGTATGTATTGTTGTCCTATGTAAGTGTTCAAACAATGGAAGAGTGTGATTATAATCATGTCTTCAATTTTGTGTTTCCATTGTTGGTGTTTTTAGGTATTGTTCTTGACATTTAAGGTATAGTTATGATCTGCATTTGTGTAGTTCATCTACAAATTTTGTGTCATGTTGGGTTGTCAAAAATGTTTTTCTATATGAATAAATATGCAGTATAGAGAGTGTTCATACTTCTATCATGTGTCTTGATGTTTATAGGTTGAGTCCTTGATTGATACATCAATTATCAAGATGGTGGTATGCGTAAATGTTTGACTTTGTCATTTGAAGTTAGTACTAGGTCTATGATGAGTCAAGACAAGAAGTTTGAAATTGTAAATCTAACTTAAGTCACGAGACTCTGTGTTGTGTATTGTATGGTCTAAGTTTATAGTCTGTGTTGACTCATAGTTTGAAGAAAGGTATTGTAGTTGTGGATACAAATGGTCAAGATATTGTTTCTATGCTCTTGAAAATATTTAAGTAGGATAGGAGTGAGTTTGATGCTAGTATCGGCACAAGGAAGCATGATCCATGAAGAAGAAGCCATTCATCTTGACTAGACCATCTATGAAAGAGTGAGATAGTGCATTTCAACTAAGGTGCAAGATTGCAAGTCTGACAGAGGGTATAGTGTGTTCATGAAGTCAAAATATGTTCATCCTTTGCTTGAAGGTCATCAACATGACTTGAAGATGGATTTGGCCTTAATAGTGAGCAAGGAGACAAACTTATGAAGAAGTCGTTCCTTTATATCATGGCTTGATCAAATCATCTACATCAAGTGGTTTGACGCTCCCCAGGGATGTGAGTTAATTGATATAGTCCATGATGAGTTGTTAATCCTTGAGAAAAGTTTGGAAAAGTGTCAAGTGTACTTTTGCCTCATAATGTCTACATGAATAGGGGTGGAGATCCATCAATCCCGTGAAGATCAAGGACAAGGTTCTTAGTTGCAAATCAAACTTATCTCTACCTGTGCATAGTTTCTTGGAAGCCCGTAGTGTTCCCTTAGTAAAGATGCATAATAAGGTGGTATATTATGATATGAACTCAAGAAGAATAGTGCAAAACTATCACAATCAAAGGTATGTCTTTTTTTTTCTAAATTCACTTATTGGAGAAATAATAAAGTTATGAGATCACAGAGCATATTATGCATGTTTGAGCAAGATGGTCATGATGTATTTAGGGTGGTGCATAAGGTTTAAGGGAAGCTTGAGTGCCCTCTACCCTTGAAATGTGAGGATAAACATGTCTGGCAGAGCATATATATGGCTCATTCTTAGGATATTGTAGATAGTCTTGCCCAAAATGATGAGCTACAGGATTGTTATGGTCACTTTGGTCCGAAAGTGTGTCTCTTACATGGAAGTGAAAAGATGAAAAGGTTCGTAAGCTCTCCTTTGGCCTAAAAACGACTGGTTTAAGGTTAGAAGAATTAGTACAAGCACATAAGTTGTTTGATTTGCTCTTTTGTATTCATTATTGAAGTGACACAATGTTGCAATGGTTTGTAGGCATTGTCATAACTAGTGCATGATTGCCATGGTGTCACTTGTCTTAGTACACATGATGAGAGGGAATTGATATATATTCTTCTTCACCTAGGTAAGAAGCAATATGGTGTCACATGTTGAAGGATTAATTATTTTCTAGAATTCATTAGTCATGCTGCACCACCGAGATGGCATGCTACAAGTTTGCAGAGATTTGTTGAAGCAAGAGGAGGCATCCTTGACCCTCAAGAAAGTGTGTTGAATAAACATGAAGACTTGTAAGAAAGACTAAATTGACACGAGTAAGCATATGTGACACATCCTATGCAAAAGATTAGGATTTCATGGAAAGAGTAAACAGAGACCTAAGAATCTGTTGATGAATGCAAGAATAATAGCGAGGAGAATAAGTCAAATGATCAAGAAGACTTCTTTAGCTCAAAAATAAGACCAAGAACACTAAAAAGTTGCTTCAAGGAAACGATGAAATATTTGAGCCATCTCTAACGCATGATAACAAAGTATGTGGTCTTAATTTTGTGCTTTCGGTTAAAAGAAGGATAGTGTGCTTCTGGGAGAGCTATAAGGGATTAAATCATGATGTGTATGGGCATTCATGGTTAGTTGAAGTTGGCATAAATTGATGAAAAGGTTGAAGTTGTTTAGGGATCTATGTCCTAAAAAGTTGTGTGCAATCATTGTATGGAAGAAACAAGCTAGTTGGTGAGTATGATTTGTTGAGATGGATCAAGAAAGAGGTAAGCATGATGTTTTAAGCTCAAATTTATGATTTTTGGCATGTATGAGTGCCTAGTATAGCTCTACCCAGGTATGTTGCAGTGCTCCCATGATGCAAAGAGGTCAAAATCGAGTTTAGTAAGGGATAATGTATGTATGTATGCAAGTTTGAAGACTTTAGTTGATGTTTCCAACCAAGAGCTGATCCTAAGAAGCTAATGTAAGATGAAGACCAGGTGCTATAAGTATGCTTTGACATTAATGTAAAAAGCGGAGAAAAATTAGGTTGTTTTCCATCAATGACATACGGAGAAATTATTGGCATGTGTGAGTATAGGTGTTGTCATTGATGTAAAAGCCCATTAATAACAAAGGATGATGGAGGTATGCTAGAAGGTGCTCAGTATCATGGTTACATGGACATTCAGGTTGTTTCATGATTGCATGAGAGGATTCAGTGAGATTGGCTTGGTATATCAAGCTTAATCAGTGACTTGGCTAGCCTAGGTGATGGTTTGTGATGGATTGAGAGGCATAGTGGCTTCAAGAGTATGATAGAGGCATGATAACAATGAGAAGAGAGTGTTCATTTAAACTCAATTATAAGAGCTTGATTGTAGGTACAAGTGAAAAACTCAGTTGCAGGTGCTCATTTAAACCTAGTCTAGGTGTTGAGGGACCAAATAAAGCATGAGGATCAGTGTGAGAGCTATGTGAGCTCATGGAGGCTTGAAGAGTATGTTAGAGGCATAATAAGCATGAAAAGAGAGTGTTCATTTAAACTCATTTGAAAGAGCTTCTTGATTGTAGGTACAGTGAAAACTCATTGCAGTGCTCATTTAAACCTAGTCTAGGTGTTGAGGGACCAAATAAAGCATGAGGATGGTGTAAGAGCTATGTGAGCTCATGGAGGTATGCAGAGATGTGAGACTTGTTGTCTCAAGTGTGTTAGGTCTTTTGGAGAGCTTGGAAGCAGAGTCATGAGGTTGGTCATCTTGACCATGGTGCGAACTAGGCCTATTCCTAGTGGTTGGAGGCCTAATTAGGCATGATAGTCACTTGTAGGTGTGTATAAGCTCTTGAGATCACTCGTGGAGGTATGTTATGTTGTTTCCACCATGTAGAGGTAGTTTGCAGAGGTTTCATGTTTATTTGTAGTGTTGGTTCAGTTTGTTATGACCTAGAACATACAAAACCCTAAGGGCTAGTCATGTAAGTCCTAGTGGTGGTGAAGAGGCAAAGCTATTTATGACTTGGTGAGTATTGTAGATGTTAGTAGGGTGTTTCATGATATTGTGCGTAAAATTTCAGGTTGGCATGAAGAATGTTTTGCAAGTTATAGTTTTTTGGTGAAACACGATGTTTGAAAATGCATTTTTAGCTTGAGTAACAACTTCGATGCTCGTTATTAATTGTGTGTTTTGCATGGGACCTAGAGGTTTTAAGGGATGTTTTACCATTGATCTAAGAGCATTTCACAAAAAAGAATGGAGAGGTTTCATCTTTAGGTTTTTATGAACAAAAGGTTAAAAAGATAAACAACTTCTTATGGCTTTGAAAACCTAGGTCAAAAGCAACTTGGAGAAAGTTGATTGCATTAATCTTGTTTTGATTATTTTTACAAAAGTGATGATTGGAGGTTTTATACGACTCATCCATCTTTCAAGAAAGGTATGGTACAACATGTGATAGTTTGTGGACCCCACTAAAAAAGGCAAGTTTCTAAAGATGTTCAGTTTGTGGCAAAGTTTACCATTGAAGGTGTCGAGTAAATTGACATTGATTGGAACTTGGGAGTTGTACTAGATGTCCATGATGGTTTCAGGTCATGCTTGTAGTCCTAGAGGACAAAGTGTGCCTTATTTATGAAGACTGATCTTTGGGCCCTAAAAGGACAATTTTGAGCAGATTCATAAATTGACCTCGTTGAAGGCATTCTACTTGAAGTTGGAAGAAAATGTAAGATGTTATGGAAATTATATTTAGAGACCTTTCCGATGGTATATGGTTTCTCTCCTAACGAGGAGATTTGATAGGTGAACCACCTCAGTTTGTGAAGAATAATTTTGACTGTTTGAGGACAAGTTTGGCTTGGTCGAGAAATTTGACGAAGAAGTCTCAAGTTTTGGATTAACTCGATGCTTGTTATCCATTAGAGAGTGAAGAGGGATGAATTTTGTACCTAGTGATGGCATTTTTAAGTCTTTAAAGTGACAGCAGGGGGTGCAAACCAGTTGAGTTTCCAAAACTTCTTTTTGGGCGCGTTTTGTTTGGTGAATACGAAAGTGTGGTTTGCATTGATGGATGTTTCGTGAGGTCTAACAAGCATGGATGTGTTTTACATGGGTCGGTATTGTTCCAATAAGTGGTTACACGACATAGTTGAGATGTTCTTAGGTGATCTTGAACATGTTTGGTGAAGTGTGGTTCCTAAAAGCAGCTTTTTTCGTAAGGTCTAAAGCAAGCATGGATATGTTTTACAAGTTAGTACCTTTCCAATGAGTAGTTACATGACATAGTTGAGATGTTCTCGGGTGATCTTGAGCATGTTTGGTGAAGACTGGTTCCGGAAAGTAGCTATTTTGTGAAAGAAATGCTCCTTCTGATAGAGTTATGAAGAATTTGATTAGTGATAGTTAATGTGCAAGCACATATGATGTTCTTATAATATATTTGATATGTGTGAGGCCTTTGGAGGCTTGAAAAATCAAGGTTATGTGTTTAGAGGTCCTTGAGGAGCTTAGTGATGGGGTTTTGAGCCTTTTTGGGCTTGTTCAGTGTGTCCTAGTGTTTGTGCAAACCTAAATTGGTCCATGATATGAATTTATATGATTGTGTTGTTTTATTTTTGTGTTGGCATGACCAAACTCTTAGTGTATGACCGAGTTGTATAATATTTTTGACATGAGAAGCATATAAAGCAAGAGTTTTGGTTCAAATTTGAACAAGTGAAATTTGAGGGAAATGTGTGAGTTGCTTAAGAGAGTTAAAGAGCTTCAACAACATCAAATCAAAGCCGAGGATGTGGGAAAAAGTACGAGTGTTAGAGAGCATGTGTGAAAGGGTTTGAGTTCAAATCAGTTCATGAAAGTCGAAGTTTGACCGAGCTAGGTGAAAGAGGGTTTAAAGGTGTGTAAAAGGCTGAATTGGTGATCTTTATCAATTGTGGCGGCAACATTACTTCATAAATTTTCATATAAAGGTGGTTAAGTGGGTATTTGATCATCTTAGGGGGTTGTAACATCCTTGTGAAGTTGGCGCTTCACTAAATTAGGGTTGGTGCTCTACTAAACTACGGGTCATTGCTCCTTATGAAGTTCGTGTTTCACTAAATGTTTTTATTTTTATAATATAATCGAAGTTTCAAAGTGAGTTTCTTCCCCTTGAGGATTTCCCACTTATATCTTGTGTTTTTGTGTCTCTTTCATGGTTATGTTCATTTGAAAAAATGTTAAGCACACATTAATGTATGGTTCAATGGTTTATGGTTTATACAAGTAAATTTGATTTGGTTAAAGTTTTGAAGAACTGATTCACCCCCTTAATCCATTGTGCTTCCAACAATTGGTATCAAAGTAGGTCTTTTTGAAGAAATTTTATCAATTGAACGGAGATATTTAGAAGCAAAAAGGGGAGTCAACATAGTGGCTCTTCTTCCATCAAGGCACCATTGTTTCATGTAGTGAATTATGATTTTTGGAGTCTAAGGATGAAGACTCATATTATGTCTCTAGGGTTTGATATTTGGCAAACTATGTTGGATGGTTATACACTTACTATTTACTACCCCGAAAAGAATGATAAGAAGATTGTTCCAAGCCGCGATCTCAGATGATAATAGTACACCACATTAGATTTGCAAAATAGAAGAGCTAAAATACCATATATGGAAATCCATCATAATCCATAATGTTCAATACATTACAATACAATGACTTGAATTATTCAATAAGAAAGATGTACATATAGGAGGAGGGAAGTGCAACTACTACCTAAATCAGTGGTGAAGAACTCCCACTAACTGATACTGGTAGTTAAGTTAACTCCAAAAGACTAGTAAACTAACTTCACATAATTGAGAAGCTGACTCAACACAACTAGTAAGCTAACTCCACACAACTAGTACACTTAAGCAAGTTAACCCAACAAGTGTAGGGCTAACACAAGTGTAAGAATTATCCTAATAAATAAATAAAAGGATAAATAATAATCTACACTAACACCCTCTCGTAACCATAGCTCTGTGGGTGGAAAAGACAGTGGGTCTCGACAACAAAGCTCGATGAGGTACCCACGCACAACAATCGGGAAAATGGACACCGTAAGGTACCCAAAACTAGTAATAACAAAGTAGAGAGTAAAATTTCACGCAAGATATCCTCGAAGCTCGACTCCAAAACTTATACAATCTTTGAAAAGTGTGGTGCACACTATGGTATGAATCCACCGCTCGATCATATAACTCAAAAACAGCGACGTTGGGCTTCACCATAATAGCTCCATGCAATGAGATTATCAATGGAGTGATGTCAAAAAGTGAAAAACTAACACCAAACATAATTTGATCAATCTACAAATAGGTGTGCCACGATCTAAGAAAAACCAAGGCAACAAGGCAAGGACACGAGATCCAAATAAATAGAAGTGCCACGATCCAAGAAAAAGCCAAGGTATCAAGGCAAGGGCACGAAACTTGAAGAAACAGTATCAACACCACACCCTCTCATACTGCAGAATGGGTAGAGTGACACCACAAATATGTATGAGTTGTCGAATCAACTACTCGAACACCGGCAAACTAACACCTGGGCTCCACCTGAATAGCTCCCACAAGAGAGACTCACAACATGCCAAAAAAAGTGTCGAAAATATAGATCCAAAATATCTCAACAAATAAGAGAGATATAAATATAGACACCCATAGATACAAGAATGCAATACTCAAAATTTTAGGATGTCGGGCTCAACCGAAAATGCATCCACAAGTGATCACAACACCCTCCCAAATTTGGCACTTTATAATTGAGTGCATGTAAATATTACAATGAGTAAAAGTACCTTTTACATTTGAAATATGTGTATAAAAATCTCACCAATGCGTAGATCTCGAAAAAATACACAATTTCAAAAAAAAATCACCTTAATCCGAGCTACGGATCAAAAGTTATGAGCTCTAGAAGGTTTTGCTATTAAAATAATATTTTAATGTTGATCTTCTTTTCAAAAGGTACACGTGACACCCAAATGTCCAAAGGGTAAAAGAGTGCATCCACACGATACAGGCTTGCGACCAAAGGATAAAAGCCTGCGCCCAAAACTGAAATATCCAGAGGGTAAAAGACTGCATCTGGAAGGTACACACTTTTATCCAATGGATAAAAGAATGCACCCAGAGGGTACAGATTTGTGTCCAGTGGATAAAAGACTGCATCCAAAACCGAAATATCTAGAGGGTAAAAGACTGCATCTAGAAGGTACACACTTTTATCCAATGGATAAAAGAATGCACCCAGAGGGTACAGATCTGCGTCTAGTGGATAAAAGACTGCATCCAAAACCAAAATATCCAGAGGATAAAAGACTGCATCTGGAAGGTACACACTTTTATCTAATGGATAAAAGAATGCACCCAGAGGGTACAGATCTACGTCCAGTGGATAAAAGACTGCATCCAAAACTAAAATATCCAGAGGATAAAAACCGCATCCGGAAGGTACACGCTTTTATCCAATGAATAAAAGAATGCACCCACGAGGGCAGATTTTTGCGTCTAATGGATAAAAGACTGCATCCAAAACTAAAATATCCAGAGGATAAAAGACTGCATCCAGAAGGTACACGCTTTTATCCAATGGATAAAAGAATGCACCCATGGTACAGATCTGCATCCAGATTTGACTGTCTCAAAACATGGTTGAGTTTACAGTCGATTCTAGGGTTTTGGCACCTTCCAAATCCAATGGCGCACTCCGTTTTGCATAAAAATGCATGTTGTAGAAAATTGCTAACAAATTCCAAATACATGAAAATAATAAACCCTTGCTTGCAAAGAAAAACTTACAGATGGATGTCTACATCATCTATAGCTCTGATACCATGAAAGGAACGATAAGAAGATTGTTCCAAGCCACGATCTCAGATGATAATAGTACACCACATTAGATTTACAAAATAGAAGAGTTAAAATACCATATATGGAAATCCATCATAATCCATAATGCTCAATACATTACAATACAATGACTTCAATTATTCAATAAGAAAGATGTACATATAAGAGAAGGGAAGTGCAACTACTATCTAAATCAGTGGTAAAGAACTCCCACTAACTGACACTGGTAGTTAAGTTAACTCCAAAAGACTAGTAAGCTAACTTCACATAATTGAGAAGTCGACTCAACACAACTAGTAAGCTAACTCCACACAACTAATACACCTAAGCAAGCTAATCCAACAAGTGTAGGGATAAAACAAGTGTAAGAATTATCCTAATAAATAAATATAAGGATAAATAATAACCTACACTAACAACCCCAACATTTGTTGCATAAGAATACTAGTAATAACGATTTCAAGACTATGAATGCCATCATGTATGGATTGGCTTAACCCGAACTTGTAAAGGTCATACATTGCAAATCAGCAAAAGCAATGTGGGAGAAACCACAAGTTCTATATGAAGGAGACTCCAAGGTAAGGTTAGCTACACTTCAAAGTTTTTGTGAAGCTAGTTTGAAGGACTAGGTTAGTCTATTGTTGCATACTTGTTTAGAGTTGGAAAGGTTGTCAACAACAAGAAAGGACTATGTGAAGAATGTGAAGGAGAAATTGTGGTACAAAAAGCATCGAGGTTTCTTATTACTAAGTTTGATTCCAAAATGTGTACCATTAAAGAAGCCAAGGATTTGACTCTCTTAACTATAGCTGAGTTGCATGAGACTTTGACCGCTTATGAGATGAGTGTTACTAATTCTAACCCAATCAAGAAAGAGATTGCTTTCAAATTTGAGATGAAGACAAAGGGCAAGAAAGCTAAGGATGTTGATGATGCTCAGAAATTGATGATGATGAGTTCTTTGCAATGGTTGTTCAAAACCGAATGTTGTCTCCGGTAAGTACAAAGGTAAACATCCCTTTAAGTGATTCAATTGTGATAGAGTAGGTCACTCTACTTCTAAGTGTCCTCATAAGCATGAAAAAGAAAAGAAGTTGATGAATATCATGATGATGATCATGGAAAGAAAGATCAAGTATAGTAAAGGCAAGAAAGGTAGAATTGTTCCCTAGATCCGAGGTGTATTCTCGATGTTTGGTTAGTTTGATATTCCCTTTTGAGTTGATCTATCATCTTGGGACACTCGCTTGCAGTATTAAAAACATCTCTTTTAAACCTAACAAAATGCATTTGGGATGGGCATGAAATAAATAATTGTACCTTGTTGTAGAGAAACCTAATAAATGAAAATGGTCTTCCATGTCTTAAAATTTCATTTTTATGAATTAGAATAATTTCTACTCCTCATGTATATGTTACCAATCTCAATTTTATAACCCTCTTTATAAGAAAATTTTCCAAAACAACCTTATAACCTTGCTTTCCTTTCGAAAGTGTATGTCTAAATTAAGTATACTAGAGTGAAAATTTTGTTAACGTAAATTCCTTGAACTTGTCTCTAATCAATAAATGGTAGGGGAGAAAGTATATTTGGTATCTCTTTTTATATGATGATATCATACAAAGCGATATTCATAGTTGTCTTACCCTTCTTGCAAACTAAAAAACCCTTGAGCTTTTGGAAGAAGACTTTGGGTTCCGCAACTTAAAATTTCATCGATTCCCTCGATATAACATTTGGAAATCTCTTGGTAATGTTCTAGTTCTTTATAACCCTTCTTAAGCTCAAAATGCCCATTTTCATATTGTGGTCTCTTATTAGTTTCGTTGCATGAGACATTGCTATGGAACTTGGTTGAATTTTTTTGCCATAGAAGGTACACTCGTGATACTAACCCTTCTCTAATTGGTTAGAACACTTTTACATGGTCAAGTTTATGGAACTTAAGACTTATGTGTAGAGACTATGGAATTACCCTCTCACTCTTACCTTATCTCCTAGATATAAAAACAATGATTATGCGAAAAATAGCAGCATTCTCTCAAAGATCTCTCTCTCGGCTTAAAATGCATATGACTTATTGTCGATTGCTCTTTTGGCATGGTGAGATGGTATACCAACGTTAGTGTTGGCCCAGAGAATTGCAAGTAATATGGTGTACTAATGATAAATACAATGATTCGTAACCGAAAAAAATGTGTATCAAGATACGCTTATGTACTTGTAGCTTATAAAATCTAAATTTGATATTGGTTATGTGATATTCATCTAATCTCATTACACACTAAATTGTTGGTCTTGTGTAATTAAGTTAGGCATTGTGTTGTCATTCCTAGGTTCTAAATAAGAAAGTAATGTATTCCTTTGCTTACTTTACCCTTAGGAAACTTTTGTATAATATTTCGACGTGGAGGACTCTCATTAACTTATTAATAGATAAATGGTCTAACCCCTATTGTGAAGACTTAATAGCGAAAAAAATTATATTCATCCCACCCACCTTGGGTAATGACATCATTTGATATCAATATAAACCCTAGATAAGGAATGTAAATTTGGAGTTTAATCGAGAGCTATGTTGTTTTAGGGTACTCTTGAAAAAATGGCCACATTGTCTTTACCACTCAATAAGGTGGCGAAGTTCCAATTCTTTGTGTGAAATTGACTCAACCCCTCTAGTGTATAGATATATATAAAATCTTTTGACCTAATGGGTCATTAGTGACCAAGATAATGGTTGAGTTAAAGTTAACATAGATTTCGGATTTTGAGAAGAGTTGGGCTATACCTTTCCTCAATGGAAAACGTTTGTTGTCATCTTGGTCTCTTGGGAAAGGTATGAACACAAAAGTTGCTTCCCATCCAAGTTATAATTTGGTAATTTACATAGTATCTTGATAGGTTTTGGAAACCTCCTTTTTGAATACATTTTTCAGCCTAGCTCATTCATGTATTCTCTTGGCTATAGTGATAAAGGAATGATAAAATTAAGTAAACCTCTCACATGTCATGTTAAATTTATAAACTACTCGTTTGTTGTTTCATTAAGTAATTGTGGCTTTATGGGGGTAGAAAGTGGGGAAAAAAATATTTTTGTCATGGCGTAAAATTAGGTAAACTTTTAAACAATAATAAATATAATTATCTTTATCAATTTCTAAAAGCAAAAGTTATGAATGTGTTATATGATACTTAAGCACAAAGTGTTATATGATACGTAATTCATTGATACATCATTGTGTGAGCATAAAAAGAATTGTGAAATCAAGTCGTCACCTTTTTGTGCTTGGTCTTTATGACACCCTTGGATGGTTTTCATGAGTGGGTTCTTGCATGCATTTTGTGCTTAACTTGTTAAGCATGTTTAAGACAAAATGTTTGTCTCCTTGGCTCACTCCACAATAATTCCCTTAAAGTTGACTGTTATGTTGTACATCCACTTATGTGTGACCCTATAAAAAAAATTTGATGACGATGTTAATGAACTTCTTGGGAGTTATAGTTTTCTTAGTTAGTTTTCTCTTAAGGTGATATACACTTGATGATGAATCAAGACCGAGTCGGTGGAAAATGTTAGTCGAAACCAACAACTTCGTGGTACGACGTGATACTTTTGAGAGGTCAATGTTCTTACTCTTGTTGTGATTTCCATGACGAAGTCTAATTCTAGGGGAGGGGGATGTAGTTCCCACTAGATTTTCTCTTCATAAGATCTCTGTTGGTGTTGTGCCCAAACTTTTTGACCCAAAAAACCTAACCAAAGACCGGTAAAAATGGAATAATTTTTTTAATCAAGACCGAAGTCGGTGGAACATGTTAGTCGAAACTAACAACATCGTGGTATGACGTGATAATTTTGAGAGGTCATTATTCTTACTCTTATTGTGACTTCCATGAGGAAGTCTATTTCTATGGGAGGGGGATGTAGAGTCCACCATATTTTCTCTTCATAAGATATGTTGGTGTTGTGCCCAAACTTTTTGACCCAAAATACCTAACCAAAGACTGGTAAAAATGGAATAATTTTTTTAAAAGGTAAAGAAAGTGATCAAACCATTATTATGACAAAAGATAATCCAATCGAGGTTTACCAAGGACAAACCACTTACGGCTTACGCCAAACCTAAGGCTACAAAAATTGATTAACCAAGAATTATAGGCATAAAATCCGATAGTGATAGAATTGTAAAATTATTCCCATGCAACTAAGGGTCACCGAAAGTTCTTCAAGGTCAATTTAATCCCCATGATCTCAATCAATGACTCTAGAGAGATGGATAAGACAGATCTTACAGGCATGCACATGTTTTAGACCATCTAGGGATGTGCCCGCCTCACTCAACATTAAATTTACCATCAGACGATACTTAAGTTATCATACTCATTGTTTGGAATGAAGGTTCGATTCCTGCTAAGAAAGGTTTAAAGAATTTATAGCTATTTTATCCCAAGTCGATAATTTCGTTGGGTTATGAATTTGTACAATAGGGCACTTCCCAAACCTATGATTTTTGGGAGAATTTAATTAAATTCAAACCCATTATCATTCACATAAATTTTCAAGAGGTTCTTTATAACATCATTCTATCGCAACACTAAATGTCACAAAGGTTTAGTTGGGCAAAAAGAATGTTTTTGCATACTATACCTAGGGACAAGTTTAACTAGGTTATATAGAAATCGTTACGAAGTGGGCATGGGTCATATTTGGCTCATCCAAATGGACCCATGCCATTTTCACTAAAAACATCATAAGATATTTTTTTCTAATTTACATTCATAACACCCAAAACCCAACTAAGCTTTAAATTTAAAACCCAAACCAATCTTATAATTCCCCATCTAAATGAATTAGCATACGATTGATTTTAATCCATTAGATCAAACTTATACTCAAAGATAGATTTTTTTAAACCCTAAAGTTCCTTATGCTATTCCATTAACTCTTCACGTTCGCATTTCTTACTCATATCCTTTCCGTTTTTGTTTGCAATTTCTCGATCCAAAAGGAACTTCCATAGAGGGTTTTTTTTTTTTTTTTTAGTTTTAAGGCATTCCATCGAATGTTTTATCATTCTTTCTACTATTCATTATTTGTTCACAAGATCATACTACAGTAAAAAACACAAAAAAATGCAGACACAAAGATATGTGGAAACCCAAACGATACAATTGTTCTATGAACATACTTGTGGCCAAAATAAAATAGCCACGCATTGAAATATACACCTCTACGCATGGAAGGAGGCGGCTGCGACGACCAACAAAAATGGTCATAGGAAGGGAAAAGGGGTGTATGCTACGTTAAAGGTGTCGTGCGGCCATGATGGTTGTGGTCAAAAAGGGGTAGCTAGGCTAGCAGGCGCTAGCGCCGAGAAAATTCTACTCTCAAAACAAAATAGAAACTAATAATTTAATAGTCAAAATAAAAAGAAAAAAATCTTTATTTTAAAAGGGTTTCAACATTAGACATTATCCACAATTAATAAATTTCTCGATTAAGGTTTCTACACAACCTTACAGAAAGTTGAAATCAAATTAATAATTAAATATTATTAATTCACCTCCTAAAAAAAATACTTTATTTCCTATAACAAAAGATTAACTACTTTATCTAGCCACTAAGTGGCATTCACCCCATTACCCATGCACTTTTTATTTAAATTTTATTCCCACAAAAATACCGCCGACTTAAGTGATGTAGGGTTTATTCTCGAGCCATTGGATGTGGGTTGCCCAAAATATCCTTATAAGTTTCTTTTATTTCTATTTGCCCCAATATCATCATCATTTGTTCATTCTTGTTTTGTAGGTTAGGAAGAGAAGAAAGAGAGAAGCCGTGAAAACAAGAAGTGAAACCATAGAGAAATTTTATTGGTTGTAGTTGAAAATGGAAAAATCTTCCTCCATTATTCTCTTCATAGTTTAGTTTATTCAAGGGTTTGCTATTATAAAGTTCCTCATTCGCTTATTGTAGAGATTCCACTGTGAATTTGGTATTGAAATTCCACACTTATTATAGAGATTTCACGCATGGTTGTTATGTTTCCGAAAATAGAACCTTAAATTCAAGCATTTTTCAAAATGTTTTCTACTTAGGTTGGTTTCTAAGGCAACATTAACTTTAATTAAAGTGTCTACAATTCATTAGTTGATAGGTTGATGTCATATCTTCATTTCATGACTTAAATTACCAAGTACATAGCTTTTCCATTGCAATAGTGTATAAGAACAATTACAAGGTTTCTTTTTCAATAAAATTACTTATAAGCTCTAAAAGAGAGAAAATAAATTCAACCAATTACTAAGCACCATTTGTTTTTTTCTTTACACAACAAAAGTGATAGCCATTCCAACAAGGCAAATCAAGCATAACTTTCCTACATTCTTCTTTCACCCTTTTTAATACAACAAAACTTGATATTAAACTCTACAAGAACTTCTATTTTTACAATAATACAATTTTCAACAAGGCAACAATACACCCCCTTTTTCTCAAGAGCATAGTTCATTTTTTTTTCCAAGTTTTTTTACAACAATATGAAAGAATAAGTTACAAATTACAACTTACAACTTTCACTATTTCAACATTGAACAACATTTCTAAGGTACTTTTTCAACTTCAATATAACACAACTTCTTGAAACTTCATTTTGTTCTTTTCCACCTCTTTAAATTCTTCAGGTATAGGCGACGTTCTACACCCAACTTATAATCCAATAAGAGGGAAACAATCTTTTTATTGGCCCGAACCCCAATCAAAGAACAACAATGTGTATTATACAACATTTCACACATTTCACACAAGTTTTCAACAACATGCATTCCACAAAATAGCACATTCAAATAATACACTCAAACAATATTACAACTTTCCCAACAAGCACAAAGGCTTGACAACAAGAAGCCAAAGGAACAATGGAATATGGGCACCACCTCCTTTTGTCTCCCAAGTGATGTAGGAGTTCCACCCAAAAGCCTCCATGTGCACAACTCAAAACATAATCAAATCCTTATTTCTACACTTGCAAATATGCAAAATATATCCATGTTATCATTTTCACTCCCCATAGGTGGAACTCAAACTCACACTCCCTCCAAAATGTATGTCTCACATATCCTTTTTCCCTCATCAATAATCTCATAAATCCATCTCTCACACACGACTTAAGGCAAACTATTCATTCACAATCTAGATAACCACAACACTCATACAATGTACAAACAAACATAATTTCTATATTAATTTACATTAATAAAAAATTGCAAACGGAGGAGAGTCTACCTCTCTATCAAACTTCTAATTCTTTTGCTCAACAAGTTTTAAAATCCTTCACACCAAGCTCAATCCAAGATACAACTCCAATAAAAACTCTAAGTATGCAAACCAGGGCCAATTTTAAAAGTGCAAGAGAAACAAATAAATCAATTAATCCAAAATCCATCAAAATGCAAAGTGGCTTCATGTAGGATGCCACTTCACCATCCATTCCAACACACAAGTCGAACACCAATCTCAAAGCAATTAAATGTACATGTAAAACTTATGACATACCCACATGACACTCCAACTTGCACACCATGCAAATCAAGAAAAAACTTAAATGTGATAAGTAATAAGTGCAATTATTGACCTTTTTTGCAATAAAAAAAACATTAAAATGCTCAGAAAATGTCTCATACTTCATAAGTAGGGTTGATATGAGAGTTTGAGATGTGAGGGACAAGGTTAAATTGTCCCTTAAGTCTTTAAAAGTGGTCAACAAGGCCAAATTTGAATTTGGGAAGGATGGTGGAGTACACACCACCTAAATGCATTTAATTAAATTCACATCATGCAACAAACAAGGACTATCTACCCAATTTATTGCCCACATGTCATATCTTTCTTCTTAATTTAAATTTGAGCTAAACTAGTTAATTAAGATACATTAGTAAGTGTTAATAAATTAACCACATTAGCAAAGGAAAATATTATTACTTCATTAAAACTTACTAATGTATCTTAATTAACTAGTTTAGCTCAAATTTAAATTAAAAAGGAAAATATGACATTTGGGCAATAAATTGGATGATTTTGATGGATTTTGGGTTACTTGTCTTATTTGTTTCTCTTGCACTTTTAAAATTTGGTCTTGGTTTGTATACTTATGATTTTTTATTGGAGTTGTATTTTGGATTGAGCTTGGTGTGAAGGATTTTAAATCTTGTTAAGCAAAAGAATTAGAAGTTTGATGGAGAGGTAGACTCTCCTCCTTTTATTTTTTTGTATTATTGTATTTTGATGTAAAAATTGTGTTTGTTTGTACATTGTATGAGTGTTGTGTTTATGTTGATTATGAATGGATAGTTTGCCTTAGGTCATGTGTGAGAGATGGATTTATGAGATTATTGATGAGGGAAAAAGATATGTCAGATGTACATTTTGGAGGGAGTGTCAATTTAAGTTCCACCTATGAGGAGTGAAAATGATAACATGGATAGATTTTGCATATTTGCAAATGTAGAATTAAAGATTTGATTATGTTTTGAGTTGTGCACATGGAGGCTTTAGGGTGGAGCTCCTACATCATTTGAGAAACAAAAGGATGTGATGCCCATATTCCATTGTTCATTTAGCTTGTTAAGTCTTTATGCTTGTTAAGAAAGTTGTAATATTGTCTAAATGTATAATTTGAATGTGTTATTTTGTGGAATACATGTTGTTGAAGACTTATGTGAAAGGTGTCAAATGTTGCGAATACACATTATTATTCTTTAATCAGCTCAAGCCAATAAAAGGATGATTTCTCCTCTTATTGGATTATAAGTTGGGCGTAGAACGTCGTCTATACCCATTTCCTTGTATTATGAACCATGATTTGAAGAATTTGAAGAGGTGGAAGAGAACAAAATGAAGTTTGAAGGAGTCATGTTATGTTGGAGCCGAAATAACACCTTTGAAATGTTGTTTCAATGTTGAAATAGTGAAAGTTATAACTTGTAACTTATTCTTTCATATTGTTGTAAAAACTTGTATTGAAAGAAAAATGAACTATGCTCTTGAAAAAAGGGGGTGTATTGTTGCCTTGTTGAAAATTGTATTATTGTAAAAATAGTTCTCAGAGAGTTTAATATCAAGTTTTGTTGTATTAAAATGGGTGAAAGAAGAATGTAAGACAGCTTATGCTTGATTTGCCTTGTTGGAATGGCTATCACTTTTGTTGTGTAAAGAAAAAAACAAACGTTTCTTAGTAATTGATTGAATTTAATTTCTCTTTAGAACTTATAAGTATTTTATTGAAAAGGGAACCTTGTAATTGTTCTTATACACTATTGCAATGGAAAAACTATGTACTTGGTAATTTAAGTCATGAAACAAAGATATGACACCAACCTATCAACTAATGAATTGTAGACACCTTAATTAAAGTTATCGTTGCCTTAAAAACCAACTTAAGGAAAAATTAATTTGAAAAATGCTTGAATTTAAGGTTATGTTTTGAAAAAAAATGTAATTGCCTAAGCGCAAAACAACAAATATTTAATTCTAAAATTTTCTTCCATAATTTCTATTTCATTAATGTATGTATTAGGAATAGGATGTTGTTAAGTATCATGTGTAGTGGCATCCGATAGAAGATAACGGCGCTTTGGTACGACGTCGCCAATAATAGTACGGCAGAATAACCAAAGTACAATAGAAATGTTGTGGTAAAACGTAAATATTTGTCGTAAGTGGTTCGATAATGTTAAAATGTCAAAGTTATGGTAAGTAGAAAAATAGGGTCTACATGATTATGAATTACAAATATTATATTGGTAATAAGAATAAGGAGTGATGTCATAAATATTTTGTGTATTTTATTTGTAAAAAGTCTAAAAGGTGAAACTCATATGAAATGATAGGGTTTATCTTATCTTAAAAGATAAGCTTACATGTAAAGATAAGAGTTAAGGTATGAAATATGATTCGTCGAGTAAATTTCTTATCATATTTTAGAGATAAGGTGGATATGTCTCAAAGCTCTATAAATAGACAGACCACCCCCTCATTTAACAAAGAAGGAAGTAGTAAGAAATATTGTATAAGAAAGTGTGTGAAGGAAGCCATCACTTAGAATGTGTGTTAAAGAAGCTATTAAAAAGTGTATTTGTGAAGTTTCTCCCATAGTTATTGTTGGAAGGTAAGTGGAGTTAGTAACACTTGAAATACTTCATAGGTAAAATTGTAACAATTTCATGTTGATAATATAATTTACAATTATATTTCAGATTTGTCATTATTCATTTGTATCATAGTCTATGGTATTCTTGTATTATATTTGTTATTGTGTTTCCATATTACTTCCACTAAGCTAAAAGCTGTGCATTAGTAAAAATCATAACACGAGAAGTTCTCGGTGGAGAATTATCATAGTGCCGAATTGGTGATAACATTTTGGTTCCATTGTAGGGACCATTCCTCGTGGATTTTCTAGAGAGATATTCCCACTTAGTCAGAAATCATTTGAAGGGTAACCTTGTTTTTACTGTGCATAGTAGTTACTATGGTAAAGTCACTTTTTACCGTGAATAGTATTTACCATGCAGTAAAATCACTTTTTACCGTGAATAGTGTTTACCGCAGTAAAGTTAATTTTTACTGCAGTAAATCAAATTTTATTATAGTTTACCATGGTTATTTCTAGTTTACTGTAGAAAGGTGTAAAGTCACTTTCTATTATAGTGATTTCAATTATTTTTGCACATAATTCTTGTTAATTGTACTTGTGGGTTGGTATTTCTTTGTAGTTACTTTTGAAAATGGAGAAGATTCCTATAATTTCAGCCCCAATCTAATGAAGATGTTTCCTCTTTCATTCAAAAATTTAAACAATCTTGCATTTGTAATGGCCTCAAAAGAAAGGAATGGATTGAATTTTTCTTACATTTTTGAATGGTTCAGCGCTTAGCTTATGTGGTTTAAAACACTAGGTGATAATGTGAAAAACTCATGGGATTTATTAAGCGAAAGTTTTCTTGAAGAATTTGGTGAATGTAAATATGCGAGATCTCATTATCGACATCACAAAGTTATCCTAAGGAGAGAAGGAGAAAATAAGGGATTATCATGCTCGTGTTTTAGAGCTAAGGAGGAATCTCGATACTTAGATTCGTAAGGAAGAATTAGCGGATGGGTTGATGAATGACGTGGATAATTTCTTCTTTAAGCACTTCATTCTTGGGATGAACCCATAGATCGATAACGAGTGAAGTATGACCTCCCGATGATCCTCGAACAAGTAAAGGAGATTACAAGAAGGCGGAAGGAAAGCATGGAAGAAGAGCCCAAAGAAATTGTTGCTAAGGTAGAGCCTACACACACACCTTTGGTCTAGAATCCACAACCACTCTCAATGAGCACAAAGTTTTCTCCTAGTACATCCACCGAGTATGAAGATCTCGCTCGTAGAAAGATGGGTTAGTTAACTATTAATCTTCTTCAAGAAAAAGAATTTAGTTCTCGGGGAGGAGATAGATGTCCAAAAAAAGAATTTTGAAGTTGTATGTTATGGTTGTCATAAAAGGGTCATTATAAATATAATTGCCAGGATAGAGCTTTTACATCTAGAACAAGAGATAATGATAAAGGAAAAACCCCTGTGAATTCTTTTGATGTAGTAGAAAAGAGCATAAATAATGAAGTAGATGTGTTTGTAAAAAAAAAAGATAACCAAGATGGCAATAATCCTAAGAAGATGAAATGAGAGACTAGTAAGAAACATAGGAGAAGAAAGTTGGGTGTACAAGATTTTTGATTTTACAGGGGCAAAGACTATACTCCATCTTAAAATATCTCATTAAAAGGCTCTGGCAAATATTACATATGGTCAACTTCTGGCTATGTCTTCTAAGAAGAGGCGGGAGCTGCGAAGTGGACTCAATTCTCGACAAAAGGAGGTTGAGGTTCCTATTTTAGAAGTAGAGGCAGATACCTACGCTCCACAAGCCGTGAGGTATTATGTAATCGTATTTCGATTCATGATGTCTTAGTAGATGAAGGTGTTAGCTTAATGTAATGACCGACTCTGTAATGAATATATTGGGTTTAAAAATTGATTGCCCATCAACACTTATGTTAAGGTCATCAAATAAGGGAAAACTAAACTAGAAGGTGTTTTAAATGTGGCAATATCCGATATGGGTGTTGTATGTGTGATAGACTTTCATGTGATGAAAAATGGCATCAACATTACGTACCCAATGTTGTTGGGAAGGCCATAGCTAAGGAGAGTTCATGCAAGAAACTACTAGAATGAAGGTTTCATGACACTTGGACGTGGCGAGAGAGAGGGTGAAGATAAATGTGATTCATCGGCATCATAAAGTATAACTTGTGGATTCAAGTGACGAAACCGATGATTGGACATCCTCTCGATTACTCTAGTATCGTGAAGTGGACTGAGAAGATGAAGAAAGTGAGATTGATCATTCGGTCATGGATATACTTCAGTCACACCCATAAAATTATCTGAAGAAGAAATTGATGATCGCCTCCAACAAATAAAGATTGGTGATGTTGTGATGGAGAGTGAGAAGGAATCTTACCTCCAACTCTTTCGAAGGTACATACACCTATTCATTTTTGATTACAAGGAACTTTGTCAAGTAAGTTGGGTAGAACATTTTATTGAGCTAGTAGATGGTGTTAAGCCCATAAAGCAAATGTCATCTAGAATGAATCCTAATTTTTCTAAGATTGTAAAAGAAGAAATAGATAAATTGCTTGATGCAGAATTCATATTTCTTTGTGGAGAATTCATAATGGGTTTCTTTCATTGTGATCTCAATAAAAATAATGGAAAGCTACACATTTGTGTTGATTATAAGAAGCTCAACAAAGCAACAAAGACGGATCATTACTCTCTTCCGTTCTCGATCAAATCTTGGACGAAGTAGGCTGGCCAGAATGCTATAGTTTTGTTGAGGGATATAGCGGATACAACAAAGTTTGTATAGCGGAGAAAGATCGATTGAAGACCACGTTCACCACTTCTTAGGGAACGTTTGCTTATAGAATTATGTCTTTTAGGTTGTGTAATGCTCCAGGAAACGTTCCAATGCTTGATGAATAGGGTGTTTGAACCCTACATTGGAAACTTCATCGAGTAGTATTTTGAATGATTTTTCATCTATGGGAGCAAGATGGACCACCCGCACTGCAGATGGAGAATATTTCAAAGGTTAGACGAAGCACAAGCCTCACTAAACCCTACAAAGTGTGTCTTTGGATGTTCCAAAGGTGTTTTGTTAAGGCATGTTGTATCCAGAGATGGTATTGTAATCGAGCATCGATAAGGTTTCACAAATCAAAAAATTATTACCATTTCCGTGAATAGAAGTAAGTTGAGATTATTTTTAGACCATGTGGGTTACTATAGAAGGTTCATCAAAAATTTATCAAAGATTGCATGCCCACTAACCCGATTCTTGAAGAAGGATGTTACTTATGAACAAAAAAAAGGCACATGAAACTTTTGAACAACTAAATGAAGTTTTGGTGACTTCTGCTGTTTTAAAGAATTCATATTAGAGCAAGCCATTCATTGTGTATACTAATGTCTCGAGATGCAACACTAAAACTTGTACTTTGAACCAAAAGGATGACAACGAGAATGATCATCTAGTTTACTTTGGGAGCAGAAAAATGAGCAATGTTGAGGTAAATTATACTGCATTACAGAAAAAGGCTCTAACAATCATTTATGTTGTAAAGAAGTTTAGAAATTACTTTAGCTATGGCAGAAATTTATAGTTGTAATAGATCATCGTGGTCTAAAATATATTGTAAATAAGCCTTACCCATCGGTGAGGATAGCAAAATGGATAATTTTTCTACAAGAATTTGAATTTGATATTATAGATAGGTCAGAAAGAAGCATGTCAATGCAGATGCACTCTCTCGAGCCTATGATGGTTTAGGTTCATCTTGTGATGATGATAATTTCTAGATGCGGCATTGTTATCCCTCACACAATCTCTAGTGAGTACATAGATATTTTGAATTATCCGAATGAATTCAAGTTTCTTGATGGTGTCAACGCATACTAAGAGGCAGCATGATTACTCAAGTCAGTCGTCCATATTTTATTCTACATGGAGTATTATTTCGAATAGGATCGATGGATAGTACAAGAGGGCGGTTGGACGTGATCAAGGGAAGAAGCTAATAGAAGAATTCCACAATGTTACATGTGGAGGACACTTCTCTAGACAACTTACAACAAGAAGGATCTTAGATGGAGGTTATCACTATCCCGCTTTTTAAAGATTATTATAATTATTGTAAGACATGATATTTATCAAACACATGGGAACCGTAAGACTTCATCGGGCGCCATCATGCCCTATTCTTCCACTTGGTTCCTTTGAAAAGTGGGGAATAGATATTGAGGTCCACTTCCAACTACCCAATGCCAAAAAAGTATATTGTAGTTGTTACGGATTATTTAACCAAGTGAGTAGAAGCTAGGCCACTGAAAACAACTTCTATGGATGAAGTGGCAAGGTTCATGTACGAACGCATTATCACCAGATTTGGTTGTCCATTAGAAATTGAAACAAATCAAGGAAGTCACTTCATTAACGAGGTGGTAGAAGCCTAGTCAACAAGTTTTCTATTAAGCACGGAAAAGCAACTTACAAGCCAAACACAAATGGGACAGTGGAGCGAACAAATTTTGTGTTGTGTCAAATTCTAGCAAAAGATACAATCTTATAGGTACATAAGTGGGATAAAAGGATTCATGCAGCATTGTGAGCATATAGGGCAATATTAAAGTCGGGAACATGATACTCGTCATTTCAATTAGCTTATGTCATTGATCTAGTTCTTCCTATTGAGTTTGATATTCCCACCTTTGAGAGTTATAAAAATGAAAGGATGGATAAAAGGATTTAATAAAGAAAAGGTTGGTACATCTTCATTTGCTAGAGGAAATGAGGGAAATAGCGAAGGATACAAACTATAAGAAGAAAATGAAGTAGAAGGAATACTTTGATCAAAAAATCCGTTGGTCTCCATTCATGTGAATGACTTGGTTTTAGTATATGATTCTAAATACAAAAAAAGAAGGCAAAGAAAATTTCTTCCCAAATGGATGGGGCCCTACAAAATAGTAGTTGTGCATGAAAATGGTACATATCGACTAGAGGAATTGGATGACACTCTCATTACGAAATGGGTTAACCACGACAAGTTGAAGATTTTTCAAGCACTGAATAGTCTACTTCGAGGACGGAGTAGAAGCTAGGAAGGGGACGATGTCGACACTAAAATTTTCCTCCGTAATTTCTATTTCATTAATGTATGTATTATGAATAGGATGTTGTTAAGTATTATTAGTAGTGGCGTCCGATAGAAGATATTGGCGCTGCACGTGTACGATGTTGCCAATAATAGTACGGTAATGCAGTCAAAATATAATAGAAATGTTGTGGTAAAACGTAAATATTTGTCGTAAGTGGTTCGGTAATGTTAAAATGTCAAAGTTATAGTAAGTAGATAAATAGGGTCTACATGACTATGAATTACAAATATTATATTGGTAAAAGGACAAAGAGTGATGTCATAAATATTTTGTGTATTTTATTTGTAAAAAGTCTAAAAAGGTGAAACTCGTGTGAAATGATAAGGTTTATCTTATCTTAAAAGATAAGCTTACATGTAAAGATAAGAGTTAAGGTATGGAATATGATTCGTCAGTGTAGATTTCTTATCATATCTTAGAGATAAGGTGGATATGTCTCGAAAGTTCTATAAATAGACAGCCACCCCCTCATTTAACATGACGGAAGTAGTAAGAAATATTGTATAAGAAAGTGTGTGAAAAAGTCATCACTTAGAAGGTGTGTTAAAGAAGCTATTAAGAGGTGTAATTGTGAAGTTTCTCCCATAGTTATTGTTGGAAGGTAAGTGGAGTTGGTAACACTTGAAGTACCTCATGGGTGAAATTGTAACAATTTCATGTTGATAATATAATTTACACTTATATTTCAGATCTGTCATTATTCATTTGTATCATAGTCTATGGTATTCTTGTGTTATGTTTGTTATTGTGTTCCAGATTACTTCCACAAGCTAAAAATTGTGTATTAGTAAATAATCATAGCACGAAGAGTTCCTGGTGGAGAATTATCATAGTGCCGGATTGGTGATGACAAGTCGATGTACCGCCCACTTGGCGGGGGTAAGCGATCGCAGGACCGTAGGCCCTGTTTAGGGAAGTTGTTTCCTCACTTTTGATGGAAAAATAAAAGTAACGACTATGAAAAATGTGGATTTAATAAAACGATATCCCCCTGTTAAGGGGAGTAAGGAGAATTTTAACAATCATTTAAATTGTCGGTGTGGGAGGAAAATTTCTCCAGTAATTTCATGTCCCTTCTTTCGAGGGACGCAAAGCATGGCAAAAGGTGATGCGGGGGTTAGTAATGAATGTCGCCGCACATTTATAGTTATTAAGGGGATGTTAATGTTTTTGTAAGGGGATATTCTCTCTTGGAATTCGAGTTTTACCTCCCGCCCTTACACGTGTGCGAAGTGAATTGCAGCGATGCGTTATAAGTTGTGCTCAAGAAGGGTATTTTATCACCTCTATAAGTTTATTTTGGGCAATTTTAAGTGGTAGGGATTTAGAGCTCCGGCATGGTGGTTTTCATTTTGACACTATGATGAATGTGGTGTCCCCGAGATTTGACCTCGAATTCTCGACTACCCCTTTTTTAAAAATTGTTATTTTCAAGTAACGAGTCGTGTTTTGTTTTTGTTTTATTTGCAATTATTTGCATTGCTCCAAGGTATCCCTTGAAAGCCATAAAAGCCACATTCGCCAAATACTCACATGTTGAAACTCACTCAATTCCTTCACCAAGGTTTGTCTGAAAATGTTTTATTTATTTTTATATTAAATAAATAAAGTTATTTTAAAAATAGATTGAGCTAAAATTGTTGTTATCATAGAACATTCACCCAGGGGGAAGAATTTTTGCAGATCAGCTAATTAGAGAAAAATTCAAGCGGTTATCGTAGCTCCTTTTGTTTTAATTTATTTCTTTCTGTGTGTTTTGGTTTGTTATCTTGGTAATTCTGCACCTATTCATTCTTGTTGCGGACCTTTCCTGGGCCTACGGTTTTGAAAAGCTATCCAATGTTTTTAATTGCTAGTTAATTTGTCTAAAGGTGACCAGAACTTGGGATTCCTTCAGGAGATTGCAAGAGGTTGTTTGGGCCAAAAACATGCAATAATGAATTTTAAGAAGATAAGAAGAAATGCATAGAGCTCAAGAAAATATGCACTTTTAGAAAAAAATGGCACCTAAAACAGAGCCGCGAAGTGAAAGTTATGGCACTTGCAAGTTTTTTCGCTACATCTTCTCGGACCCTTTCCAAAAATGGAAAATTTTATTCTGTACTTGTGTTTTCTTCACCAAAAATCCAAAAATGGAAAGAAATACAGTCTAGAGCCAAAACGTGGTTTTACAAGCTGCCCTCATCATTAAACTTCCACGCAATTATCCAAAGATGAAGTTTTTATGCAAGTCGTGGTTTTTAGAGTTGCCCTTCACGTCTAAATTCAACGTTGCCATGACTTATTGTTTTCCACGTTGCCTTTCCTTAGTACTTTCCACACCAAACACAAGAGAAATCATGAATTTTGCAAGTTGCCTGTTGCTTATAACTTTTTCATTTTCCGTAACTTCATGTTTTTCTTACAAAAGTAAGTGGAAAAAGCTAATACAAGTCGCTCATCTAAATTGTTGCCTTCCTTCCACTTTTTTGTTGCCATAACTTTGTGTTTTTCGCAAAAGTAAGTGGAAAAAGCTAATACAAGTCGTCCATCTAAACTGTTGCCTTCCTTCCACTTTTTTGTTGCCTTCCTTCATGGATTTTTATGCAATTTTTAATGAAAGGCTGAGTTTAGACTGGTCATGTGCAAGTCGTAGTTTTTGGAGTTATTGTTTGCCAACTTCAAGTTGTTGCCTTCCTTTCATTTTCACATTGTTGCCCTCTTTAATTTTCAACGCAAGTTTTTCCCTCAGAGAGCCAAAACGCAGCCCATGTGAAACACTCCAAAATTGCATGCAAAGTCTCCCAAAAGCCCATGCATATTGCTTCAGTTTGAACTCATGTTAGAGCTTACTTATATTTGCTTGCACCCGAAGCCATTCCGAATTCAAAATTGCCCCTATGCAATTAAAAATAAAAGGGTGATGAGTTTGTCTGAATTGCTTACGACAAGCATTTCACTGGTGCACATACTTGAGAAGAACTGCAAAAGCTTCAAGGGTAAGAGGAGAAAATAGGTGGAGGCAATACCCATAAGGAATCATAGTTAGCGGCTTCTAGATGTAGTTTAGTAAGGAAAGAATTCAACAAAGCATATGAGAGAAAAAATCATCTCATACTCAAGGTAGAGATATCATTCAGATCATTCATGAGGCGGAAGTACAATACGAGTTGAATCAAAGCATGCAAAGTATGTAAGAAAACAAAACGAAAAGTGTTGCGGCTGGAATAACTTCTTTTCTTTCTTCTTCTTTCTTTTATTTTCTCACGATAAAGAAATTGAGTAATCAATTAAAATTGTAAAACTCGGATAATTGGCTTTAAAAGTCGTTACTTTAAGTTACTGAGGAAAAAATCAATTACTTGGAAATAGGTGGCAGACTTGCAAAATAAAAGGTTTTATTTTCAATTATAAATCATACATGCCATGCAAAGAGGAATTCCATGAGAAAGATTGTCAATTGTTTCATTTTCATAGTTTTGCATGCGGGAAATCATTAAGAGTTTCATGTTTGTATTTTTCCTCTACATTATAAATAGAGGAAGAGCCTACGGGTTAAAGGATCACAATTTGTTAATCAATGTTCTTGAGTTCCGGACTTTGTGCAAGTAACCTTTTGCGTGATTTCGTGAAAGCTAGGGAATTGAAAAAAATGTGGATTTCCGAAGATCTTATTGTCTATGGTGCTTGTCTCATCACTTCTATTTAAGGTTTTAGATAAACTTTGTGTTATCTTAGATCTGGGTTAGAAGCTATTATTTTTCCTTATTGCTGAATGTTGTGAGTTTTATCTGTTTATTTAATTTGTGTATGAGACCAACTCTGATAATTATTGGTTAAGTTAACACATCTTCCTTTCTTATTTCTTAAATTCTATTATTTCCCCCTTCTACAAATATTCCATAACAACTGCTTAATTGTTGCAAAATTGTCCAGCTGTGGTTCACGAGCTATGGGAATTAAAATAAAACCCCGGTAATAGTTATTATGATTCATACCCACTAAATTGATAAACATCATACACATGAGCCTCACCGTCAAATGAGGGAGATTTATCTCATGATTGACTAGGTTTTTAGTTGTGCAAAAATCTAGCCAACGGAGAATACGAGATGGAGCGGAAGCTAGTCCAAGCCATAAAAGGAAAAGAGTCTTAACATGAGAAGCGGGTGGAGTTTCGTTCTCTACCCGGATGGATGGTAAGATTAAGAATGCTGCCATGAGGAGTTGATTGAAGAAAGTGTGGTGCATGCGGAAAGTTTCAAGAGGATGAAGAGGCAAACATATGCAAAAGCATGAGGAAACTAATGATTGACCGAAATCAATCAATTGGCCTAAGAACTCCTCTGCAGCCAATTTATTACGCAAAAGAACATGAAGGATTGGAGGAGCTGGTTAGCATGCAATTTCTTATCCATGCTTTGACTAGAGGTGTGCATGTCATTGCATGTGGGTTGGGAGTTTTGGTGGAGAATCAGGGGGTGGTGCTTCCGGTGAGCGCCAAGGTAGAAATACAGAATGTTACGTGTAGGCGTCTTCTCTTCTTCGCGTGAAGTCCGAACAATTCAAATGTGGAAAGTATTGTTGAGATGTCGACGAGTGAGAGAATTAAATAGTTGGTTTGGTATGTGTCTTGTCTCATAAAATATCTCCAAGTTTTTGAGCCTGGTCACATAAGGTTTTAATCTCCTTATAGTATATGGCACATAATGCCGAAGAATTTATAATGTCAAAATTCCTAGCTTACGAGATCTTCTCCCATGAATTTTGTATGTAATTTGCACAATAATATATATATATATATATATATATATATATATATATATATATATATATATATATATATATATATGAAATGGTTTGGCAGCTAATTTGATATCTATATTTAAATATGAAATTATATCTGGAATGATTTTACATTTAATTATATTCTCATAGTCTAGATTGTCGCCCACTTCGCTAGTTTTTTCATAATATCTTCAACAATTCTCTAGTTACGTTGAGGCTCAATCACATCATAGTAATGAACCTGGAAGTGTCTCACATTTCTTAAAAGTCATTAGCCTAGTGGTTGCTTAGAAAGTATAAAAAAGAAACATGATCGGTTTATTCTTTTGTAGAACAATGTCGGCTTCCATGAAATTATTAATGATTTTCTCAAGATCTTCATAGTTTAATAAAACCGATAAGAACCCTTTTCCAAAGCGAAGTTAAAGCCTAAGCGGTGTCGTTAGCCCTTATAAAATAGAAACATGTTTATTGTATTGCAAATCAATGTTGGATTCCTTGAAATCATTAAAAGATCTTCCCACAAGCCTACCCAAAATTCTGAGTTTATTGCTTCTCTGTTTCAAGGCTAGTTGACTCTGTTTCAATCCAATTTAGTGGGCGGGCTTGTGTTGATGTTGCTTGATATTGTCGGTGTGATTCCATTTTTCCTTCTTGTTAGAATGAGCTAGGTATCCGTCATCTTTGCGCACCTTATGGTGTCACTCCTTATTAATCTACTTTCTTCCCTTTGAGTAAATTATTGACAAACATTTTTTTTAAGGCTTCATTCAACTCATGCCATTATGTATACATATTTGACACTTACCTTTTTAGGGGATTTGTTTTGGGAAGTGGATAATTATTTATATTTTCTTGAACTTGATGCATCCTTTGTGTGAACTGTTGAATCAAGCCAAAAACCATTTTTTGAAAGATATCAATCCATTTCACTTTTTCCAAACCCATGCGAGTATCCAGAAATAATTTTGCATTCAATTTTGATATGCTACTTCACACATTCACTCAAGATCCATCCTTCTATAAATTCCTATTGATTTTCCATAAGATTACACCTTCCTTCGAGCATTCTAAGTGAGAAAGAGTTTGTGTTAATCCTTCTTTAAGCAATGGAGATGTAGAATTAGGAACCAATTTGAAGGAACTTTCTTGAAAACTTTGCACTCAATTTTCGACCTTTCTGGCCCAGATGAAGCTTTTGTGAGAATGTTATTTGAGATTGAAGATCAAGTGGAGACTGATGGACCATTAACACCTCGTGCGGTCTGGGTAGCATTGATACGAAGGCTTGTCAAGATGACTCCCTTCTTTTCTGTTTTTCATTTGTTCGTGCGGAGGATCACAAAACTCCTAAATTACTGAAGAAGTTTTGGCTTCACTTTGCAGCGTACCATTAATAAGAACATCATTGACATATCTCCATTATTTTTTAATGAGGAATTGTCCGAGAAAGAAATTTTGACCAATGCCTATGTAGTGCCCGATAATGATCTTGTAGAAGACATCTTCAATCTCCCACAGAATAGTCATGATAAAGCAAATACTCGCCTATCTTGAGAAAGCACTGTGAAATCTTCCTCTCGAGAAGGCCCATGAAGTGTCCTCGCTTTCATTGAAGAGACACGAGACGGGATGTATCCAATCCAACATGTGCAAGCCAATTAGTTTCTAGTGTATCTCGAATCTGTCCCATCGCAACACCGGTTTATGTTTACGAAACATCTTCATCCTTAAAAATTGCTATCTGACGGGGTACTAGGCCCTACCTTAAAGGCGGGCCTAATCTTTTGAATGGGTCTAATCAAGATATTGGAAGGCCCCAAAACAAACATTGAAGAACTCATGAATATGGGTATGTCTCGTGACCTTGCAAGGGATATCCAATACGTTTATGGGGCTCAAAATGGCAAAGAATTTGAATTTAGGAAAAAAAACTGTTAAATCAAATTCCCGCCTTTGTGGAGGAATTTATAACCATAAATTGACGATTTATTTTTTTTACAAGAACTTTTCTCTGTGTAAGCGAACTAAAAGTGATGTGAATTTCAAGGGTTGGGGCAAACACAAATAATACAAAATATTTCGATATGCTTCATGTACGGCTTTGATTTTAGCTAGTTTACAATCCACATTTGCGCATTTTATGCTTTGGAAAATACAAAAATTGCAACTTACAAAATTTGGAAAGCACATAAATTAAGAAGAAACTGTTTAAATAAGCAAAATCAGATTTTTAGCTGCTGTTAGTTGGGATAATTTCCCATCGTATCAGCTTTAGCTATTTCTAGTTGGGAAAGTTTCCCAACATGGTTGTTGGAAACTTTTCTATTGTTGTTTTATGTATATATTTCACTTTTCTCTCAATAAAAGTAGAAGACATTTTTGCTGCATTTTCTATAACAATTTTATGCTCTTTGCCTCTCGTGATTTTTAATCACAATTTCATTGTTGAGTATTATAATTTATGGTTTATTCGTTGTGTACTGGCATTTGTTTTTAGTTAGTTTTACTAACATTTGATATCAGAGCAGGTTTGAAATGACAACGAATGCTAACAGTACACAGTTGCAAATTCCTAAATTTAATGTGAAAAATTATGATTTTTAGAGTTTTCAAATGAAGATTTTGTTCAGATCACAGGAGCTATGGGATTTTGTGCAGAATGGGATTTACTGCGGGATAATAGGAAAAACATCAAAAAGCATTATTGTTCATAGTGCAGGTTCTTCATGGAACTCTCCTTCCAAGAGTTACAACGATTTCGAAGGCCAAAGAAGCATGGCATCTCCTTGCACAATCATTTCAAGGTTCAGAAAGAGTAAGAACAATTCGATTACAAATGCTTAGAAAAGAATTTGAAATTTTACAAATGTCAGATTCATAAATTTTAGGAGATTTCTTTACTCGTACAATGGAGATGATTAATCAGATGAAATAAAATGATGAGGTTATAACTGACCAAAAAATTGTTGTAAATATTTTAAGAAGTTTACCTTCAAAATATGATCCTGCAGTTATAGTTTTTGAAGAATCAAAAGATCTAACGTCTTTATCTATAGATGAGCTTATGGGTTCATTGTACACACATGAGCATATAGAATAAATAAATCAACAATGGAGCCACTTGAGAACGCTTTAAAGAGCAAGGTATCCTCGAAAGAAAAAGAAGTTACACCAGAATCATCTTCTGCACAAAGAGGAAGAGGCAGAAATTCAAGAGGAAGAGGAGGACGTTTTCAACAAAGAAGCAATAGAAGTGGTGAAGAAAATTGTAGTACACCGTACACTCAAGCAAGAGCAAATTTTCAACAAAGAGGTAGAGGTTTTCAGAGGTATGATAAATCATCTATTCAATGTTATTACTGTCAAAAGTATGGTCATTTTGCTTCTGAATGTAGAAAAAAGATTGCAGATGAAAGTAAACAAGAAACCCAGTATGCAAACGAAGATGAAGGGCAGGAAGGATATGTTTTGCACAGAGGAGGAAGTAAATGATGACAAATGGTATGGTGATAGCAAGTGCAGTAACCATATGACAGGTCACTGAGATATTTCAGAATTTGGATGAGTCCATCAAATTTGAAGTCAAGATGGAAAATGATACAATTGCGTCAGTCATGGGGAAAGGGAGGATATTAATCACAACAAGACAGGGTGAAACAAATTATATTGGTGATGTATTTTATGTACTAGGCTTAAAGCATAACTTGTTAAGTGTAGGTCAACTTGTGCAAAAAGGCCACATTGCCAAATTTGAAAATGGTTCATGCATTATTGTTGATCGTAAAAAAATTTGATAGTTGATAACCAAAATACCCATGACTTCTAATAAGATTTTTTCTTTTAGTATCAAAAACAGTATGCATTTAAGTCTCAATGCTCTTGTAAAAGACACACAGTGGTTATGGCATCTTAAATTTGGTCATTTGAATTTTAGTGGACTAAATCTTTTGCATAAAAAGAACATGGTAACAGGTTTACCATTTATCAAAAGACTGGATGAAGAATGTGAAGGTTGTATTGTTGCAAAGCACCATAGAGAACCCTTTCCAATAAGGGATTCTTGGAGAGCTTCGCAGCCATTGGAACGAGTACACTCAGATCTATGTGTACCAATTGAGGTTGCTTCATTATCTGGTATGAGATATTTTTTGACATTTATTGATGACTACAGTAGGAAACTCTAGGTGTATCCTTTGAAAAACAAATCAGACACTTTCAAAAATTCAGAGAATTTAGAGAATTAATTGAAAAGCAAAGTGGCTATTTTTCTCAAAATTTTAAGGACTGACAGGAGTGGAGAGTATATTTCACATGACTTTCATAATTTTTGTATAGAAAAGAGCATAAAAAGGCATCTAACAACAAGGTATACACCTCAGCAAAATGGTGTAGCTGAGAGAAAAAACAGAACAATTTTAAATATGGTAAGGAGTATGCTTAATGCTAAGAATTTACCCTTAGTTTTTTGGGCAGAAGTAGTTTGTTGTGCAGGTTATATTTTGAATAGATGTCCTACGAATTCAATTTGGGGCATGACACCAGAAGAAGCATGGGGAGGATACAAACCCTGTGTAGATCATCTAAGAATTTTTGGTTGTATTGTTTATTCTCATGTTCCAAATGCACTCAGAAAGAAATTGGATGATAAGACAGAAAAGTGTATCTTTGTTGGATACAATGAAGAATCTAAGGCATACAGGTTATACAATCCAGAGATGAAGAAGTTCGTAATAAGTAGAGATGCAAAGTTTCTTGAAGATCAGGAGTGGTGTTGGAAACTGAAAGAGCAATATCAGCAAGTTAACACTGAAGATGAAGTTGCAAATCAACAACAAAATTCATTTGTTAACACAGGAGCCAGTAGTTGTATCATTCAACAATCTGCACTAAGAAGAAGCTCTTCTTTATCAAAAGGCAACCTTTCTCCACCAAGTCATAGACATGTTTCATCAAGTAGTTCTTCATCATCCACCTCAAAATCTCCAAAAAGGTGGCAAAAAACGAGGAGTTTGTCTGACATATATCAAGAAACAACAGAGGTAAATGAAGATATTTGTCGTTTTGCTTTTTTGTTGATTGTGATTCTATTACATTTGAAGAAGCAATAAAAGATGGTAAATGGGTTGAAGCTATGAATGAAGAAATTACAGCCATTGAAAAGAATCAAACTTGGGAAATTGCAGACCTCCCCAAGCATAAGAAGCCAATTGGAGTAAAGTGGGTGTATAAAACAAAGTACAATGAGCAAGGTAAAGTAAATAAATACAAGGCCAGGTTGGTAGTAAAAGGCTACAAGCAAAGATTAGGTATTGATTATAATGAAGTTTTTGCACCTGTTGCTAGAATGAATACTATTCACATGATTTTAGCTCTTTCAGCACAAAAGGGTTGGAAACTCTTTCATATGGATGTAAAATCAGCATTCTTGAATGGTGTATTGGAGGAAGAAATTCACATTGAGCAACCACCTGGTTTTGAGATTAAAGGTCATAAAGGTAAGGTGCTCAAACTAAAGAAAGCTTTGTATGTTTTAAAGCAAGCACCTAGAGTTTGGTATGAAAGGATTGAATCGTCTTTTTAAATGGTTTTGAAAAATGTCCTTATGAGCCCACCTTATTCATAAAACAAAATCAACAAGGAGATGTTATGATAGTATGCATTTATGTCGATGTTGCTTTATACTGGGAATAATGAAAACATGCTTAGAGAATTTTCAGAGGCAATAAAGAGTGGATTTGAGATGAGTGATCTTGGTTTGTTGCACTATTATCTTGGTCTTGAAATAACTCAAAATAGTGATGGGATTTTCATTTCACAAGAAAAGTATGCAAATGATATTTTGAAAAGGTTCAAGACAGAAAATAGCAAACCAACAATTACACCTATTGCCATGGGTGTGAAATTGAGCAAAAAGATGAAAGCAACAAGGTAGATTCTACTTTGTATAAAAGTTTGGTTGGAATTTTAATGTACTTAACTGCTACAACACCAGATATCATGTATGCAGTAAGCTTGATAAGTAGGTTCAGGAGGATCCACATGATACTCATCTACAAGCAGGTAAAAGAATACTCAGTTATGTGAAAGGTAATGCAAATCATGGGATTTTTTATGAAAAGAAGGATGTTTTGAAGTTAACTGGTTATATAGATAGTGATTGGGCTAGAAACCAAGATGATAGGAAAAGTACTTCAAGGTATGTGTTTACTCTTGGTTTAGGTGTAATCTCATGGTCTTCAAAGAAACAACCCATTGTTGCATTTTCCTCAGCATGAAGCGGTATATGTTGTAGCCACTTCAGAAGGTTGTTAAGCAGTTTGGTTACAAAGGATGTTTGAAGCATTGATGCAGCCCCAAAGGGAAGAAACAATTATATTTTGTGACAATCAATCAGCTATGGCACTTTCTAAAAATCCAGTCTTTCACGGAAGAAGCAAACACATAGACATCAAATTTCTGTTCATAAGAGAACTAGTTAAAAATAACGAAATCAATCTTTCTTATTGCAGGTCCAAAGATCAAGTTGCTGACATTTTGACAAAGCCTCTGAAGGAAGAAAATTTCAATGGACTGAAGAATCTTTTAGGGATGAGAAGCTGTCCCACAAATCAGATTTTAGGGAGGATGTTAAAATAAGTAAAATCAGATTTTTGGCTGTTGTTAGTTGGGATAGTTTCCCATCGTATTTGCATTAGCTATTTCTAGTTGGGAAAGTTTCCTAACGTGGCTGTTGTAAACTTTTCTATTGTTGTTTTATGAATATATTTCAAATTTCTCTCAATAAAAGTAGAAGACATTTTTGTTGCATTTTGTCTGAGTAAAATATAACAGTTTTATGCTCTCTGCCTCTCGTGATTTTTAATCACAGTTTCATTGTTGAGTATTATAATTTCTGGTTTATTCGTTGAGTGCTGACATTTGTTTTTAGTTTTTACTAACAGAAACCTAATGAAAAAGAGAGGTTTTAGGGAACAAGCCTATATTTGATCAGGCCCAGTGACATCAACTTCAAGCTTAGTGACATCATCTTCTTCTGCTTCAGTTGTCCTTTCTTTGTATGCATCATATTTATGGAATATCTAGGCAATGTATTCTTCATCAGGTCCAGCATGGAACATGAATATCAATATCTGTTCTTTTAATGTCTTATCGAACTCATGCATTGCACCCTTATTCTTTTTCACCCTCTTTGATAATTTGGCCATTTGTTGCTCCAAGCTAACAAATTTTTGGATGGTGTCATAATTGAAAATTGGAGCAGCAGTATTGGGTTCTCCATTAATGCATTGATCAAAGGATTGTATCAAGTTATTTGCACCCAAATCTCCATAAGTGATCTTGTCTTGTATTGATACTATTTTCCCAAGCCTATTGTCAAGATTATCAATGCATTATGCTATTCTCTCTCTTAAGTATGTTGTATTCCTTTTTCTTCAGGGGGATAATCCCTTCTTTCTCCACCAATTGATCATCCAATCAAGTTAATGCTTCAAGTTTGGGAAGGATTCCTTCCCAATAGTGCAATTCGTCCTCACATTCATTTACAGCACTAACTCGTTCAGATAAGTGGTTGTAGCATTTCACAGTGTCCACTATGATCTTGCTCCCTTTCTCAGACAATTATTCTTTCCATCTTTCCACAGCACCAATTGTTTCATTTGACCTGTCAACTGCATTTAAGGCTTCTGGTGTAATTACAGCAGAGATCTCTTACATCACTAACTCATTCAAATAATTGGTTGTAGCATTTCACAGTGTCCTCTATGATCTTGATCCCTTTATCGGACAATTCTTCTTTCCATCTTTCCATAGCACCAATTGTGCAATTCGTCCTCACATTCATTTGCATCACTAACTCGTTCAAATAATTGGTTGTAGCATTTCAGTGTCATCTATGATCTTGCTCCCTTTCTTAAACAATTCTTCTTTCCATCTATCCAAAGCACCAATTGTTTCCCTTGACCTGTCAGCTGCATTTAAGGCTTCTGGTGTAATTATAACAGAGATCTCTTGTCCTTCCACAAAGGGTTGTATCCATTTTTGTACATAAGTTGACAATACTTCAATTTTTCCCTCAATTGTTTCTTTATTTCCTTATCTTTGTCAATCTTTTGGATTAAGCCTCCAAGAGCCATTATAGCATCTTGTTTCAAGTTCTCTATAGTTGGTTTCCCCAATTGAATATGTGTGACTTGGTAGTCACTCATTGTAACCTTCGTCTTCAATTTGTTTCCTTGTGGGGTAGCAACTTCCAATGTTCAGAAACCTTGCTGATCAACATGAGTCTTTGATAATATCTTAGCCCTCTTGGGAGCTCTTGTGGGTCTTGAAAATACAATATTCTCAATGTCAACAGTTTCCACTTGAATCACCTCCTTCTCTTTTCTTGGGAGTGTTCCCAACCATCTTGTTGTGGGGACATTTCCCCACTTGATTCTTGTGATGTAGGTTGTGGTGTGCCTAAGAACACTACTATTTCCTTGGAAATAGCTTGAGGTATTTGTGGAATTGGTACTGTTGTATGTGGGACTTCAATTCCCATTGTTTGTTCCTTTTGTTCAACATATAAAGCACTTGTTCCTTCCTGTTCTGCTTTCTACTTTTCAACTTCAAGTCCCTTGGTTACCTTTACTGCAATGGCTAATTCTTGGGCCTTATCACTAGCTAGCATCTCTTCCTTGCCCTTAGCCTTTGTTGATTTAAGACTACCTCAATAGCCTCTCTTAATACTTCATTTGCAGGGATTGCAATTTTACATGGTTTCTCTATCATTGTAATACCTGACTCACCCTGAGGCTGCTTCCCTATGGAAAGAATCGTTTCTTCTAATGACTCTCCTGTAGTTACTTGATTTATTGGTTCCTCCCCAACTGTTGGCGATGAAAATCCAACTTTTTCATCCTGGATTGCTATATTTTTTTCATCATCTTGCAATTTTGGAGTCTTTGGCAATGTGGCTTCCATTGAGGCAGCACCTTCTTCTTTTACCACAGCCAACCCAAGCAATAAATCAATAAACCCTGGTGCATGGGTTTCTTCTCCTTCATCTTCACTTATCACTTCAACTGATGTAGTTACTTTTTCTTGATGTGTAGTGGCAATAACAATGCCCTGCCCTTCTATTTGTGAAACTGATTGAATTACCTTGAATCCTTTTTGTTTATGTTCTCATAGAATTTCCATGGACTTACTGTCCATAGGAGTATCATCAATCTTCTTTTTATGGCTAGATTTGGCACTAAATTTGTAGGACCTGATGTTGTAAAAGAAGTTTTGTATGTGGATGATGTGATGGGATTACCCACCTCAAGTTGTGACATGACTATCTGTTTTGCCAATGTTGTAATGAGAGCCTGTTGAGCCTCATTTAAAGGGATTGGGTCAATAACCTCAAGTTCTTTACTCATGTGTTTATGCTCCTTCATAAATGGGATGCTCTTGGTCTCTAAGGTTTTTGTATCTCTTACTAAAGGAGGTATAACCCTTATTTTTTAGCTCTCTCAAAATACTTGAGATCAGTTTTTCCTTTCTCCTCAACACTCTGCACCCTAAGTTGTGGGTCAATATTTGGTAGGATTCCCCTCATTCTTTTACCTTTACTTGATGATCCGAGAAAAGTTGTTATTGGATTTTTAGGCTTTGATATACCTACCCCCTTAACTTGCAATGGGACCACTTTAATAATAAGGGCATCCTTCATAGTTTTCATGAGCATTTCCTCAACTTTCGGGTCAAGATAGACATGGGAAGTTCTGTTCTACTCGTAGTCTGCAATCCATGGTTCTATGATCCTAGCAATTGATTTCTTGGATGGAAGTTGAGGGGCCTTCCCTTTCAATGGGTCCATTTTGTCAGCTCCCTCCCTCAAAGGAGGGAGATCCTCTTCTAGGATCCCTGTATCCCTATATTCTTTTAATACCTTAGTATTCTATAAAGACAAATCCAACCCTTTCACTGTTAACCATGACAATGTTCTTCTCATCACATGTGTTGTCCTTGTATGTAGACTAGTTGACTCTGTTTCATTCCATTTTAGTGGTGCAATTGGTTGTGATGTTAGCTTCATCTCATGATAATACTGACTTACTATTTGTTTGTCATCATCCAAACCTTGTGGCACAACTACAATCTTGTAGTCAATGATTTGTCTAAGGGTCATTCTAGAATAATCTCTCAACCTGACCTCTTCCTCATCTTTGCAGTCCATCCAATAATCTTCATAGTGGGGCTCATGTTCATATGAGCTCCTAGGATTGAACTCACATCCCATCTGATATCATAATTTGTTTTAGGTTGGAATTTGTCCAATCCTAGTCTATTCATCTCTTCCTCCAAGAGTTTAGCTTTTGCAACATTTGGGCAAGTATATCTTCCTATTTTGATAGGAAACTTGATATTTGTCTTGTGCTTTCCTGCAATCAATTTGTGCACTTATGTCGGCTTGTTTTAAGAGTTCAGAGTGCCCACTTATCATCTAAGTACCTGGGCAACATGAATGGTCATCCTTCAAAACCACTTACCCTTATGTAAGTGAAGAACTTATATTGATAAAGTAACATCCATATTCCTTTATCATTCTTTTAGCCTCTACAGACATCCTATATTGTTCCCATTTTGGCCTGAAGAGGCATATGATTGGTGCAAAAATGCATCATTTATCTTTCTAAAGTTCCCTTCCAATTATCCAAATTTAACTGAGGGTAAACATCATATACCTTATGAGTATTGAAACTCTTTATTCTTGGGATACCAAGGAAGTTCTTGTGGCATGCAATATTGTAGATCAGATATGACATCATATAAAATTCACAACTGAAAGTGATGCCTTCTCTAATCTTCACATCCATTTCAAGGAGTTGTTCATGAATAGATGTGGCTATGAAAGTTTCCCAACAAATTTCTAGTTGCTATCAGAATAATCCTTATGTAACTACACATCCATTCATGGAAGCCATAAGCTGATTTCAAGCCTAGCAATCCTACTTAGTAAAGTTATAATGTCAGGTCAACCTCTCGCCACAAAGTGCGATTTAATAATGCTTCTTTGGGATTGTAGAAGAGGATCCTCTATCTTTCAACAACCAATGGGTATTCATTATCTTGACATAATCATTAATCTCAGCATTGTAGAGATTTAGTATGCCTTGTTTTGTCAATGTTTAGAGGCTTTTGACCTTAGGTAACCCTAATATCAACTAAAATGCCTCAAGTTTTAAGGAAAGAACCCTTTCACCACTTCCATTCAAAACCTCTTTTTCACTAGGTCGTAATTTTTGCACAAACCCACACTAATTAGAAATGTATGTAAGGTGGTAAGGTGGTAACTAAAAGCAATATCACTACCGTCAATTATTTCCATGTACATGTACTCATTTTATGTTGGGGGCATGCAGTCTTTGTAAGAATTCAGCTAGGTCTGTGTTTACTAGGTTTGTGTTCGTCACTTCATCCAAGTTACTTGTGATATGTGAAGTGACATGGGTTCTAGCCTCCATTATCCTCATTTTGTTTTGACAAACAACGAGTGGTTCTTTACGTCTGCGGTAATATGGAGTTGTGTAATAGTAACTAGTCACGGAAGAAGAAATCAAACCACAAAAACCCTTAAAATTCACGCAACAATCCAATATTTAAGGGGACTTAGGTGATTGTGACTTTTTTCAGCACTCGGGTCAGCACATGTACACTTAGCTCTTTGGATTCATTCATACACCAATCACGCAATCAATCCTTGCCTTTTCGCAATGCAAATCCGTAATCTTAGGGCTTTAGAATGCTTGAAATCTCCATATAGAAGTGTGGATGTTGAAATATTCAACAAAATTTAAACCTTTACTCGTTTATGTGCAAGTAGCATTAATGGCGGTAGCCATGAATGCATTCAACTTCCATCGTTCGATCTCACTCTTTTTGTTTAAATAAGAACCATCCATGTTTCTCCTTTGGCGAGTTCGAGACTTTTTGCATTTTTGTTCATAATCATGTGAGAATGAAAAAAGCGCAAAGTTGATGATGTATGAAGACACATGACCTTGAATTGTTATGGAGTTTGAACATAGTTTGATTTGTCTTAGGGTTAAAAAATGCAAAAATGTAATGGAAGTTTGACCATCGTTTTCTGATACCGCGACGCCCTATCCTGGGTGACATGTGTTCCTTCGGGGTGAGGTTTACATTGCACTTTACATTTTTACACATGTATTGTAAAAGTGCACTTTTGTATAACTTCCCAAGAATATTCCTCGAAATATTCTCATGTCGAGTCCCAAAACCACTTTTGCATTTTGCATTTTTATACAACATTTGTGAACAAGCACATAAGTTCTGCCATAGCAAAGTCCTCCTAGAGAGTGCCACATCATCGGGTTGTGGGGAAAATATTGTATTTTGCATACGAGCAGAACATAGAGTGAAGATGGGAAATCTTTGTTGATGGATTTACATATACTCGTGATTGATTCATTTGAGTTCTATACATGTTAACATTGAATCGATAAGATCATGATTGCCCCATATATCAAGTAGCCATTACCCAAGAGTTGTTTGCATAAATATATCATTACTTAGCACGAGTTTATTTGGTCACACGAGAAACTGGTTTGATGGACATTTATCTAGAACGGTAAAATTTGTATAAAACAAGGTTTTTTCAAGCGAGTAATGGAAAACACGAGTGGAGCATTCATAAATCAAGGTGCAAGCTCAAAATGGGCACCAACAACTGGATCACGCATCACTCACCTAATAGTTAATACTCCCTCAAAACCCATTGATTTAGGTCAACTTCAAAGTCTCGATTCACCATACTACCCCATCTTAGAATACTATTATGGGCGGGGTCAATGTAGTATGTTTGTTTTGTGATCGACCATGTAGATGTCATCCATATCTTCTACAATCAAATCAACCAACTCAACCTATCCTTGGCCTTTAAACGAGTCAAGTGGAATCATCACTAGCTTGGTTTCATTCTCAATACCCATTACTTGATGTTTTGAATTAGACATTGACTCCCGCTTTAAAACAAAATAGCATTCCCGGTAGTTTCAAGTAGTTATCCGCTTTAACAATCTCTAATACCTCAAAGCCAATATAGAATTTTATACCAACAATATTGATTTCCATGTTGCAAAGTGTACCTGGAGACTACTCATCATTCTTGTTGTCATACAACAAAACATGAGAAGATGAATTCAGAGGACCATGGCGATTTATGATTCTTTAGTCAACATGCTCACATCCTTAGCATCATATCCATTCATGGAGACATCTGAAATCAACTTGTGCCATATTTGGCATTCTTGGTTCTTATAGATTGATGTGGTGACAGATTGATAGAGACAACAACTCCGAATTAGAGCGTCAGCCAATGTGTCAAAGTTTTTAAGATAGGATACACAATCTTTGGATCATCCTTTAATGTAGACATTTTTATTTGTTCAACAATTGCTTTTAATTGTGACTCTTGCGGAAGAAACACAACCTCTTGATAAATCTAATGTTGTTTTGTTGCATCTACTTCCTTCTCAACATCCGCTCGTGGTTGTTCCTCTAAGAAATTATTGATTTACTAGGCCCTACATCAGCCCATATTCAAGTGCCACAACAAGTCAATAGATGCATTGGGTATAAGTGTACAACAAGGTTTTTATCATCTCAGCCTATAACTTGGCCTAAATCATAATAATATTCTTTTTTTCATTTATTCCATTTCTCAAACACTCAATTTTATATTATCCCTCATAATGAGCACATCTAAGAAACATTGGGCAGCTTCCTCTATAGAGCCCTTTCACACATCTATAACAAGTGATAGGGTCATACCCTCCACCATACATGCATCTCCCTCTACCAACTCCACCTAGGTTCTTGGCCTCCTCAAGACACTCACACACTCGTTGAATTAACATCACATGCTTTTTCCATTACTCCTTTCATTTCTTCAAGAGGGACATGAGGAAGTTGTATGACATTAATGACAAATCTTGTAATATGAGTCAGTGGTGGGGCCATTAAAAGATATGGCTCCAATCATGCACGACCTTTCGAGAGGAAATCAACTCAAGTATGCCCTTTATTTGATAGTCCACACCATAAACCATGTTTCTTCTCCTATGTGCATGTGCGAGTTGGAAAGCTTCTTGACTTATCTACTACCTCCCAATCCGAGGCTCTAGGCGAAATCCAATGCCTTGGGATCTCCGTAGTAACTTACCTACTACTAATCACGGTGAGCTTAAACAGACTTCCTTTTGCGTAGTGAATTTGCATTGAATGAACTCGTGTTGTAGGTGGTAGGCCAGGCACCAATAAACCATTCCCTATGTAGTTAATCACTCCTGAAGTCTATAGTCATATGATCAAACCGACTTGCCAAGGGCTTGTTGGATATTTTTCAATGTTGCAATATTCTAATGTTCTACTCAACTACTCAAATTCATCTAAAATCTTGTTTTACCTCACCAAGATCCATACATACTCATGCATGATCAAATACAAGCATACTAGTCCCATACACAGACACTCAATATTGTTACATGAATTTATTGTATTAGGCCATTCATGTTTTTTACGCCACATGATCTCCCACTCCTAAAAATGGTGGATTACATCATAAATTCCACCAAAAGCTTAAATGGAGAATTGGGAGGGCTCATATATAACCGCATGGATAGTCTCAACATACTTCTAAAACTGCCAAATTCGTTAATCCTATCACATCCACCAAATCCACCTAAACCACTGGATCCTCCATATCCGCCACAACCTCAATGGCCACCTCGTACTACCCTAGTTCCACCACCAAGAACCACCACTGCCTTGGGTATTTCCCATATCCGCCACAAAATTGCCTCCAAGGATTTTGAGTGTTCCACTACAAACCATAGTACCTATGTTAGTTATATGGAAACTACTTATTTCACCGGTTCTACTAGCATTTGACAATTCGTAAGCTTTTGCAAACTCATATATTCAAAAACATCGAAAAGGAACTCTAAATCCTAATAATTTCAGAAGAGAAATATGTCAACTCTTCTAATTGTCTTTCTTTTTTGAATAAACTCCACCTACTAATTATTGTCATATCTAAATCAAGTAGCTCACCCTATACTTTATATCTACTAAAAGCCATGATTGTTTTGAGGCATTAGAGGTCTTCTCAATTGTTTACACAATACAAAATCACATGACATGGATCGGAAACTAGTTACACAACCATCAAATCCAGTTGTTCTTCTATCTTTAGTTTTTTCTTAAAGCTTAGACACCACACTATTAAACTCATAGTAGGAAATCGCCAAATGGAAAACTGGCTTGTTAATTGTTAAAAAAAATTTTTCGGCAAAAACTCGCCAATATTCGGACCAATACTTAAGAATATTTGTAACTTAAAAATACTCAAATTTCTTTAAAAACATATATTTTAAGCAACAGGTTTACAAAATGTATCAAATGAGCCCATAAAAATGTTGAGAAGTGTTTTCTATCAGATTTGAATACAAATACAATACAAAATGATCATCATGTAATACAACAACCGATCGATACTAGTCCCCACACTATTTGTGTCTCCACGCTCCTTATTCATAAACATGCTCGATTTGGAACTAGATGGTGTTCATTAGGTGGCTCCTTTTATGCATGTTGGAGTTCACCTCCAAAGATGTCATCACCCAATATCTCCTCAAATCAGTGCTTCTCCCTCCAAGCCTCCCTCTCAAAAGAAGCAATCTCTTTTCCTTTGTGATCTATTTGGGTTTTCCTCTTCTTGCCCATCCACTCACGTATGGATCTATCTCATCCAAATCAATGAGCTCTACGATGTGGCCTCAAGCTCTCTATTTGAGCGAAGCCGAGATCAGTATTTCCAAAACCAAGTCATTGAGCCTTTTTGAGTCAACTTGTTGTGCTTCTTCGGTGATTAGTCCGAGCAGGAGAATACTCATCGATTTTGGCCAGTGCTCACCGAGTTTTGGAAAGCTATCCAATATTTTTAATTACTAATCAGCCTACAGGCGATCAAAGCTCATGATTCTTTGCAAAGATTCGTTGAAGAAGTTCTTGGTCCAAAAAGGTGCAAAAATGGATTTTATGAAAATAAGAAAAATATTGCCATTTTTGCGCAAGTAGCTCGAGAAAATATGCACTTTTAGAGAAAACGGCACTCAAACGAAGCCACTAGAATGAAAGTATATGGCTATAAGTTTTTTTGCTACATCTTCCCGCACCTTTTCCAAAAATAGCAAATTTTTTTCTTTGCTTCTGTTTTCTTCACTAAAAATCCAAAAAGGCAAAATGCTATCATTGGCTAAGTTTTGGCTAGTTTGTTGCGAGTTTTTGGCGAGTATTCCAACTATACTAATTTTTTTGCATTTTTGGCTAATTTTCGTGAGTTACTTGTTTAGCATAATTTTTGGTGAGTTTTTCTAAACTCCATGATTATTTTGAGTGAGTATTCTATCTATGATTTCACTATTCTTAATGCATCCTACCAATTATCACTCCCACTCATCACCGGTTACCTCCTAACTAGAGTGTCACATGGATATGCCCACTACATGTGGGCCTTGTTGGATATTTTCCGACCCTTACTTGCAGTCAACTCATACTCTCGACATTGATCTCACCTTTCATGGCACTCCTCTCTAGGGCCTACCTCTTCCATTATTCCTATACTTGAACAAACTTTCATCCAACCTCTTACCCATCTTAGAGCTTGTCTCCAATTTGAGTTACTTCACCCTTTGATCAATTAGTAGCATTTTAATCCATACATGAGCTTTCTATAAATTTCTTGCATGTAGGGGAGAATAAATGCCTCAACTTTGTCTATGTAGGTGTAGGTGGTCACTAAAAATCGAAAGTGGAACTTTCTATTACTCCTTTCACATAAGAGTTAACTTCTTGTGTTCAAAAATATCCTCTCATTTTAGTAACAATGTGTGGCATTAGTGTCATATTCAAACACCTTATTATGCATCGTAGATCTACAATTTAAATGAGCAAATACCAACTCAAGTAAATGGCTCAATAGTAATTAGAAGAACACTTTAGAGAGTACACGTCCTCCAGACTATGTATCTATAAGAGCCTCATACTTGTTGATTGGTCCTTTATTATTTCTAAGGCCTTATCACTTAGATCGAGTACTAGTCTAGTGATAGATGGATTGAATAAGCAACATGATGTGCCATCAAATCAATATAGGGCCTCCATTTGATATGGTCAACCATAGAACTAGATATATAGCTCTACACATTCCCTATTATGATTCCACTTACATTCCAATAGACCATAAGAATGAGAAGGCCATGTCGCTTGCTACATGGATCCACCCATTAAGAAATTGATCTTGATTCTCTATGGCATAATGCTTGGGGGACGTGATCTCAAGTTAGAAACTCCTACTCATGTTCGTAATTACAAAAACAAAGCATAAAGGAGAGTTGGGTTCAAGGAGGGGGCATTCGTATCTAATAGGAGGTGGCCTCCCCAATGTAGGGGGAGAGGATAGGATGTGAGGGGTATGAGAGGGTTCATTTATGCGACAAGGTTCATTTATGTGATGTGCTTGACCTTAAAGGTCAAGGAAGGCCTTTAGGCACTCTCATTGATGCCAATCAGACATATAGTGGGACCTACCTTAGATCATCAACATGCCTTCATAAATTAGCATCATGTGATATGTTTAGTCTCTATAGGATGATACTATCATGTCAATGTTCCAAAATCTATATTGTTTATTGTTATGCCAAATAAAATCCTTTTTACTCATGCCAATCCAAAAAGCTTTCATCACTTTACCTCAACATTATTTTAATTATCGTTTGAAATAAGAGCCCAAACAAGGATACAATGAAAAGAAAATGAATCAATCTTAGTTGGAATTGCCATCTCATCGAATTTGACACATGTAGAATACTAAAGATGAAATACCAAAGTGAGGCTTAAATTTCATCATTGTGTATTAAATGAAATAATTGACCTTATGAGCAAGGTTCAACATTAAATCATCATATTGGGCCTTAACTTCAAGCCAACAATCGAAGAGATGTAAAACTAGTATTAATGATGATAGGAATGTGAATTTAAAGTAACAAGAAAGGATCTATGATGACTTTTCAAATGGCAATCAATTGCCATTTTCATCAATTTTTTTGCCATGCAAACTTGATTGTGGTAAAGGAGTAATGATGAATCCAAGCATTTTTTGTCCATCTAAATTACCCTACTTAAACCATCAATCATGGATCTAATTTAGATTTGTTTTTACCTTATTCTTCGTGGAAGATAGTTGTATCATATACACATATTCTCAATAATGAAAGATAGACTTTAAGTGTGATATATCTACATAAGTGAAATATTTTGTTCTATATTATTCAAAATGTACTTTTCATTTTGACACTATGGAATCGGAGGAGAAGGAAAATTTTATTATAGGTGTCCTATGTACTATGAGATTTGTTATAGGATACACAATGGAATGGCAAGATAGTAGTTTATTGTGTCATGGAGCTTGTTGTGGCTAAACAGTATTTCGCATTTTGTTTTTTGGAACAATAAAACCAATAACAATGGCATAGGAAATGTAGACATTTCCTACCATTATGACCCAAAGAATTTTTTATAGATTGAAACAACCAAGACATGAACCACAATAGAGGTATATGAATTTTGAAATAGTTATGTTTCTCTCATCGTAGAATCCTTGAAATGTACAATTCAAAGAACAAAAAAGTGAATTATTCCTAAACAATGAAAATAATTTTTTAAAATACATGCATATCCAAGCATGTATGGTGCACTTTATCAAGTACACTACATGAATTTATTGCTCAAGGATTTGAGTGGGATTTGCTTGGATCAATGACACAACCAAGAAATGAACCACAACATAGAGACATGAGTGTTGAAAATCATGTTTCTCACGTCACTACATCCTTAAAATGCACAATTATAAAAACAAAAAGTGAGAAAAAACTAAAATGATGAAACATAAGGATAAAAAACTAAATATTAAAATAAAAGCACATATCATAGCACGTGAAATGAATCTCATCAAGACATAGTAAATGTATTGATTAAGCAAGCAAACATGTTTTCATGATCACTACATCCTTAAAATGCAATTAAAAAAACCAAAAAGTTAAAAGAAACTCAAATATTTCTAGACAATATAGGGAAAATACATTTAAATATTAAAATGGAAACACATATCATTCATGTTTTGATCATGATTAATCAAGTGAAAGTGAAGAATTTATTGGAAGCATTTAAGTAGTCCACTTTTTGTAGTCAATAGATAGGTTGTAATGCTTTAATTAAAGGTACGAAAATTTATAATGAATCTTTTATTTCCAAACAATACATAGAAATGCTAACTCATTTTTGTTGTGTGGAAGACACATATTCTTGTTTTTTATCATGATTAATCACTTCATGAAAGTGAAAGAATCATTTAGGAAGATGGATAAACCATTATGGGAGATGGAGTCATCCTACATTCCATAGAAGTGAAGCAAATGGAATCATTAATATTATTAAGACCATCAAGCACCTTCAAATAATGTTTTTTGGCATGGTCTAAGACAATAAATGTGGAAATGCTCTACAAACTCTTTATAGTGTCTTGTTTGACCATTTGACAATGATAAACCATGAATGGGTGATTTGTCAACAATACCTTCGATAGTTAAAATTAGAAAAGAGGCTCGAAAATAGGACACAAAGAATAACTATCTCACATATATTAAATATATCTATCTAAAAATGTGAAGAGACGTTGATCTCAAGGCACCTACCTTGGATTTCTAAATAGTTTCGGATGTAAATCTTGGATTTGTCAATTAGTTTCGTCTATCCGATGGTTCCATGTTGATTAACTTTGCAAATTTCCATAATTTTGCAATGAATAATATTAAAGTGTGCATTAATATCTATGTTGATTTTGACAAACAATTTAAACTCTAACCATAACCAACAAACATCTAAACAAGCAAAACTTGGTTCCTCCAAATTTACATTCTCAAATGAGCGAAGTCATCAAATGGGACTAGTACACATAAATATATTTTAAAAAGATCATGTGGGAAGTATATAGAATGCCCACACCTATGTATACTAGTTGTTGCATAGCATATATTCATGTTATACAACAAACATGGTCATCTTACATTGTAGAAATAGTTCATTCAAGGCATGAATAGTTGTAGAATGGAAATTTATGTTTACAACATCTTTGTGACAAAGATGTTATGGATCATTTTCTTTACATGTAATAGACTTCGAAGGCACGTTAATGTTGTTCCCTAAAAAATGTTTTCTTGTGGTTTGAAAACTCACTCCACATTCAAACAAGAAAAGGACATAGAGGGAAGTTAGGAAAACCCTACCCTTCCCCTTAGTGACATAGAAAGGGGTCATCTTATGGATTGTGAAATATAGGCCACGGATGTCTAAAATTCATGTGATTCCACGAGGAATGCGTAGACTATTAGACCATCAAGAGGTATAAGAACAAACATTAATTTTTCAAGACAAACAAACAACTAAATAAATCTTTGGTTTTAGATTTGCAAAAGTGAACTAATTCCAAGGACTGATTATAGCAAAATATCTTGAAGTGAATGGGCAACCAGTATTTCAGATTTGTAAATAAACATTAGGTAATCTAAAACTGTGTAGTGAGTGAGAATCTACAAAAAATATCGCCCAACAAGAAAAGGTGAAATTTATTAACGAAACCATGTAGGAAGAACTCTTTCCCTTGCATTGGCTATAATCCAATGTTGGACATAAAGAAACCATAGATAAGTATCGTAGTTATGAAATCCAAAATTCTAGACTTCCCAAAATGTCATTTGTAATCGTTTTGATAGTTGGTGAACATGAATTGCCAGTAGTAAAGAGACTTATGCATAACTGAGTTAAATACCACACTAGCATATCATGCATACACGTGAGTATTGCATAAACAAGATACTTAAAAGCAATGGCTAATTAAAATTACTGCATCTTGGAAGTACAGATCTGTAGAAGCCCTTGCAGTCCCAAATACCATGGGTAATAAAAGAAATGCTTGATCCACTCAAATCAATCTGAGGAATCAACTCAACCTCAAGGAACTGCCCAAAACAATTTTGTCAAACAATTTGAATGCTTTGGCATGAACCCATTTGCATTGTGTACTAAAAGTTGTCACTTGATATTCTTCAACCAAATTCCAACAATTCTGTTGTTGCCTGTGTAACGAAGTCACTAGAAAACCCTACAGTTTAACATTTTTGCAAAGGACTCGTCAAAGCCAATTTGTTCAATACTTTCCATAATTTGCCATATGTTCCACATAAGCAATCTAAATCAAGGAAATCCCCAGTACTTCAAATTAACACAATCAGGTCTAAATTTTCCAAATTAATGAAGTCAAACTATATGCACCAAAAAACAGCCAAAATAAGGCCAACACACAAATCTTTGAGCCAGTTTTTCATTATCTATGCTGAAACAATCCTCCAGTTATTCTGGTAAAATTGCACATGGTTCACTAACTATAAGATACTCAAACATCACCATCAATTTTTAATGTGTGGGGGACAATCAAAGCATAAGCATAAATTAGATTAAATAAGATTTCATTAACAAAATATAACTGATATTAAAGGACACTACCCAGTGTTTAATGTTACATACCTTAAACTAACAGTAGAAGTGTCTAAAGGTCAGGGACTCAAATCTCAGGAGGGAATGAGATCACCATAAAATTTTCATGTCCAAATCTGAAAACCCATGTCTATACCACAACTCTCCATAAGCAACACAGTTCAGCAGTCTGAATACCATCTTTCTTTTCTGGGTCGGCTGACCTTCCTGTACAATTTTCAAAAAAAGATGATTACCCTGCCCTTTTCGGGCAATAATTATGATTTCAAACAAGAAACCTTACTTCATAAACTTTAAAAGTCTTAGGCTCATAACACTCAAAGGGTTTTGAAACCCATCAAGATAACAAAACAAGCCATTCTTACCTAAAACTAAAGTTAAAAGAAGAAGAATTACCTGGGTCGCAGCATAATACACATTCTGTCCATAATATATCATACTTGCAACCATTCCCTCGACATTAATACATAGCAATGTTAAAAGCCATTGCAAAACATGAGACTGCAGGACAAGAATTTTAGCAAAATGTCAAACAGTACATATTGTAGATAAGGTCATGGCCAAACTTTGAATGCAGGCATAAAGACTTCTACTAAGCATGGAGTAGCATTAAACCCCGTGTCTCACCGCCTCAAATGTAACATTATTTAGTCCAAAATACATATTTAGGAATGCAGAGTCCATTACTCTATACGAATGAGTCCATTGATCAAACTGGAGCAAGCAAATAAGAAATCTTCGTGACAAATACAATTGCATGCCATAGTAATACTTAAAACTGACAAATAACATATATATTACATGGGAACATAACGAAAGTCAAATCAAACTGAAAATGCAAAACCTAGTTAACATAACAGAGGCACAGAGTTACCATAGCATATTTGAAAAAATTGAGGAGAATTTGGTGAGCACAGAGTTACCATAACAGAGGCGCTGCAGAGTGAGAATAAAAATGTGGGGATAGAATGAAATGTACCTCGCAAATCTGCAAATACGAGATCGCTCAAAGGCGCCACAGGAATAGAGCCGACGAACATTAACAAATTATAATAATCCGATCTGAATGGAAAAAAAAAAAAAAACCTGGTTCATTCATTCCAACCATTGCTGCAGCCGTTCCAAGCGGGCCGCTCTGTCATTTCCGGCGCGGCTATGATAAATTGGTACGCGGTATTTGACACCGAATGATGACTCCAACCTTGTAGAAAAAAAAAATGCTTGAATGCGCTGACAATGGTATTGGGTGGAATAATGGCGGAATTGGGGTTCCTAGAGTTTATTCCCGCAAAATAATGATCCAGGAATAATGGCGAAATCAGGGTGAAATTATCATAATGAGAGAAGGATTTCGCTCCAGGAAAATACGAAGGGTTGAAGGATGATCCTTACCAATGCACCGAGAAGGTTTTTCCTGCAAATCGATAATCCAGGTGGGATTATTATAAACATTGTAATACTCTCGCTCCAAGAAAATGCGAATACCGTATCTGAAGGCAATTCTAAACTTCAAGTCAGCCCGGATCACAGAACGAACGAAACTCGAACAATTTCTCTCCGAGGAATCTCAAAATTCATGCATATGAACTTCCCTTTCCCCAACTTCGACGGCTAAAAGTATACAGAGTCATGAGATGTCTCAGAAACCTCATAAAAACAGATGTACCCTTCATAAAAACCTCATATTAATAACAGAGTACCTTCGTATTCTTCTCTGCCTTTTTCTTTGCTGTAAATTCGCATGCCCCCTGCGAACTGCGGAGGGCTATGCCTAACTACGGAGCGTACAGGTTAAGGCGACAGAAAAATAGTATTAAGTACACCTCATCTTTGCCGGTGAAGAAAGTGAGACAAATGAAACGATTCCGTACATCTAAAGCTGTCCAGAGCCCAACTCCCCAAATAAATGAAATAGCCGTTAAGACTGGATTTCGAATCATCAAACGTTCCTTGTCGGCATTAAATTTAACGGCCGTTTAGACGTTTGTTGTGATTTTAGACCTAAAATGCTTGTATATTTCAGTTTGTATATAGGTCTATATATAAATTATAGTTCTAAATATATATTTAAAATAATTAAATAAATATATAGTGATTGGTATATATAGTATTATTTTGTATTTTGAAACACAATATTAAAAATTTAAGTGGCCAAAATTAACGCATTTTCTTATATTGTCCTCGGGTTCATTTTATCCATGAGATGTTTAAAGTATTCAATTAAATTAGTGTTTTTGGGGAAATAGTTATCTCCATTTGAATTTAGGAGTTTTAAGAGAGTAGGAATATTTTTAAGCTTGTAGTAAATATATTTGATTAGTTGTAAATTTGAAGACATTTGTTAAAATCAAAATTAATTGAATAGATAATATTTTTCGTAATTATTATATTATTTATATAGGGTTGTTAGTACTCTCACGTTTCACATTTGTTTAACCAATTATTATTTGTACTTTTTAACTAATTAGGGATTATTATTTTCATAAACAAATATACACTTCTCACATTAATAAATATTAGTAAACTTGCACAATTTTTAACAAAATAATTATAAAAATTCATTTATTTTCAATTTGATTGGCCTATAAATTTAGATGAAATTCTAGCCTTCAGCACTTTTGAGGAAAGCATGATGTCATAACATTTATTATAATTTTTACACTTCATTTGTTTTAATGTTCGATGGTACACATCAAAGAATTTATTATTTATTAATTCCTCATGGCGGTGCACCATATTGCTGGTGATTTGTATTAAACAGTAACTTTGGAGGTTATTTATAAAGTTGGAACAGGGATTCGATTTTATTTATGAGGCCCACAAGGCTAAGAGGCAGGATTCCTCCAAATTTGGGCAGATGTTATGGTATGTCAGTTTTAAATTTGGTTGCGAATGATTTTCAAGGTGAGATCCCATAGCAACTAGGAAATATGACTGCTCTGAGCACACTAAACCTCCATGGAAACAATTTGTAAGGTATCATTCCTTCATCCATTAGAAATTGTCCAGATCTAGATGTATTTAATATTGGATATAACAATATTCAGGGAGTATCCTAGTTTGGATTGGAGAATTGACTCATCTCCAAATTCTAAGCTTGGCGTAAAATAAATTTGAAGGAAATGTTCTAACATGATTGATTAAGTTGTAGTTTCTACATATTTTAGGATTTTCCCATAACAGTTTTTTAGGACATATTCCTGCAAATCTAAGAAAGTTTCAAGTTATGGTCAATCAGTCACAAAGCTACCCATCATATTTTACTTGGGGATCTAGATTTTTTGATAGCTTCCTCTCCTACGACTTCATATTCCAAGATCAAGTCACGCTTTTGGTTAAAATAAGGGCAACCCTTTATGAGAAGATATTTGAAGCATTTATATTTATTGACCTGTCCCAAAGCAACTTATCGGGTAATATTCCTCGTGAATTAGGTTTCCTCAAAAGTCTAATTTTTATGAATGTTTCACAAAACAATTTGAGTGGTTCAATTCCCTCATACTTCAGAGGCCTACTAGAACTTGAGTCTCTGGATCTCTCATCAAAAAAATTATCCAAAACGATTCCTCGGATCTTTTGAATCTCACATTCCTTTTTGCTTTGAATCTTTCTGACAACATGCTTTCTGGATTAATACCCAAAGGAAATCAGTTTTCAACTTTTGAGCCTTCTTCTTTCACAAGAAATCCACATCTACACGACCCTCCCCTTGAAAATAGAACCATTAATTTTGGTTTGGGTAGGGGATACAACCAAGAAGAATTGCATAACAAAGTGTCAAATTTAGATGAAGAGGAAGATGAAAAGGAGAAATGTTGGGAAGTGGCAGTGGGATTGAGCTATGGGAAATAAATTTCTTAACAATGCACATTTCCAACGCATCAATCATAATTATACAATGCCAATGTCGATTCCATCCACTGCCAATATCAATCTCAAAATCACAACATAATGTAGAGAAGGTTGGCTGAAGGAGGAACTACACATTCTCCTTATTACGCATAACCCCTTGAAAACACTTCCACGTATCTTTGATTACTGCAAACCCGCACTTCAAATAAATCCCTTTCACAAGGTAATAAAATAGACTCCCGCATCAATAACAAAGTGAATCTAAGTTTCCCAAATGTAAACATCTGTAAAATGCTCTTATATGTATGTATGGCAAGCACGGAAATTTAATGTATGCACACAAAGTGTTTAACAAAATGAATGAACAAGATGTCATCTTATGGAATGATCATTATAGCTTTTTGAAGACATTGATTTGCTCAAGACATGTTAACATTATTTCACCGACACTAGCAACATGTGTCCATCCCATTTTGTTCACCTTTTCCAACATACTACCAAATTTGCATTACAATTTTTATTGTGACAATACTTCAGTAGCATCGTTGCTCTTGTTATTATATGGTTCTAGTATGTGTTAGCTACGTGAAATATTAATTGGTGATTATGTTTATCAAATTCAAGGCTTAAAAAAATTATTTGGTTTTCTAGAATTGTGTAGGGATCTTCAGGATATTGATCTCCTTCTTAAAAACCTTAATAAAACAACAACATCTTAGAAAATATGATAAAAAAATGATGTTTTTGGGGTTTTTGTTATTCCTACACTATTATCAAACCCCTAATATTGTAGAACTCTTTCAAACGCTCATACAAAAGATAATACATTGTTCAAATAGAGATAGTCCATTAACATGAAAGTACCCAACCCTTATCACTTTCAATGTTTTAATAAATGTTTGGTGTAACACACAACAAATGTTAGTTATTCTTCAAATTCATTTAAATTGTTGAATGTCTTCTCTAAATGCTTGTAATGGCTTTTTGCATGAGGATGTTATTTTATTCAACCCCTCATTCCTTTATGGAATGCACTATTTATAAAATTCTTAAACTCAAATTAAGACCTTGTTGGTGAGTTTTTCATCACACAATTGGCGTAGAAATAAACAAAGAAGGCCTAAATATGGATTAGAAGGCTCAACACATGAAAATCACAAGAACCATTCAATTATAATTTTGAGGGAAAATATATAATAATAGGAAATAAGGTAACTTAAGAGAGAAAATAACAAAGGAGAAAGAATAACATGGGAAAATTCTAAAAATAGAAAATAGAGTAACACACCAATAAGAGCCTAATCAAGACCAATAATTGACAAATACACTAGCACCCAAGAACAATACAATTTTATAGTTAATAACAAATAATGTACAAAAACTAGATGTATACATAATGCCCTTTTTGGTGTGTGCGTGCACATATATATCAATGTATAAAAACATGTGAATATAAAGAATTTGACTATATTTCTTAGAAACATGTAAGAGGTCATAAATATGTTGCCAAAATAATAGTGTATTGAAAGTTAAAATGAGGGTGAAATTACTTGATTTTCACTCAAGATTGTTATAATGACCTTTAAACCGACATTCATGCTTCAATATCCTATGGAATAGAAACTTGTGTCTATTCACAATTTCTAACAACATAAGCATGTAAATAAGTGTCTAAATGATCAATAATCAATGAATTGTGGAAATCTATTTAGAGATTTTAGAAAGAATACACGTGGTTTCGTATACAACTACAAGGAATGTCTTATAGAAATCCAAGATTTGAAACATGTGTTAAATCTTGTATGTAAATTATGAGTATAGGTTTATGACAAAATATAATGTTGAATGAATTTAATATAAATAAATATAATAGGATTATTAATTGTCATGAATATACATCTTGTGATGGGAACAAGTGGCACACCTCGTACGAGCAAGGTCTACTTAATATAAGTGTAGGAATTTTATACACCTTGTGTATGAGGTATAATCAATATTGTAATAACATCAGTATCATGTACATTCTAATAAAAATGAGAGTAGTCTAGTTAGAAAAATACAATGTACCCTTTATGGGAAAGGTAGGTAATATAACATAAAATTTGGCATGCTCTCATGACGAAGTAATGTGCAACACCATGCCCGTAGACTTGTGTCTTGTGTTACTTGGTAGGCCTCAATAGTTCAACCAAAAGTTATAACTTGATGGATATCGTACACATTAGAGAAGGGTGGAAAGAAGTAAACCTTGAACCCATTATAGAAGAATCGTGAAGCAACACCAAAAGTGTGTTTTCTCTCGGGAAATTAGTTCCTAAGTGAAGTAAAGTAGGATAATGCATATTTTACACTTATAGTATAGACTGTGTAAAGAGAAAACATGGACAAAGTGGTTGAGAAAGAAAAAGCAATGTCATACGAGCTAAAAGAAATGTTGAAAGAGTTTGTGGAAGTTTTGTTTAGTGAGTTACCCGAAGGTTACCACTTGTAAGGGAAATTAGCCATGACATGTATTTAATTTTAGATTGATTTTTCCACACAAGGTGGCTTATAGATTGATATTGCATGAAAATGTGGAGATACAAAAGCAAGTGCAAGAGTTTTTTGATAAATGAATCATTAGAGAGAGTATGAGTTGGTTTGTAGTGCCAATAGTTATATCCCTGCTGTAAGGTTGGTGAATGACATATGTGTATTGATTAAAGAGCCATAAAAATATCAGCATCAAGTATGTATTTCCACTACCACACATGGATGATATTATGGATTGTTTGAGTGAAGTGGAGTATTTCAACAAGGTTTAGTTAAAGAGTATTATCCATCACATTTGCAAAATATAAGGAGATGAATGGAAGACAATGTTTAAGACTCAAGAGGGATTGTATGAGTTAATTATAATGTCACTTAGATTGAGAAATGCATTGAGTAATTTTATGAGGTTGATGAATCAAGTCCTAAAACCATTTTTAGGAAAGTTTGTGATTATGTACCTAGATGATATTATGAACTTCAACAAGATGTGTGAAGAGAATTTTCTAAATATCATGAAGGTGTTATAGAAATTATAAGAAGAGAAAATGTTGATTAGTTTGAATAATTACAATTTTATGAAGGAAGAACTAGTATATTTGGGATTTTTTATTTTTGGAGATGGATTGAGGATGGATCTTGAAAAGGTTCATGTAATTATGGATTTTCCATCACCAAGGAGTTCTTATGAAGCAACAGTTTTCATGGGTTAGCTAGCTTCTACTTTAAGTTCATCAAGCACTTTAATGATATGTGTGCGCCAACTACGAGAGAGGCCACAAGATGTGATGGGAATAGTTTTATCTGAAGCACAAACATAGAAAAGAGTTATATGGACTTAATGAAGAAGATAACAAAACAACCAATATTGGAATTTTCATATTTTTCAAAGGTATTTTAGGTAGATTGTGATGCTAGTGGTATAGCCATTGGTGTAGTATTGATTCAAGAAGGTATACATGTTACTTATTTTAGTGAGAAGAAAAATTATGTGAGGAGGAAATATAGTGTTTATGATCATGATTTTTACATAATTATGCAAGCATTGAAAATGTGGAGACCTTACCTATTGTTGGAGAAGTTTGTATTATACACAAACCACGAGCATTGTAGTTTATTAATATCTAGGAAAGATGGATCAAAAACATATGAATTAAGTGGATTACCTACAAAGATACACTTTTTTTTTAAGCACAAGAGTGTAAATAAAATAATGTGGATGATGCACTCAATAGGTGTAGTAGTTTGTTGATGGAGATGCAAGTGGAAGTTGTGTATTTTGAGTCCACGAAGTAGATTTATGTATAGGTTGAATATTTTAGAGAAGCTTGGGAGGCATACACGTGACTTGAAAGTGTTGAACCGACACTGGGGTTGGGCTACTTTGTGTAGGAAATATTTTTGTTCGTAGGAAGATAATTATACATACCACGTGGTTCAATGTGGGAAAATTTGGTGAGAGAATAGCACTATAAAGGATTAGCAGGAATGTTGGCTCATATAAAACCTTAATGAAACTAGGGAGATTTAATTTTTTCCTTGGATGATTGAAAATTTACACAATTTTGTGTAATAATGTTATTGTTGTTAGTTTTCTAAAGAGATATATTAGAATGCATGGTTGTATCAACCTTTTCCCATGATAGAGATTCCTTAAGGATACATAAGTATGGCTTTTGTTTTGTGTTTTCCCAAGAAAAAGGGGTGTTGATTCCATTTTTGTAGTGGTGGACAAATTTTCAAAGATGACACATTTTATTGCTTGCATAAACCAATGATATATACAACACATATTATAAATCTTTTTCTTTAGAGAGATTATGAGGTTAAATGGATTAGCACACGTATTGTATCGAAAGAGATATAAAATTTATTGGTCATTTTTGGTGAACATTGTAGAATAAGTTGGATACCAAGTTACAATTTAATTCAACATACCATCTACAAAATGATAGATAAACAAATTTTGTGAACTGAAGCCTTGGATATTATCTTAGATGTCTAGTCGGAGAAAAGTCAAGAACTTGGGATTTAGCTCTAGCGTAGGAAATTTTTTCTTTAAAAATTCAAGTAAATAGAAGTACAATAAAAATACCAAATTGTATATGGAAACAACCCAAGAGGAGTTGAGAGACTTACTACATAACGAAGAATGTGGTGTTGAAGCAAAAAAATTGTAAAACATGTGAGGGAAGTACATCAACAAGTATACGATTAGTTTTAGAAGATGAATGTGAAATACATCTAGCACATTAATAAAAAACAAAAAGAAGTTGAATATCAAATTAGAGACATGACATTAATATATTTCATAAATAAAGGTTCCCTAAAGGAACATGCAATAAGCTTGAGTGGAAGAAGAAATGACAACGCATAATAATCGGAAGTTGACTAAGAATGCTTATAAGATTGAGTTACTTAATGGTATTGATATCTCTAACATATTTAATGTAGTGGATATATATCTATACTAGTTTTATAGGAAGGAGACAATGAACATGAATCTCAAGATGGAATAATAGATTGGAGAAGATAAATGTTGGAAAAGGAGCATGATGAAGCTTAAAGGGATAATAGACACATGATTTTAAATAGAAATTTAAATCTTAATCAAAGGAATGAGATAAAAAATATATAGCATTAATAGACAAGATATAGCATGTAAAGTATAAGCAAGTGTGAAAGATAGGAGATAAGAGTGACTTAGCTTATATCGGTAGATCTAGACTCGATTTTGGGATGGGAAATAGGTGGAAATGATGGATCGATCTATGAATGCTCTTCCTAAGAAAATGGGATTTGGAACCTCTTCGGATGGGATCACCTAGATGTGGAAGGGATTGCACGGGTGTTGGTGTCTAAATTGGGCAATAGTGTCTCAGCAAGTGCTCTACTTTTGGTCTTTTTAGGGTCTAAACTTAACTTCTTCCTTTCACTATTTTTTTACTTCCAATTTGTCGTAGGTTCCCGGGTCACACCCATTCATGCAGAATAAACCCAGCTACCTGCACAAGGCTCAAGAAAACATTAGATGGAATAAATAATACATATGCTTGAGTTAGACTGACCTCGAAGGTCACCCCAATGTGATTGACACAAAGTACTACACTACATTTTAGACTCTCTATAGTTCTAATGCATGTGTGACTGAATTGTGTCCCTTAAAACTAGGTTACCCTTATGTCGCTTACACCAAGATAGTGGGCTATAATTAATTTACCCCAAGATAAATGTGTGATATGGAATTTAGAAATAGCCCCTCCTATGCAGTGAATAATGCAGCCCAAATGCATCCTTGAATGTTTCTCTTTTCTCAAGTAGTAAATAGTAAGTATTAGCCCCAAGTTGTCAATCCATAATAATAATGAGTAAGTCATGTATATATATGATTCCCTTGTTTGAATTTTATCATTAACAACTAAAGATGCCAACATAAAAGGATAAAAGAGACTTTAGAAAAGATACCAAATGATGTGGTAATTCAGATTTGAAAAAGAGATGGCAAAGGATAAAAGTTCCCAAAGGGGATTGTAGCATCTAAGCAATCCTATTCCTAATGGACGCTACTGTTTGGGATGCTCGGAGGATATAATGTAGAAAATATAGATTTGGATCATGTGTTGTCAAATGTCTAAGAGTAAATTGATCATTTGAGTAAGCAAATGTCAAGAGTATCCAAAGGGAATAAAGTAATATAAAAGAAAAACAAGTGTTGTTGATGTTTAGTTTTCTTACTTAAGAATGATGCATATAATGAAATACTTAGAGGCATACTTGTAAGTAGTAAGTGTGTGATTTCGTAGCTTACAACACCATGTTTAAGAAGACATATATAAATGAGTGTATGTGGTATTTTGTAAAGTGGAAGGGAAATAAGATTAAAGATGTAACTTTGTTAAGTGTTGCAAGTGTCGTGCACAATATGGAATTCCAATTCCTTGAGTAGGAGCTCAAGTTTTAAACATTACCCAAGTTGTGTGATATAATAACATCCACTTTTAAAGGCAATCTAGTATTGACCAAAAATAGTTGAACAATTTTGAGTCAAATTTTGTTTGCATTTTAAAAGCATTTGTATTGTTAGCAGGCCTACATTGAAGAAGTGTATTGGTGGTGAGTCTTGTATTACAATGTCACATTCTATAAAGTGCAAGATTCCATTGCAAAATGTTAGTCAAGTGCACAGTTCCTCTACACAATGTATGGTTTGCTACATAATTTTTATAGTACATAGCATTGTTTGGGAAATCTTATTCAACACACAAACTTTAGAATAATCAATTGTTTTAAGGTTAAGTTTTAGGAAGGGATAATTTATTATGTTTTGGGTTTGTTGTTGGTTCCTTTATACTCTACATTTTAAATCCCTTAAGTTTAGGATTCTTAAGAGGTGGCATGAACAAATATATAAGTAAATCCTTTTTCCTTAAGAAAGTAGTTCAAGTTGGGAATTCAATTTTGGAGTTCAAGTGGAGGAGATCATAGTTTTATGTAGGAGCATAGTGTGAATGAGAGTTGAAGGATCAAAGCAACATGTATTATAAGTGATATGACATGACAAGGTATAGTTAAGATTTAAGTAAATTGAGTGCCAAATTATAATACATAGAGAATTTTCCTTTCTTGAGTGGCATGCCATGAGAGGAGATGATTATATGATGTGTTTTATATGAGCTTGTATTAGTGAAGATCAATATGATTGTGTTATTTCTCCGAGTGTAAATCTAATAGGTTTGTTTTATTAAAAATGTGTTCATTAGATATTTTTGCTAATACATGTTTTCTTTTTGTTGGTTTGTTATTATGTGTGTAATCTGTTGGTGCAATTTCCGGGTTCGCACACTTTGCTCGATTTTCCATGCTTCACTTTTTCTCAAAAATGTTTTATTGGCTCATTTGGTGATTCGCAACTCGTTTTTTCAGTTGGATGCTTTCAAATGCCCTCATTGTTGTTATTCTGCCCTAAATTGTAGTAAAATCCAAGTTCCCCCATTTGTGCCCTGATTTATTCATTTTCATGGGCTGTACCATTTTCTCCTTTGCCAAATCATGAAAGAGCTCAAAATTGATCAAATCATGAATTTGTGCAAGTGTTTCCCCAATCCCAAGGTCACAAATGATGTCAAGAGATGATTCAGTTGGTTTAAAATGAAGAATTCTGCCTTCCCTGTCAAAAATTCAGTTTCTAGGGCATTCCATGAATTTTTTACGTTTTTGACGTGTTCTCGGGCTGTCAAAATTATCATTGTAAACTCTATGCTGACATGACAGGCTCTCATTGGTCGGGTGCGGTTGGAAAAAATGTTATAACTTGTCAAATTTTCAATTTTTAGCGAAGGGATAATTTGCTCCATGGCCCCGTATTTGCCTAGTGTGCCTACGTGGCATGATTTGAAAGGACAGATGGAGCAGTGAGTGGCGGAGGTCACTTAAAAATTTTGCCTTCATTTTTACAAATTTCTCAAAATCAAATTTTTGCCCAAAGGCCCACACCCAATGGGAGGGCGACACGTGGCACAGGGAGATCAAATAGACAGCGTGGGAGTTGGGAAAATTTTATTGTTGTAGACTCAAAGATGTCAGAAGAAAAATTTTCCCCGTGGCCCCGCAGTGCTATAGGGATGTGCTTATGTGGCCTGATGTGATTGGTCGAGGATTGGTGGGTGGCGGAAGTAACTTAGGAAATTTTTCTTCCATTTTGGAAAAATTTCTCAAAATTAAATTTTTGCCCGAAGGCCCGCAGCGAATGGCATGATGACACGTGTCCAGGAGGGCCAGGCGGATGGTCAAGGACTTGGAAAATTTTGGTGTTTTTGGCTTGGGGTGTCAGGGGAAAAATTTGGCCCATGAGCCCGCAACCATTGGAAAGGTGACACGTGTCTAGGGAGATCGACCGGAATAGTGGGAACTTAGAAGAATTTGAAAGTTTTGGTTTCAAAATGCAAAAGAAAAATATTTTCCTGGGGTCCGCACCCAATACAAAGTGGACACGTGTCCAAGAAAGTTAGCATGGATGGGCGGAATTTGTGAAAATTTCAAAGTCTTTTAACTTCAAAGTGTTAAAGTTACAATTCGGCCCAAGACCCGTGCCTAATGGAAGGGCGACACGTGGCATGGGAGGATCAAATGGGCGACGGTGGATTCAAATTTTTTCAATTTTTTGGGCTCAAAACGTCATGGAAAATTTGGAACCAAGGGCCCACACCCAATGGAGGGGCGACACATGTCCATGGGAGTAAGGGAAAAGCGGGGTGATGTGTGTTTTTTTGGATTTTTTCCTTTGGAGGCAAAATTTTAAAGTAACATTTTGAGCCAGATCTCTGTGCGAATCACAGTGTGACACATATGCATAGGATGAAATGGAGAGGTAGGAGGCTTGGAGGTAGTTGAAGTTTTTTAACTTCAAAAGGTAAGAAGGAAAATTTTGGTTCAAGGTCCCGCCACCAATGAACAGTGGACACATGTCCAACTTTCGATGGAAATTCGGAGCGCGGAGGAAAGATGGAAAATTTTCCAAATTTTAGCGAAAAATTTGAAAGTGAAAAATAAACCCGGAAAAATTTGGAGGGTCATCTCCGCATCCAATAGGACAGTGACATGTGGCATTTTTCAAATGGCAAAAGAGAGAGGTCGGGCCACATGGAGTTTTGATGCTTGTGGAGGTTTGAAGGAAAATTTGATGAGTTGGCTCCGCCTCCAATGGGAGATCGACACGTGGCAGAGAAACAACGGGCGTTCGGGGGCGCGAAACATTTTGAGAAAATTTTCCTTTTCTCAAAATGGGGAGCAAATTTGTCATTTTGGCCCATGATTTTCAAACAGGGTCCACAGGAGGACACGTGGCGCATTCAGGGGCCCGCGGGAAAATTTTCAAAAGTTTTCCAAAATTCAAAAGGGGTTTAAAATGCTTTTTAAGGATTGGGGGCCCGCCCCAATCATGTTTGGACACGTGTCCCACCTTGTGTAAAGGAAAAAGGGTAATTTTGGTGCTTTTTAGAGAGGATTTGGATCTGCCACATGGAAGGCTAGCATTTAAAGTTGATTTTAATCAATGGTAGCTGTGCATTTTCATTTTTTGGGCACCATTGGAGCTCCAAGAAGTGTGGAATCGTCATTTTTGCACCAAAACACGTGAAATTTTATATGAATCTGCATCCCTTCGGCCTTCTAAACACAATGGCATCATTTATTTGAGCTGATTCAGTGCCCTATAGTGTTTTTCGTGAGATATTTTTCTCAGCCCGTGAAAAACATGTGAAAGGTAAAAATGAAAAGTTGCAGAGTTAAAAATGATGAGGGAAAAAGGTGAAAAATGATTGCAAATGCCTGCTTGGCATGATGGACTTCCAAAAACATGACCCCGGGATGGATAAGGATCCGAGTTCATGCAATATTTTAAAATATTTGTGCATCTCTGGCATTTGGCGAAATGTTTTAATTTTATATCATTTTTCATCAAATGGATAGGGTTTTGTAACAAATTTGATCCCTTTGGCATATTCTTTGCTTGGGATGCAAGGATCCAAGACGGCAGAGGGTATATGATGTAGTTTGGAAGCATTTTAGAGGTCTGTTGAGAATTTTGGAGAAAGAGAGAAGAAATTTCATAGGAAAAAACTGGAAGAAGTCCATTTCCTTTTTGAGAAACTGCCTGAGAGCCATTTTGATTCCAGTTTACATCAAATGTTCATCATGTTGAGTTGGTTTCAGCTGTAAAGCCATCAACAAGCTTTGAGATTGTCTAAATAACATTCCCTTGCTGATATATTTGATCAAATTCTTGGATTAAATGGTTTTATCTCTTGGCAAAGCTTGCATGCACTTGTATTTTAGTATGTTTTCAATTTGTCTTTCATGCTCATGTTGCAATCTTGTGTTTGGGATATTTATTGGTCATACATGGTCTCATTTCTTGTAGAGGGTTTGAAGGCATTTGCAATCTTCCATTCAGAAGAGCATTCATTTGAGGGAGATAAATAGATTTAAATTCATCTTACCTTCCTTGTAAATTGAGGGTGTTTATAAACCTTTGGGTGTACCTTAGGACATGATCTAACAAGGGGTTTTGAATGCTTTGTTGATATTTTGCTTCAAGCCTTTGTGGCAGGCTATCAAAGTTTGTATGGAATAGTGTAGATTTGGGCATCCATATGTGCACACATCCTAGTTGAAAAAGCACTTCAAATTCATTGAAATATCTTTGTTGTTTAGGTGTTGTAATTCTTTTGCAAGGTTTCCCAAAGAAGGCGATGACTCCTAACTACTCTTGTCCCAATATCTCTCATCGTAATTTCATTTTAAACTAACTCATCCTACCTACAATACCCCTACATCTACATTGTGTGTCCACAAAAGAATTCAATCCTTTCACAAAGATGCACAAAATTGATCAGTGGTTTTATCATGTCTTTAGAAGCTCTAGCTTTGTTTTGAGAACATTTCCATCATTTAGTAGTGACAACTCCTTTGAGTTTAGATAATGGATATTTGATCATGTTTTCACAAAGCCTCCTCCACATCATATACAAAACACAAGGATATCTTCATCTCCTTACCATATAGGGGTTGCAATATAGGTTCTCTTACCTTGGTTGATAGGAACAACCTAAAATAGTGAGGGTTAGATCAAACCCCTTATGAAGGTGCTATCCACTCCCTCAATTCTTGAATGCAAACAAGTAGATAGGTGTGATCCCCAGCTACAAACGACATACAAAACATCTATCTATCCTTGAGTGTCTTGTGCAGATTCATGATGTTGTTCAAGTTGTGAAGGAGATTAAACGGATACAACACACAGTGAGTGACGTTTCGCAGTACTTCTTGCGATTTCTTGGTGGTTTTGAAGTACTTGAAAGGTTTGAGAATTTGTGTGATCAAGTATTTGAGCTGTTACATTCTTGAGATATCATTTCATACTTCAGATCTGGATGTTTTGGGTAAGAAAGACTTCAAACTCAGCCTGCTCTCCTCACCTACCAGCAGTTTATATGATTTGGATGCACTGTTTTTGGTTGAACTAAGAAGAAGAAAATCTGATTTGTAAATCCTTACTAGTTTTTAGTACAACATGCATTTGACAGAATGTTGTTAGTGCTTTCTTGCACAACTAAGGTGAAAATCCTTAGTGGCGACTCCATCTTTGTTGGGATCTTGAAACACTAGTTGTCTAACACATTTTTATCATTTGAAACTTGTTGTTTAAATCACAAACTGGAGGGAAGGAGATCCTCTTCATCAAGGACTCTTCTAAGAAGTTGCTCACTGAATCAAGAAGCTCAGAACTAGAAGGAAGAAGAGTGTGGAAAGTGGGTGGTGACTTGGTTGCAAGGAAAGGAATCCCCATAGTTGAATTTGAAGGAGAGCAGCCTGTCATTGAAGATTATAATTCCTCTTCAAGTAGATCTGATTCAGGTAATCTTCTTGCTGATTTTCATTCTCCATCAGGTGAGGGACCTTCTTGTGTATTTAAAAAACTTACTCCTAAATCTACTCTTGTGGTTTCTATGTTTGCTAAAGTCTATCAAGAGAGAGAGACTTTGGGGGTTGTCATTTTGAAGATCATTCATCTATTCCAATCGGACCCATTATCACTCCTCATCGCCTTGTTTCACCTCCCGTGATCACTCCCACCAAACAATATGGCTCAACCTAGACCTCCATTTATTGTAAACACATTTGGTCCTATAAATTTTAGAGGAATGGATGGCTATCCAAAAGTTGTCCCACAGATGTGAGAAATAGGTTACCAAAATTCCAAGGTAACAATGCCATAATCGGAGATCAACATCTCAAACTCTTTGTTAACATGATGGAAGACTTTGAAATAGAATTTGAGGATGTGTATATCAAGTTGTTTATCCATACACTTGAGGAAGATGCAAGAGATTGGTATAAAGCTCTCCCGATAACTCTATTGATTCATGGGTGAGATGAGTAATGCATTTGATTACAATATGGAGACAAAACAGATACAAGGTTCCTTCTATCCGAGTTTGAGAATATCAAGAAGAACCCTAATGAGACCATTCATGATTTCAATACAAGGTTTAATAAGACATTGAGAAGGTTGCTGTAATTTTGAGGCCTTGTGATGAATCTTACTTGATGAAATATGCATATGCATTTGATAAAAAGGTAGCCTATTACTTGAGAGACAAAATCCTACAAACTTGAGGCAAGCTTTCACCCTGGCACTTCAAATTGAAAATAATATTAAAGCTGTTAGTAAACCACTTAAAAGGGATGGTGTGAAGCTGATAAACCCTGAGAAGCCTCAAACTAGCAAGGGTGCTGATTTGGAAGATGTTGTCAAGAATTTGGTAGGGGTTGTCAAAGAAATTTCCTACAAATTAGCCTGGCTGAGAAAGGAATTGGGCAAAGTTCACAAGGACAGCAAAGAACTCAAAACCATGATAGATTTGGCAATCATCCTAGGGGTGATCAAAGACAAGATGATAGAGGTAAAGGGCTTATTGGATCTGTAAATAGACAACCCCAAGCACGTGAAAATAGAGTGGTGCCTGACCCTCTGACTGTAAGAGTTGCTGCTATTCAAGAAGTTGTTGATATGGATTGGTGTGATAGATGTTTTCTTCCTCATCCTCCATGTGAAATGGACCAGCAAGATATTGATGATGATAATGAGAATGAAATGGATGATGACATTTGTATGATGGGCAGCTCTTCAGGCTCATAGCAAGCAACAACATCGACATATGTGATAAGTGTAAGGACTTCAAAGCAACCTTTTGAGATTGCATAAAGAGGGTACCATTTCTATTTCTTCCTCAAACTCATGATGTAGATGTAGTTCAGGCCTTTGAAATTTTTAATAATGACTTTGAATACCTAAGGGCTTTAATGATCAAGAAGTATGATGGTGGTATTCCTTCGAAGGAAGATAGACAATTGTTAATGAATGTTGTGGTTGGTCAAGAAAAGGAGTACAATGCTAGAAGTAAAGTTGTTAGAGGAATTGGTCCTCAAGCCAAGCCAAAGACACCCTTGCTCACAAGCATTCCCAAAGTAATCATAGAAGAAAGCAGTTGCTAAGAACCTTGTTGCCCCATATAAAAATGTCAGTCCTCTCCATGCCCAAGCCTGCCAAGAATACTTCTCCGTCTCGATGAACCCGCTTGTTTCCCATCCAATGCTATTTTTCCAAAGAATTTTCCATATGATATAGCCCAGGTATTGAGCCGAATTAAAGTGAGTGTTCCCATTATTGAATTGCTTAGAATTCCTGAACACAAGAAAAGAGCTTTTGAATACTTGGGATTGAAGGAAGAAAAGAGTTTACCAAGTAGAAATGTAAATGTTGTTGATAATCCTCTTCAAAGCATTGTTGGCCCTGAAACACCACCACTAATGGAAGATCTTGGAGAGGAACCTGAAGTGTATTTGGGGACATCCTTGGTTGATTCCCAATTGAACGTTGATCCATTCTTCACAACTTTGCTCATAAAAGGTAGGTTACTTCACAATTGCATGTTTGATTCCGGTGCATCATGTAATGTTATGCCTCTAGAAGTTATGAATGATTTGGATATCAAGGTGATAGTAGCATATGGGAAGTGTACAACCATGGATTCAAGGGAGGTCCTGGTTGTTGGTTGTGTGAAGGGTTTAGTAGTGCAACTCGCAGCCTATATGAGTAAGAATTTAAAACTTGATGTTGTAATTGTTGACTACCCTGCCAAATGGGGTATGCTTTTGTCAAGGAAGTGGGCTGCAAGTGTTAGTGGTAGTGTTCAAATGGACATGTCCTATGCCACCATTCCCATTGAAGGCAGCCTTGTCAAACTATATGGTGAAAAGAAGGCGTTACACTTGATTGAAGATCCCAACAATGCTTCTTATGAAGTGTTGTTTGCTGATGTAGATGTTGACAATTTCATTGGTTTTGCTAATGGAAAAGAGAATAAGATGGACAAATCAGAGTGCCTTGGTATGGTTGGTTCTCCATGGACATTACTATTTGATGGAGCTTTCTCCAAAGTTGGAAATGGTGCTGGTATAGTGTTGGTTTCCCTAGTTTAGAGGAGTTCCTTTTTCCTTCAAGCTCAATTTTAAATGTACTAACAACATCGCTGAGTATGAGACATTATTATTGGGATTAAGGATTGCATGGAAGTATGGAGTAGAGGATATTGTTGTTAAAGGAGATTCAGAGTGAGCTGGTTGTCAAGCAAGTAAGAAAGTTATATGCCACAAAAATTAGCGTATGAAACAATATAAGCATGTTGTTTGGGACTTGATTGAAATGTTTGATTCCTTTAACATTGTTTACCATGATAGAAGTCTTAATGTTGTTGCTGATCGGTTGGCTGTTTCGGGTTCTAGATTTGACAATTACACTGCTTTCACCTTTTTTGTGAATATGATATTGAAGTTCTAATAAGGCCACGGTGTCCCGGATAATGTGAAACATTGGCAGATTTTTGATGATGATGCACAAGTGTTGAGATTCTTACAATGCCAAGGAGAGTTTGATGGTCGAATATTGATTAGGAACCAATGGTGTGCATGAATGAATGTAGAGAAACTTTGTTTGACAAGGATATTATACAATTGAAAACAAATACCATTCCTAAGGGTCTTGTTGCACTTGAATCCAATTTTAGCAATGTTGATTACATCGTTAATAGAAAGATGTCTACTTCAAGGGATATGGAAGAGCATAACTTGGGAAATAAAGACAAACGAAGGAAGATCTGGTTGGGCAGTCATCTCAGCAAAGAAGAAAAACAATCCTATGCCCAACTTTTAAAGAAATATCAAGACTGCCTTGCTTGGTCTTATTCAGAGCTGAAGGCATATAGAGAAGATTTATTTCAGCATGAGATTCCCCTTGAGGCCAAGACTAAGCCATTTAGAAAAAAACAAAGGCCTATTAACCCACTACTTTCCATGAAAATGCAAGAAGAGTTGAAGAAATTGAGAGATGGTGGCATCATTCAAATCCTACTAGGTACTCTTCTTGGGTTGCCAACCTTGTGCCAGTTAGAAAGAAGAACGGAGATATCATAATTTGTGTGGATTTTAGGAATATAAACAAAGCATCTATGAAGGACAACTATCCTTTGCCAAACATGGAGAATATGTTGCAACTTGTGACAGGGTCAAAAATGCTTTCTACTTTGGATGGTTTCTCCGGATACAATCAAGTAGTTGTTAAAGAATCAGAAAGACTTAAGATGCCTTCACTACTCCTTGGGGGACTTATGTTTTTGTAAGGATGCCTTTTGGATTGATGAATGCTGGTGCTACTTTTCAAAGGGAAATGGATGTTGCCTTTGCTGGTTATATCAATGAGTTTATTGTAGTTTACTAGGATGATGTGACTTTTTTCAAGACGGTGAAGGAGACCATCATCCGCAACACCTAGAGAAGATGCTTTGATCGGATGTAGGGAGTATAGAATTTCACTTAGTCCAAAGAAGTGCCATTTTGGCGTGCAAAAGGCCAAGTTCTTTGGGACATATTGTATCTAAAGAAGGTGTTATGATAGATCCCGAGAGAGTGGAAGTAATCAACAAGGTGCCTATTCCAAGAACTAAGAAAGGTATCCAATCTTTCTTTGGCCAAATCAATTTCATTAGAAGATTTGTCTCCAATTTTGCTTGAGTTAACTCTTCCGATCACAAGCATGCTAAGAAAGGATCAAGTTATTAAGTGGGAAAAGGCTGCCATCCAATATTTTGAAGGAATAAAGGATGCACTCAAGCATGCACTGTTTTTGGCAGCTCCAAACTATAAGATGCCTTTCCAAATCTTCTCTTTTGCATCCGAATTTACTATTGCTTCAGCTTTGCTACAAAAGGATGAAAATGGAGCTGAGAGGCCTATTGATTTTTTAGCAAGGCTTTACAAGCAGCTGAATTGAGGTACACAATTATGGAGAAACAAGCATTTGCATTAGTAAAAGCAACAAAGATTTTCGGCCCTACATTTTGATTTTAAAGGTTGTTGCTTATGTTCCCCACACCATGGTTAAAGACATCTTATCTGACATGGAGATATCAAGCAAGAGATGTAGATGGGTTAACAAATTACAAGAGTATGATATGGATATCCAAACAACAAAGCTAGTAAGAGGTTTAGGTCTTGCCAAACTTATGGTGAGAGTAGTTTGCGAGAATGTAGAAGTGAATCATCTAGGGAAGAAAGGGCAGATCTCCTTGAAAAATTGATGAATTCCGAGTGGTACAAGGATGTGGTCTATTACCTCAAGCACGTATGTTGTCCCAAGTCACTTGAATAAAAATCGAAAAGAGCCCTCAAGTGGCCTCTCAGAAATATGTCATAACAAACCTTGGGTGGCTTGGAAGAACCTTGAAGGTGTCCTCTTGAAATGCATAATCAAGATGAAGCTCCCAAGTTGATTGCTGATTTCCATGGGGGAGTTTGTGGAGGAAATTTTTCTAGGAGAGTGACAACCCATAAGATTTTAAGAGCTGGTTATTGGTGGCCAACTCTTTTCAAAGATGCAAACCGTTTGGTTAGTTAGAAGGTGTGATAGTTGCCAACATTTTTAGGAAGATTGAGAGCTTCAGGCTCCCTTCCTTTGACTGTATCAGTTGAAGCTCCTTTCAAACAATGGGGAATGGATTTTATTGGTGAGATTTTAGATCCTTCTAGTGTTGGTTACAAATGGATCCTTGTAGCAACTAATTATTTTACAAAATGGGTTGAGGCAATTCCATCTAGAAAGGAAACACACCAAGTGGTAATGGATTTCTTGTTGAATCATATCATATGCAGATTTGGGGTTCCAGTTAAGATTGTGTCTGATAATGCTATGTGTTTTAGAGCTAAGCCTTTGATGGTAATGTGCAATGAATATGAGATAAATCGACCTATTCTTCAAATTACAACCCACAAGAGAATGGGCAAGCTGAATCAAGTAACAAAAACTTGCTCAAGATCATTAGAAGAACCTTGGAAATCAACAAGAAGAAGTGGGGAGAATAGTTGAAATTTGTAGTTTGGGCTGATAGGATAACTCCAAAAGGAGCAACTAGTAAAATTCCATTTGAACTGGTGTATGGAACTCAGGGTTTGTTGCCATTACACTTGCAATTATCCACTTTTAGTTTGCCCAGCAGTTGGAAGATCAAGAACATGGCCCATATGAATCAAGAATCAATCAGATCATTGAGTTGGATGAAGAAAGGAGAGCTTCTCATCAAAGGCATGTCAGGTTTAGGGAGAAATTGAAGAAGTTGTTTGATAAGAAGGTCACCCCTAGAGCTTTTAGTGTTGGAGATCTGGTTTTGCTGTGGGATAGTAGGCATGAAGACAAGGGTAAACATGGCAAGTTTGATGCTTTATGGATGGGCCCTTATGCCATTGATATCAGGATTGGAGAAAATACATTTTTTCTCAAGGATTTGGATGGGGATTTCTTGAGTCTGTCTGTTAATGGCAGACATTTAAAACACTTTTTGGATTAAATCCCCAAAGGAGGTATGCACAAGTTGTACATTTTGTATAGCCCTTGTTTTTGTTTTGTCTTTTCCTTGTTCTTGCTATTGTTGGCTTGTGGTTTTCCCTTTTGTCCTTGGCAACCATTGTTGGTGTGGTTTTCTTAGTCTGTTTTTGGTGAAAATTCTTGTTTTTAGGGCTGCTCTGCATGTTTTGACTCCTTTCCCAATGGACTTTTGGCACTTGGTCTACATCTTGTTCTTGTGGCACTCACTGGGAGTGCCCATCCCCAGGCAAGAGCCAATGTTGGTGCAATTTATGGGTTTGCACACTTTGCTCTGATTTTCCATGCTTCACTTTTGCTCAAAAATGTTTTATTGGCTCGAGCTGGTGATTTGCAACATGTTTTTTTAGTTGGATGCTTTCAAATGCCCTCATTGTTGTTATTCTACCCTAAATTGTAGTAAAATCCAAGTTCCCCCATTTGTGCCCTGATTTATTCATTTTCACGGGCTATACCGTTTTCTCCTTTGCCAAATCATGAAAGAGCTCAAAATTGATCAAATCGTGAATTCGTGCAAGTGTTTCCCCAATCCCAAGGTCGCAAATGATGTCAAGAGATGATTCAGTTGGTTTAAAATGAAGCATTTTGCCTTCCCTATCAAAAATTCGGTTTCTAGGGCATTCCTTGAATTTTTCACGTTTTTGAAGTGCTCTCGGGCCGTCAAAATTATCATTGTAAACTCTATGCTTACATGGCAGGCTCTCATTGGCCGGGTGCGGTCGAGAAAAAATGTTATAACTTGTCAAATTTTCAATTTTTGGCGACGGGAGAATTTGCTCCATGGCCCCGCATTTCTTAGTGTGTCTATGTGGCATGATTTGATTGGACAGATGGAGCAATGAGTGGCGGAAGTCACTTAAAAATTTTGCCTTCATTTTTTACAAATTTCAAAATCAAATTTTTGCCAAAGGCCCGCGCTCAATGGGAGGGTGACACGTGGCATGGGAGGATCAAATGGGTGACGGTGGATTCAAAAAATTTCAATTTTTGGGCTCAAAATGTCATGGAAAATTTGGAACCAAGGGCCCGCACCCAATGGAGGGGCGACACGTGTCCATGGGAGTAAGGGAAAAGCGGGGTGATGCATGTTTTTTGGATTTTTGCCTTTGGAGGAAAAATTTTAAAGTAACATTTTGAGCTAGATCTCTGTGTGAATCACAGTGTGACACGTATGCACAAGGATGAAATGGGAGGCGGAAGGCTTGGTGGAGTTGAAGTTTTTTAACTTCAAAAGGTAAGAAGGAAAATTTTGGTTCAAGGTCCCGCCACCAATGAACAGTGGACATGTGTCTGACTTTCGATGGAAATTCGGAGCGCGGAGGAAAGATGGAAAATTTTCCAAATTTTAGCAAAAATCTGAAAGTGAAAAATAAACCCGCAGAAAAATTTGGAGGGTCATCTCTGCATCCAATAGGACAGTGACACATGGCATTTTTCAAATGTCAAAAGAGAGAGATCGGGCCCGCTTGGAGTTTTGATGCTTGCGGAGGTTTGAAGGAAAATTTGATGAGTCAGCTCCGCCTCCAATGGGAGCTCGACACGTGGCAGAGAAACAACAGGCATTCGGGGGTGCAGAACATTTTGAGAAAATTTTCCTTTTCTCAAAATGGGGAGCAAATTTGTCATTTTGGCCCGCAATTTTCAAACAGGGTCCACAGGAGGACACGTGGCGCATTCAGGGGCCGCGGGAAAATTTTCAAAAGTTTTCCAAAATTCAAAAGGGCTTTAAAATGCTTTTTAAGGATTGGGGGCCCGCCCCAATCATGTTTGGACAAATGTCCCACCTTGTGTAAAGGAAAAAGGGTAATTTTGGTGCTTTTTAGAGAGGATTTGGATCTACCATGTGGACAGCTGGCATTTAAAGTTGATTTTAATCAATGACAGCTGTTCATTTTCATTTTTTGGGCGCCATTGGAGCTCCAAGAAGTGTGGAATCATCATTTTTGCACCAAAACACATGAAATTTTATATGAATATGCATCCCTTCGGCCTTCCAAACACAATGGCATCATTTATTTGAGCTGATTTAGTGTCCTATAGTGTTTTTCATGAGATATTTTTCTCAGCCCATGAAAAACACGTGAAATGTAAAATTGAAAAGTTGCAAAGTTAAAAATGATGAGGGAAAAAGGTGAAAAATGATTGCAAATGCATCTTTGGCTTGGTGGAATGCCTAAAACATGACCCCGGGATGGATAAGGATCTCGAGTTCATGCAATATTTTAAAATATTTGTGCATCTCGGCATTTGGCGAAGTGTTTGAGAATTTTATATCATTTTTCATCAAATGGATAGGGTTTTGTAACAAATTTGATCCCTTTGGCATATTCTTTGCTTGGGATGCAAGGATCCAAGCTGGCAGAGGGTATATGATGTAGTTTGGAAGCATTTTAGAGGTTTCTTGAGAATTTTGGAGAAAGAGAGAAGAAATTTCATAGGAAAAAACTGGAAGAAGTCCATTTCCTATTTGAGAAAGCGCCGAGAGCCATTTTGATTCAGTTTAGATCAAATGTTCATCATGTTGAGTTGGTTTAATTTGTAAAGCCATCAACAAGCTTTGAGATTGTCTAAATAACATTCCCTTGCTGATATATTTGATCAAGTTCTTGGATTAAATGGTTTTATCTCTTGGCAAAGCTTGCATGCACTTGTATTTCAAGTATGTTTTCAATTTGTCTTTCATGCTCATGTTGCGATCTTGTGTTTGGGATATTTATTGGTCATACATGGTCTCATTTCTTGTAGAGGGTTTGAAGGCATTTGCAATCTTCCATTCGAGAAGAGCATTCATTTGAGGGGAGATAAATAGATTTAAATTCATCTTACCTTCCTTGTAAATTGAGGGTGTTTATAAACCTTTGGGTGTACCTTAGGACATGATCTAACAAGGGGTTTTGAATGCTTTGTTGATATTTTCTTCAAGCCTTTGTGGCGAGGCTATCAAAGTTTGTATGGAATAGTGTAGATTTGGGCATCCATATGTGCACACATCCTAGTTGAAAGAGCACTTCAAATTCATTGAAATATCTCTGTTGTTTAGGTGTTGTAATTCTTTTGCAAGGTTTCCCAAAGAAGGTGATGACTCCTAACTACTCTTGTCCCAATATCTCTCATCAGAATTTCATTTTAAACTAACTCATCCTACCTACAATACCCCTACATCTACATTGTGTGTCCACAAAAGAATTCAATCCTTTCACAAAGATGCACAAAATTGATCAGGGTTTTATCATGTCTTTAGCAGCTCTAGCTTTGTTTTGAGAACATTTCCATCATTTAGTAGTGACAACTCCTTTGAGTTTGGATAATGGATATTTGATCATGTTTTCACAAAGCCTCCTCCACATCATATACAAAACACAAGGATATCTTCATCTCCTTACCATATAGGGGCTGCAATATAGGTTCTCTTACCTTGGTTGATAGGAACAACCTAAAATAGTGAGGTTAGATCAAACCCCTTATGAAGGTGCTATCCACTCCCTCAATTCTTGAATGCAAACAAGCGAGATAGGTGTGATCCCCACTACAAACGACATACAAAACATCTATCTATCCTTGAGTGTCTTGTGCGATTCATGATGTTGTTCAAGTTGTGAAGGAGATTAAATCTGGATACCAACATAATCAAAGGGATATGAGGTGCAATTTGGAACTTTGTTGAGCTAACCACATCTATGTAAATGGATCTCTCAATAAATAACATCACTAAAGGTACATAACAAAAATTATGGGTCATATGAATAAAAACCAAGAGTAACAAATGATAGTCAACTTTTAAAAGATTTTAATATTCTTCAACAAAGAAATGAACTTCATAATACATGGGCACACCTTTATCATCTCATACCTAAAGTCATTTTGAATAACCAAAATCAAATGAGGGTAAAATATTCTCATGATTGTCACATTTGATTATGAAAACAAAATCTCACCATATATTGTATAATAGACTAAATTTACTATTTAGTCATAAAGAGTCTTGCAAAAAACAAACAAAATGATCATTAATGATCAAAGATCAATACAACCACTTCTTTTAACCCTAGTTATTAATGTAGACAAAAAATCACACACATATTACCACCTTATTATACCATCGGTATGTTGTTATATGCATGAATCTTAAGTAATAAAAGTATTCACTGGTGACACTAGTGTCCCTTGTCCATCTACACTCTTTGATTGATTTATATTATTACTCTTTCCTACATCTCTCATGTCTATGTGCATTTAGGGTTAGGTCACTGAGGATCCTTGTTTATCTGTCGATCACATTTGTCATTCTTGGTCCTAGGACACTAGCGCCCACTTCGAACACTAGTGCCCAAGTGCTTTTGTCCCTTCTATGAGTTCTTGTCTTGCTTATTCTTTTTACACATTTTTTGACATTTGTAGTCATCCTTACCTCTTTTCTTATCCTTATCACACTTTCTTAGTCGACATTAAATGTCACTAGTGTTGAAATTAAAGTAAGAGACTCATATATATACACAACATGCTCACTATTATTTTGGTTGGCAATTCAAAAAGAGGGCTATCACATCTACATAATACCACTATTATTCAAACAGATTGCATTTTAGGTTGCATACTCGGATAAGAAGGAAAGTGTTGAATTCCATACCACACATTTGCATCAAAGTTAGATATAGCCCATTATCTTGGCATTATTGGTGTGAGGGAAAACCTAAGGACACTATTTCACACACAAGCACAAAGAACTACATGGAGTCTAAAATTTATTACAATGCTCGGTCAAAGCTCACTCATTAGGTGATCACCGATTGGACCAACTTCACATGTTACATATTTTATTCAGACCTAATGTGTTTGTGAGCTTATGCAGATAGCTAGGGTTTATTTTGCAGGTTATAGGTGTGATTGGAACCCTAACAACGAAGTCAAAGTGACAAAGAAAATATTGGAGTGAGGACCTTCATACCTAGAAAAATATCATATCCTAAATATTCACACATTCACTAGCGCCCATGCCCTCCTGTCCTCATGTGGGCACTTTTTCCATCACGGTTCGAGTCCTAGAACTCTTTGCAATCCATTGTGACATCATTTCCGGCCGGATCCACAGATACATAGTCTTGACTACTTCTAGGTTACACAGAAAGCAACCAAGTCATCTATCTCTCTCATTTGCTTAGATTTTTACATTCTTTAATGCTTAGCACTTGTATATTATCATTTTTATATCATTAGTTATAATAGTTACTCGAAATAATGTTTAATTTAATTTATATTAAATCATTTAGTGAAACGGCTCCTTACTTGAACCCCTTATCCTAGGATCGAAATCCTTATTGCCAATCAAAGGTACTCATCCCCATATCACCTTATGACCTTTATGAGCATGCAACCAATTTTTTCGAGTGCCTTTGAAGAATCGTAATTTCATGCCTTCATGAAAAATCCCCAATATGGTCCACATGTCATCCAATAACTCCTTGCCTTCCAAGAATCTATTCTTGATGGCCTCTAAAGTCTCAATTCTTGCATCATTTCCCCTATTCAAAACTTTGATAAATATTCTCTCACATCCACCGCAGACCATGAATGATGCTCCATCCTCTTCTCCTTGTACTATGATAAATGATAGCACTAATATAGATTCTTTACATGATGAAGTTCTTGCTTGTGAAAATATAGATGATAGTGAATTTGATTATGATAATGATAATGCACATGTGAATGATGATATTTCTTCTATTAAGCTTGTTGAATGTGAATCTATACCTCTTATCCTTCATACTTCTAAAATTGTTTCCAATGATTTCCATATTGCATCTAATGTTAATCATAGTACACCTCCTACTATTCATGATGAGCCTACACCATTTGACTCCTCACATACTACACCTATAGAGCCTCCACCTACATCCCCTTCTTCCACATCAACTCCCCCTTATCAAGTTCCCATGATCACTCACAATGGCAAGATTCAACCCCTCAATGTGCCTCTCACTACCCAAACCATCCCTCCACAAGACATATTTTCTCTCATGCATGTTGTTGGTGATTTACAAAATCAATTCCATACCCTTACCCTCGAGAGTAAATCCTATTATGCCTCCATTGACAATAATACCCTTCCCGACAATCCCATTCCTAAGAAGATTCACAATTTTATTTTCCCCAAGGGTTTCATTATGCCTACCTTATCATGTTTCGATGGCATGAACAATCCCTATTTACATATAAAATATTTTCGATTAGCCATGACCTCCAATTTGAATGATAGGTTGTTACTCAAAGCTTCTTGTCATAGTCTTGTAGATGTTACTCTTCACTGGTATACTCATCTTCCTAATGGATAGATTAATACTTTCTATGATATGGAGGATGTATTTCATAGCTGTTGTATTTCTAGGAATGGGCCTAAAGTTCTTGTTGGTTGAGAATCACAACACCCTTGAATGTTTGTAACTAGATGGGTTGAGACTTTCAGTATGATTGCATAACATGGAGCATCTCTCAAGGTGTGGGACCTTGCGAGTTGAGAGAGCTCTCCAGATTAAGGTTAGTTCCTATTCCTCTATTCAAGTGCGCACAAATAAATTACAGAGGATCTGTTATAAATCTACTCTATTTTACCAAGGAGACAGGGTTGAGAAGATGCAAGAAAATAAACCTAAGCTAATGAGGTGATGCACTAAAGGAATGTTAGACACTCGTTTTGTAACTTAACATAGGCCACAAGAATGCAATACAACACCATGCTGTGTAACCAAAATGTAATTAAAGATCGTAAAGACAACAATGAACACATGAAAGGGTTAGAAATCAGCCACGAGACATATATAATTGCTCCAGGAATCAAAATAATACATTACAACGGCCAAGAGGTGAGGACCTTTGCATTATAGTTTGAATGGGAGGTTTGAAAGCTCCAAAAATTCACTTGCAAATAAAATAATAAGGGAGGGCACAAAATAGAAATGTCCAACCCTTTACAATAAGCCCAACTCCTTTTATAGATGCAAAGACTAAGAAAAGAATGAGAGAGAGGTGGGAAAACTAATTTGAAGCTCTTCTGCGGCCATTAATGCCCCTGCAAATCTTCCCACAATCTGTCGAATCTGCCTCGATTATTTGTTCGGCGTGTTGAAGGAGGAAGAATGACGGATCACATCAAATCCGATATGGTTGTTGGAGTGAATAGATCTTGTATTAATGGCACAAAGAAATTTTCCATTTTTTACCCACCTAACTTCATCAAAATTAAAGTTTTAGATTTCCATGATGTAGATGAGGTCGAGATCTCTCCAATGGTGCCAAATTTGTTGAATTTCGAGCACTGGATCAGAAGATATGCTCATTTGAATATTTGAATCAGGCCCTTACAAAAATGGCAGAAACCAGTTATCGGAATGGGTCTGCAGTTCGAAACTCACTTTGTGACCTTTTGCAAAAATGCAAAAATTACCTCGCAACCCTGCAAGACCTTTTGGTCAAAAAACCATCCTCGAGGCCCGTCGGTCCATATTTTCCATTTGGGAAAAAAAATCACCCAAGGCCCACCGGCCCACATGTAATTTAGGCTTGACACGTGTCTTTTTGGGCATCGGCGGAGGCACGACTCATTTTTATACTTTATGTCTCTTGGAAACGGAGCCAAAAGTAAAATTACTCCCGGAGACCGCCTCCTTGCTTTGACTTGGAATATGGCCACGTGGAGGGTTGGCGCGTGTTTAGGGACTGCTTTTGGATTTTGATTTTGAAGTTGTGCTGGGTTGACACGTGGCTCCTTCCGTAACTTTGCTTTGTTCCTTTATGTTTTTGACTAAGTCCTTTTGTTTGGCGGGGCCATACATCTGACTAAGGACACATGGAGGCTTGGTGCTTGTCTAAGGACCCACTTTTTGATTTATCTTTTAAGATGCGTTGGGCTGACATGTGGAAGCCTTGCGCTCATTTGAGTCTCTGCTTTGGGCCACACCTTTGAATGTGCGCCGTTAAGGCACATGACACCTTTCGCCTGCACTTTTATACTTAACCGATTTGGGCCCACTTTTAGGTTTGACCTCTGTTGACCCTTGGCCACATGGAGGGCTAGCGCAAGTTTGAGTCTCTCGCCTTGGGCTCCCATCTTGAAATTGTGCCAAGCTGACACGTGTTTCTTTCCACTTGTTTGGAATTTTCAACGGCCGGCTCTATCCTTTTTGGGACAAGGACACGTGGAAGCTCCGCGCTCATTTGAGTCTCCGGTTTTTGAGTTTACCCCTTGGAGATGCGCCGATGAGGCATGTGGAGGCTTCACTGATTCCTCCATACTTAGCCAATTTTGGGCTTGTTTTGAACCATTCGTATAGACCGAAGACTTTGAGTTTTCTCCATCCCTTTTCCCTTGAGCCTCGGTTTCTTCAACATTGTTTACTTCCTTCCCCGACCCCGCTATTACATTTTAGAGTCCTCCTCTGCAAGCTATTTGTTGGATTTAAAGTGTGGGTCCATTTGATAGAACCATGCCTTGAACTTTTCCTACACGGGGTGTGTTTGATCAATTTTTAGGGGACAAAATTGAGATAACAGTTACATATGAACGTTTTCCTTCTTTACATCAATGAAAAAACCAATATTAGATTACATTTTACGCTGTAATTTTTGCATGCATCATTTACTTTTCCAGCCCATTAATTTAGAAATGCAATATATATTTTGTCATTGCCTAAATCCTCCTCTCTAAAATAAAAGATATTATATGATACTTGTGATTCATTTACTCTTCTTTGTTATAAGGTTATTGTTTTAGAAAAAAAAACTTAATTGTGGATAATGTTATATTACCTACTTCTACTTCTTCTGCTCCTCCCTCGCCTACTAAGTCATCTACTCTCCCATTTATTGAACCACCTTCATGGTTTTCATCTCCTCCTCCACATAAACACCCCCTCCCTCCACCATCTCCTTGTCATCCACCTAGTTCCTCCCCACCTTCTACCCGTGAACCATTATCCTTCTCACATGTTGCTAAACCATATAATGTCTTACGCACTTTGCTTGATAAGAGGTTGATCCATTTACATTCCATCCAACATCATCCCCTCACCCGGATGCACTCGCTATCATGACTTTACCTATTGTAATTTCCACCATAAATTATTTATCCATGAGTAGAAGTCCTTGAACAATGTAGGCTAATAATAACCATATTTTATGATCTTGAGGGTCGTTACTCGAGGAGCAAAATTACCTCCTACTTCTCCATCATGGAACTGATGCAACACCTTATCAATTTGGCTTGTCCCAATGCACCTCAATAGAACACTATTGATATCCTTCTTAAACAAGACACCACTAACAAACACATATGGGATGGCTTGTAGTCTGAAGTATCTCCTTTTACTTTGTTCCATTCTAGAGGGCACAAACCTGTTTGGAGATAATGCACCAGGGCTTGAGTCTTGCATGGAATAGGTGCATCATTAGCTGGTTTCTCTTGATCATTCTGCAATAGTAGGACAACCTCTTTTTATCCACTAACTCAACCTATCACTTGGAGGTGAGTTGTTCACATAGACCCTTGCCATGAACCAGTTTGGTCACCTTGATCTCAATGTCATATTCTATTACCCGAGTGATCCAACCTACTCTCTTCTCATTTAAGTCCTTATTCAGGAGAAAATCCTTGACATCAGCATGGGATACTAGCAGTTGAATCTTATTGTTTGAGACCAAGTGTTTGAACTTCTTCAAGCTCCTAATAACAAAAAGGACATGTTTTTCAATGAAAGAGTATTTTACCTTGTAGTCCTCAAGCTCACAGATGAAGAAGGCTATGGGTCGCTCTGAACCTTCCTTGTTGGGCTGGACCAAGATGGTGAGATGGTGTCTAACCCTCCAAAACATATATCATGAAGTCTCTTGAGAGTTTGGGTTAACAAGAGTTAGAGCCGGTGATATTGTGAGCTTGATGGCTTCAAAAATCTCTTTGCCTTTTGTTGTCCATTTAAATGCAAGACTCTTCTTTAACATCATTGTTAAAGGCTTCACAAGAGTAGCAAAATCAGGTATAAACCAGTGAACAAAGTTTATTCTCCCCAAGAATCTTTGGAGAGACTTTTTATGTTGTGGCAATGGAAGTGTCTGGATGGCTTCAACCCTTTCAGGATCAATTGTCAATCCCTCTCTTAAGACAATGTGGCCAGACAATTTCCTTTCATGAGCTAGAACACACACTTTTTTAGGTTTAATGACACCCCAAACCTTCTACACCTACCCCGAGGTGGAAGGGATGGTCTGTAGCATTCTTTGAGAAGATAGTGATATCATCTAGATACACTAGGAAAATATTATTGATTAGGCCTTTGAATGCCGTGTCCATAACTCGCTGAAATGTTGCTCGACATTTGATAATCCAAATGGCATCTTCTTATAAGCATATGTGCCCCATTTGGTGGTGAAGGCTGTCTTGAATTGATCTTCCTCTTTCACCATTATCTAGTTATAGCCTAAGTATCCATCTAGCAATGAAAACCTCTTAGAGCTAGCTACAACCTGCAAGATCTATTCCATTGATGGAAGTGGATAGTGATCTTTGAGTGATGCTCTATTTAGATCATGGAAGTCTACACACAACCTGATTTCCCCACTTCTTTTCCTCACAGGCACCAAGTTTGTAACCCAACTTGAATGCTTGATAGGGAAGATGATGTTGGCCTCAATTAGCTTGTTCAATTCTTTTCTCATGAGAGGCTCGATGTGAGGATTTACTGGCCTTTGCTTATGTCTGAAAGGCTTAGATCCTGGATCTATCTCGATAGTGTGTTGTGCTAGCTTTGGGTTGAAACCTCTTAAATCTTTGTAAGTCTAGGCAAAAATGTCTGGGAATTCTTGACAAAGTTGAATGAATTCAGATTTCTCTTGTTGCCAATCTGCAACGTTTTTCCCTCTTCTATAAAAATGGGCTTTGAATCTTCACCCTTTACCTGAATATTTTCCTTCTCCTTCCGGAACTGGTCATTTGGGTTGAAGATTGATTCCAAAGTAACAAGACCCTTTGGTAGTTTGTTGGTCCTCAGCTGCACCACTTGATCACCATACTATTGCTCTAGTTTGTCTTGGTTCCTAGAGGAGAACTCAGCTTCTTCTTGTAGAAATTTGACAATTTGTTGATCATTTTCAAAACTTGCCAACTTGTGTTGTTGTCTGGGACAACTGGCCTTACAACCAACTTGATATGGGGTTGATGCTTCTCACTCTTGATACTCTCTACAACATAAAATGTTGCCCCAACTGCTACCAGTCTGTCTATTGCTTCATTCTCCTTCCTTGGGATGGAGTTGATGCTGAATGCATAAAAATCCTCAATGAGTTCCCATACCCTATTCTGGTAACTCCTTAACGGGTCATTCTTGGTAGCATTTTGTCTTCGGACTTGATTTGCAACTAGCTCACTGTCACCAAACACCTGCAAGTTCTTGATTCCTCATTTCCTTGCCCAATGCAGTCCATTGACCAAAGCTTCATATTTTTGTGTTATTTGAAAAGAAAATTGGAAATGGAAAGCTGAGTAGTATTTCATACCTTGAGGTGAGACAAGCATAGCTCCTCCTTCGGATCCTTGCCTACTTCTTGAGCCATCAAAGAATAACTGCCATACCTCATTGTCATCTTTGTGGTCTGGCTTAATGATGTCAGGAAGAGGATGATTATCCTTGTGCAAACAATAGACTCCTAGCTTAGATTCCTCCATCTCCTTACAGGGGTCAAAAGCATGTCTCTTGTTCTCCCACTCGTCGAGGTCAAGTTTGGAATACATCCAAGCTTGGTATCTACTTCACAAGTTCTTGGGAGGTCTTCTTGATCAAACACTGAACAATTGGCATTGATCGGGATGGGTACATAAGACTCAATATGGTAATCTATAATGGGCTCAAATCTAATTGTAGCCTTAACTCCATACCTTTTCCTAAAGAGCATGTGTGACCAATCAATAGACAAATAACCTCCAATCTTAGCAGTGAAGTCTCTCGACAAACACAATGCAAAATGTGGCGGAAAGTCTATGGTGATACATTTTGCAACATGGTCACATTAAGGCATGTGTGCAAGGTGAGGCTTAGATCTTTGATGACTCCAACTGTCATTACCGATGTCCCATCCAATTGCACTACGCCCTGGAGATGACTTCATATTGAAGTCCTAGTTGATTGGCTATTTTTTTGGCATTACAGAGCTACTTGCCCCCGAATCAATCATGTAATTATGTACCCAGTTTGTCCCCAATGATCAATGAAACATAGAACGAAGGGGACTTGATTATTAACTTCTTGTTCTCTATTTTTTCCCTCGGGCCGAACCGTATTGGTAAACACTTTCTCTTCTTCTTGGTTAGGGGCTTGATTTGAGCTTGACCAATTTTCCATAACAATCTGCAACAAATCTCTTTGTCTGGAATGGCCAATGACTCCCACATTGAAATATTCACATTTGTATTCTTCATATGTTCAATGATATTAAATGAGCTATCATTTTGTTGTCCCTTCCCTGGTACATTTTTATCTTGCACATGGGTCGTTACAAACTGATTAATGCCCGAGTGGGTTTGGAAGGTGGCTTGCTTTGTATTTGCATATTGGGAGTTACATTCGAGTGCCAATACCTTGTGGAGTAATTGAGGGTTGAGGATTACCTAAGTTTGGTGATGATCCTCTCCCATATTCCTTTTCTTGAACCATGTATTGTGCAGCTATACTTTGAGAAGGGGGTTGATTCATACCACAACAATCTTCATCCTACCAATTGACAAGCATAGTTTCATTTGGAGATGCCTCTTCTTTGAGTTTCTTGTTGTTTATTTCCTTCTTGACTAGATTATTGTGACACACCAATGGTCTACGTACCATCAAGGCCCGATTCAATGCACCATTAAAACACATTGATTGGTTATGGGGCAAATTTTCATGGGAAACACCCATCGTATTCTTGTGCCATGTTTTTTTGTGTTGGAACCAAGGCCCTTGATGTTGAAGCTGTGTTTGGATCATATAAGCTGAAAGGCCTATCAGCTGAGGTTGTCCTTGGTTTTGGTTCGACTTTGCACTGAGCTGGTGGCCTATTTCTACGATATGGGGGTCTAGCCTGATACTAAGTCGAGGATGACATGGCCTAAAACTTTGAGCTTGATACCTTTTGATAGTCATTAGCTCATTCCCTAGGTTCTATAGTTGTTTCATAACTTCTTGAAGCTCTTTTGAGGTGCTAGAGGATGAGGTAGAGGCTTCAACTAAACTTTGATTCCTAGGAGTAGGTATAGGAGCCAATGTGGGTGTTTGACTAGTGCTTGAGGTTGATAGTTCTGGGTATAGAGGCATGGGTGGCCTAGGAGCAAGTTTTCTATCCAGAATTTAAAAAAATCAGCCTTTATGGAAATGTCATAGGTTGCAGGTAAGGTGGTGCCTCTCATTGATTGAACCATTAAAGCAATATCAAAATTTAGAGCTCTAAGAAAGTATAAGAAAGAACCTTCATCTGTGGGCCTTACAACCAATGGAATCCTGTCTCATGTCCTTTGAAATATGAGGTTGAAATCTAGCAACTGCTCATTAGGGGCCCTCTTGATTATTGTCAGCTTCTCTAACAAGGATAAATTATCTCCCTTTTCTCCAAATTGATTATGAAGAGCTCTGCACAGATGGTCCCAATTTTGAATAGAGCATGTTGTTAGACTCCTAAACCATTGTGAAGCTTTACCCTTGAGTGAATAGGCTAGTAACTTGACTACAATGTCCATCTCAGTGATCTCATGAATTGCACAAACATTTGCAATGTCTTAAATGTGGTCACTAGGAGAAGTCTGGTTCTCTCTAGTGAAATATGGGATGCTCTTTAATGCTACAACTAGGACTGGATTTTGTGCATTAAGGGTGAGTGGGTTGTTGCCAGTGAAATTGACATAAGGATTTGGTTGTGCCATCTTGATTGGCCTAAGAACCCTTGCTAATTGAATGAATGGCCTACTAGGAGGAGGTTGACAAGGTTATGTTTGGTGGAGATGGAGACCTCTGGGCTCTTCTCCTCTTCCCCTTCGTCTAGGGACAAGTGTAAATAGGAAATAGTCCCTCCTAATTGGTTATTGACCTTGTTTGTATTCTTCTCATGAACTTGACAAGCTTGGACTATTGAAAACAGTAGATTCTGATTCTTTTGGAGTTGTCAGATGTGCAATTTCAAAGCTTCTTAAAAGCTAAAATTACAAGTACACATTAGTCTTACTACAATAAAGATGGAGACCTCTTTGGTCCCACTAGGCGTGCCAAAACTGTTAGTGCAGAATCAAAGCACCCCTGAATGTCTGCAACCAAATGGGTTGAGACTTTTAGTATGATTGCATAACATAGATCATCTCTCAAGGTGTGGGATCTTGCGAGTTGAGAGAGCTCTCTAGATTAAGGCCGGTTCCTATTCCTCTGTTTAGGTGCACACAAATAAATTACAGAGGATCTGTTCTAAATCTACTCTATTTTACTAAGGAGACAGGGTTAAGAAGATGCAAGAAAATCAACCTAAGCTAATAGGGTGATGCACCAAAGGAATGTTAGACACCCATTCTAAAACTTAACACATGCCACAAGAATGATAAAACACCATGCACAGGTAACCAAAATGCAATGAAAGATCACAAAGACAACAATGAACACATGAAAGGGTTGGAAATCACGCACATAAATATATTTATTCTCCATAATCGATACAATACATTACAAAGTGGCCAAGAGGTGAGGAACTTTATATTACAGTTCGAATGGGAGGTTTGAAAGCTCCACAAATCCACTTGCGAACAAAAGAAGAAGGGAGGGCACAAAATAGAAATGTCCAACCCTTTATAATGAGCCCAGCTCCTTCTTTTATAGATGCAACACAGAGAGAAGAAGAGAGAGAGGCGGGAAAACTAATTTGAAGTTCATCTACCGGCCATCAATGCCCCCTACAAATCTACCCACAATCTATCAAATCTACCTTGATTATTTTTTCACTGCGTTGAAGGAGGAAGAACATCAAATCCGATATGGTTGTTGGAGTGAATAGATCTGTATTAATGACATACATTTTCCATTTTTCCCCACCTAACTTCATCAAAATTAAAGTTTTAGATTTCCATGATGTAGATGAGGTCGAGATCTCTCAATGGTGCCAAATTTGTCGATTTCAAGCACTGGATCAGAAGATATGCTCATTTGAATATTTGAATTAGGTCCATACAAAAATGGTGGAAACCATTATTCAGAATGGGTCTGTGGGCCCAAAACTCACTTTGTGCCCTTTTGCAAAAAAATACAAAAATGCAAAAATTACCCCATAGCCCTGCAATACCTTTTGGTCAAAAAACCATCCTCGAGCCCATGGGTCCATATTTTCTATTTGGGAAAAAATCACCTAAGACTCACTAGCCCGCATGTAATTTAGGCTTGACATGTGTCTTTTTGGGCATCGGCGGAGGCACGACTCATTTTTATACTTTATGTCTCTTGGAAATAGAGCCAAAAAGTAAAAATTACTCCCAGAGACCCGCCTCCCACTTTGACTTGGAATATGGCCACGTGGAGGGATGGAACACATTTGGGGACTGCTTTTGGATTTTGCTTTTGAAGTTGCATCGGGCTGACATGTGGCACCTTTCGCAGCTTCGCTTTGTTCCTTTATGTTTTTGACTAAGTCCTTTTGTTTGGTAGGGCCATACATCTGACCAGGGACACGTGGAGGCTTGGCGCTTGTCTAAGGACCCACTTTTTGATTTATCTTTGAAGATGCATCGGTCGACATGTGGAAGCCTTGTGCTCATTTGAGTCTTCGCTTTGGGGCGTGCCTTTGAATGTGCACCGGTAAGGCACGTGGCACCTTCCGCCTACACTTTTATACTTAACCAATTTGGGCCCGCTTTTAGGTTTGATCTCTGTTGACCCTTGGCCACGTGGAGGGCTAGCACAAGTTTGAGTCTCTCGCCTTGGGCTCCCATCTTGAAATTGTGTCGAGCTGACACATGTTTCTTTCCACTTGTTTGGAATTTTCAATGGCCGGCTCTATCCTTTTGGGCCTGGCACACGTGGAAGATCCACACTCATTTGAGTCTCTGTTGTTTGAGTTTTCCCCTTGGAGATGCACCGATGAGGCACGTGGAGGCTTCCGTTGATTCCTCCATATTTAGCCAATTTTGGGTTCATTCCGAACCATTTGTATAGCTTTGAAGACTTGAGTTTTTCTCCATCCCTTTTCCCTTGAGCCTCTAGTTTCTTCGACACTATTTACTTCCTTCCCGACTCTACTATTACATTTTAGAGTCCTCCTGCAACTGTTTGTTGGATTTGAAGTGTGGGTCCGTTCGATAGAACCGTGCCTTAAACTTCTTCCTACACGGGGGGGTGTGTTTGATCAATTTTTAGGGGACAAAATTGAGATAATAGTTACATATAAACGTTTTCCTTCTTTACATCAATGAAAAAAACCAATATTAGATTACATTTTACGCTTTAATTCTTGCATGCATCATTTACTTTTCCAGCCCATTAATTTAGAAATGCAATATATATTTTTCCGTGGCTTAATTCCTCCGCATTAAAAGAAAAGATATTATATGATACATGTGATTCATTTACTCTTCTTTGTTATAAGGTTATTATTTTAGAAAAAACTTAATTTTGGATCATGTTATAATACCTACTTCTACTTCTTCTGCTCCTCCCTCGCCTACTAAGTCATCTACTCTCCCATTTATTGAACCACCTTCACGATTGTCATCTCCTTCTCCACATAAACATCCATCCCCTCCACCATCTCATTGTCATCCACCTAGTTCCTCCCCACCTTCTACCCGTGAACCATTATCCTTCTCATATGTTGCTAAACCAAATAATGTCTTACTCACTTTGCTTGATAAGAGGTTGATCCATTTACATTCCATCCGGCATCATCCCCCTCACCAGTTTTGCTTCAGCATAGCATTTGCTCTATTGCAATTTCCACTTTGCATCAATGGCCACCATGACAACAATTACTATGTCCTCCATAATTGAATCCAACGGTTAGAAGATAAGGGTCTCATTTCCTTTCACACCCACCCTCGTGATCGCTCTCTCTCTCTCCTCTTCATGCATAAGCAAGCCTTTGCACATGTTACCTTATCTCATTCACCACCTTAAAAGGTTATTATACATCCACCTCTTAAGGTCAACATTCATCCACTTCCTCTAGTTTCCTTGCCTCTTACCACATCCTCTCAACCTACACACACCTTGCTCCTACACCCCACTAGCTTCCTAAGCATCCCATTTCCACATTTTCCACCATGACACCTCCCATTGTTGGCACTATCTCCTTTCACATCCAATTTGGAAGCTATACACACACACTCCGCTACTTCACATGTTCCTAATGTGCATTGTAGGCCTCTTTCCTTGTGGTAGATGATACCCATATCATCACCCGATGACATACTTGTGTCTTAAATTTCATACATGACTGTTGAGGGAATTGTTACTTAAATGGCCCTCACTCTCACACTGGGGGGCAATTGCCTTTTCCCCCTTCATCCTCATCACATCTAATCATTTACATCGTTACACATCTTAATATCCTATAGTTATCATTACATCATTCTTTTATCATCACACATTGCTATACAATTCTATTTAATACTCATTGCCACGTTCCACTACATATATATCTCTATCTACCATATGCTATACTATTCATACTTATTCAAATGAAATCCTTGTTCAATTCATCACTTAACCATTCTTTATGCTTCATCATGAATTTAAAATAACCAACATTATTTATCACATCAACTATAACAACAATGCATATAGAATACACCAAACTATACAACCACTACCAAGTGTAAATCACAATCATCGCATAGTATACAATGAACATCAACAACAAATACGGCATCAACATGTGTATATATACCTCTATAATCATAGTTATATAATAAAATTGTAGGGGACAATCCCATATGCCTCAATACATCATATCTAATACATCATACATCATCCTTGCTATCACTATCTACAATCGCAGGAGCTCTAGAACTAGAGGCTTCAACGCTAACCCTATGTCGTCGATCACGAGGTCTACATCTCTTAACCTGGCTCCACAATATGGAATTCTCTTCCACCTTCTTTTTATATTGACCCTAAATATCCAAATATCATGCAAATACATCCTAAGCTAGACTACCCTCTCCCACAACTTGCCTTGACCGCTCCACCTCTGCACACGCCTCGTCACGCTCACTCAACAAAACTATACATGTGGCCACTACTATCACCATTGGGAGTAAGTAAATGGGCGTGCTCATCCATAATCACGTCCACTCACTCTAACATACATCCACCCACAAGAACATCTAGATACATGCATTTTGCGTCAACGTGTGTATGGAGGAATCAATGATTAATGTCTAATACACATCGCCTACAACCACATGAAAAACACATCATATTAGTAACTATACATCGTCGTATACATAAAAAAACTTATCAAACACCCCAAATAACAATATACAATACTTAACGCTCTGCTCAAGTTGTTGTTACATCATCTACATCGAGAGCAGGTGCCCGACCCTTGAGTCCTCTATCTGCTAGATCACTTGCCACATCTACTATCACTGAAAAGAACAACACCCATCAGTGTGCTACCCACCACTATCTACACACCTCAGTGCACCTTGTGTCATCTACCTATGTTGGACCTATGGCCGGATCTACCTTTTTTGGACACTGGGGGCACTAAATGTGCTCCTATGGGACCTAGTCTCCATGTCACTTACATAGTCGTTCTAGTCAATCGACACCATATATTCAGCTCTGGGGCTTTTTTCAAGCCATGCTAAACTATCATGATACTCGCCCACCTTGGAATATATCTACCACCCCTAGAAATATGTCCTCCAACCACATGGTGTGTCGAATGCACCGCAACTCGACACCATCCTCCACCTAGCCTCCATAGTCTTTATATGACCTCTTTATAACCGCCCTAGAGCCCGTCTCGATCTACCATCGACATATATGTGGTCATATCCATCCTCCTACTCGATTCCCCACCCACCTTGCCACAAATATCTTTGGTTGAGCTTAATCAGCTCATGGCTCACTAAGCGGCCTCAATATAGCTATATTCTCATTCACCCATACATGTAATAAAGTGGTAGTTCCTACTCCACCACCGCGATCCTCTTGCATGAAATTGTATAATTCCCTATATAAATGGGCCAACACACATTTTCCCATGCATATCTAATACCATGCTCCTCTATACTTTGAAAAATATCATGCATCCTATATAGAATCCCAACTCCACCACCTCAATGGCCACCGATGAAGTTGGAATTACTGATAAATTTCCACAATTGCGGAACCCCATATCTCATAATCACATCTAAGCTAATATATATCTCAACCTGTACTTGAGACCCTACAAAATATCACCATGTTTCCCTCATCGACAACGTGCATCTACTACATCCATCACCTGCACTCTATCTCCAACAACATGCAACCGTAGTATCCTATATACATCCTCTAATGTCATCGTCATCTTTCTTGTCAACAACTAGAATGTACAAGTATATGCACACCATCTCTCACATAAAGAAATCAACAATGGAATATTATAGGGGTATCTCCCCAATATAGTGATGTGTTGTAGGTTGACAGTATAATATATCCCACTCATCATTTGTCAACCCCAAACCAAAAATGTGCTCAAGCGACAACCCACAAGGAACTCCCTTGAGTGGATATCCCTCACGCACAATGCAAAAAACACCAAAACACAATATTAACACATATAAATAATTCAAAATTAACCATACCAATGTCAAAACAACCTATATTACCAAACAAATGCTAAAAGCAGCACTCGGATGCTAGCACCTAAGAGCTGGACACTAGTGCCTCGATACAGGTCACTAGTGCTAAGAATTGGGCACCGAGTGTCGTGAAGGATAAAAATGCCCTGTCTTCTTCCATCTTGCTCATAAACACCTAATTCTACAAAATTAATTTTTTTCCTAAAACCGAGTGAAAACATGGATATTTGACAAAAGTTTCTAGATTCGATCATACATACCAGGTCCCCTAGGTCGTTTACGTAGCCATGACCACCATCACCCTCTCAAATCTCATCTGAATAGACTCTCTAACATGTGGCATCCTCGCACCTCAAAGCTCAAATCACGATCACACGGTTCAAATGAAATTACTATTCACCTTTTCCATATTACTATATATAGTAATTCAATTTTACTTTATATTATAGTTGTTACTTGCCACCATCCTTATAACTAATACAAGTGCACAGTTCAACTCATATCTTGAGACTAGTTACTTAGCTTCTCTCCCCATTTACACCATTTGGATCATGTTCTCATCTAGGGCCATACTACACTTCTCACCACTCCATCTTTAATTCCAGCATACACACTACTCCATATCTAAACATACTTTGTCAATACTACTATATCTCTTACATTATCTCAAAATTACTATTACAATCCTTCACAACCTTGATTTCATCTCATTTCTTATCTCTTTACTCCTCACCCTTTCACCAAAAGGGGGGAATACAATTGGGATAATATTATAATCCTTCTCGGGATAAAAAAGCAATCAATTAACACCCCTAATACATTATTATCACATTTTCTCTCGATCTCGATTAAACATGGTTATATTTATTCTATACGATAATCCATACTTTTGCTACGTCGAATCCATCCCCCCAAATGACCTAATATGGGGACAAAAAAAAATCCTCTCTCGTGAGTAACTTTCCAAATGCATTTTATTTAATCAACTCTTATCATACAAATCAATCAATCAATATGATAATCATAACTACTATTACTTCTAAATGACCTAACTTGGAAGCCACACTTCATCACCATCCATTCCGGATGACCTAACTAGAATCCATCTAATATTATTCAAATCGAGACACCCATCACTATAGGAGTGGGGCAATGAGACATCATTTCCTTTCCTATACTACTTGTATGTGGGTTCTTCAATTGCGACAAACAAATTTCAATGAGAACAAAAGGTAGCAATTCGGTCCTTATTCATCTGTAACAATTAGACCTTTTGGGAAACATCATGAAAAAGAGAAAAACTTACATCTTTCCCCAACACTCTTCTTCAAAAGGTGGCAGGATGCCCAAATCCTTCAATTATCAACAAATTGAGTTAGGAATTGATCATTCCCTACCTCTTCTATCACCTTTAACAAAAATCTAAAATCTCAAATATCATCACAACTAACTCTCCAAGTTGATCATTACGATGGTTTTGCTATCTCCTCTTACACCACATGGGTCAAAACGTTGATCCATGGTTCACCACCTTACGAGTTATATGTTCTACATGAAATCTATAGTATGACTTCTTCGGGTCCTATATAGGGATGTTTCTTACTTCCTTTACACCACTTGAATTTCATTCAAATAACATAAATGGAGGGAAATTATAGACACAAAATAACACACATATTATCACTTTAATATGCCATTGGGTATGTTATTATATGAATGAATCTCAAGCAAGAAAAGTATTCACTTGTGACACTATCCCTTGTCCATATACACTCTTTGATTAATTTATATTATTACTCTTTCCTACATATCTCATGTCTATGTGCATTTCTGGTCAAGCCACGGGGATCCTTGTCTATCTTTCTTGTCACATTTTTCATCCTTGGTTACAAGACACTAGCGCCCAGATGCTTGTGTCCTTTTTGGGTGCTCCTATCATGATTATTATTTTTACACATTTTTTGACGTTTGTGGTTGTCCTTGCCTATTTTCTTATCCTTATCTTGCTTTCTTATTCGGCCTTTGAGTGTCTCTAGTGTCGAAGTTCAAGAAAGATACGCATACACACACACACACACACACACACACACACACACACACACACACACACACACACACACACACAACATGCTCACTATTATTCTGGATGGAAATTCAAAAAGAGGGCTATCACATCTACATACTACCACTACTATTCAAAGGGACTACATTTTGGGCTGCATACACTACATAGGAAGGGAAGTGTTAAATTCCATACCACACATTTGCATCAAAGCTAGCTATAGCCCACTATCTTGGCATCATTGACATGAGGGAAAACCTAAGGACAATATTTCACACACAAAACACAAAGAACTACATGGAGTCTGAAATGTAGTGCAACACTCGGTACTAAGTTCACTCATCGGGTGACCACGAGGGGTCAATACAACTTCATGTATTGCATGTTTTTGTTTGTGTATATGAATTATTTCATTTTCATTCGATGACTTTCCCACCATAGATAGTCATCTCACTTAGTGATAATAGGTCATATTGGAATAGGTCAATAGGGTTAGGGTTATGTATAGGTGTTATACATAAGATTTACATGTCACTCCTATATGTACCTCTCTTTTTGATCTATGAGCATGCCAGACACACCATTTTATTTTCTGTACTTAATTCTCATTTTGTGATTCATACTCTACCGATTACATAAAGCGTTCTCATCACCATTGAAAGTGAAAACCTCTTTGATGTGCATGAGCTTTTGCATCGATCCTTGTAGAATAATCTGATATAGTATCAGAGTGGATGTTTGGTAAATGCGCACTCATTTGAATCTAGTTATTGATTACTTATTTTTGGTTTTATAGCTTCTCATGTAAGTTTTTCATTCATTTTATTTGGAATCTTGTTGAAGGTTTCACAATTTAGTTTCTTAGAGTTTGTGCTAGTTTTTGGTTTTGCATATACAAAGTTACAAGAGTTCTACAACAAAATATAGCTATTGTAGCCAACTTTGGAGGCACCACTAAATTTGGATGTAGGTTTTACATCTATGATTTTAATCAATAATTTTGAAATCATGTTATTTGGGTATGTTTGCATTGTTTGGCTCGCCTTCCTTACTACTCTTTTTCCCTTCTACCTTCTTGGTGAGCTGGTGATGAGCTTCCGGGTGAGATGGCTGGTTCCCAAGCTAGTTAGCTCCTTGCCTTATTTTTTTGTGTTGTTGTTTTAAGTTTTGCATTGATCTTGGTTTGATTTTCCTTCTCATCTTGTTACGTGTTATTTCCTTGCATGATTTCTATGTTGCCTCTAATGTGACTACCCTTTGCATGTGTTAGTTTTTTGCCTCATCGCACCATTTTAATCCTTTGCATCTTGGTTTGTCCATTGCTATGGTTGTGTGTGTATTGTAGGGTTTCTATTTGATACTTTGACTCAGTCTCTTCCTTACTTTGTTTTCCAAGTTATATATGATCGTTTAAACTCTATTGTGACCATCAAGCTTATTGAGTTCTTTTCTCTATGAATTTACGTTGTTGCATCATGTTTTTTTGCATGTTTACATTTGTGTTGGGTTGAATCATGCCTTCCCCTATCTTTCTAGTTTTGGGTGCTTGTTTGGGGTCAGATTTTCTCCCTCGGCATGTCATTTGTTGTGTTCTCATAAAATCACTTTGTTGTGTTGAGTTTCATTACCTTTGTGTTGGATCTTCTCTGTTGTGCTCATCTCTACATGTGTCTGATCGTTGGCTCATTACATTGCACGTTGAATACTAGTTTGTTCTTCTCTCACTCCCATCCTTTGCGTTGAGCCCCACGCTGAGCCCACCTCTCATCTTCCTCTACTTAGTTCCTCGAGCCTGTCACTTACTTGCCTCTCCCAACTACCTCACCCCTTGACCAGGCATTCCCCTCATTGATCAGCCCTGTGACTTTCTCTTGTTTTTATCTTAACCTTTGACCTCGTTTCAATTTTTGTTTGGTGATTTGAATTAAAATGTTTGGTTATTAAAAAAGTGGGGTTTAATTTATTTAGTGTGGGTCATGTTTTTAAAGGGGATATGTTTAATATAATAAGGTAAGGTGTTAGGATTTAAGAGGGGTGTTGTTTTAAAGGTGGTTAGTATGTAATTCATTAAGGTGGTGTTGCTTTAAAGGGGGAGTCAATTTAATTTAATAAGTGTAAGGTTTAAATTTGTTAGATCATAGTTTTTATAACTAGGATCTAATATAATTAATAGATAAGATTAATTATTTAATATCTTAGGAGTTTATTTAATTAGGTATCTAATTTCAATTAAAATATTTTAATTAGATTAGTAAGATTATTTAATCTTTTAAGAGTTTTTTTGAATCTAGGCTTCTAGTAAAAAAATTAAGCTCTTTTATTTGTTTGATTAGTTTAAAATAGTCATTTATTAACATTTTTGTCGATTTTAGTCCTTTTTGCTCTAAAATTAGCCAAATTAGACGTTTCCAAAGGTCGATTTTTAAGATTTATTGCCTTTTTTCTTTAATCATTTATGGAGTGTGAGTGCACCTTCTGGCATTTTTTTTGCCTTCTAGGAGTGTTTTCAGGATCTAGGAGGTTCTCAAGACTCGTCTTGAGCCCATTTTCTACTTTGTAATAACCCTTATTATTTCTTGTGGACTAGTGAGCACATCTGCCATAGTCTTGCAACAAGGGGGTTTCTACTGCTGACGTGAGACACTTTTTCTCACAACAGGACTTGATTTTGCCCCTTCTCTTGTTTTTTAGCTTGTTGTGCTTGTTTACGGTGTCAATTTTCTACGATCAACAAAACTTGATTTTGGTCTCCTCTCTTATGTGTTATTATGCTAATTACAAGGTGAGTTACCCACTATTTCATGATGTAAATTCACACCAGATTGTATCTAACACACTAAACTATAAAGTGTCAAAAGCATGGGGTTATAATATTGTCCTGGGTGGTTGTGTTGTTTGTTTTTCTTTTCTACATTCCTTTTTTTCTCTCTCTTCACTATTGATTCAATATCAATTCCTTCACTTACATCATTCAATTTTTTAAAATGGAGATCAAAAATGGTAATGAAACTAAGGGGTAAAGGGTTATTTTGCATCACCATGGGAGTTTGAACTTGACGATGAGCCTAAAAATCTAAGTGGTTGAGCCAAAGTGACAAAGCCTTAGGTCTTCTTTGTATCTTTGTTTCTCTTGACTTGCTCTTCCACATTGAGTTATGCGAAACACCCAATTTTGTGTGGTAATGTTATATCAAATGTTTGGACAACAAGATGACATGAGAGCATGTTGGCTAGATTTTTCTGCACAACTGAAAACCTAGGCATTCATGAGATAAATCTCCCTCATTTACCGGTGAGGCTCCCATGTAAGATTTTGTTAGTTATATATCCTAATATCTATTTTTGGGTATTACTTTAACTATGTAGCTCATGAACCATAGCTAGATAGTTTTGCAGCAAGTAAGCAACTGTAAAAGAAAGGAAAAATCTACAGAAGAGGAAAATAATTGGAAATAGGGGAAAAAAGAGAGGATGTGCAACCCAATAAATAGTTTATAGAGTTGATCACATGCACATAGATTAAAGTAAATAGATCATGAAGCACATAATTCACAGTAAAGGAAACTTTCAGATCTAGATCTAGAATAACACAAAGTTTATGAATAGATCTAGAAATAAATACAAGACAAATGCACCGTTGACACAAAGTTCTCCGAAAATATCTTCTCTATTCCTTTGCTTGCAGAAAGCTATCAAGGGTTTCAACTCAAAGTCTAGAACACAAGAATGCTGATTACAAATTCCGATCCTTTAACCCATAGGTTCTTCCTCTATTTATAGTGTATAAAGAACAATTACAAATAGGAAGCTTTAAATGAATTCTTGCATGTAGAAGCTATGAAAAGGGAAACAACTAGCAATCTTCCTCCTGGAATTCCTCTTTGCATAACATGCATGATTTCTAATGGAAAATTAGAACCTTCTATTTTGCACGTCTACCACTTATTTCCAAGTAATTGACTTCTTCAAGTAACGACTTTTAAACCAATCACTTAAGTTAATTGATTGCTCAATTACTTTGTCGAGAAAATAAAAGAAAGAGGAAAAGAAATAAGAAGGAAGTTGTAACCCTCCCAATCTTGTTCTCCTTCCATACTCTACATGTTGATCCAACCTGTATTGTACTTCTGCTTCATTTATTTTAGCAATGAATGATCTAAATGATATCTCTGTGTAGTGGATCTGAGATACTCCCATATGTTGTTGAATTCTTTCCTTTGATTCTCACCAAACTGGATCTAGAAGTAGCTGACTGTGATTTTCCTGTGGGTGCTACCTCTGACATGTCTTCCCCTTCTATCCTTGAAGCTTTTGCAGTTCTTCTTCAGTACATGCACTAGTGCAATGTTTCTGTAAATAATTCAGACAAAACTCATCATCTTTTATTTAAAATTGCATATGAGCAATTTTAAATTCTGGAAAGCACTCGGGTGAAGGAAAACACAAGTAAATTCAATGAAGGCTTCAACTGGAAGATTGGGAGCACATGCACAAGCTTCTGAAAGGAATTCTCCATGCAATGACTTCTACATGGGCTGCGTTAGAAACAAGAGGATGAATTTTTATCGGAAGCCTTTACAATTATGAGATCTGGATCTGTCAACTAAATCGGTGATATGTTCAGGGCCTATGTACTGTATCATTGAATTCAAAAATTTGGAAGCTATGCATGATTCTGCTGATATTTCTCTTTCATCATGCTTCAACATGGCTGGAACAATCTTTGTCTAAGCTCTTTTTCTTTAATTATGTCTAGAATCCCTTGCAATTGGATCAATTCATGCAGATTTAGAAACTTCTTCAGATTTAGAAGATATATTCAATGTACTTGACATTGATTTGAGCAGCTGTGATGAATACCTACAATTTTATTCAGATAAAGATGGAGACCATGGCATGTATACTTGATTTTATCACCAAAATCTGCATATAAAGTTTGTTGCCCTAAAATTTGAGGCTTTTCTTGCATGCAAAGCAAGAAAAAATATTATTTAATTCACTAGAGCACTTATACCAACATGCAAATAATTTTCATAGCAAGAATCAAACCATTCTAACCCTAGGCACCAAACCTTGAAGCTCCCTAAAAATGAAAAACACTCTTTAATGCAAAAACCCCCTTCCTTTGGCACCAAAACCTGTCCAGGCTGCAATCCTTTGCAAAAGAATTAATTGCTTCTTTATTATGGCAGCCCATGCTTATCTAACCTTCAACATTCTATTTTTAATAATTACCCTTCTTATTTCTAGATTTAATTAATAAACAATCATGTTTATTCACCCAAATTGGGCGTGTAATTATGCATGTTGCTTTGGTTGCTTTTAAAAAATATATTTTATTTATTTATAGCATGCATCCTTGACTTCTCCTTAGCTCTTCCACTTGCATTGACTTTCCTTCTATTTATGGTGCCAAAATTGGGTGAATAAACCATTAATAAATATTATTAAATGCATTGTATTCACCCAAGGTGGGTCGCACTTTTTGGCAAGAGGAATTGCTAAAAATAAGAAGTCAGCTTGATGGGAATTTCCACCTTGCACTGCAGCTCCAAAAATTCCCTCTTCCACTTAAGTGATTTGACTTTCATCATGGGAATTTTTACCCTACAAGGCAGGTAAGAAATTCCCGCATTAGTGCTTTAAGTGATTTTTCTTTTATAATGAGAATTTTTACCTTGCAAGGCAGGTAAGAAATTCTGCTGCCTTGCCACCTCTAGTATTTCCATTGCATGCACTTGAGTGACTTCGACTTCATGGGAAAAATTACCCTGTAAGGCAAGTAAGAAATTCCTTCCTCCCCTATGCCCGCCAAAATTCCCATTGGCAGCTTAAATTCTTCCTTCTAAAATGTGTGACTTGCATTAAAACTGACCTCCTTTGATAAAGTGCAACTTGCATGGGTGAATAAATCTCTTTGGTGGGAAAAGTTAGCCTGCTAGGCAGGCAGAAAATTCCCATCGAGTGCTTTAAGTGATTTTTCTTTATTTTATAATGGGAATTTTCACCTGCAAGGCAGGTAAGAAATTCTCGCTTGCCTACTGCCTCTAATTTTCCCATCGCACTTAAGTGACTTTGAATTCATGGGAAAAAGTACCTGTAAGGCAGGTAAGAAATTCCCGCCTACCTGCCACTACTAAAAATCCCATCGTAGCTTACACTCATTAATTCTAGAAAATGTGACTTGCCTAGGAGAGGCTTTTTATGCACGACTTCATCTTTTTTGGTCAGAAGCTTGCATTTTGAGGTTGATTCCTTTTGGTGCTGTGTTGGTAGATGATCTCTAGATGCTTCAAGAAATTAAACAAACTATACTGGTGAAGGAATTGACCTAGGGAATTTCACAGAGAAAAATTGTGGAGAAAACCAGAGAAAAACATAAAAGAAATATATAAAAGTGAAAAACATTGCCAAAAGTTATAGACAATGACCTGAATTCATTCCTGGTGAAAACTCTATTGAGATGAGTGAATACTGGCATGCAAAACTTCAGCAAGACTCAACCAAAGCATAATTTACTTCAAACGGGGCATTATTTATTCAATAAATAATTAAATAAAATTTTCCTGCATAGACAAAACTTGGTGGAGGGATAAAATGACTTTGGGCATCTAGGTATTTGTCTAAATTGGCTCATATGATTCATTGGGAATACCCTAACATAATAAATACATCTTCTGGCAATAAAAACACAAAAAGACTCGTTATTTTAAAAGAGTGATTTTTTAAAAATGGGTAGTCCTAGATTTTAGGGTGAAATCTGGGGACACCGAGAGCACATGAGTTGGAAAACAAACTACTAGGATTAAATCCTAGTGACTTTGAAAACCTATAGGCATTCTTCTTGAAGTTCATCCACACTAGATTGTTGTTAAAGGAATGTAAAGTGGAGAAGAAATATTCCCAGTTGATCTTGTCGATTATCTCTAAGTTAGGTTTTGAATACTCTATTTTCATGTCAATTTTTCACATTTATGAAATACGCTTTAGGAAGTTCTTGGAATATGCCCTCATTTGACAGTTTTTCATCCCAAATCATTCAAGAACAAGACAAACTCATTCAAATGGGGTCTCTCAAGTCCAAGTCACATGCCCTTGTAGCAAGTACTAGTAAGGGAAAGAAGATTGAAAAGAAGAAAGAGAAAAAGGATCAACCTAAGAAGGAAACCAAGACCAACTAAGCCAAAACCAAACCTAACACAAACGCTTTAACTTATGAGCATAAATAAAATAAATAAAAGTGTAAGTGTTCCTATTATAAGAAGATTGGTCATGAAGAACATCAATGTATGAGAAATAAAATTTATCACCTTATTCATTTACTTGAGAAAAATCATATAGGTGTTCACGAGTCTATCAAACAAAATGCTCTTAAAGTTGAGTCTTCCACTGCAAGAGAGTCTAATTATGATAAGAAGATATGAAAGGACCTTATAGCTCAAGTTGTTCCTTCATTGATGCGGATTATAGATTCCGATGCCTCGTACCATATGGCTTCTTTGTATGTTGAGTTCTCCAACATTGAACCATGTGGCATGTCCCAAATCACGTTGGGTGATGACATGACAATGTCTATTGCTGGTGGTGGATCGGTAGAGATGGATTGGGGATCATTTAACCAAGTGTTGAGTGTTCCTGATCTCTCTACCAATCTCCCATCGCTTTACCAAATCACTTACCTTGGTGAAGGAATACAAGTGGAATTTGGTCCTAACTCAATGATTATTCGTGAGCTTCACAATGACACTATAATGGCTAAGGGAAAGGTGGATTATTGTTCATGATTATATACCATTTCCCACTTTACTTCTAATTTGACAACCACTTCTTTGCTCACTCATGCGGTGAGGTTAGTAAGATATGGCATGAGCGTTTGAGGGCATATGAATTTTCATTACCTTAAACAATTGAGCCAAAATGTAACACCTCTTTTTTACTTCATTAAAAACTAAGGGAATTTTTTTATACCAACTCATTAAATATACTTAATGCCTTTTTAGAAATAAAAATGTAGTTGTTTAAAACCAACATACTAAAGTTATACATCTTGTAAGTTTTCTTACGTTGTAATGAATAACATCAATTAAAAAAACAATTGATTTTAGCCAATATTAATTAACGTTCAGAATCCAATCAGATAATCTATGATAACCATGTGCAACTACAAGGGTTTAAAGATCCTACTTGATCCCCCTCAAACACTCATTACGAGCCAATACACCTAGTGTATCATTTGGTTTAGCTTTATTACAGGATAAGGCAACTTGTGATGACTTCGTAGCATCCTTGAGAAAGTCACAACATTAACCATCATATAAATATCGACACTGCAACAAGAAGACTTGGTGAACAGAAAATGCATCCAATTACATGCATTATTATGGCCAGAGTTATTTGGCTTTGTGATAGCAATCCGATTCCAAGACTAAACATAATCCTATGGAACTTGTCTTCCCTTCACCTCACAACTATTCCAATCATAGTCATTATGATTCATTTCCATTGTTTAGGTTATTAGGTTCACTTTTATACATTTTAGGTAAACATGTATTTAATTCAAAGTTCATACACCAAAGTGACAATTATCATATCTTGACATTCGAGTCATGCGGCTCATGCCAACACCACCTTGGGATCCCTACAGAATAAGGTAAATGCACGTGAGGTCCTTAGTCATCATACAATCATCCCTTTATCTATAGCCATCCCAAATTGGTATGGGTATGACTCACAGACACAAGTATTAGATTACAATTTCTTGTTGTTGGTTAATAGTCATGAATTTATCTAATTAGGTTTATAATTGAGCAACACTTATGACCCACTGGGCCTCATGATAATACACGATAATACCCTATTGGAATACCTATGGGAAAGGTTATAGATGCAAGATGACTTGCATCATCACGTACCACCACCCTTCTCGTAGCCATTCCAAGTTAGCTCAATCAGATTATAGTCGTAATTCCTTGCGACACATAATTATGACCTTAGTTAATACTTAGTTACATGTTCATGAAAGGAAGGTATGATTTATTTATTATGTGTCATTTGTAAATGATCTTATTGTAGTAATGAGATTTCCTTTATTATGTATGTCTATTTTTGTTGCCACAACATTAGGTTGCATGCAACATTAACATGTAATAATCATTATTCATATGATTAATTAGTTTATACTTAACTTTTGAACATATTTATATGTGTTTTCATACTAAAAAAACATATGGGAAGTCTATCGGATGGACATTAAAAGTGCCTTCCTTCACGTGTACCTAGAGGAAGTGATCTACATGGAATAACCTTTGGGCTATGTCCATGATCCCTCCCTCATTTGTAAGTTAAATAAGTCTCTCTACGGCCTTAAACAAGCCCCTTGAGCTTGGTAAGCCATGATGGACTCCTTTTTACTTACATCAGGGTTCAATTGGTGTCACTCTGACCCAAATATTTACATTTTGTGGCAAGATGACTTTATACTCATCCTTGTTATGTATGTTTATGACTTGTTGATCACAGATAACTCTTCCTCTATCATTGATTCTGTGAAAATTGCCTTGTCCAATAAGTTTTCTATGTCTGATTTAGGATTGCTTCATTGATTTCTTGGGATCTAGATTTCACAATCTGACTGAGGAATTATAATTTTGTAGCCTAAGTACTCCCTTGATTTACTTGCTCGGTTTCATGTGTCATTGGGATCATGTCCAGATTCATTCGGGGACCAAATGAGTTACATTTGAAAGCAACAAAGTGGATCCTTCATTATGCTTGTGAAACTTATACATATGACATTCATTATCTAAGAGGAGTAGATATTGACTAAGTTAGATATACTAACTTTGATTGGGCTAGTTATTTAGATCATTAGAAATCTACCTCAGGATATAATTTTTCTCTGGGTTCAGTCTTGTTAGTTGGTCTAGCAAGAAGCAGGATACAATTGTGATATCTTCTACACAAGCAGAGTACGAGAGGAGCGATTAACGCTACAATGGAAGTTGTTTGATTATAAGGTATCTTGTGAGTTTGGTATTCAATATTGGTAGTCTACTATCATCTACTGGGACAACATGAGCACCATCTTGATTTTCCAAAACCTTGTTCAACATCGAGACGAAACACATCGAGAAACTTATGCACTTCATTCGGGAGTTGATTCATGATGACATCATCAATTTATAGTATTGTCAGACTTCTAATATAGTTGCATACATTTTCACCAATCCCTTCACTGAGGTGAAGTATCTTTCCTTGCGGTCTCTTATTAGGGTGAGTTTTACTACAGCCGCCCACCTTCTTCGGGATTTCTAGTTCTCTTCTCTTCTAGAAAGATTACAGTTTGTACATGAGTACCTTATTAAGCCTTTAGTTTTCAGGACTCATTTGATGCATCTTTCTTAGGTTATTTAGGGAGTCTTTTATCTCTTGCAAGTGGATGTTTTTCCTCCATTACTTAAGATCCTTATTAAACATGGGTACCTCATCAGGACTAGTTTCTGGGACCCATTTCCATTCTCCTCTTCTTATTTTCTAGAAATATTATTGTTTATACATGGGTACCTTATTAGGTTTAGTTTTTAGGCCCCATTGACACATCTTTCTTAGTTGTCTAGGGGATTTCTCTTTTAGTTATGACTTTCCATGACCTCTACCTCAACTTCGATAAAGGGGGTATTGGTGTATATGAATTGTTTCGTCATCATTCGATGACTTGTCCACCATAGATGGTTAGTCATCTCACTTAGTGAGAATAGGTCATAGTGGAATAGGTCAATAGGGTTAGTTAGGGTTGTGTACATGTGTCATGCACATGAGTTACACAACACTCCTATATGTACCTCTCTTTTTTGATCTATGAGCATGTTAGACACACCATTGTCTTTTTGTACTTGATTCTCATTTTGTGATTTGTGCTCTTGTTGATTATGTGAAGCATTCTCATCACCATTAGAAGTGCAACCCTCTTTGATGTGCATGAGGTTATGCATTGATCCTCGTAGAAAAATATGATAATTTTATTAAGACCTAATGTGTTTGTGAGCTTGTGTAGATAGATAGAGTTTGTTTTGTAGGTTATAGGTGTAATTAAACCCTAAAAATGAAGTTGGAGTGATAAATAAAATATTGGAGCGAGGACTTTCGGACCTAAAAATATCAGATCCGAATATTCACACATCACTAGCACTGAGACACTCCTATCCTCTTGTGGGAACTTCGTCAACACAATTCGAGTCCCAAAAGTCTTTGCAAGTCACTATGACATCATTCCCGGCCCGAGATCCATCGGATACATATTCCCAACTACCTCTAAGTTACACCGAAAGTAGCCAAGTCATCTATCTCTCTCATTTTCTTAGAGTTTTACATTGTTAAATGCTTAACACTTGTATATAATCGTATATTATCATTTGTATATCACTAGTTATCATGGTCACTTTGAAATAAGGTTTAATTCAATTTAGACTAAATTAATTAATTATCCCTTCTCGGTTTAATTTATCATTCACCTCTAGCTATCAATAGACATGAAATGTATATACTATTTCAAACTACATAATAACTTCTAGATCTAAGTATAGGAAAAGGATATAACTAAAAAACATTTGGTCTTAATAATGAGTTTATCATATAAAAATACCAATAAATTTTGAAATCATTTTATCATATATTAAAGAAATGACATGTTGAAATATAGGATTTAACTAAAAATATAACATGTGTTAGAATACTATAGTTGAAAGACCCTCCAAAATCAACTAATCAACCAAATATTATGTTACGAATAAGATAAGGGAACTACCCTATAGTATACATATTCATATTCACCAAATGAGAACCCAAAGAGAGTAAATTTAAGCACTTGTCATTCATCCACACAACATTTCTAGAAACACAAGTGTAATGCCCACACTAGTAACACAACCAAAACACATTTTTAAAAAACTTATTGAAAGCTTATCAACAACACTTACTTTATCACTTGGGCCCACATAATAACAACACAATGCCTGAACCAAAACACAACATGTGTCACTTCACATGTATCTCCAAAACAAGGAGATGATGATGTCAACTAAACATTAGAAAGGAAAAATATATAATACTGCCAAGCCATAAAATGTCTTGTCAAGGGGAAATGGTGCCAATACTTCCACTTATCCCTCCACTAAGGAAGGGAGACTAGCCTTTGGTTCCTCTAAAGCAAGTCATGCAACCACACATGAAAACACACTTATCCCTCTACTAAGACTAGTCTCACTAACCTTTGTTTCCTCCCAAAATAAATAATAAACCCCACACACCATAATGATGCAAGAGCATCAACCATGTAAATAAGAAATTTTTGGTTTGTAGTAGGTATTAGGAGTCTTATTAGTGTTTTTAACCCTTTTTTACCTTCTTAGGTCCCTTTTATGGGTGTTAAGTGATTGTTTAGAAGTTTCCTCCAAAAGTTCAACATTATAATATTTGAATTTGTAAGCATGGATCTAAAATGTGTAATGTCACGAAAGGTTGTAAAAAGGTTGTAAAGGTCATAAAACATCAAATTTGATGTATTTAAGGTGTTATAAGCCTTTAAACACAAGTCACCATGTGTGGTTAGTCTCCACTACGGTTCGGGGTAAGCAATTAGTTATTACACCCACCTTTTAGGTCTTAAATTGGAGATATTCAAATGAAGGAAGACAAAGAAAGTTATAAAGAGGTTTTGTAGGTTCAATAATCTAGGAAGGAGCCTCAAGAAGGCAAGAACCTGTATGGTCAAGCATGGAGAACTTATAGAAAAAAGGGTTATTGTAGAAGGAAGGAGAACTTTTGTAAATACAAACAATGAAAGTATCTTTCATGATATTTCTGTGTATATTTATGTTAATGAGTTTGAAAATGATATGTTCTGATGAATTTCAATCTAGGAATGGTTCTCTAAACTGGTAATGGACTATGAGTTGAGAATAGCTTGATATGTTTTTGATGTTGTGGTGATATAACATGGTTAAGTGTTATTACAAGGAGTAAATGATTGTATAGGTGTGTAACACATGTTAAACAAGCTTTATAACGTGAGAATGAAGTTTCTTAGGGTTTTAAATCATGAATAAGATGGAATTTCTCAGTTTGAGGTAGATTAGGTAAGGTTTCTTGTGTATTCTTGAGAAAAATGAGGAAATAGCTAATGACATGTTGAATTTTATGATGTGAAGAGTTTTGGCATGCATGTACATGTATGAAAATGCATTCTAGAGGAGAAAAATGATAGAAAAGGGAGATTAAGTGAATATTTGATAGATTGTCCTATTGAAAACAAGGTTTTCTTAAGGAAAAAGAATGTAAAAATTATTGTTACGAATGATAGGTATATTTCTAGGTGTTGGCACAAGAAGAAGAAAGATGGAGGATGCTCATATAGAGCTTACAACATAGGTTTTAAGTCTTTATTCATTATTTTAATCAAGTTATGTCAAAAATACCCTCTCAAGCTCTGTGAAATCCTATATGAAACTTCATGAAATCTGGAACATAACATATGAACATGATTAAGAAAGAGATTTTGAGGTTATATGTGATTTGGCATTGTACGGCTACACATTTTTGTGATAGTCCTACTTAAAGGCTAAAAAGACCTAATTGAGAAAAGAATTTTGAAAATTGGGCATAATTCTCTTAAGAAGCACTTACATAGTTAATGTGGTAGTTGAAAGAGCTAAATGGCTACCAGGAAAGTTTCTTGGTTTTTGCGAAACTCGGTATTAAAAAGTTATAGAGGAAAATGAGGTTTTGTAAGGCTCTTAGACAATATTGGCAGATTTAAGGGGTGAAAGAGATTTATATGTAATTTCTTTGTGTTTTCCAAGTTAGTAGAGGTTTGTGACAATGAAAGTATTTTAAAGAAGATAGGATAAAGTATTTAGAATCCCTTTAAAGGAGTATTTGAGCATAATTTATGTTTAGGAGCATTGTAGACAAAAAATCACACACTTACTACTATTTACTATACCACCAAGTATGTTGTTTTATATATGGATCTCACGTAAGAAAAGTATTCACTAATGACATACTACCTAGTCAGTCTTCTTGCTTTGAGTTTTTTTATCTATCACCTCTCTCTCTCTTCTACACCTACTTTGGTTAGGTCATGTAGGGATCCTGTTTGTCGTTATTTTCACATTTTTGTCACTTATATCTAGAAACTAGCGCTAAGGCTAGACACTAGCGCTTGATGCTCCTATATAGTATGGGAAATCTTGTCCTCTTTGTTCTTAATCTTATTTTTGACATTGGTAGTTGGCCTTTTTAGTTTTATCACTCCTATCCCGAGGTACTAGTCAACATGTCATGTCATTAGTGTCAAAATTCAAGCAAGATATCCCTATATAAACACAACATACATACCATTATAAGGGTAGGCAATTTTTATCAAGGGCTATCTATCTACATATCTCAAGGGACTACATTTGGGCACATTTTTCTACATACACACTACATAGGAAAGGGAATTTTTGAATTCCATCCACACATTTGCATTTTATCTAGCTACTACCCACTATCTTGGTGTCATCAACATAAGGGAAACCTAGGAGCACTATTACACACACAATCACATAGAACTACATTGGGTCTGAGATATAGTGTAGCACCCATTCATAAGTTCACTAGTTTGACTACTTGAGACGAGGACAGTTCGACACCTCATTTTACATCTTTCTATTTTAGGATATGATGTATTTTTAGGGTTTTGTCAGATATTTTTGTATTACAGATCTACAGTGCTCGACAGGTAAAGTTTGACTTTTAGGTGATCAATGGCAAACAAGTGTGAAACCCTAGTGATAGTGTCAAAACTAGATCTTGAGATTTTCTACAAACTACAATGCCCACCAGAGGTCTAGGGCACTGTAGGCACCCTTGCCCTTATCCGGGCACTGTGTCTAGGAGTTTCGAGCACTTTTTCATTTTTCTAAGTGAGATTGCGACATTCGTGTGTCTATTCTATCATAGTTTCTAGCCCAGGACATAATTTGGGACAAAATATATTAAGGTAAGTTCCCTATCTCTTCCATTTACTTTCATAATTAAATAGAATAAATTTCCCAACATCTGTATTTTAGTATATATAATTTGTAGTAGTCATTGCTTTCAAATTTTAATAAAATAAATAAGATTTTATTAAATTATTTTGGTGAACCTGTAGCTTAGAACTCCTTTTCCTAGGATCCACTAAAACCCTAATGGATAAGAATAACTCTTCTCCTCCAAGGCCAGTCATGCCTCATGTGAGTTTTAATCCTGTTTACGATGAATAAACTATAGCTGAACTTAGCACTCTTTTTCACAATAATGTTCTTTTAGGTGATACTCAAAAGTAATTGTTGGCTAATGAATGCAATATTCCTACTAGCTTTGATCATTCTACCATTAACATTGATTCTGATCCATCAAGATTTTCTGATTATAGACCTTGCTATTCATTAAGCCATACTTCACCCTCTTCTATTTCTGTTGAAACTTTAGATGATGCTATTATCAGTTTATGTTTAGTCTTGATTGCGATAATACAAATAACAAGAGAATGAAAATATACATGTGCGTGATGTTGTTTCTAATACTAGTCAGGATGATTCTATAGTTTCATCTCATACTCCTTGCATTTCTGAAAATGTCTCCAATGATTGTAATGATACATCTCATACTAGTTCTCCTCCTACTTCATTATATGTTGATGATATGCTTAATGAAATCCTTGCATCCGAATCTTTGTCTGATATTGATGATACACATACTAGTAATGATTCTACTTCTTTGCATACTACTGAATGTGAATTATCTACTCGCTTTCATCTTCTTCTGAGATTGTGTCTAGTAACATGCATGTTAATTCATCTCCTTCTATTACTTCATCTCCTAATAATTCTTCGATCGATGCTACTTGTTATGGCAAAAAAGTAGCACCCTAGGATTTATCTTTAATAGATCCTTATTTTTGCTAACATGAGATTCTCTCTCAAGTTGTGAGACTTACTACTTGAGACAAACCTCTAGAGAATATTAGTCCCTTTGCCTAATCTTAATGCTAAACTACCCATAAGGAAATGCAACTATCTAATCCTACTCTATGATTCCAAGGGACCAAGGAGAGAGAGAAATGCATGAAAGGGGGAAATCCTACACTAGCATAGGTGATAACACCAAGAAAAGGGTGGAGAGAAACTCTCAAATGAGGTAAAATACAAGCAAAATGACGAAGGATAGGAAGACATGAGTTCCATATTCCAAAACAACCTTCAAACCTCCATTTCAAGGAGCACAATAGATTTAGATCTTGCAAGGAGAACAAAATATGCACAAAATACCTACAAATGCAATGAAAGGAAAGAAATTGCAATAAAACACAAGCTAGGACAGATTGATAGCCACAAAACAAGTATTTTATTACTTTATAAGGATGCAAAATACATTACAATGAAGGTGAAAGGCAAGATTCACCATGGAGAAACCCAAATATGAGGCTTACAGCTCATACACACATGTGTAGCACTTGAAAAATAATGCACAAACATTACAAGAATGTCTAACCCTTAAAAATGAGCCTCACTTTACATTATATAGAAATGGCAGAGAGAGAAGAGATAAAATTAGAGGGAACTCAAATTCCTCCTTTTACCCACCAACATGCATTCATTGTCTAAAAATCATCATGGGTGACATGCAAAACCCACTCCCCATGTCATTTTTCTTGCTAGAGAAGATAAGGAACCACATCTCCCACCTACTCTCACCTAACTCAAGATTGAAGTTTCCATGATGGAGTTCATGATGAAATCTTTCCAAAAAGTCCAAGTTTTCGAAATTTGGAGCATATGTGTAAAAGATATGGGAAAGCGGGTTGATGGGTGTCATGAGGAACATGGGTTCCTCATCCTTTGTCACAATCCGTAGTTATAATATCCCCTTTACCTTTTATCCTTTATATTTTTGCCTTGCGGATATTTTGGGTGTTTGGGGCATGGAGGGAACTAGGGTACTTGGGTTGTTTGTTCCTTATATCTTCACTTTCTCTGTAGATCTCACCGATCCATAATACAATGCATTGACCCCCAATCCTTTGTTCATCGGTTGGGAGGCCTTCATGAAGAACAAGTGGTTACCGAGAAGCTGTTCTAAACCTCGCATAGTTCCTCGGTAATATGTTTCATCCACATCTCATTTATCTCGCAACACTCTTCACCTCTATTCCTTTGTAGTTCGGACCAATCAGAAAATTAGGGAACTTGTGGCTGTGAGAACTTGTTCCTCCTATTCCCCTAGGACCCGACTTTGTGCAATACACTAGAAATGACCATTTTTCCTTTTTCTCATTTTTTTATTTCTTTTGGCCAAGTGGAGAGTTGAGGAGCTAGGTAAGGAAGAGAAGAAGTGTCCCAAATCCAATTTTTCCAATTTTACCATTTTTCCAGATTTTTGGCTAAGTATAGAATCTTCTGAAGACTAGAGAGAAGGAGATAGATGTCTTAAGACCATTCAAGTGCCCAATACATGGGAAAATACCTGTTTTCACCATTTCCTCATTAAAGCTCCACCAACTGCCCAAGTCCAATTTTCCAAGTTGTCCAATTTTCCCTAGGGGAAAAATGGATAGCAACTATTCATATTACTTCCATTGATATTCCATGTTCTTCACCACATACTAATTCTCCCACACTTACATCTACTATTCCTATAACATCAACATCCTCTACCTCTTCTTCTAACATTCCTATGATCACTCATAATGGAAAGCTTTAACCAATTAACACAACATTTACATCTTCTACCATTCCTTCGGATGACATCTTATCACTCATACATATTGTTGGTCAATTATAATATCAGGTCCAATCTCTCACACTTCAAAGAAAAACCTATTATATACGTCGATAAAAATTATTTGCATGACAATCTTATTCCAAATTATATCCACAATTCAACATTCCATAATGATTTCATTATGCCTACATTTTCATGCTTTGATGGTAATCGACAACCCATATTTGCATCTCAAGCATTATCGTCTAACAATGGCTTCTTACTTCATGATCAATTATTGCTTAAGGATTTTTACCATAGTCTTACTAATGAAGCTCTCTAATGGTACAAACATCTACCCTTTGGATTTATTAGTACCTATTGTGAGATGGAAGAGGCCTTCCTTTGACACTTTATACTTAACAATGGTGCTAGAGTCACATATGAACACATACTTGGCCTACATCAAGGCAAGACAAAACCTATTATTACTTACATTCTACATTTTAATGCTTGTATGCAATATTTAGTCTTTCAGCCCATTGATTTATAAAATTTATTCATCTTTTTTGTGGCTTGATTCCCACTTTAAAGAAACGCTTGTAATATGATACATGTGAATCATTCACATTTTTATCTTTGTAAAGCCATCGACTTAGAACAAGATCTCATTGCTATAAACGTCATAGATCATGCTCTTAGATCTCAAGCTCTTGCTCCATCCTCTAGTTATTCTCCTCTTCCATCAGTTGAGTGTCCTTTTAGATCTCCGAGTCCATATCCTACACCCCACAAGCAAGTTCATTCTCCTCCATCACATAAGCATCATTTATCTCCTCTACAATGTTGGTTTCCACCTAATACTTCTCCATCTCCTCCACAAGAGCCATTACATTTTTCTCATGATGCTAGGCCTCATGATGTGCTGCATGCTTTGCTTGATAAGCACTTGATTCACTTACCTTCTAATCAACATCATCCACCTCATCGCTTGCAACAACAACGTGATCAACCTTATTGCAACTATCATCGCATCAATGGCCATTGTGATAATGAATGTTGTGCCCTTCATGATTAATTGCAATAATTAAAAGATAAGGGAATCGTTACCTTTGGCCCTCACTCTTGTGAGTGGTCTATGTCTCCAATTCCATGCAAGCATGCTTCTAGTTCAGTTCACTTATCTCCTCCACATGCTCTTAAGGTCACTATTTTCCCACCATTATAGGTTCTTATTCATGCACTCCCTCCATCTCATCCACCCACCGATGCACCATCTCATCCATTGCGTAGTGGCCCTACTACACATTGGCTACCTAAGCCGTTAGCATCTATGCTTCCAACCATTGCATCACCCATCATTGGAATCATCTCATTAGACATTCGGTTTAATTCATATACTCATATTACTTTTACTCCACATGCTTTCATTGCTCCATGCCCACTTGGTATTTGGTTGGTGATTTCCTCACCTTACCCCCCAATGACACACCCATGTTCTCATGGTTCTTACATGATTGTTGAGGGATATTTTACAATAAGAACCTTGCTCCATCTCTTGTGCTACAAGATTAATTGATCTATCTATCTAGAGTACACTATCAAATCACTTCCTAATGATGCACTCTTGATTGATGGTTCACTCTTGATTCTTTGAGGGTCTTGTATAAGTGAATCTCATTATTCATACACTTGGGGGAATCACTATTTTCCCTACCTCTTCATCATACTACCACATGCTTAAGTACACTTTTACAATCATCTCATTCACAAACACTTTTGCATCATCTATTTTCTACATACTTTTCCATTCATCACATCTCTACTCACACATTAAATATACTTTTACAAGTATCTAAATTTCACATGGCACAATTACACTATACATTTCATACATATCTTACATGATCCATTATCACATATGTTATTGTGTTGCTTATCTATCTATGATCAATCTAAACATCATTATCCATTAATCAACATTTACAAATATATAATGCAAATCAAATAAACAAATACACCACATCACATATCAGTCCAACACATCAATACAATACAATAAATCCAATCATCTATATATATATATATATATCATCCAAATATCATAGTTGCAAAAATATAATTCTTTGAGGGAAAATCCCTGCCATACCTCACTACATCAATACATATACATCATATCTCATCATTAATATCACTATCTATAATTATGGGAGCTCTAGAATAAGAATTTTGACCGCTCACTCTGCATTCTTTGGGTGTGGCCCCTATACATCTCTACCTTCCTACGTAATAAAGTAAGCTTGATTGATTGCTCTCGAAAAGTGACCTTGTAGCTCCATGAACCTCCCAAATACATCATGTGCCAAGGGACCTCCACCTGTAGCCTCTCTATCTCATCATGGCTCCTCTCATTCCTCATCTCTCTCACTCAATAGCATTATACACATAGCCGCCACTACCACTACTAGATCAAATAAATGAGCATGATCACCTGTAATACCATTCACATGCTCTAAATTCCCACCTCTAATAAGAACATCAATATGAACATTCCACGTCAACATGTGGATCAAAGTATCTATAATCAAGTGATTAGTAAGAATCCCTTGCAAACATACAAAACATCACATTAGTTCATATACATGAGTGACAAATTCAAACAAACTAGTAATGATCTATAACTATCAATGCACATATAATCATGATCAACTATTCCCATTACATAACATTCCATCAGAGGATATGTACCGCACCTCTCCTCCTTCTACTAGCATTTCTCCCACCGCATCCACAATAACTAGATATAATAACACCCATCGGTGCGCTACCCACCATGCACTATAGGCCTCCATACACCCTACATCATCCACATGTATTGAACCTATGACCACATCTGAATCCTCTCCGGTCCTATGGGTACTAGCTTCCCCTATCAGCCCTGGTCTAACTACGGACCTCCTTGGTGCCCTCATGGCTCTCACTAATATGTATGGATCTAGGGGCATATTTTGTGCCATGCCAAACTGTCATGACACATGCTCTCCTTGAAATAAATCCACATTCCCGGGAAATTTTTCCTCCAGCCACATAGTGTAAAAAATACAATAAAGCTCCATTACATACTCGAGCCATCTACCATAGTCATGATATGGCCTCCAGATAATGGCCCTTGGCCCCATATGATCCAACACAGATCTATATGTATCAGTTTCCATCCTCTTACCCCTGCACACCTACCCACCAATTGAAAAATATAATGGCCTATCTCATTCTACATGTGGCCCACCAAATAGCCTCTATATTGCAATATGCTCATACACCCACACATGTAACAAAGTGGTAGCTCTAGTGCACCCCATGCTCCTCCTATGTAAACTTATATAGATTCTTGTATAAATGGGCTAGTACACATTGTGCCTAAGCGTATATCATCCCATCCTCCTTTATACAATGGAAAATATCTTACATCTTAAATAAGATTCCTACACCAATGCCCTCCATGCCTTGCATCAAGATGCAATCACAACAACAATGAATTTCCGTAATTGCAAAAACACCTAATCGAGTATAGCATCCGGACTAATATGGACCTCGGTGTGAACTCGGGTCCCTATAAAGTACCACTGGTGGCCCTCATTTTCTCTATTCATCCTCTTTGGCCATCACTTGTACCCTCTCACCAATAATCAAGAATTGTAGTATGTGATATACATCTTCCGAAATCACTTGTCATCTCTCCCATAGCAACCAAAATGTGCATGTAGCTATACACCATCTCCTGCAAAAAGTTGTGATCATAGGAATATTATGGGGTACATCCCCATCCTCGCTATATACCACAAGACGTCACGGTCTAGAACATCCCCCTCATCATCCGACAAACCAGATCCCAATAATGTACTCAAATGATGACCACCATGAAACTCCCGCGAATGAATATCCCTCGCACAAAACCAAAAAACAACAAAAAAAACATCAATACATCATATAGGTGCCAAACCACCTACCAATAATATCAATAAGCATCAATTTTTACATTCACAACATTCTAGGCTCAACCCAAGCCTTCGGGTCGTTAGCGCCCAAGAGCAACATACTGCAAGTGCCCTAGAGTAGGTCACTAGTGCTCATGCCTGGGCACTAGTGTCCCAAAGGTCATTAATGTCTTTACTGCTCTTGCCACAGTCGAAACACTAGGAAACTTAAAAATAAAAAAATCATAAATTACAACTAATTTTAGCACAATTTTTGAAAAATCACACTTACCAAAGCTCATCATGTCATACGTGACGCCACATCTGTCACCACAATCTCAAATTAACTCTATTGCGGTGCTCTTACTTGCAGCATTTTCACACACTTAGAGCTCAAAATCACACTCATGCAATGTTCAAATGAAATATCTATTCACCTTTTCCTATTACTATTTATAGTAACTTTCAATTACCTACCTTGCTATAGTCATTATTTGTGCTCATTCTTCTAGCTAATACACGTTAAACGATTTTCATCATATCTTGAGCATTACTACTTTGATTCTTGTCTTTTTCCATCGTTCTCTTTAGAACTCCACCTACTATCATATTGTATACATTCCGTAACCACCATACTCCTACTTGGCATATCTCCAATTCACTATATGCACCACTTTATGACATCTCCTATATCACACTTACATTGTCGCACATCTAATTTCAGACTAGTTTTCATTCTCATCATCACTCTCCCTTTATTGAAAGGGGGAATACAATTGGGGTCATCCAATAATTCCGCCCAACACCATTATGTGATCATTTTACACTTCTAATTCAACATTATTGAAATTTTTCTCATACATCATGCAAAATTTTCACACCATTTTCTAACAAACCCCCTAATGACCTAATTTGGAGGAAAGAAGCGTAAAATCTCTCCATTAGTAATCAATAAAACATAATCAAATCTCAACAAAAATCTTCCACAACATGAGATCACATTGATCAAATCAACACAATACAACATATTTGTCCTCTCGGATGACCTAGCTTAGGAGTTACGATCGCTTTCCCGGATGAACTAACATGGGAAGTTATCTCTACATTTTATACCATTTCTACATGACCTAACATGGATGCTATCTCACATCATACACATTGCGACACCCTTGGAGTGGGGGCAATGAGACATCATTGCCTTGCCTATACTTCTCCTATGTTGATTATTCGCATTTGAAAAAAATGAATCAAAATTGATCGAAATGAATAAATTTGGTATTTGTTCATCTGTAAAGGATAGACCTTTTGAGGATGTAGTTAAAGTTAGAGGGTAACACTAGATATCTCTCCTGCACTCTTCCTCTAGTGGAAGGATGCCCAAATCCTCGAGTTTTTCACATGCATGAAATCAGGTTGGGAATTGATCACTCCCTACCCCCATCAAAATATCCAATCAACAAAAAAATCAAAATCTATAATCACTCATAATCAAATCATCAATATCTCTAAGTGCTCCTCACAATAGTTCCATCTCTCCATTTATGCCACATGGATAAACATACCGAGCCATGGTCCGTCACATTGTATACCCTCATTCTATGCGTACTTCTACAACAGGGCTTCTCCATAATTCTCACAAATATGTTCCTTACTTCCTTTATACTACATGAATTTCATTCAAATATCATAAAGGGGAGAAAATGTAAACAAGAAATCACACACTTACACTACAATTTACTATACCACCAAGTATGTTGTTTTATATATGGATCTTGCATAATAAAAGTATTCAGTAATGACATACACCTAGTCAATCTTCTTGCTTTGAGTGTCTTTATTTTTGTTATCTGTCACTTCTCTCTCTTTGGCACCTACTTGGTTAGGTCAAAGGTATCCCTATCTATTGGTATTTTCACATTTATCGTCGGTTATCTCTCGGACACTAGCATCTAGGGTTGGACATTAGAGCTTGAGTTCTCCTATCCTATTTGTTCTTGATCTTATTTTTGACATTGGTAGTCAATCTTTTCAGTTTTATCACTCGTATCCTGAGGTACTAGTTGACATGTCATGACATTAATATTGAAATTAAAGCAAGAGATCCCTATATAAACACAACATACATACTATTATAAGGGCAGGTAATTTTTATCAAGGGCTATCTATCTACATATCTCAATCACATTTTTGTGCATACACACCTTTGCATAGGAAAAGGAAGCTTTGAATTTCATCCACACATTTGCATTTTATCTAGCTACCTGTCTGCTATCTTGGCATCATCAGCGTGAGGGAAACCTATGAGCACTATTTCACACATAATCACATAAAACTACATTGGGTTTGATATGTAGTATAGTGCTCGGTCATAAGTTCACTAGTTTGTGATTGAGGATGGTCGACCCCTCATTTTACATCTTTATTTTTAGTATTTGATGTCTTTACGAGGTTTTGCAACAGATTTTTATATTGCAAATGTATAATTGCTCCAACAGCACAATGTGAATTTCAAGTGATCAATGGTGAACAAGTGCAAAACCAATGACAATGTTAGAACCGGATCTCGAGCTTTGTTGCGGACTACAATGCCCATCAGAGGTCTAGGGCACTGCGCAGCACCCCTACCCTTATCCAAATGCTCATGTCCATGAATTTTGAGCACTTCTACATTTTTGAGTGGGATTCCTATGGTCGGTGTTTCTATTATATCATTACCTCCAGCCCAGGGCATACTTGAGAATAAGTGAAATTAAGGTAAGTGCCCTATGTCTTCCATTTACTTTCATAATTAAATCTAATAAATTGCTTAACATTTGTATTTCAATATATATATATATATATATATATATATATATATATATATATTATGCAGGAGTCATTACTTTGATTTTAATAAAATAAATCATTTTTTTATTATGGGTAAAAGAGGGTTAAGGGGCCCTACCCCATACAATAAGGAGGAAAATATTTATCAATGAGGAAAGAAAGAAACATCCTCTACCAGTGGCACCATAAATCAAGGAAAACACAACTAACAATACAAACTAACAATAGAAACATAAACATGAAAGCTCATCCCTGGGAGCCCTTCCCATGGGATCTAAGGCACATCTTAAGGGATTCTTTGTTCCCTTTCTTTCTTCTATTCATAGTAGACCAACCATTACTGGAATTCAGATTTTCATTTTCTATTGTGTGAACCGGTAAGCTCATTTCCATATTGTTGTTTGTCTGTCCAGAATACCAAGAGGAGGGGGTGAAGTCCCAACCTCACAACACTCCTCTACATTGTTAGACAAAGGGGGAACCTCCTCCTCCACTAAAGCTAAATCCTCATTTGTAGATCCATCATCAGACTCGGAATCAGAATGACTGTCAACAACCAACAAGACTTGGATCCGCATTCTTCCACCAAGAAGTGTGTCTACTTGCATGTTTCTTCCCATTATTGCAATCCACAACTAAATATCCAAGTGAAAATAAAGTTCTGCATCTGAAGGGAAAACCTTCATAATCCAAGTTTTGAGTCCATATTCTATCCTCCACCATGAGATCAAATGTAACAAGAAAATCCATGGAGGTGTTCATATCAACTAAAATGCGAGCATACATAGTATACTCATACAAAGTCATTTTTGTGTCAATAGCCAAATTTTTACCCAGAGTGTCACCAATGGCGATTAAACATTTCTCATCCCAAAACTATAGAGGAAGATATGGTAGACAGACCCAAACAGGTCTGATTTGGAAAGTTTCAGTGACTGGATTAAACAAGGGAAACCATGGCTTCATGAGTAGAAAGTGGGATTGGAAGTCCCACAATCTATCAAAAATTAAGTCTCGTAAGAGGTAATATCAAAGACAACAATGAAAAAACCTCTAGTTAAAGGGTAAATATCCACTTTACCATCCATTAATGGCTTCCAAGAAGAAGAGATCCAGTCATGGAGAGTGGGCAATCCAGGACAAAATTTGTTGAATCTACAAATAATGCCCTTTTCCTTGAAATAAGCCTCTATTTTCATAACAGCTGGGCCAAAACGCATAGAGGGGGATGATTTGGCATGTGTCATTGCCTTTGGAGGGGGAAGAGCAGAGGATTTAGCCACGTCAGCAAATATTTTAACTCTTCCTTGAGCCCCCAACCTCACAGCAACCAAAAAACCATCCAAACTGCCAGAGGGTAAGATCTGAGATAGAGAGGGAGAGGTAGGCACATCGATCACAGAAGATTTTCCATTCAAAATCCTTGTCCCAGCAGCTGAATCATGGGAAATTATTTTCACGGGAGTCTATTTGTTCCGCTCCGTAGAACCACCAAAGCACCTCCAGCGAGTCCCAAGCTTGAATTCTCCCATGCCGCCCTTTGTCATTATCGAGAGCGTCCACAATCCTTTAGAGCGGGGCCGCAAGGAATCTGTAATGGTTTCCACAATTTTCATCACCATTTTTATCGCATTTTTAATTATTCGCAAGTGGAGATTAAGATCCCTATACTAACTTTTTTATTGACACTAAAGTTGTAATTTTAATAAATCATATTTTATTAAAATAATCATTAAACCTTTTCATAGGTAAGATTATGAAAATTTTCTTGTTGCTATTATCAAAAGCATGAAATGATTTCCTTAGCGGTAGTCGGTAGTAACAAGTCATTTAATGGAGTTTTTAATCCTTGGATTAGGGTTTGGTATTTTAATTGTGAAGTGAGGAATTAGAAATCCTAGAGAAGCTAAATAGTCCTAATAGTTAGTCTAAGGACAAAACCCGTGAACCTTTCTAATATTTTTCAAGGAAGAACAATTAAAAGGGGTCCGAGTTTAAAAATAGAATGGAATTATTCTTTAGAGAGAACAATAATGCAAAGAAAACTTATAAATATGTTAACAGGGCGGTGGTAGTATGAGAAGAAAAACTACAAAGGAGAAGTGAATAAGGTAGACTGTAAGATAAGAACAAAGAGTAGTTTCATTTGTTAGAAAACATTCAACAACAAAAGCTCATTTTCATAAACTAAGAAGCAAGTTCAATGTGAGAAGAGATTAAGGATACAATGAGGAGAATAGAAGAAACTTCTAGGACAGTCAAAAAGGTCATTAGCTAAAAGCATAGTTGAAGTTATTGAGTGAATAAGGAAGAGAATTCCAAGTGTGTGAGGAGTCTTAAGGTGCATGTGGTCAAGAAATATGTTCTTGAGTGTAATATCTCTGTAGGACAATGAGAGAGTTTCAATTAAATCTTCCAAAAGTATTTTGATTCATGATTGAGCTACTTATTTATGTCCATATGATTAGTTTCCTAACTTCATCTTTAAGTTTGTATGAATAGGGTTGATATAAGAGAATGATCAAAATTTGGTCGAGAAATGTTGCACACACCAAAACAAAGGTGATGATTGATTCCTAACATGAGAATTGGTGGTATGTTTGGGCTCACATTTCATTGAAATAGTTTGTATATAGAAGTTTTTGTAAGTTTTTGTCCCACATTTCATCACACAATAACACTTATCCCTCCACCTTTGGCAATGCAAGTCCCCAACATACACACATGCATAACATACTCATGCATACAAGAAATAAAACTCATCAATCAAAATCATACGCACTCTAATGAGAAACCAATCAAATTCATAACAAATTAGAATTAAGAGAGCGAGAAGGTAGATATTCATCATATATGTATCATAATATCGGTCTCCATATGAGGTTTACAAGTGAGAGAGATAGGGACATTCTAAAACATTGGTACGCACTACCAAGCCTTCAATGGCTTGTAAGGGGAACTAGGGTCATTCCAAACCACTTATCACTCCATTAAGATATGGGGCATAGGTTCTTGGTTCCTTTAGTAAAGTAGACCACACGAGGGATTAAGAAGAGATGGATTTACTCATAAGGTATATGGATACATTAATTCACATTTCCATTTAGTAAATTTAATCATTTGACATCATTTTTTAAACCATGGTTATGAGTATGAAACAAGTGTTCATTCCTTAATATTGCAAGTTTCCCATTTATTAACATACTTGATCACCAATGGTGCATTCCATTATTATCATTTGTTTTAAGATTATGTTAGGCATTTTAGCCATTTGGCATCATTCAATATGTATACAATTTTATAACAATCATTCTCAACATTCAACTCATTTACTCTTGTTCTTATTACCCTTACATTATTACTTGATCTCATGTTGGTATTGTTTTAGAGAAATTATGGTTCATATCACACTTGTTTTTAGCCTAGGTATTTAAGACTCTAAGAGGTGTTATCTCACACAAAATCATTTTATTGTTCATAGGCATATCAATTATTGAACGCATTTTATAAGCGAGGCATTCAATAATATTATGAATTCAAATACCTTCTACAACACTAGTTCAACCGTTGGAAAAGTATATGTTAAGGGTATAATATAAGGTACTTCGATACTTCTTGCTAAGGTATCACTTTTATTTGAGAGAAGTAAAAGAGTTTGAAAGTAAGAGTTTATTGTGTGATTAAATTGACACTTAGAATCACTCAAATAATTTAGATCTCTAAACAAGATCAAACATTGGTAAATCTACCTCATACCATCCTTACAAAGACTAGATTTTCCGCTAGGGTGCCAAGGACAAACACACTCCTAAGGAAACAACTTATCAATGAAATAATTAGACCTATGACACCTAGAAATAATGATCGTACTCACACCAAATGTGATAGGATACACATAGTGTAACTATTGCACTCACACAAAGGTACATTAGTTGAGGAAATGGTCTTGCAAGACCGGTCCCATGTACAAGACAAGATGACAACTTGTGATATTTTTAAGTCTTCTCTTATCACGATAGGGGTTTTCAAACTTGACATGACTCAACTAAGAGTGAAGGTATAACAAAGGGGTTAAATACTCATTTCATTTAGATAGCTAAGGAAGGATAAGTTTCGACCAAACATTATGAGTGTTAAGAAGGAAATACAACAATTAACATGGTAAATGATTGTTTTAATACCTCTAAATCACAAGTACAACATTCAAATACAACTACATATCCATTTCAATGCATACATGATGTAACCAACCCTTTATTTTCCTTCCAAAATGTAATTAAGCACAATTATTCAAAATGTGATACATCTCATAATTTTTGAAATAATAACCATATTACAAGATAAGTAAAATTTTAGAGTCCAAATCTCCTCATTATTTTTATTTGTTGCACTACCTGCAACATGTCAAAATTCATGAAAATATTAGCTATGACAATAAAATGAAAGTAACACCTAGTAGTTCCACAATATAACTAAATCTATCATAAACATCAAGATGAGAGATTAATGAGATAAACTTATACAATAATGCATGAATCAAACTAACATTACTATGTTATCTCTATTTCTCTAGATTGATTAATATAAAGATGAACATAGTTAGATCCTTAGCAATCATTTTTTTGTTGTTTGCTCCAAGTGGTGAAGATATCTCTCTAAAATGGCTACAAGACCATGTTTATATATTCTCCTACTAACCAAGCTTGAAGGAATGGATGCAAGATGGAGAAGCTACTCAATGAGGAATGGCTCAAGATCAAATGTCTTATAGCTTTAGCTAATAAAAATGAGATCTCAATGAGGTGCAAGGTGTAAAGTTGAAAGGGAGACATTAGCCTTGTATTTATAGGTTTCTATTTGAGAAAATTTGGATTTCTAGTGCATATGGGACAAAAGGTAAAAGTCAAAATAGAATTTTTACAAGTCAATGCACTTTTTGATTAGATTATGAGATAATTAATCTTTTAAGATTCATTAAAGGTCTTAAGTAGGCTTAAGAAGCTTTCTAGGAGCATCTGGAGGAGGTTTTGATAGATATTGGAAGTTCTGGAAGCGGGATTTAGCCAATAAGAAGGTTTATTGGTTAAATGCAAGATAAGAGGCTTAATTAACATATAATAGTTAATTAATATGATTATGACTAAAAAAGTGCCATTAATCAACATACTGAGTGAATTAGAAGCATAGTTAGATAATGAAGTGTCGTTATTTGACTAAAGTGAGAGGGAGTGAAGATAATTAGTGTAATTTAAGTATTAAACTACATAAGCAGATTTTAGGTGTCTACATTTTTCCCTCTTTTGGGTGGCGTAAGTGACATCACTAGCAAATAAAGTAGAAAAACATAAAAAAGTAATTTTTTTTTAAGGCGTAGAAGAAAAATTAGTAGAATGAAGGATGCCCCTCGAGTGTTGATGGGGTGATGAAAGAGGTTGATCGACGATTGAAAAGAAGAAGAGAACATACAAAAGTGGGGGAAAATCCCATTGCAATGGATGGTAGATGGAAATATATCGAATATGAAAATATAGTAAAGATGCGGGAATAAATCCTCACGGGATACTAGTATGAACTCTTTTGCTACAAAATTCATGGGGTATTGTTGTAAAGCACAAAAATGATTTTCTTAACAAATCATGTAGAAGATTTTAGGAATAGTGAGATAAAAGAAAAAGAAGGGGAAGGGGGTTGAAGGTGAGTTGGAGAGAATCGAAAGAACAATGCTTTATAGAAAAAAATAATAGGGAAGGAAAATGGAAATGAAAATAATGGAAATAACATTCATCCAACTAATGTAAAAAAAAACTTTATTGCATCATATTGCTCATGATCTACGTCATTGGCCCTTATTAAAATATACACATACAACAAAAGTGTACTATAACATGAAAAGCTATAATACCAACATTTGTTCATTACTAAAAATGCTTAACTCAATGCAACATACAAAATGTAATGTAATACGAGAAAGTAAACCAAGCTAACCTAACAGGAAACAAGTACAAACACACATACTCAAACAAACAACATTTAAGATAGTTGCACAAATGTTTTGTTATATTTAGCTATACTTCCCAAATATTCATATGTAATGACAAGGATTAAAAGTGGGGCCCAAGTAAGGATGTATGCGAGGGGAAATATGATGGATGCAGGGGTCAATGAAAAAGCATTCATGTGCCATGAAATAGTACTAGGTAACTCATTGTGCCAAGATAGTACAGATGGAGCAAACATACCAACTTTGTTAATGGGGTAGATCCAAATGATCTGCGAGTCATTATTATCAGAAACAAGTGAAAATATAAGCAAGATATAATTTGAATACAATGTGTTTGCCATAGGCTTCAGTTGTGTACTCATTTTACCAATTTTTGTAAATTTTTGATTTTTCAATGTTTAGGATTTTTGATTGATTTTTGAATTTTTTAGAATTTTATGAAATTTTGCCAATTTTTGAAAATGTTGATTTTTGTAATTGTTTAGTGATTTTTGATTTTTAGAAGAAATTAGATGAGGGAAGATCACTTGAAAGCAATAAAAATTCCCCAAGAAGAAGAAGAAACGGTCACCGGGTAGGGAAAGTATGCCCAATGGGGTGAAACGGGTTAAAAAAATGACAATTTATTAAAAATAAATATCGTGGAAGGTGATAGAAGAAGTTAGAATGATCGTGGTAGCCATATCACGTCTCTCAACCTATCATGGCGGGTGAAAACGCATTGTAGAGGGGTCAAAATGACCATATATACCTCTCTCGGGGGTAAATCATTCATGAATAATTCATTTATTACTGAGCCCTTGCCGATTTTACTGTGATATTTGTATCGAATCTTGAGAGATATGACACGATTTCAGAGGCGTACAAGGTGAGAAGACACATTTCAAGAATATGTGCGGCTACATGACAATGGTCCCTACGTGAGTACCTCATCCATTCTTTAATTTTCTAGCATTTAAGTGCATTTATTATGCTTTAAAAGCACTGCAATAGCGTATGCACATGCCTTTGGGGCACGAATATGTTATCATGGGTGTGTGGGTGTGGTTAGAATGTATGCATGGGTGCATATGTGGTTAAGGGTGCATGGGCATCGGGAATAGCTAGGGGTATATGTGCACGGGAACATACGTTAGGATGAGCACGTATGCACTAGGGTAAGGTTTTGCAAATGGGTGAGCGTGTGGGTGTGGGTGGGCGGTGTGTGGGTGTGCACGGAGCACAAGAAAGGGTGTGCAAGTGCACTAGAGCTTAGGTAAGTCAAAGGGTTACGTGCATGTGTTTGAATGAGGCACTAGAAGTCGTTTGTATGTGAGGGGTGCACATACGCCATGCATCGGGGGTGCACGAGTGTCAAAATGGGGGTTTAATAAACCTTAGAAGAAATTAGAAATTATCTAGAAGAATGTAGGGGTGAGTAGGCTAACGTTAGATGATGTTAGATAGAAGAAATTCTAATGAGTGTGTTTTTGATCTTGTAGATGTAGCTACCTGCCTTATAGACTTGGGAGCAACATGGTAGGCTAGCTACCTTTGAGGTGACCTTCTCTCAACGCTAAAGAATATTTTTACAGATTACATTGGATGTTATGGGGCTTTTATATGTGGCACGATGCCCACAGATCACTCTAGATCATAGCCTTCTCATAGCCTTGGCTAAGAGGTGGACATAGTGAGTCGGTGTTTTAGGTTTCCCATTGATGAGATGAAGATGACTATTGAGGACTCTTGAGGATTTGGAGGATACAAGAGTACCGATCTAGGAGGCGATTGATAGAGTATGATGGGGACCCTGTTCAGATCACAAATTGTTTGATTGAGGTTTTTGGTGTAGATGAGATACCATGAGAGGGGATGTTAGTGTGGTTGTAGTTGTGCTTTCAAAGATCTAAGATTGTCTCGTGTTGTAGTGTATCTTATGACTCTTGTCAGTGACATCCTACTTCCTGATAAGACTTGTGCTTCATTTCCACTGGGCCTGATTGGGGTTATTCGTGGCTTGATACATGGGGAGAGGTATTGTTGGGGGTAGTGTTTTCTCCCACATTTATATTGGGATCTACATCTTATTACTTACAACACACCAAAGCGTGGGGCCAACTACACTATTACAAATATGGGCATGGGACCATATTGCCATTGGTCACCCTATAGGAGCATTATGAGATTAAGCTCCCGATGAGCCTTCAGTCATGGGATGGGCCCCTATAGGTGATGATGTGTGGGGTCATATGGGTGATACCTATTTCTATCATCATTTCCTTTGATGATATTCAGCTATGGATGATTGTTTGGAGACCATACATGCATTTCTAGTGGCTAGAGGATCTAGTTGAGCTCAGTGTTACATTAGTTGAGCATTTTCTGATTGGGAGCCATAGTTACATCATGGAGTATTACAGGATTGATTAGGTACATAATGGTAGTTTGGTGTTGTACAGGATGTGCCTAACGTGGAGATGTGGTATGCATGTCGTGCTAGAGAGACATTTGATATTGGCCCATTGATTAGGACACAATGAGCTAGAGATAACTTTGAGCATATGGTTCCATTGGCATGGGCATATTTTAGATAGATTATAGATCAGGGACCACAACAATGTATCCAACCTGGTATGCGATAGTTCTTCTAAGGTGGTTGACTATCCCACATGTTGCACTTGATGTAGGAGTGCGGTTGCCACAAGAGCAGCCACCTCCTCAGAGGGAGAGCATGACGGGCATGACAACAGGTGGTAGTCATAGTGATGATGGGTCTGATGGAGATGCGGGGATGGATAGGAATAGGGAGGGAATGGACAGGGCTAGGGATAGGGAGTGGGTGGATAGGCCATGTACAACCACATGCACATGTTTAGATGCCCCAGGTGGGTATACAGGTGGGTATCCATGTTCCTTTGCATCGAGATTCATCCACGAGGGCCCGTATAGTAGGCTCCACCGTAGGATGCTATTTTTAGCCCACCACACACGGTCCAATAGGAGGAGAGGGGGTGGGGAGTTAGAGGAGATGTAGGTGACTCATTTTCCTATATGCAGTAGCTGCAGCAGATGGCGAGAGCTAGATGTAGTAGGTTACAATGTTATTATAATAGTCTATAACACAACTACAACAGGTTGTAGTGGATTGAAATCAACTTTGGATAGAGAGGGATCAATTGCATGATGAGAGGGCATAGGTACAAGTGGTTACAGTTGAACAAAATTAGCTTCAAACAGAGTGGGTATAGTCTCGAAGCCGAGGTGGTCGGGCTCTCAGAGGAGGTTACATCTTTGTGTCATTCTAGAGCTTCTACTACGCCCGTGTTTACATGGATTTATTTGTACCACTAGATAGGTGATGTATTATAGATCATTGTACTATGATGTTTTCCCAAAGGGACATAGAGCTCTTGCATTCAGTCAAAAAGATATGAGTAGGAGTGCCTCACAGTCATGTAGGGCAGTTTCATTAGCCAGATTAGTTGAGCAACCACCGGTAGGTCGTAGGAGTCACAGTGATGGGACCACCACTAGATCAGAGGCCAGGTAGTCCACATGATGGAGAGAGTCGGTCATGACTCTATTTTATTTTATGTATTTACATATGTATGCAATTTTGATGTACACCTCGATATGAAGGCACATTTTTGATGATGTATATGTATTATTTTTGGCTATGCCTCGCTATGAAGGCACATTTTTGATCGATGCCCATGATGGCATACCATGTATTTGATGATGATGTACTTAAACACATTTATATATGGACACTAATATTTTGACACACACACACACACACACACACACACACACACACAAACACACACATATATATAAAATAATGATGGACTTTTATTATGATGTTTATGATTGTATCACATGTTCTTGATTTATGAGATAACATTAGATGATATTGCATGTTTGATGAGATACTTCGTGTTCTACTTATCACATTTTGTGTATGAGATAACATGTTTAATCCACATTTTTATTATGGTCTATGTGTGGGGGGGGACAGAAGGTGGTCCCTCTTTCCCCTCTTGGTGATATTATATGATGTTAGCTTAGCATACATGTTTAATTTTCATGTTCATGATGATGTAGCTTAGCCTTTATTGATATATGATGTATATATGTGATGTTTAAATGTGATGGTATTGATGATGATGTGATAACCAACAATGTACAAGTAACAAACAAGCACAAGTAAAAAGTTAACAAATCTAACTAACACATGCATGGCCTAAATAAAACAATACAAGTATATACATACAGGTAAGATAAAATGAACTTAAAGAACTTAACAAAAAATCAAACAACATTTAATCTAAGTAAGAAAATGAATCTAATGAATGCATTACAACTAAATAAAGGTAAAGTAATCACGAAAAAACACAAACAAATAACTAAGTAAGAAAAGGACTTTTTTTGTAAGACAATTTTCAAAGCCACTGTTCACATTGTTTTTGGGATTTTTGTAAGATAATGTTATATTGTTTTTGTATTTTCTATGAGATAGTTTTCTAATGTTTTGGGATTATCAAACCATATTTGAATGTTTTTGGTGTTTTCAAAGTTATAAAAATGTTTTTGAATTTTCTAAAAGAGTTTTCCAGAGAAAGCTATGTACAAAAACCAAGAAGCGTGGATGCCCCTAGCGTTAGAAAGATGTACATGGGAATAATGCTACATGTATATGTGAATGAAGATGAGGATGTGAAGGTGCTCCCAACATTATATGGGAATATATAAAGGCAAACCCTTCTCAAATATATAAGAGGGGAATCAATCGGATCAAGGCCATTAAGGATAGGCTTAAATGAAGCTCAAACACACGTGGAAACTAGCTTATGAAATGTTCCCTATAGATATGAGAATGCTTATGAACAACTAATCTTCCTGAGTCATCAGAAACTAGTTTTTACCAAGGGACATGTCCAAGGTGCCACAATTGTGTGGTTTTCATAGTTGGATGACTTGTTTTCTCTTTAATTTTTCTTGATTTCTTTTTTATTTTTTTGCTTGTTTTTCATTGATTTTTTAGGAACCTCATACTCAAGTATAGAACCACTTGAGATGTATTATATTCATGGGTTCCTTTTATTTCCTCACCATCTGAGTGAGCAAGTTTGTATTCCCCTGGCCCGTACTTAGCAACCACAACATATGGCCCTAACAAGTTTGGCTTGAACTTTCCTTTCTTTTCCCGGTCTTTGGTGGTGTTGAACTGATTTTATTTTGAGAAAGACTCCTACCTCAAAATGACGAGGTATGATTCACTTGTTGTAGCCATGGGACACTTGATTCGATACACTTTTAAGTGATTGAGTGCGTTGAGGTGTCTTTCATCTAGGAGTTCTAGCTCTACTAGTCTAGCCACATGGTAGTCTTCATCTTTATCTAGGTAGTCTCTGAGAGATATTCTTAGGGAGGGAAGATTAATTTCTAGGGGATGATTTCTATAGTGCCAAAGACCAGGGAATATGGTGTTGCACTAGTAGGAGTGTGAATGGAAGTTCTATAGGCCCAAAGGGTGGGATGGATCTGTAAGTGCCAGTTTCGACCAGTCTTACTCACCATCTTCTCCATAATCTAAACAAGGGTTTTGTTAGAGGCTCTGCTTTTCCATTACCTTGAGGGTAATAGGGATTAGACCACTTTAAGTGAATTTGGAAGCGTTGGAATAATGCCTTCACTTTCTTGTTCTTAAAATATTTACCATTTTCAGTTACAATGGTGGAAGGGATGTCATAATGACAGATAAGGTGGTTCATGATGAATTTGGAAATTTGGGCACTAGTGACATACATGAGAGGAACAACTTCCACCCACTTGGTAAAGTATTATGTGGCCATTATGATATGGGTATGGCCATCTGAGGAGGTAGGAGTGAGCTTCCCTATGAGATCTAGTCCCCACTTAGAGAATGGCCATGGTGTTGTGATCGGTTGCAAGGCTTGTGTTGGCACGTGAATTAGGTTTCCATACTTCTAACATAATGCACACTTCTTGACATAGTTATAACAATCTGATTCCATGGTAGGCCAATAGTAGCCTACTCTTAACAATTTCTTAGCAAGCACCATTCCACTTGTGTGAGCCCCACAAACACCTTCGTGTACTTCTTTGATAGCTTGGATAGACTCAATCAAATTAAGATAGTGCAAAATATTCTGTCATAACCACGATGATAGAGGGTGCCTCCTAAGAGGGTATAATAGGCTATGTGTCAAATAAGGCTTATTTTTTCAAGGTGGGAAATATCTGGGGGAAAGGTACCATCTTGTAGGTAATTGTAAATGGGCTCATACCAAGGGGGAAAAGGACCAACAACTTCACATACCAGACATGATTCTGGCATGTCATATGTAGGCACTCATAGATGTTCAACAAAGAAAGGCATTTTACTTGCTTGTGGTGGAATGTGAAGTAAGGATTTGATTGTGGCCATGGTGTTTACTGAGAGATTATGTGCCTTTATCATTTGTTCAAAAGTGACATGCATAAAATACTCGTTTAGAGTCTCAACTATATTTTTGTATGGGATGAGTTTACATTCCTTGACCTTATACTCATCATTGACTTGTTTGATGATTAATTGTGAATCTCAATGACTCTTAGTTGTTTGATATTCCATCTGATAAAAATTTTCAACCCAACAATGAGTACCTCATACTCTGCTATGTTATTGGTACATGGGAAACTCAAGCGAAAAAATCATGGAATGAAGTCTCTTTTGGGGTGACAAGTATCACACTAGCTCCTGAACTGTGAAAATTGAATGAGCCATCAAAGTGTACTTGCCACATGATGGATTCCTCAATATACATTAGGAAACATCTAGCAGATCTAGACACAATAGTTATGTTCCTGGTAAGGGAGATTTGGCTAGTTGATTGGAAAATACTTTTCCTTTGAGTGAATTTTGGTTGAAAAATTTAATATCAAACTCACTTAGTAGGATGATCCAATTAGCCATCCTTCCAGTAAGTGCATGTTTAGACAAAAGGTATTTGAAAGGATCAACTTTGGAAATAAGCTTGGTCTTCTTATTTAATAGGTAATGATGAAGCTTTTGAAAGGAAAAGACCACAACTAAACAAGCCTTTTCAATTTAGGGATAATTCATCTCATAAGAAATTAAAGTGCAACTAAGGTAATATTACGCTCTTTCTTTTTGGCTTGGATCGTATTGGGCTAAGTGCACCAATAACACATTGGGTGGTAGAGATGTATAATAACACACTTCTTTAGATTTAGTCTAACTTTTTAGTCTCAAAGGCATTTAAAAATATGCCTCAATATTCCTGGGTGTTCCTCTCTAGTCCTAGATTTTCCCAAGATATCATTAGCATAGTCTTCCATGATGTTGTTCATCATGTCATGAAATATTAATGTCATTGCCCTTTGATAGGGTGCCCTGACATTTTTTAGACCAAAAGGCATTACTTGGTAGTAGAATGTTCCCAAGAGGTTGTAAAGGCTATCTTATGTTGATCCTCCTCTATAATCTTGATCTGGTTATAGCTAGAAAATCCATCCATGAGGGGCAAAAATTTGTAACCCGTAGTTGAATCGACAATCATGTTGATGTTAGGTAGAGGAAAATCATCTTTTGGACATGCCGTATTGATGTCTCTGAAATCAGTGCACATTCTGATACCAATTGGTTTCTTATGTACTAGTACTATGTTAGATATCCATTCTAAATAATTGATAGGTCTGATAAAACCTACTACCAATAACTTTTCCAGTTCTTCTTTGACTAGAATTGCTACACGTGGGTGCATCTTCCTCAGCTTCTATTTGATAGGTTTGGCATCTAAATGCACAACAAGGTTATGCATGACTAAGGATGGGTCCAAACCTAGTTTATCTGCATATAAACATGTAAATAAATCTGTAAACTCTCGTAGTAGGCTCAAAAACATTTTCGGTCTTGCACTAAGAGTGAAGCTCCCAACTTTACCATTCTAGGATGATCTTCTAACCCAATATTGACGTCTATGGTCTCCTCTACCAAAATTTTAGATGTGTCCTCCATATGCATAGGATCAAGAGGGATATTGAGGTCTTCTTCTAAGGGCATCTCAATGAGACTTTCACCCTAGGTGTGGCCACTTTTTATGTCCTTTGATTTCTCCATTTGTTTTTCCGCTAGTGCCTCAAAGAGGTTTTCACTATGCGTTTTGGAATTTTTTTGTCGAGGATTTTGGAAGAAATTTTTCCCTCACTTTCATTTATGTTTTTCTAACCACACATCTTAGCCTCCTCCCTAAAGTATGCATATGTGTCCAAATTGATGGAGAAACCCTTTTTGTGGTCACCGATCGGAATGGTATCTCGGATACCCAAGAACTCTATGATTGCCTCATCATTTTCAAAGAGATCGATTGGTACATGAAGTTGTTGGTCCCAATCAATGAGATTAGGATATATAAGGTTTATTTGGGAATCAAAAGGGGATAAGGTTAAGATTACGAAGTGTCCAGAAAAAGGTTTATGGAGGCAAGATCCTCGTATAGGCTACAACAGGAATCTTCGTCGCTATCCGAATGAGATGAGCTATCCTCACATTCTTGAAGAGGTAGCATCAATTTCGAGGGTGGAACTCCATGAGGCCTAACACCAAGGTTATGTTTATTTGGTTTGTAATGGGGAATTAGGACAAGCTCTAATCTGCCCCTTTCCATCTGTGTTGCACTCATATCCTTTATAACCCATGACATGCATCATCCTGTGAGCTTTGGTATATTCTAGAGCTTGGTGACATGAATATTTTGTACCTTTAGGGACCCAATTTGTGGGTGAATCCAACATTTTCTCATCTAATAAGAGGTCATGAGGAAAAAACTTCTCAAAAGGACTAGCACAACTATTTGGAGAGCTCTTGAATTGGAAATTTAGTCTGCCTCATGTTTTAGGTGATAATGAAAGGTTGGAGACCAAAAGGGCCTATTAGAAGTTATATTCCTCAATTGGTCCATTTTATAGGACATTCATCTCACATGCAGCAAAGGGAAAAACATAATCGGGAGTGCTTTCATCACTAGCACTTAGCGTGTTTGGGTCAACATGGGATTTTAGAGCTTGATTTGTAGTGGTACAACTATATCTACAAAAGGACATTCATATGTCTTATGAGAAAAAACTATGAAAGGATATGTAATGTGTTGATGGTTTGGGATCTCCTAAAATAGTTATTATTTTCATGTTATGATATAACTAGATACACTGATGAAAGATCGAGGGTACAACCTACAGGGTATATATCCCTGGGTGGCATAGGAGCTTATTGTAAGGAAGATCCAGGTTGAGGACATGAAACTTAGTGTTGTGATATGTCGGCCCTACTTCCATAGGAAATACTATTGTCCTAACAGAGTCACATTCCACGTTGTCATATGTTGTGATGGTGATGATGTGAGAATCTAAATTTGCCTCTATTTGTCTTAGTTGTTTAGCCAACTTCAAGGTGCAAATGTTCAAACCAAACCCATTGTCCACCAACATTCTCTTTATGTTTCTTCGAGTAACAAATTCCTCTAGGTATAGGGGTAGGTTATGCTTTTATTTGTCATGTGGGATTTCAATTTGGGAGAAGGAAAGGTGTTCCATAGGAGAAAGGTTTGCGACCATCGCTTGGAGGTGCGAAGGATCAATATCAGTTGACACCCCGACCCTTGAAGTGTTTTTTAGAGGATGTCTTTATGAACGTTTGATATCTTGAGAAGATCTAAGATCAAAATATTAGCAGTGGTCTTCTCGAGTTTTTCTAATAGATCATATCGACCCTCTTAAGGGGTAGGTGGAAGAGGTTCTCAGTAATCACAAGATGAGTGTCTTTGTGTTACCACAAAGACAATCGTGTCCAACAATTTGTATAGTATTAACATGCTCATCAAGAGAATGAACACAACCGATAAGTGAATTGAATGGGTTACTAGTTTGACCATAAACATAATTGGTGGCTTTGTAATCATTAGAAGCTTGGCCTTGATCTAAATTTTTCATTTCCTATTTGTTATGTCTAGGGAAAGGTTATTTGAATATTCCCATCTTTTGATTGGGCGTTTGATGTGGCTTAGGTGAATCAATTGGGCGTTTGATGTGGCTTAGGTGAATCAAATTCAATATTTCCTCTTTTAATAAGGTCCTGGATGAAGTGTCTTAGCTTGAGGCACTTATCGGTTTTGTGCCCCTTGACACGATGATATTCACAATACTCATGGTCTTTATACCATGATGGTTTAGGCGCATCATCGGCATAGGGCACTATTTTAGGGTACTGGACCATGTTCACTGCGTCCAACTATTTTAGGATTGTGGAAAAGGAGTCCGTGAGAGGAGTGAACACTCGATGTTTGGGGGCTATGAGTTGAATGGGTCCTTGAGTAAGCTTGAAAGGGGGACCAATTTGAACCACTTGTATGTGTTTTGAGTTTGTTATACCGTCTCCTACAACATTTTTATTTTTATTGAAAAATTTAGGTTTGTCTGTAGGTTTGGAGGTTTGATTATCTTTCAAAAAGGGTTTTAGTGTCCCTTTTGCTATTAAATCCTTTTCAATAACTTCTTCAAAGTTACTAATGCAATGCATCTGTAGATGGAAAGTGATGTCCAGGGTTTAGATTGGGGACAAAAATACTAACCAACTATTTTTAGGGATTGTACAAGGGAAGTGGCTAGCTAACCCTCTCCATCACTATAAGAAAGTAGCAAAGGTTTCATTAGGACTTTTCTTAGTGTTACATAAATCCAACATGGTAATGTCACTCTTGACATTGAATGAGAAGTGACGCACAAACCTCTTGGCTAGTTCAGGCCATGTAAAGATAGACCCTCTTGGTAAGTGAAGAAACCATTCTAAGGCTTGACCCCTAAAATTTGTGGGAATAAGTGGATGAGGTAGTTGTCACTATAAGCTACTTCCTAGCAAGCCATGTAGAAGTCCTTTATGTGATCACGTGGGTCACCTTTCCCTTTATACTTGTCGAACTTTGGCGTAACAAATTTTTTGGGAAAGGGTGTGTGTAACATAGCCTTATCGAAGGGGTAAGGACATAGTTCTTCATATTGATACTTCTTGATATGCCCTACATTTCTCTCTTGTAGGCTTGTGAGTATGCCTTTCATAGATTGTAACTCTTATGTGAGGAGTTGCTCTTTGGTAGGGGAAGCTGACATGTACACCTTGTTATATTTAGACATTTCACCCTCTTTTCCTCGCTATGAATCTCACTATGTTTTTCCCTAGGTTTTTTTCTTGATGTGCGTGTTTATCTGTGTCCTTTTACACATGGGAAGTTAGACTAGATAATTTTCTACTAAGGGTTTGTATTTGTTGCCGTAAAGTGACTTCGTCGTCTTTAGGTCCTTCAATATTTTCATGACATAGGAGGTGGTTATTTACACTTACGTTCTATCCTAACTTTGCAAGGTATTTTAAGGGGTGGTAATTCATAACCACTCATGTGTTTGGGTACCTTGGTTTCGGTGTTGTTGTGATATGAAGTAGAGGCATGTCCTTGTTTTAGCTCATCATCAAAGTTAATAAGAGGACGTTGCATTTATTCTTCTTCGTAGGTGATATAGTTAGGTGGAACAAATTCATATTCAGTGTCATCTTGGAACCTAACTCTACCACTCGTGTGATTACTCTATCTTTATTGAGATAATGTAGGTAACGCGAGCATCGTAACAATACAAGATAGAGACTTAGATCAAGTTTAAAAAAGGAAACAAGAAGTAAGTATCAAATTTGTATGGATATGACACGAATAACGTAAAAAACTCAAAGTAAGTCAATGATGAAACAACGTAACTATGATGATGATAAGTCTCAATATGGGTGTAAGACAAAGGGCCTACTAGAATATGAGGATGTACCATTCACCCTTTCAACACTTGCATTCCAACATTGTAACCTTGTCATGCAAGTAGACTATAAAAGAGAATGAAAACCCATTAAATTTGCATGCAAAAGGAAGATTCAACACACATAAGGTTAGCAAAATGCTTGAGACAAATCTATTTAATCCTCAAAATGCATGATATAGTTAGAAAAAATGAGGTAAATCACAAAGCTTGAAATCAACTTCTATGGACCATGGAGTAAGGTCCCACCGGGTGTGCCAAATGTATGCATGAAAATATTAGCTATGACAATAACATGAAACTAACACCTAGTAGTTCCACAATATAACTAAATATATCATAAACATCAAGATGAGAGCTTAATGAGATAAACTTCTACAATAATGCATGAATCAAACTAACATTACTATGTTACCTCTACTTCTCTAGATTGCTTAATATAAAGATGAACCTAACTAGATCCTAAGAAATCAATTTTGTGTTGTTTGCTCCAAGTGGTGAAGAGATCTCTCTAAAATGGCTACAAGACCATGTTTAGATATTCTCCTACTAACCAAGCTTGAAGGAATGGATGCAAGATAGATAAGCTACATAAATAAGGAATGGTTCAAGATCAAATGTCTTATAGCTTTAGCTAATAGAAATGATTCAATTAGGTGCAAGGTGTAAAGTTGAAATGGAGGCATTAGCCTTGTATTTGAGTTCCCATTTGAGAAATTTTGGATTTCTAATGTATGTGGGACAAAAGGTAAAAGCCAAAATAGACTTTTACAAGTCAATGCACTTTTGATTAGATTAGGAGATAATTAATCTTTTAAGATTAATTAAAGGTCCTAAGTAGGCTTAGGAAGCTTCTAGGAGCATTTAGAGGAGGTTTTGATAGATCTTGGAAGTTCGGAAGCAAGATTTAGCCAACAAGAAGGTTTATTGGTTAAATGCAAGATAAGAGGCTTAATTAACATATAATAGTTAATTAAGAGGATTATGACTAATGAAGTCTCGTTAATCGACATCCCGAGTGAATAAAGGCATAGTTAGATAACGAAGTGTCGTTATTTGACTAACGTGAGAGGGAGCAATATAATCGGTGCAATTTAAGTATTAAAGCGCAAAAGTAGATTTTAGGTGTCTACAGGTCCACGATAACATTTTTTCATTTTTCTACAAGTTTATGAAAATGTCCAAATTAGCCCAAGTGGGTATAAAAATACATTCGAAATCTGATTTTCGATGGTCATACGCATCATGTAACAAATCCTATATACTCTCCTATATACAAAGAACTTGATTTAATATAAATTGAGTTAAATATAATTTCAGAGTAAATATTGTAATGAGTGATATAAAAATGCTAAGATACAAAGTAAGACTCAAGTAATAAATAATGTACAATGTGAAAACCTAAGCAAGAAGGAGAGAGAGGGATTTATATAATTTTTGAGTGTCTAGAAGTTGTTTGGGCAAGTGAACCGTGAAAAACATCGTCATGCAGACCTGGAGGTTCTAGAACCTAGAACTATACTGGATAGGAGCACCTAGGCACTAGTGTGTGTTCTAGGTGCTAGTGTCTGTGTAGTTCCTTGAGTTTTTATCTCTTCTATACAAGATGAGCTTCACTTTGCTGATCTCTATTTTTCGCTTAGGTTTTGCACCAATGTTGTTGGTTGTACCACATAACCTACAAAATAGATAGCTAGCTACACATACCCATAAACCACATCAGACCTAAAAATAAAAGATGTAAAATGAGGATCTAGAATGACCCCGAAAGTCACCTAAAGAGTGATCTTATGACCGAGTGATATACTACATCTCGAGACTCCATGTAGTTGTTGTGTGGGTGTGTGTAGAAATAGTGCCTTAGGATACCCTTGTGCAAATTGCACGGTGATTGATGATAGAGGGATAAATATAGAATGTAATAAATGTATATAATTTGTGGGATGGAATAAAATAGACTTCCCCTCCTATGTTGTATATGCAGAAGTGATGCAACCCTTATCCTTTGTATGAGTGTGCTAGATTGATGCCTTTGATACTCTTTTGTGCGTTTGCTTTGAATTCAAGCTTAGGTGATGATAGATAATGCTTAGTGCTTGGTCCCTTATTTGAGAGATATAACTATGTATATATATGATTCCCTTATTTGAATTTCATAATTGACAACTGGAAGGTTGATCCATAAGTGTAAAAGATGCCCAAAATATAAAAGAGACCCAAAAGATTGAGAAAAGAGGAGAGAGGGTCAAGAGTGCCCAAAAGGGACATGAGCACCTAGGCACTAGTTTACGAGACCATAAAAGATAATTAAGTCAAGTTCTAACAGGGTTGTAAGGTGTGTAAGACCAAAAGGAAAATATGAGATAAAGAAAAGAAGCCAAAAATAGTTTTCAACCACTAGTTTTCTTTCTTAGGAATCATGTATATATTAGTAAGCTCTAAGACTAGAAATGTGCCCAATTGCATTGATTTTATGTCTATATTTTCCCTAATTTATGTTGTTGAGTGAATACTTGATATCATAAAGTAGTTAGAAGATGCGTACCTTATGATTTTGTAGAGAGTGTGGTGAATAATGTGTCGATTGGACAAGTGAAGCATGAAATGATCACAATATGAAGCATGGATACTAGGAAGGGAAGGTAGACCCTAAGGGTGAAGCGTATGTGACTTGTACCTATTGTGCTTGTAATTGCTAATGTAGGTTGCTTCTTTTTGTGTATTAAGGATGGACTTACAAAAGAAGAGAGAGAAAGTAGTCAAATTTTTATGTATGAAAAATCAAAGTAGCATGTATATGAGTAAGTAAAAGTGTGAAATTATGTAAAAGGGAAGTGTGCACCTGATGTATAAGAGTGTAAGAGATAGACAATTGTCCCGATTGCTACTAAATTTGTTATCGATGGTGATTTTTTGGGTGATCTCATGCCAAGAGTGAGTTTTTTGGGAAATCTCATGCCAAGAGTGAGTTTTTGGGTGATCTCACGCTAAGAGAAGAGTGTTAGGGAGAGAGGTCTAGCTTTTATCTCCTTCCACATCTACTTTTCTAATGAGCTCCAATGCAGATGGTATGTCATGTTTAGTTATGTTTATCCCATGTTATTCCATATTGTAACTGATTTTATAAGATAGAATAATTTTTTTAATTGGAGGTAAGTTCATGCTACTAGATAATTGTGTTAAAGATTGCCAAAGATTAAGTTTCACTAAGAAATTGTTTATCTTTTCCCCGAACACTAGCGCCCAAGGAGGACACAAGCGCCGGGAGATACTATCGGGTCCGGGAGTTAGTGTCGATTTGTGTGTGAGGTCCAAGTGTGGTTCTTGACCAAAGCGTGACCGTGTTCTTGTGTCATTTCTATACTGTACTATGTTGTTACAAGTCCGAGATGCTTATAGGGGTGATTTTTTCACCTAATGTATGTCCCCTTATTTTGGGTGCATGCGAGAATCATAAAGAATGTGGTCCAAAGGAGAGGACCTAATACTGATATAAAGTGGATACCTACATGGGGTAGGGAATGTGCATGGTAGGAACTAATGCACATGAAAAAATAGTAGGCTAGTAGCAAATGTTAGTAGTAAAAGTAACTAGTATGGAAGAGAAGAAAATGTAAAAATAAAGTGTGTAAACAATATGGACCATGGAAAGTGGTTTTCATGCACGAGACATTGCTCATAATTTCACAAGAAAGTTAGGGACGAAGTGTCTAGATGCATACAATGAACAAGTAAGACATATGTTAAAGCCCACAAAATATAACAAAAAAGTAGTAACTAAATAGTGACAGATAACCATGGTTGGATATATCCTGCAAGGAAAATGCTACACATCAAGCACCCTTTAGCATGAAAGAAATATAAATAGTATGTCAAAGTGTGTATATAACAATGAAAAGTAAAATGATAGTAATGACAAGTAGGAAAGAGTGTGAAAATAGAACCTGTAATGTGTAAGAGTAATAAAGGTAGATGCCCCTTAGGAGCCTTGACGGGATTGGCAAGGGATACAATGTTGAGCACTATGCATCATGTAAGGAGATGAAAGAAGTCTACATTCAATTCTAGAGACCAAGTGAACGTGCATGTGTATATGATAAAGATAATGAAATACTAATAATCCATCTAACATAGTAAGCAAAGTGTAACATATAAGTAGAATAAGAAAACAAGAGTAAATGTAACAAAGATATGTAAATGTTATGATAGTGTGATAGTATGGTATGTAAGATGTGAAGATGGAAAGAGTTACATTTCCCTCGGTGGATGTGCATGAAATGAGATTCATTTATAAATGCCCCCTCAACAATCAAGAATGAATCATAAAATAAGAGTGTGTCATCGGTAAATGAGTGTGTTGTAGATGCTAGAAAAGATATATCATGAAGCATTGAGCAAGAAATATAGATGATGTGGTGTTCATTGATGTAGTGTGCCCTCAAAAGTCAAGTGTGAACCGTATCACTAGAGTGCATAATCAAGAAATGAGTTTGTTTTAGATACTAGAAAAGATTTATCACAAAACACCGAGCATGAAATATAGATGATGTGGGATTCATTGATGAAGTGTGCCCTCAACATTCAAGTGTGAACCATAGCACTAGAGTGCATCATCAAGTAATGAAACAAGAAAAAAATGATTTAAGCATAATAACATTTAAGATGCATGACATTAAGTGGATTCTTGAGTGGTTTTCCAAGAAGAGTGGCGAGACGATATACATTATGTCCAATCTTGTCAGTTATAAGGTCCGAGCCAACTAGGTTTGAACTTTCCATTTACTTGAGCGTCAACATTAGTATTTTTAAGGTTTTATTTTCAAAATGAGATCACCAATATTAAATTCAGGTGGGTTCACCAAATGATTTAATATAAATTGAGTTAAATCTAATTTCAGAGTAACTAATGTAATGAATGATATAAAAATGCTAATATACAGTAAGACACAAATAATGAAGCATGTACAACGTGAAACCCTCAACACGAAGGAGGGATAAAGGGACTTAGCTGATTTCGAGAGATCTAGAAGATTTACGGAAGGTGAAGTGCCGTAATAGATTGCAAACAATGTCTTCAATGGAGATGATTTAACAAATATTGAAATTTGCATAAATTCTAATTGTAGAGTCACAACAAAATGAATAAGTAATAAAGTAGAATTTTTTTGACACAAGCACATTCACTAATAAATTTGAAACCCTAAGTGTAAGAGAAGGGATAAAGTACTTAGCTGATTTCAAAATTAATCATGGATCTGCTTGAACTAAAAACCAATAAATAAGAGGAGGAAAGCGCCATGAAACAAACCCAAAAAGTTATGCAAGTGTCGAAATGATAGGATCGGGGCACTTGGGTCAAGTTAAGGGAACCTAGGTACTAGAGACCTTTTGTAGGCACCTATGACTACATAGAAACTAATTTTTACAGAGTCACAAGATGTTATCTAAATTTTGTTGTTCATCGTCTGTATATTTTTAGTTGATCATTGAGTTCACTCGTAACTCCGCAAAGAGAAAGAAAACTTGCAAAACCCCAAAACACATCAAATCCTAAAGAGAAAAGGATGCAAATGGGGATTCATATTGACCCAGTGGTCACTCAACCGAGTGAGCTTACAACTAAGTGTTTTACAACTTTTAAGACTCCATGTAGTTATGCATGTGTGTGTGTGAAGAATCGTGCCCTATGTGGCTCTTGTGTAAGATGCACTAAATAATGAACAATAGCTATATGTAGCAATGTAAATTAGATGTGTAGATGTCAAAATGAACTTCCCCTCCTATGAAGTGTATGAAGAAGAAAATGCAATCCCTTGTCCTTAGAATTAAGCTAGATGTGTGCTTTGATGCTCTTGAAATTCCTTTGGATGCAACCTTAGGTTATAGTAATATATGCTTAGAGCTTCATTTGTCATTATGATCACATAGCTTTGTATTTATATGATTCCCTTGTTTGAATTTTGTAATTAACCTCTAAAATTTCGACCACCAAGAAAACAAGATGCCCAAAAGATAAAAGAGACCCAAAAGGGGTGAGTAATATAAAAAGAGGGGTGCCAGATGGGACAAGGGCACCTAGGTGTTGACGACTGAATGGGTGCTTTGGTGTCCAAAGCCAAGAAATATAGAACAAAAAAATTCTTATTGGGAAATGAGGTGTACAAGACCACAGAGAAAGCAAGAAAGCAAAGAAAGATGCCAAATATAGATGTTAATTACTACTTTTCTTGCTTAGGAATCATATGAATAGTGGTATGTGATTAAGACCTAGAAATGTACCCAAGTGCGTAATTTAGTGTCTACATTTCCCCCCACTTTATATTGTTGAGTGAATAATCAATAACCTCAAGTAGATAGAAGATGTGTACCTGATAACCATGTAGATCGATGGTGAAAGCATGCCGAAGAGACTAGAAAAGCGTGGAGTGATAAGAATGAATCTTGGAAGTTAGAGAAGAGGAAGTGACCCTAGGTGTGAAATGCATATGTGTATATGTTGCGTTGTACCTATTTTTGATGTTTTTTGATGCTTGATAATGTGAATGCTAATTCCCATGATGACAAATTTGTAAAAGAGAAGAGAAAAAGAGTATTCAAATTCGTGTAATGAAAATTTGATCCAAGAATGTAAAAGTGTGTAAAAGTATGTAAAAATGTGAAAAGGAACATGTGCACCTGATCTCGTGATGAGTGAAAAGGATAGAAAGGATCCTAAAAATATTGTAGAAGAATGATTTTTTTGGGTAATCTTATGCCAAGAGTGAGTTTTTAGGTGATCTCACACCAAATACATCAAATGCAAGTTTTTGGGTGATCTCACACCACGACAAAAGAAGTGTTGGGGAGAAAGGTCTAGTGTTATTCTCCAACCCTGACTGCTTCTCAATGATTTATACACCACTTGTAGATGGTGTGATCCTAATTTTTCAAGTTTGATCCATTTCAATCCAGTTCGATCCAATGTAAATAGAAAAATGAGATAAAATGCATGTATGCTAATTAGTGGAGGACTTTGATGATCCGAGAAAAGTTATGTAACTTCTCCTAGTCATAGATGCGTAGGAAGGGTGAGGAGCACCTAGGCACCCATGTCTCGTATCCTGGGCACTAAGGTCTGTATTGTGCTGAGGACCTAAGTCAAGTTCTGAGCCCTTTCAAGGGTTTGTATGTTGCTTTGTTCCTATGAGAACTATACTATACTATGTCTCGTGAATCTGTTGAATGGTGTGCTGATTCACCCATTGTATACCCCCTCATTTGGGGTGCATGTGACATCGCTAGGAGAATGCAACCCAAAGGAGAATAAGATGTTGATATGAAGCTGATTCCCTATAAAGGGAGGGAATGCGCTTGGTAGAAACAAAGGTAAATGCAAACAAAGTGGTTGGAAACATGTGTTAGTGCAAACAAGAAAAATATGCATACAAAAGGAAAGTGTAATCTAGCAAGCAAGAAGACAATGTAGACCATGAAAAATAGGTTTCAAACATGGGACATTACTCACAATGTCGCAAGACAATCAGGGCCGAAGTGACCAAAGCGAGAAAAACAATGAACACGCAAGAGATAGGGAAAAACTCGTAAACAATGGTATACAATGGCAAACAATAGTAAAAATGAGCAAGAAAAGTGTTAAACAACCATGGTGGAGATATTTCTGTAAAAAAATGTTACACATGAAGCACCTGTTAGCATGTTAGAAAGATTAAAAAGTATAGAAAATTGTGTATGATCCGATATAGAGTAGTGTGCTCATAAGAATAGGAAGTAGTATATAACAAAACAATAACACGTGTGATATGAGTATGAAATTAGATGACCTTAGGAGCTAATTTGCACTGGTAATAGGTACAATGCCAAGCATCATGATGTGTGTAATGATACTGTGTAAATTCTAAATTCATAACTAGAAGGAAAAGTGAATGTGTACATGTATATAGAAAAGATAATGACATACAAAATATTTGTCTAACATAGTAAACAAAGTGTACATGCGAGTATAAGTAAACAAGAACAATGTGAAACCAAGATATGTAATATGTTGTGAGTGTGCATGGAATGGAATGCAAAGTGAGTGTGATAAGAGTAATGTGCCCCCCAAGTGTATATGAATGATTATGCAATGAGTTTCATTTATAAAAGACCCCTTAATAGTCAAGAATGAACCATAAAACAATAGTGTGTCATCGTGAAATGGTTTAAAATGTGTGCAAGAAAGATATGATCGAAAAAGTGTAAAACATAGAGAGTAAGTGAGTGTGGCAAGGTTAGGTTCATTTCATATTTAGACCGAAGCAGGTTGAGTATGAACTGTGGAGCTAGAGTGTGTCATAGGAAAGTGTGTCATGTGATTATGTGATGTCATGAATGTGCCAAGTGTAGAAATATGTAGTGTGTATGATGTGAGGTTCATAAATGTAGTAATCCATTAACACTCAAGTGTGAACCATAACATTAGATTTTGTGATTGGGTAATGATGATACACATGTATCAAAAATGCGTGTGAGAGGCTAGATGTGAATTAAAAAGTGAAATAGCAGAAATGCGAGACACTTGATAGTGCTAGAAGGGGGAGAGTAAGCATGATGCCCCCAAGTGTATGATGATGAGAATGATCAAGTAACATCATCTAAGAGATCATCATTGTCATGATCAAAGCCAAATGGGGATGCATCAGAGACTTAGTGAGTGATAGTAAGAGGTTGATCATGTAAAGAGCCATTGTGATGTAGATTGTACATGCACATTGCATATTATTCGTCAGTGAAAGGTGGTAATGGACATCCATGTGCATACCAATGAGTAAGATTTTGTGAATAACCAAGAAATGAATAATTGCAAATAGAAACATGACCGAAGGGCATGGGGAAAGAAATGTCAATATGATTAGGATCTAAAGTGCCACCAATATAGTCAAGCTAAGACTACCCAAGTGTGAGTGGAGAAGTGTGAGAAGTGCATGCAACAAATACTGATAGATGAAAAACATGAAGACTATAAGCATTAGTATGATGAACATATATATGATAAAGGTGAGAAGAATGAGATGAAGAGAGTAAATCATACTGAGTGAATCCCAACGAGAACCAAGCCATCATATGTGCAAACAATGTTAGAGCAAGTGGGATCAAATGGAATGTGATGCCAATAAGAATTATTCATGAAAAAAGTGCATGTGAAAGGAGGTATCATAGATGTAGGTTTCTCATGAGGAGAAAATGAAGGTGGTATGATGTCCAATGTATGGAAAAACCCCCGATAAAGTACCATAGCATTAGTAGAAGGAGGGGGTGATACTGAAGTAGATGGAATAACGTCTAATGCACAAACAATTCCTTTGAGTGGAGGCAAGTTGTCTGGATATTCCGTGGGATATGAATCAATAGTAGGATGCATAGTAGTAGAAGTTGGAATATTCAATGTAGTAGTTGGGTCTAGGTGGTAATATTGGAATGGATCACTATCGGTGAGAATTGTATATTCAAATCCCTCATGTAAGAATTTAACGCATTAGTGAACTGTAGAAGGTATTGCTTGCATTTTGTGAATCCACGACCTATCGAGTAAGCAATTATATGGAATCGGGACTGCATACATATCAAAGAATACTATAAGAACTAGTTTTGTCCCAACTGTGATAGGCAAATAAATAGTGCCGAGGCATGGAATCGTAGTGGAATCATATAACCATAGAGAAATAGATGTTGGATTAAGATTAGCTACATAAAGGCTTATATTTTGAATGAATGATAAAGGACAAAGATTGAGCTCAAATCCAATATTGACTAAAGTTTGCTTGACACCCAAGTTATTGATGCAAACTTGTATATAAAGAGGAGGATCATTATCGTAAACAAAAAGATTATTAACTACAATAGATGGAAAAGTAAGTTGCTAAGAAAATGCATCCACAAATGTTTGATAAATTATGTCTAGATGAGTAGTAGAAGGAATGCGAGTATTAGCCAAGAGAGTAATGATTTTAGCTCGACAATCAGGATTGGATAACAATAAATCATGAATAGAGATGTCCATGATGAGAGGATCTTAAAAAATGAAATCAGTGATGAAATGAAGATGAAAGAGCATTCGAATGAGACTGGTTCACCAAATGATTTAACAAATATTGAAATTTGTATAAATTATCATTATAGAGACAACAAAATGAATAAGAAATAAAGTACATATTTTGACACAAGCACATAAGATAATAAATTTGAAACCCTATGAGATAAGGGATAAAGTACTTAGCTGATTTCACCATTAATCCTAGACTGCGCCAAACTAAAAAACTGATAAACAAAAGGAGGAAAATATCACAAACGAACCCAAAAAATTGTGCGAGTGTTGGAAATGCTGGGACTAGGGTGCCTAGACTTGGTCAAGGGTTCCTAGGCACTAGATATGTTTTGTAGATGCCTGTGACTATGTAAGACCTCCAAAACTCAATTTTATAGTGTCGCAAGATGTTATTTAAATGTTGTTGTTAGTCACACCGTCTGTAACCTGCAAAAGAAAGAGCACCTACAAAACCCCAAAACACATCAAATACTAAAAAGAAAAATATGTAAATGGGGAGTCGAACTGACCCAAGTGGTCACCCGACCGAGTGAGATTACAACAGAGAGTTGCACTACATTTTAGACCTCATGTAGTTCTACGTGTGTGCGTGAAGAATCGTTCCTAGGTGGCTCTTGTGCAAGATGCACTAGATAATGAGTAATAGCTAGATGTAGCAATGTAAGTAGATGTGTGGATGTCAAAATGAACTTCCCCTCCTATGAAGTGTATGCGAAGAAAATGCAGTCCATTGTTCCTTGAATGAAGCTAGATGGATGCTTTGATGTTATTGAAATGGCTTTGGATGTAACCTTAGGTGATAGTAATAGATGCTTAGAGCTTGGTCCTTTATTATGATCACATAGATTTGTATTTATATGATTCCCTTGTTTGAATTTTGTAATTAACCTTTAAAAAGCGAGACCACTAAGAAAACAAGATTCCCAAATGATAAAAGAGGCCCAAAAGGGGCGAGTAAGATACAAAGAGTTTGGAGGCACCAATAGGGGACGAGGGCACTATTAGTGCAAAATCACAGCACCCCAAATGAGTTCTAAAAATCTAATTTTCTAAGGCAGAATCATCTGGTGTGATTGCATAACATTGAACTTTCCCCAAGGTGTGGGACCTTGTAAAAGTGGAAAAGCTCTCCAGATTAAAGGTTGGTTCCTATTCCTCTATTTAGGTGCATACGTGAGAGCTTGCAGAGGATTTATCTCTATACCTAATCTAAAACTTGCCAAGGAGATAGGGAAAAAGGGATATAAGAAATAAGAAATAACTAAGCTACAAGGTGATGCACCAAAGGAATGATGAACACTAGTTTTTCCAATAGACACAAACCAACCAAATGCATATGATAACCAAGCATAGATAATCAGATCTATAATGAAAGATCAGATGAAAGAAAAAGGGACAAGAAAGGATCTAAAGTCGATCACAGACATGTTTTATTGCTCTACAGATTGATACAATGCATTACAAAGTGGCCAAAAGGCAGAAACGTATTACAGTCTAGTGGAAGGTCTGAAACCCCACGAGTTTCTTTGCTAGAAGAAAAGGGGAGCTTGCAAAATGAAGAATGTCCAACCCTTTACAATGAATCCCACCCTGTATTTATAGATTCAATCAGAGAGGAGAAAGAGAGGGAGAAGCAGGAAAAATAGGTTGAAGCTCAACCACTGCTATTAATGCCTTTGATAAAATCTGCCCCCAAATCCATCTTTACTACATCAATCCTTGGTTCGACACCTTGAAGGAAGAGGAAATGGCAAAAAAGATCGAATCCGATTTGGTTGTTGAGGCAAGGAGATCCTGCATTAAAGGATGAAGATGTTTCTCCATTTTTCACCTACCAGGGCCTGAGAAAAATGAATTTTTATCTTTCCATGGTGTAGAAGATGTTGAGATGCTTCCAACAGTGTCAGATTTGCAATATTTTGAGCCTCGAGTTGAAAGATATGCCCCTTTGAATTTTGTATCAAATCCATACAAATGGGTGGGAAAATAGTTTGAAAAATGGGTCCCCTTTTGATATGGGACACATGGCAGCTAGATTAGAGAAAAAATCAGGCTTGCGGGTCTCGTAATTTATCTTTTTGCCCCTTTTTGCAAAAATGTAAAACTCAAAAACTCCTCGCGGCCCCGAAGCTCCACTGGACACGTGGTGCCCTTTGGTTGGTTGGGGAGATGCACTTCAATTTTGTCTCTGTGCCTTTTTTTCAAAAGGAAAATTTTCACCTTTTCCTCCGACACCCCGCTTTGGCCTTGACTCGGGCCCAAACACTAACTTTTCCTTTGGGCGAGTTGTGGCCCATTTTGTAACTTTTTAGCTAAATCTTTTGCTTGGTGGGGCATATCTCTTGACCTAGGACACGCGGTAGCTTGGCGCTCATTTGGGCTTCCCTTTTAGATTCATCTTTGGAGAAGCGCCGTTAGGACATGTGGTTCTTTCCACTGCCTCCTCCATACTTAGTCAATTTTGGACCTTTCCTGAACTATTTTGAACCCGAGGACTTTGGATCTTCGCCATTTCTTCCCCTTTCTTGCTCTTGGTTCCTCTGCGGCACTACCCCTTCTTTTCTGACCTTGCTATTCCATTGTTGGGTCCTTCTACAACTTGGAAAATGGATTTAAGACATGGAAATGGCTCGACAAAGTTGTTTCTTTTACATAGGGTCCTTTAGTCTCTCTCACCCCCGCTACTCCATTGTTGAGTCCCTCTGTGACCTATTTACAGATCTAAATGAGTTTTCTCAGGTTCTTTCTATGCGGGGTCGTAGCTGATCCGATATTTTCCCGGGGTGAAATATGGATAACAGTGCCTTGACATTGGTGTATTAGTTGGGTGCTGATGTCCGAGCCAAGAAAGATAGAACAAGAAAATTCAAACTAGGAAATGAGGTGTACAAGATCATTGAGAAAGTAAGAAAGCAAATAAAGAGGCCAAAGATGTTAATTACTAGTTTTTTCACTTATGAATCATATGAATATTGGTATGTGATTAAGACCTAGAAATGTACCCAAGTGCATGATTTAGTGTCTATAGTAGACTGGAGAGGTTATGGAACTTGAGGCGTGCAGACAGAGGGAGTGCCCACGGGAGGACAAGAGCATTTGGGTGCTAGTATCCATTCTAGGTGCTAGAGTTTGTATAAGCGTTCGTGTTCTAATCTCTTCTATGCAAGATGAGCTTCACCGTTGATCTCTATTTGTCACTCTGGTTCTACTCCTCTACCATTGGTCATACTTGTAACTTACAAAACAATCGGCTAGTTGCACATTCTCATGAACCACATCAAACCTAAAAAGAAAAGATGCATAATGAGGACCCCGAGTGACCTCGGTGGTCACCCGAAGAGTGATCTTACGATCGAGAACTACACTATATCTCAAACTCCATGTAGTTCTTGTGTCTTTGTGTAGAAATGATGCCCTAAGATTCCCTTGTGCAAGTTGTACAAGTGATAATGGGCTTGATCTATAATGTAAAAGATGTATAAAATGTGTGGGATGGAACAGAATAGACTTCCCCTCCTATGTTATGTATATGCGTATGATGCAAACCCTTGTTCCTTGTATAAGTTTGCTAGATGGATGCCTTTGATGTTGTTTGTGCCTTTGAATGCAAGGTTAGGTGATGATAGACAATGCTTAGTGTTGGGTCCTTATTTGAGAGTTATAACTATGTATATATATGATTCCCTTAATTGAATTTCGTAATTGACAACTGGAAGGCCAACCCACAAGTGTCAAAGATTCCCAAAAGATAAAAGAGACCCAAAAGAGTGAGAAAATAGGAGAGAGGGTCAAGAGCACCCAGGAGGGACAAAAACACATGGGCACTAGTGTTCTAACTGGGTGTTAGTGTTTGAGGCCATAAAAGATAAATAAGTTAAGTTCTAGTAGGGATGTAAGGTGCATAGAGCCAAAAGGAAAATAAGAGATAAAACAAAGAAGCCAAAAATAGTTGTCAACCACTAGTTTTCTTGCCTAGGAATCATGTATATATTAGTAAGCTCTAGGACCTATAAATGTACCCAAGTGCATAGATTTTGTGTCTACAAAACCCATTAGAGTTGATGTAACTCAAATTTTGTAAATAGGGTTCAAATGGTGACTACCTTCCCAGAAAGCAACTAATCGTAAATACATTAGATGGACCTTGTTGTCCAATGACCGGAGGCTTACAAAACCCCCTTGGAAAACTATCTTGAAAATTGATTTTCTCATAATTAAGTATTGGTAGTGATTGTCGCAGATAAATAATAGAGGTATGCAGAGGTCGAATTCCATTTTTCCAACCAGGGTTTAATCTACAAGCCCAAACCAAAATGAACTTTTAACTTTCAACAGTGATCTAAAGTTGTAAAAAGGTCAAGTGGGCTCCTATAGGGGTGATGAAAAATGCACAAATGAACATGCGAGGTCATTATAAGGTTTGATATACCATTCCACATGATAGAGAACACAATCAAAAATTGATTTTCCTGTTTCGTGGTTTGGAGAGGTTTTAGACATCGTTGAAAATCATGTTTATTAACTTTTTCAAAGGAAACTACTACTATGTTTAATCAAGAATCAAATTTATTCACCAATTCAAGTGAACATAGATAACCAGATCTTGATACCTTGGTTTGCCAAACGTCTTAGGACGTGGTTTGTGAGTACGATTGATGATCAACATAATCAATCAGATTACATAGGAAGAAGTGATTTTGTTGTTGTTTTGTATTACCATTATTTTAAATTAAACTGAAAGCTTAACCTAACTTTTATTAGAATTTCAATTTCATTGCAAAAGGGAAAGCAAACAATACAAAAATTATGTAAGACAAATATGAGAAAAAATATGCCTCATAGGGAAAAAAATTGAATCATTATTGTGGAGTTTGGTATTACGTGTCATTGTACATGCTTATGGTGATCTAAGACATATTCAAAGCTCTATTTTGTGTATGTCTTGCAACTATTATAGTCCATGAGGGCATGTCTCTTAGAAGTATTCGATTGAGTGGTTCACTTTCTTTGTTTATACTTCTCGGGTGACTACTGGAGCCACCAAAATCCTTCAAGTATTTTGTCAAACAAATCACTTCCCTACCAAAAGATTTAGAGTTTTAGCATATTGGTTTACCATATAATAAGTAACTATAACATCTAAACGCTCCAACAAGAAATAATGCAATAATGCCTACTCCATTCACTGCCAATCTCAGCCTCATAACATTTGGCCACGCAACTAGTTGGGAAAGAAGGGAGTGCGCTGGTAAAGGTTGGATGACTATGGCTTTACACTTGTCAAATGCACTACCTGCAAGTTTCTAAATCATTTTTAACAATTCAATTTGTGCGAGTAACTTGTAAATGTGGCGATAAATACTTGGGTTATGCATTTCTTCAAGGTATTTTGTCAAACAGTTCATGTACTCCACATTTGGATACATATCTACTAACACACTAGCAACAACATCATCTAAGAACAAAAATACACCCCTTCTCTTATAGGTTTCTGGACTGGCATACCCTTTTCAAAGTTATTATTTGGCACAAGAAAGGAGGAAGAAAGATAGAAAAGGTTGTTGAGTATGGCATAATATCTTCCATAAATGTTGACACGCTTGAAAAAGGTTCTACCCATATGCCTCCTCATTTCCTATTAGCAGTTCCATCAGCTCATCTGTTCACCCCTAAATCTTCATCCACCCACTCTCTTTCATTTATTTTAACATATTTGTTAGTTTAAAATTTTTATTACTATATCTTATATTTATTTATTTTTTCACTATTTATTGATTATATCATTCTATTATTTTAAATTCTAATCATATATACATATTTTATTTTTTATTGCCATTTAATTTCATTTTAAAATCTCCTTATGAATTATTTTAAATTGTTTATTATTAATACAAGTCCAAATTTGAAAAGGATTCACATGCAAAGCCATGGAGGTTAAGAATTTGGTCCGAGCTTGTAAACAAATGAGGTTTCGAATCGAGTTCATGTTTGTTAATGCACGAAGGAACTACACTTGCCCCACGCCGAGGAAGTAAGACAAGATATTAAGATCTCTCGTATTTTCATTAAAGATTGAAGAATAATTGATGATAGACTATGGGCACTACAACAAGAAACAATATCACAATATTAAAAACTTGAAGCATTTGCATCCAAGCTTGAAAAATATGTGTTTCCTTTATGTTCAACATGAAACAAACACTATTTTCTTATGTTCCTTAATAAGAAATAAGAAACTTATACCTTGCTAACTAAATTATGACAAATTATGTTAGTTCAAAGTGGAAAGATAACACTTCATAATACCTTGTCTATATGAAAACTATCATACACCTTAAAATCCTAAATCATGTTGCACCAAAATATTTTGTCATTCCAAACTTAGAAATGAAATCCTAACATCAAGACAAATGATATGGTGTTACAAAAACTCTTGTTATATTATGTTATAAAGACAAGTGTAATTAAAATTAATAAAGAAGTGGCCCCCACCAAGGATATTGTTAGGATAAAGGGTTAAATGATCATTTAGGTGATCACGAGACTATATAATAAATTTAAAAAATGTAGGTCAAAATTTGGCAATAACATTGTAGACACCAAATCTATGCACTTGGGTACATTTCTAGGCCCTAAACCATCCTAATGCACACTTGATTCCTAAGCAAGAAAACTAGTAGTTGACAACTCCTTTTGGCCATTTTCTCTTGCACTTTGCTGGCCTCACACACCTTACAACTTAGTCAAGAACTTGATTGATTTATCTTTTATGGTAGACACTAGCACCTAGTTAGAACAGAAGCTCCCAGGCGCTCTTGTCCCTCATGGTCTCTCATGTCCTTCTTTATCCTCTGCTTACTCTTTTGGGTCTCTTTTACTTCTTAGCATATTTTAGTATTTTGGGTCAACCTTTCAGTTTTCAATTATGAAATTCAAACAAGGGAATCATACATATAATTAGTTCCTTCTTCTAAATCAAGGCTCAAACACTAAAAATTATTTTCTATCACCTAAGCTTGCACAAAGGCACAAGAGCATTTCAAAGGCATTCATCTAGCACATCCATACAAGGGACAAGGGTTGCATCACTCTGCATACACAACATAGGAGGGGAAGTTCATTTTATTCCATCTCACACATTTGCATACTTGGATCAATCTAGATCTAGCTTGCTATCATAGTGTAACTTGCACAAGGGCAACCTAAGGCATCATTACACACACATACACAAAAAATACATGGATTCTAAGATGTAGTGCAACGGTGACCACCGAGGTTAGTTTGACTCTCCATTCGCATCTTCTTTATTAGGTTTGATGTGGTTTGTGGGCATGCACAACTAGTTATCTATTTTAGAAGTTACAGGTACCACCAATGATATTGGAGGGAAAACAAAGTTACAAAGGAGTATCAACGATGAAGCTCTTCTAGCCTAGAAAAGGAAAAAACCTAAGAATCCGAGAGGAAACTAGCAACCATATCAGTCACTAACACCTAGGAACTCTTGTTCTCATATGGGTGCTTCTTTCCTATGCATTTATGAGTTCCATAACCCTCGGTGAGCCTTGACGACACTCTTTCTAGTCTGTTCCAACAGTTGCTCATCCCATATCATCTCCAGGTTACACGAAATCAACTAATTCATTTTCCCTTTCTCATTCGCTTAGGGTTTCATATTATTGCATGCTTATTGCTTATGTCTTACTATATTTTACCATAAAAATATCATTAGTCATAGTAGTTACTCTAAAATAAGGTTTAATTCAATTTGAATTAAATCAAACACTAGTGACCATGCAAACATTTTTCACTAGTGAAATGTAATGAATTATAATTTGACTATTGAGATGTTCTTAATAGTGTAGCCACATTTACATTGTTTATTGAGTTCTTGTGTATACAATACTATTATAATAAAAATTACTAAGGGATGAATGTTTAACTAAACATTAAATGAAGAAAGGGAGAGAAGACAACTGGGGAAGTGATGACAAGATGATTCCTATTGATGGAACCATATTTTGGACAAATGACTGTAAAGTATTTCATTATTATATAAGTTATTTTTCTACATTAATTTATTATTTCTAATTTATACACTTCAAAATAAACATTCATCAAAAGCTACAATATAATATAAGGAATGAGACCTTAGTTTATTTTGACGTTCTCTTAGTCGATAAGCACCTAAATGGTCACATGAACAACCTCCGAGATGTCATTTACAACATTGATATAAAACAAAATTAAAACAAGAAAAGGAGGTAAACAAACCAAAAGGAACCAAAAAAATAAGAAACAAACAAACCAAGATTGAAGGATGACACAAAACTAGTTATGGAAATGCTTGAGATGATGTCAATTGACTATATGATGATTCAATTTCCATCTAAATGTTATAAATGAAAGTGGAAATAATTTAAAAACATGAAGTTTAAGGGATATATTGTGTTTCTTATCTAAATAATCTAGACAAGTTGATGCCGAGAAAATATAAAATCATGTATATAATTGAATTTCAAGGGAATACAAACAATAAATTCTCACAATCTCTGCATTGGAGGATCATCTATAAGCCTATAATGGCTAAAAATTGACAAAATTTGCTTAATCTTGGCTCAATAACACTACATCACCCTTTAAATGGCTTCATAGGCAACATGCCCTTCTCTTCACATTCCATTCAATGTTAATACAACTCCCTAAACAAATCCTATTTCTTATAACTTCACCTACTCTAGTCTTTCACCTTACTGGTTCTCCTTTTTTGTCTTGGTTTCTTTATACTAGCTTCTTGGCTCCATATGCACTTCTTGGGTCTTCCTTAGCCACTATAATCCTTCCAATGCCCTAATACATTTCTCCACACAAAATAATATTAGCACATTCATTAAAATGATGCAAAAACTTCCAAATTTTAGGCTATTACTAAACTTTCCAAAATAGTCTTCATATGCCCTTAAGACAAGGTTGCTTGCACCAACCATGAAATTAAACTTAAATAGCTACCTAGAAGGTTTTGTAAGATTCATTATTTCACCTTTGTTAACACCAAAATCCTCCTAAAATTTTAGGCCCCAACTCCTTCTACAACACCTTCAACTTCACTTTGTAAAATTTCCCACTTTACAAGCATCTGAACTATGTTTTAGGACATCCTTTCGGAAAAAGAATGCTACAAAGCTGAGATTTTCTTTCTTTTTATTTCTTGAAACTTACACCTAATTCATACCCCAGCATAATGATAAATTATAGTTACATTATCACTCATAGACTCTCCATCTCACCCTTACTCGAGTTGTTTTGCTCATTTTTTGGTCAGTTACAAGTATGATGAGATTCCATTAAAAAAGGGGTTACATAACACATATAAATTTAGTATAACTAGCTCATGACATGATATATGATTCTAGAAAGGTCCTAATACCCATCATTACCTCATTCCATCCCTTGCACATTGTTTTCAAGTTTCAAGAGTGCATTAAAACCCTCAAGCTAAGCTCAAATGGCCAAATATTCAAATATTGCAAATTGGAGGGAAAATCTCCATTTGAAATTTTTAAAGACCCACAACTAGACTAACCACACACATTGACACCTAATGACTCCTAAGACTCATGAACACACTGAACATACATTTAACTGATGTCTTCATGGTTTATTTAGCTAGATAAGGTGATGCTCGTTCATCACAGGTGTGTGATTATAAAAATAATAAACAAAATCATGTTACCAACCATACTGCAATGGAAAACAACCCCAATCTTACATCATCTAAAAAATATTGAAACTTTGGATAAGGTCAATATTTTCATAGATTGAACATGAGGAGTGGCTTGCATGTTTTCATCAATAAGTAAGATAAAAACAATTTTACTTCAAAATTTGTTTTTAAGTAAAATGCTTAAATATTTCATTACCCTTTATTGTTTTTAAGTAAAATGCTTAAATATTTCATTACCCTTTGTTGAGCTCCTAATCACTTTTTCTCATTAGAAAGTAATTGAATTTACTAAGTCTGGAATCAAAGAGAATTTATTTTTTTCAATCGGTGGATACCTTTTTCAACATCATTCAATACTTGACTAAAATACCTAACGTGGCTGTCATAGTTACTCTCATTGTACTACATTATAACAACACCAATAACATGCTCAATCAAATTCATGTATAACACAAAAGGTTTATCCATGTTAGACTTAATAAGGATGGTTGTAATAGCAATACCATCTTTCAATTATTCAAGGATTTGTTAAAATCATGATTCCACAAAACTTTATAATTATTTAAATAAAAATTTGTGAAGGAGCATCTTTATCAAAAAAATAAGAAATGAACTTGCAAACAAATTTAATTTTACTAAAAAAAGAACATAAAAGAGATTCATCTTTAGGTGGAGATATTTCTTTTATTTTCTTAACTTTATTCAGATTGGTGGAAATTCCATCTTTCAAGTGATGTAACCAAGGATTTTACCTTAAATAAATCCAAAAAGTGATATTTTGGATTCAAATAAATACCATGCATATGATAATGAATTAATATCTATCGAAGGTGTGTATATACCTCATTTTTATGATTACTAACCTTTTCTCTTGTGTAGGGGTTGTTGATGCATTATCCTTCTCGGAGGGTACTTCAAGGGGATTGGTGAAATTGGGGTGTGATCAAACTTGGTAACATGGTATAGACCAAAAATATGAGACATATCACTATGTTGTCCTTTATACCATATTTACCATAGCCTTACTTTATTTCCACTCTCAAGCACATATTTTCATCATTATGTTCATTTGTTCTCACTCATTCTTGGTATTCCCCTTAATTGTGGCCATCTTAGACATTTTTCTTGCCTCCATTATTTCTTTGGATTCAACTTCCCATCGTCTCTCACTTCTTGACCTTAAGTTTCTCCCGAAGCCGACACAAGTGAACGTGATCAATTGCGTCGATCTCTATTTCTCATATGGTGGATGAGATTGACCACAATCAATCACAATGGATTTATATACACACCTTATTTTTCATTTTAGTATAATTCAACCATTACTCAAAGAACTTCACTTTACTTGCACATTGAACCTTTTTTACATATTTTCATCTAGTTATTAGACTTGAGGTTTTGGAGGTTACCCATTTACATTTTGGTCACCATATTGAGCTAGGATTGGAGTTTTTCTTGTCGATATTTCCCTTCTCCACACATAGTGATTCTCTCTTACTGCTATTATATTTGGGGAGGATCAATGTATCAATGGTCACACCACAAGTAAGTATCTCTAACCCTTCTTTGTCCTTTGTTTCATGTTTATTGTTGTGTGGATGGTTGATCATTCATTGCTATAGATTAGGGTAGATGTATGTTTCCATTTGGCTTTAACCAACCTTTAACTAACCTATATTTATAATTCTAGCCGGATACCACTCTTTATTTTAGGTAGAAGCCTTAGAAACCTTCACTATCTTAGGGTTAGGACTGTTATTCTCTAAAATTGTGACCCTTTCACTCCTTAAGCACCTTTGGTATCTACATATTGTGTGTAGGCCTAGATTTTATCCCTAATATTTGATATAAAGGGAGGGGATCCATCTTATCATGTCATATATTCTTGTGAACCTAACATAATACTTATTTTTCCTTATATCAAGACAAATTCACCTTTTTTTCTTTGTATTTTCCTACATGATCATCCACTATGTAAATTCCTTTACATGTCTAATCCTACACAAACCTTAGTATTACTAAAAATTCCATCGACCCCTATGCAAAAATTACGTGAATGATCTTGTCATGTTATTCCTTATTTACCTCATTTTCCCATTTAGATGCAATTGTTGATGTGCAAATTTTACACAACCAATCCAATCTGCCTCACAACTCATTTTCATCTTTTAATCTTAGAACCATTGTCCTATACACAATTATTTCTATATGGCTAATCTCATAACATTTATTATATTCACTCTTGGTTTGTAAAACTTCATCAATGAAGTATTTGACTATTGGTTATACTGATTCATCTTCCAAAAATACCTATACAATGGAATTTATAAGTGAAAATGATATATTTCCTAATCTTGTCCTTCATCACACTGATTTTTTCCCATAGGAGCTATTAACAAAAATAATCAAAAGAAACCAAATTGTAATATGAAGATGAGGTTTAACATTCATAATATTTTATTTGAGTTACAAAAGCAATGGGAACATGAAAAATATCCTTGGCTTTGATTATTCTCTTGCTATTCTAATATTTCTTTAACATTTCTTGAGTTTACAAGAGAGATACCTAAAACAGTAGAAAAATACATTGAATATTACATCTCTAACAACTGATTCATAAAATATTGAAAAATGTTAGACCTTAGATATTTCAGAGTCACATGCAATGAATAAGCAATGAAGCACAAATTTGACCTAAGAAATAAGCTAAATAAAAATGAAACCATAGATGTAAGAGAGGGAAAGAGTGCTTTAGATGATTTCATAATGAATCAAGTATGTTGGCTGGAAAAATGGTAAATAGGAGGAAATTCTCATAGTTGTGCTAAAAAAAAAGTGTGACTATTGGATCTTCCCCTGAGTGGGGCACCTAGACTGGTTTAGGGGCACTTTGAGAGGCTCGCTTGGTGTCGGTGGTTACAAAAATACTTAGAAACTAATTTTTTGTGTTGCACAAATATCACTAGCCTTTTCCTTTAGTCACCTATATGTTGCACTATGCCTACAAAATTCACCTGTAACATGTAAAAAAATGATCTCCTACAAAACCCCAAAACACATCAAATCCTAAAAAGAAAAAGATGTAAATGGGGAGTTAGATTGACCCTGGCGGTCACCCGATAGAGTGAAATTACAACCGAGCACTACACTACATCTTAGATTCCATGTAGTTATGTGTGTGTGTGTGTAGAATCGTGCCCTAGGTGGCTCTTGTGTAATATGCACTTAATAGTGAGAAATAGATATATGTAGTAATGCAAGTAGATGTGTGGATGTCAAAATGAACTTCCCCTCCTATGAAGTGTATGTAGAAGAATGTAGTCCCTTGTCCCTTGAATGAAGCTAGATGGATGCTTTTATGCTCTTGAAATGCCTTTAGATGTAACCTTAGGTGATAGTAATAGATGCTTAGATATTTGTCCCTTATTATGATCACATAGCTTTGTATTTATATGATTTCCTTGTTTAAATTTTGTAATTAACCTCTAAAAGGCCAACCACCAAGAAAAAAATATGCCTAAAAGATAAAAGAGGCCCAAAAGGGGCGAGCAAAATACAAAGAGGTCGGGGGTGCCCTGGAGGGGATAGGGGCGCTAGTGTCAGAGCCAAGAAAGATAGAATAATTTTCTTGCTTAGGAATCATAAGAATAGTGGTATGTGATTCTTGACCTAGAAATGTACCCAAGTGAATGATTTAATGTCTACATTTGACCCCATTTTATGTTTTTGAGTGAATTCTTGATAACATAAAGTAGATAAGATATGCATATGTAATAACCATGTAGATCGATGGTGAAATCATGCCTAAAGACAAGAAAAAGCATGGAGTGATAAAAATGAAGCATAAAAATTAGAGAAGAGGAAGTGGCCCTAGGGGTGAAAAGCGTATGTTTATATTTTGTGTTGTACCTATTGTTGATGTCACTTTCATGTTTGATGATGTGAATGCTACTTCCCATAATGACATACCCAGAAAAGAGAAGAGAAAAAGATTAGTCAAAGTCATGTATACGTGAAAAAAATCAGTCCAAGTATGTAAAAATTATGTAAAAATGTGAAAAGGAACATGTGTAACTGATCCGTGATGAGTGAAAAGGGTAGAAAAGATCCCAAAAATTTAGTAGAATAATGAGTTTTTTGGGCAATCTCATGCTAATTGTGCAAAATGTGAGTTTTTGGGCAATCTCATGCCACTAAATAAGAAGTGTTGGTGAGAAAAGTCTAGTGTCATTCTCCATCCCTGAATACTTCCCGATGATTTATACACCACTACAGATGGTGTGATCCTACTCTGTCCAAATTCAATCAAGTTCAATCCAACATAAATAGAAAAATGAGATAGTATGCATGCATGCTGATTTTTGGAGGATTGTGCCTGTTGTGTGAAACAACTATGTAAAGCTGCTATAAATTGTGCCAATTTGAGAAAAATTATATAATTTCCCCTGGTCATTGGCACCCATGAGGGGTCGGGAGTGCCCATGTGCTCATGTTTATATCTCAGGCACCGACGTCTGTAATGTCTTAAGGACTGAAGTTAGATTTTGAGCCCTTCTGTGGATCGAGAAGGCTGTGTTGTTCTTATATTAAACTATGTTTTACTTTGACTATGAACTGTTGAATGGGGTGATTGATTCACCCAATGTATGCCCTTCATTTAGGGTGCATATGACATCTTTAGGAAGAGGCAACCCAAAGGAGGACCAAATGTTGATATGAAATTGATGCCCTACAGGGGGGAGGGAATGTGCTTGATAGAAACCAAGGCATATACAGAAAAAGTGGCTGGAAACAAGTGTTAGTGAAAATAAGACAAATTCACATATAGAAAAAAATGTCTAAGCTAGCAAGTAAGAAGATAATGTAGACCACAAAAAGTGGGTTTCAAACATAGGACATTACTCATAATCTCACAAGATAATTAGGGATGAAGCGAGACATAAAAGAAAACAACAAAAAAAAATGAAATACAATGCCAAACAATAACAAAAAAGTCATAAGCAAAGTGTTAGAAAACCATGGCGGCCAATAGTTCCTGTAAAGAAAATCCTGCACATGAAGCACCCATTAACATTTTAGAAAGATTAAAAAGTATGTCAAAGTGTGTATGATCGGTATAGAGTAGTCTGTTAGTAAGAATTAGAATTAGTAAAAATGAAACAATAACACCTATAGTGTGTACGAAACTAGATTCCCCAGAGCCACTTTGTGGGACTAGTAAGAGGTATATTACCGAGAATCATGTGCTACAATGAACAATTTGTGTAAATTATGTATTTACAACTAGAATGCAAGTGAACACACATATGCATATAGAAAATATAATGGCATACACAATATATATCTAACATAGTATGTAAAGTGTAACATGCGAGTATAATTAAACAAGAAAAATGTGCAACAAGATATGCGGTACACCGTGAGTGTGCATAGAATGGAATGAAAAGTGAGTTTGATAACTAATAGGAGTACCGTGCCCATTAAGTGAATGTGAATATATATGCATGAGATGAGATTGATTTATAAATGAACCCTTAATAGTCAAGAATAAACCATAGAACAAGAGTGCATCATTGTGAAATGGTTTAAATTGTGCACTAGAAAGATATGATAAAAAAATCATAGAGCATAGAGAGTGAGTGAGTGTGATGAGCTTCATTTTATATTTAGACCCTCAACATTTGAGTATGGACCATGGAACTAGAGTGCGTCATAGGGTATTGTGTCATGTGAGAATGTGATGCGAGAAAGATGTGTCGTGAATGTGTTGAGTGTAGAAATGTGTCATGAGGTTTATGAATGTAGTGAGCCCTTGACAGTCAAGTGTGAACCATAACACAATAGTGCATCATTAGGTTATGATGATACAAGTGTATCAAGATGTGTAAGATGCATGTGAAATACTAGATGTGTAACATAGAGTGAAAGAGTAGAAATGTAAAACACCTGCTAATCCTAGAAAGTGGGGAGTAAGCATGATGCCCCCAAGTGTGCGATGATGAGTAAAATATCTAATAAAAGTGAAAGATGAGGTTCCTCCACCCGATGATTACAGAGATAAAGGTATGTGACCATGCTCTAAGATAGGCGGTGTATGAGATAAATGATGTGTTGGTGAATGATATCTATGTCCTGTGATACTTATGAGGTGATGGACACTTATGTGAAGGAGACCGCAAAGGTGATGGGAAATTATATAAAGGAGACCATGGAGGTGATGTATACATATGTGAAGGAGCCACCCAAGTGGTGGACCTAGACTGATGAGATGGACTAGCGGATTGGTGAGATCAAGTAGGTCGAGTGCAAATAGGAGAGCTAGGATAAGATTGCCCTTAAGATTAAAGAGGTCGTGGGGACCTATATTCTTTAGCAAGTGCAATGACAACCTCAAGAGGAGGTTGTGGCCATGGTGTGCATGGTAGAATACCATTGATAGTAATGACTTGCTTGTTATGAATGAACTTTAGACACAAGTGATTCATAGAAATTATAGCTTGAGTAGCACAGATCCAGGGAAGACCTAAGAGCATGTCACACCCTTTGATTGAAGGTGCCACAAGAAATGGAACAAGCATGGTAAGAGGACCAACTGTGACTAGAAGCTTGACATAACCGTAAGATTTAGGAATTGGATATGAAATATGCAATAACAGATAGTCGATAGAAACAAGAAGTGAAATAGAGCACACACACATATGAATCGATGGATCAATCATTATATTATTGATAACATGAGGCCCAATAGAATAATTGATATGTAATTTGTTAGAAGAGAATATAACATGATAGTCATAATCAGAGAATGTAATGAATGGTGGAGATGCATCAACATGAGAAACAAGAAAATCAAGAGCCCCGATGAAGGAGGATGCACTACACAATAGGTATGATTGGTAGAAGAATCACCTTGCTTTTCTTGCTTAAGAAGAGGATAATTGAATATTTTAAGCTTTTTATTTTTCATTGATTAGGGTAGATGCCAAAGGCTCAAGGAGATCAATTGAATTATTATTTATGAGATCTTGAATAATATGCTTGAGTTTGAAACATCGATCACTAGAATGTCCCACACATTGATGATAGTCACATTTAAATTTTCATTATAATTGTGACCTTTAGGAAAAAATGGGTTCAGATTGAGTGGAAGAGGAAGCATAGTAAGATTACTCTCCACCGGTTTCTGAAGAATATGCGAAGCACAAGGTAATTTAGTAAACATATGCTTAGGTGGTTTCCATTGAATCTTTTTAGGATTAGAGACAACGTTGATAGTATCTTTTTCTTCAGTAGGCTTGGCAAATGGCTTGTAAGTTGATTTACCTAGATATCAAGTATAAGGTGAAGCTTTCTCATGATACTCAAGCTTTCCCATAAATAATAGTTTTTTGCATAACTTGAGAGTATGACATAAATGATCGGATGATGGAGAGTTCTCAAATATGAAGCTCTCTTGTAATGGAGATAAAATACTTTGGACATAAAGATTTTGTAATTGAATCCACTAGTACATTAGACATCTTATTTAAATTGCTCTTGTATTGTAGGACATAATCTGCTAGATACTAGTTAGATCCTTGTTTAAGTTGTGCTAATTAAACGTATGATATATTAGAGAAAATATTGATAGAGAAATGAGTGAAGAAAACTTAAACTAAATACATGAAATATATTACCGAGTGGCCGGGTAGATCGTAGAACCAATGCATTACATATTATTGAAGACTGCAAGGAAAGATCTTTGTGAGTAAAGTGTGATCATCCACATAACATAGACATACTACATGAAATGATTGGAGATTCTCTTGAGGGTCACCATGGCCATTAAAAGTGGGAAAATTTGGGGTGATGAAGTTTGGAGGAAGTGCATAAGTGGAAATGGCATGGAAAAAAAGAGTATGTATTAGAAAAGTGGAATCAAGAGACGAAGATGCATGAGCAAAGTAGCTCTCACCGGTTGACAGATTTTAACTTGAAGATCTTGATAAATAGAGGCTAGGTATTGAGTGTTAGCAAAAGAGACTTTCCACATGTGGGAAACAAGAGGTAGGGGTGAATTGTTTTGTGGGATTTGGCACAAATATGGGAATAATAGAAGTAGGCGAGAAGAGTGGAAGTAGGGGGTTGAATAACAATTGGCATGGATGCAAGGATAGATACATGAACATTAGGATAAAAAATATTGGTGGTCTCCTCATAAGTAGCGAATTAAATCAGATATAGATCCTTGGGATGTTGATCAAGATGATCATTGAGTTCTTGGAGATGGGTTCAATAAATTCGCCATAATATTGAGCCATGATGGAAGTAGAAGACGAGAGTATTTAAAAGACGGGTTCACCAAATGATTAAGTAAATATTAAAAAATGATAAACCCTAGATATTTGAGTCACATGTAATGAATAAACAATGAAGCACAAATCTGATCTAAGAAATAAGCTAAATAAAAATGAAATCCTAGGTGCAAGAGAGGGAAAGAGTGACTTAGCTTATTTTTTAATGAATCTGAAGTATCTTTGGACTAAAAATCTGGTAAATAGGAGGAGGAAGCCGTGTCAGCGTGCTCGAGAAAATTATGCAACAGGTTGATCTACCTAGATTGGGTAAGGAGTGCTTGTGCGCAAGAGACCACTTCTAGGTACCCATGACTATGAAAATACTTAGAAATTGATTTCTTTTATGTCACACAAGTGTCTCCTTTATTGTTGGTCAACTATATGTCACACTATGTCTGCAAAATTATCATATAACCTACAAAACAAATGATCTCATACAAAACCCCAAAACACATCAAATCCTAAAAAGAAAAAGATGCAATTGGGAGTATTACTATCCTCGATGGTCACCTAAAAGAGTAAATTTATGACCATGCATTACACTACATCTCGAGAATCCATGTACTTTTGTGTGTGTGTGTGTGTGTGTGTGTAGAATCATGCCCTAGGTGGATCTTATGCAAGATGTACTTGATGTCAAATGATAACTAAATATAGTAGTTTAAGTAGATGTGTGGATGTAAAAATGAACTTCCCCTCCTATGAAGTGTATGCAGAAGAATGCAGTCCCTTGTCCCTTGAATGAAGCTAGATGGATGCTTTGATGCTCTTGAAATGCCTTTGGATGCAACCTTAGGTGATAGTAATAGATGCTTAGAGCTTGGTCCCTTATTATGATCACATAGATTTGTATTTATATGATTCCCTTATTTTAATTTCGTAATTAACATCTAAAAGGCTGACCACTAAGAAAACAATATGCCCAAAAGATAAAAGAGGCCCAAAAGGGGTGATCAAGATATAAAGAGGTCGGGGTGACCAGAGGAGTCGGGGTGCCTAGGTGTTGGTGTCTTGGCTGGGCACTAGTGTTTAGAGCCAAGAAAGATAAAAAATAAAATTTAAACTAGGTAAGGGGTATGCGATACCCTATAAAAATCAAGAAAGCAAAGAAAAAGGCCAAAGATAGATGTTAATTACTAGTTTTCTTGCTTAGGAATCATATGAATAGTGGTATGTGATTAAGACCTAGAAATGTACCCAAGTGCGTGATTTAGTGTCTAGAATAACTTATATTTAGATGTTAATGACATAATTCCCCCTGCATGTAGAGAACATGATGATGCTTCCAAAAACACTATCCATCCCTCCTCTAATGATCCTACTCAACTCATCATTCAATTTATCGATCACTTAAGCCAACAATAAAGTATAATGACAAATCAATTCTTGCAAATACATTTTTGGCCCAACTCATTAATAAACTACAAACAATCTCTTAGGGCACAAAAAAAAGTGATATCCTAAACCCTATTTGGTTGGTATAAATGGTGCACCTATTTACCAACCTCCTATTCAAAGCAAATTCCTTTAAGACATTCAAAGAGAGCTACTTTCTCCTTACATTTCTTCCACGAAATTGGAGGGATCACACCCTCCATTTATTATGATGGCTCGATAAACCTACCCTTTACATTAAAGAATTTATAAACCTTTAAAGGGATTGGGTCAAAGATAATTCCTATTAAGAGACCAAGCTATTATTGGCAAAACACTTACAATGATTATTTTGATTTGTATCATACTCTTATCACCAACACTATTATGAAAACTTGAGACCTTTGTGAACACCCTAGTGAATAAATTACAATAACACGACCTTCTTGAAAATTCCACTCATGCCTTCATCAATTTTAAATATGGTTATAATAAATCTACACAAGCTTTCATCAAGATATGGAAAACGTTATCTACTAAGGATGAACATACCATTGATGACAATAGTTTATTTCAAATATTCCTTAGATCCCTCAAGATTTCCCTTCAACACAAGGTGAGATTGTTCTCTCCCACTACATTGGAAGAAGCATTTGAGAAAGTGAAATTCCAATATTATCGCATGAAGGAATTTAAAAATACTTTCCTAAGAAATAACTACCCAATAATGTACATATTCTCATGCATCCTAGAAATAAGAATGCCACTGATGAAGGAGTCATAAACACTCTTCCTCAAGGCACATCTTCTAATAAGACCATCCATATCATTGAGAATTCCACTCCTAAATAAAAAGGAGGTTCTAACTCTCATTCTTCCTCCCATAATTAATGTAAAAAACATATATATGATGAGTTAATATTATGTTTGCCATGACTATTCACCATGGTTCTAAATCCTTCTTGACACCTTCCTAAATTGCATTGTGGAATCACTTTTTTGGCATGTCAATTAGGGTCACTCTTATGAAATTTTCCATCCCTTAAATATTTTTCCTATACCTTCCTCCTTGGTATTAAATTTGATCATGAAGACAACAATAGGAAATTTTTATATGAAACTATTAAGGAACATGATAAATCCCAATAATGTGATCAATATGAAGCTATTCATTAAGCCAATAAACATTTTAAAGTATATAATAACCCTTTTCCCAATCACTCTAATGTTGATCAACCTAATTTAGTTCTTTATTTTACTTTTTTGGGAAATGAATCTCACCCTTTTTAGGTTTTAAAATGTTCTAATTAACATACATAAAAATGACGAATAATGCTACACGTGGATATTTTTATTTAATTAACTTTAAACAATAATTACACATATCAAAATAACACTTTTCAAAGTGACGATTGATCTAAAAACTATTAAAAGAAAAGGGAAATAATACACTTAGCTAATTACGTGTGGATCTAGAAGAGTGTGGGTGAATTGAGTGTAGTATCAAAAAGATCTGGAATTAGAAATACTTTGTTGATGAAATTGTAACCTAAAATTGAGCTTGGTCAAAATCATACAACTCAGTCTATGGTCTTAAACCTTTTGTACAGTCTCAAACCTATTTGGAATTTCAGCCTGCAACTTCTGATTGTTTTACCTTCCTAGAAATGCATGTCACTATATGTCGGTCTTCTTTACTCACCTTCAGAATAACTCTATAAACTCTTATCAAACCATAAAACCTTATAATACAAGAATGAGTTCCTTTAAAATAAAGCTAGGTGGGTTGTGGGCACCCATGTGCACTACTTATGTTGCCACTATGTCTCAAACTACACTTCATTCTCCTTGACAGTGATATCTATTGTAGTGTAGTTATAACTTAACAAATGTTCTTTTAAAATACTTCACTTGAGTTTCAAACTTGCTCAAATACTTGGGAAGGGTCACTTTACTTACTTGTAGAATGAAGATGGAGAGACCTAGACCTAGAACAAGACTTTGGACGAGTGTCTTTCCCTAATTGAAGTGCATGAGTTATTTCATAGTTTAGGCAGATTTGAGCTCCTTCACCGCTTGCTTTTATGTGAGGAGTTCATAAAGTGCCAAGTTTTCAAATGAGGTATGATTTACTTGGTTATATATGCTTTGGAAGGTTATTATGTCATGGAAGGCCAACCAAGGGGGTATATGTTTTCATAATAATGTGATGTAGTTGAAATAATTAGTCCAAAACATGTTGGTCCAAAACCGTACTATAGGGTTAGTGTGTAATTCTACATCCGACCGAAAACCAACATTTTTGGATAGGAGGGAAAAAGTGTATTTTGAATTCATGGTCTTAAACATGGATTTTTCCATATGTATTTTATGCAGTTAAAATTCAAAGACCGACGATAGAGAGGTTGAAAAATATTATCAAGTACATGACGTGTTATTAAAGTTTGTTAAGAAAGAATGAAGAGAGTGCATTTACCCATACAAGTGTACAATGCCAAGGTTAGCTTTATCAAAGGAAAGATTGCCAAATTTGAGTGTCTATAGTTCCTACTCGAGAATAATAATGCATCCTCTAATGTTTTTATAATTCATATACTTCTACTAACACATCTATGAAAAACATTGCTAACATGTAAGGTTCTAAACATATTATTTCTTGCATCAAACCTATATATCCTTTTTACACTCAGCCTATAAATTTCAAGACCATCTACCCATGTTATCCGATCTAACCATTAAATGAAAAAACCTTAAATCCTAATTCTAATGGATAAATAAATTCTATCAACCCATATACAAATTCCTTTTCATGGAAGATTCTATTTGTAGCTTCTTCAACATCCTCATATGCCATTGGCCCTGTGCACTTACATGACTAATCGTATTTGAGCTTATCCCTGATATTCCCTACAAAATCATTGCGTATGAAAAATAATCTACCATGGCCGATCTTATAGACATATAAGAAAAAGTAAAAATATTGGGCTATGTGCAAGCCCCACTCCTTAAAAACATATTTAGAGTGATCTTCCATTGGTTTATAATGTTTCACATTTCAGCCATGAATATTGAGACACCCTTCTAGAACTCTCTAATCTAACAAGTCAAATCCCATTCCTAGATATTGTTCATACCTCACATAAAAACGTGAAAATATCATGTTATCCCTCTTCATTATGAATGTTTTTCTTCCACCTACTTTGGGGTAGAATCACACCTTACATGGTTCAAAAGAGAGTATCCTACGCTAAAGCAAAGATCTATTCATACAAGCCTACATATCTACTAATATTTTTCTTCATAAATTCACTTCCTTCTTGATTCCATGATTCTTGATGAGTTTCTCTTTCACACAGATGATCCTCCCCTCTTTAGTTTAGTCAAATGAGACACATTATGGTTAAAAGATTCCCCATAGATGAAGGTTATGGTACTTATATTTTTCTATTTATTTCATCAAAATAATTATCTATTCTATCAATATTATGAACCCCACTAGGATCATTTGTCAAGGTTAGGACCATCAACATATCCACCATATGGGTTGTATCTAGTTACCTTTTACCATGCCTCCTCACATAATTTTTATAAAAGTTATGATCTTTAATTTTTTTGTCATATAATATCCTCCTATGTCAACCATGGACTCATCACATGTGTGTACTCACATCATCCACCTACCAATGAGTTAAGTTTGCATGTATTTAAGAGCTATCTATAAAGTACAAGGTTCCACTATTCCTTCAAACTTCAACGGGTATTCCAACAACATGATATATTTAAGACCCCCATCATGGAGGAGCTTCATACTATTTTTTTGAGAATATCAATGCTTTAACTATCATGTCGATACCATTTGTGGCTATAGTGGTCACCCCAAGGTCATGGGCCGAACTTTGTTTAACATTCTTGATTCAAACGATGATGGGATTGATGAAATCAACATTAATATTAACACTTCTAATATCCCTATTGTTATTATCTCATATTTACCTCCTTCCCTACGACCACACTCTCATAAGAAGGATACCAATTAGTTTCCTATCAATATTACTTGCATTAAGCGTCCTCCTATACATTATCATATTCAACCCGAGAATATCATCGAAGCATGTGCTATTGACATTACCATGCCTAAATATGATAATGGTTATACCCTAAATGACCATTTCTTAACAAGATAGGCTAATAACGAGGAGATTCTTCACTATTAGGAATCATTGTGATTAATTTGAATCATAACAATAAAACTTTCACCATCTCCTTATGAGACAAGAATGATCAATTTTATTCTTAAAAGGTGACTTGATGGATGATGAGGATGATTTCTCTGAATTTGACTCTAAGGATGAGTTGATTCACAATGTTCTAATTATCGTCCTAGTTCCTAGGCCATAACTTGCTCCCCTTGGTTAACTCTCCTCACACTACACATCTTGTGAAATATCATCCTTATCCTCCTCTTCCCCCTTCTCCAAATGGTGCAATGTACTTACCTTCTATGATATTACCTTTGAATCTTCTTCTCATTATGAATATTGACCCATCTAAGGTTGAACCATACTACACATGAAATGAATATATAGGGAATTATGTTGCATATTGCAGAGCCTATCAATGACATATGAGAAACCTATAAGTATAGGTTAGATGAAATCAACAAAGAAAATCCATATTCCCTTCTTATTCTACACCGCTCTATTTCCTATCATGCATTTTGTTATCATATCGATGACACTTATCAAGTTATTTATCACAAGTTCCAACTTCAATAACCTTCTCCTCATACACCTAAGCAAAGGGATCATTATTCCTCATCATGTCAACCCCCTTATATATGACCATATAGTTCTTAATTTACACACTCTTCTTCCCCTTGTCCCTCCCTTAATGATATGCACCTTTGTGAAGCTCTCATGTGAACCTTTGAAAGGATTAAAAATTATCTATTTATTGCATAATCTAAAGTCCATCATGACATCAACACTATTTAGGATAAATCAGAGGACTACATCATTCATACTAAAAATTAAATTCTACATCAGGTAGTTGACATTATAACAAACTCCTATTAATATTCCACAGGCCATAATCACTTTATTTGATCTAAATCATATTTCTATTTGTCATCTTTCATGGGTTTATATTTCCCATTTGGGTTTATCCTCCCTTCTTAGGTTCTTCTTCATCACTTGGGTTTATCCTTCATTCTTAGGTATCTATGGACATCATATCCTACCTTGGAAAATTTGGTAATCTATCTATCATGTCCTTTTGGTTTATCTCTCATCTCCTAGGTTGGCCTTCTAATTGGTTCCCACCCCATTAATTTAACACTCCCTACTTTGCAACACACAATACCTACTCTATTTATAATCATTTTAGTCCTTTTATTATTTCATTTTTCTTAGCCATAAAGGTTCATACATTTGTGCACAAATAAGAAAATAGAATCATAAAATCAATCAAGCAATCAATATTAAAATTAAACAAACATGACATCATCATAAAAAAACACTATCTCATATATATCTTAAATGAATCATTTTATACATAATCATAATACAATTTATCTATCAATATACATCATAATACATCTCTATCTCTTAAGTATGTCCTCTATTATTTGTGTTTTTTTAATTATTTTAGATAATGTTTCTGAATTATTTCCCATAGGTACCATTCTAATGATGTGGCTCTAGACCAAGATCTTATAGCCCCTCCCTTCACACTCATTGCATGCACATATAGCTCTTTTATTTGGGCTAGATATTTATCCTAGCGTGCAATCGTCACATGTGTATCTAAAAGTATAGACATATGTTATTAATCTAGTGCCTCATGTTCCTAGAGGAGGAACTAAACCAATGATGTTATGTATCCTCTCATGATGACTTCCCGAGCACTCTAATATCTCTTTAGCTTATGGAATGACTCTCCGATAAGCCTAAAATAAGTCATTGCATCCCCAAATATTGTTGATACTAGATTTTCTATAATGATAGTATCTATCATGTCTAATACACCATTTAAAAACTCATGGTCCACACCCTTAATTAAAGAGTGACACTTTGATATGGCCCACTCTGAAATAAAAATATCACTCGTTAGCGTTATATATATAGAGATACTAATATAGTATTTCATAAACATCCACAACTTACATAAACCACTTCAAGGCTCACCTAACTCTCGGGTTTCTCTACCATGATGGATCCATCTTCCTAGCCTCCTAAAATAACCTGGTCATCATTATCTCTCGATGGACGGTCTCCCAAGTTAGTTATGCCCACTTATATTTGGGTAGCCAAATCATATGTGGATTCCTTTTGTCTTTCGCTCTATGAATTGGACAATGCATAACGTGAGTCATAATTTGGGAACCCATCAATGTTATATACTCTCCTCCTTCTCTCTGTATACACCAATTATGGTGCAATCATCTTGATATATCCTCTCATCCCACCTTTAGAGAATCCTTGTACTTCATAACCTACATGTGAAGGATGTCCCATACCTCTATAATATGTAACCCCTTCACTTGCTCTCTCTCCCATTTGTTGTTTCCGTTTGGATCTCCATTGTGGTTTTCTTGACTCACCATCATATTAATGGTGGAATAGAGATATTTAGCTCTAATTTCCCTCATCTCTCTTGGGTATGTATTATTCTATACTTAGAAATGGGTGGTGGCAATACATGAGCTAGCTACCCAGACGCCAATGGAACTCTATCAATCATGTGTGTCTTTAGTCACTACAAATAATGCCATGTAATCTAAATTTTCTCATCTATAGTCACTGTCATATGCCTAACGAGTCATTGATCTACAATCCCTATACGAATCCCACACTACATGATCTTGCAGTACATGAATCAATGATATATATCTTGTCACTTCCCTCACTCTTTGGACCTCTTTCTCAATAAATTTTTGTCAAGGAATCATTGTATATGTATGATGTTGAAAAACATAACTAGCGCTATTGCCCTTTTATGTCTCTCTTCATTCCTATACATGTCTACATCAATTGAACCCATGTAGTAGTCCCCTAGACTATATCATTGAATACCAATTATCTCTGGATGTCACTAGCAAAAATAATGATACTACAACATATGTATTGTGACACAAGATCCATGCCAAAATGATCCCTATAATAACCTTCTATTTATCCAAAAGCGTGAAAAATATGACACTCAATTATATCATCAATGAACCTAGATGGTAGTAATCTCTTTCCCTTTAATTAACCTTGTTTAGGTTAATTAACCCTCTTATTGACTTTCTAAAGAGGATTTGACTTTCTAAACAAATATCTTACCTTTCCAAATAACCACTTAGCTTCCTAAAATCTTGTTCACACCTCCAAATATGTTTTTTCTAAAAATCAACTTTTTGACTCCTTTTTAGTCCCACATGCATCCAAAACATCCTTTTCTCAAATCCAAAAACTATAAATAGAGGGATACCCCTCCCACCTTTTCCTAAGAACTCTCTCTCTCTCTCTCTCTCTCTCATTTTCTGATTTAGGTCATGCTTAAGTCTTTTAGAGTCATTTCATAGTTTATTTGAGCTATTTACTTGTTATTTGCTAATCCTTTCAAAGCTTTAGGTAAATGGGAGAAGCCATTAATGGTGAGCTTCCATTCTTAAGCTTTTGAAACATCAATAAACACAAAACTGATTGCTAGAGCTTTAATAGGTTCACTTATAGATAGCTTTCATGGAGTAGAGAACTAATATAGTCATGTTTAGAGGTTGATTGTTTGTTTCAAGCTTTATATATGCATGCAAATAGGTAGCTCTTGCTTATCTCTAATTTGATGGTCATTTGAGTTGTTTGTTCCAAAGATTTTGGGGTTTCTTTAGAGGTTCTTACCCCATTTTCATAGCTTTAACAAACTTTTCATTGCACACATTTGGCACGCACCTGGTGGGACATCCTACCATTGTCCTTTAGGAGCCTTTTCCAAGATTTTCAAGTTCACTTTCATGCTTTCTAGGAGAAATAGCTTGTTATTCACTTGATTTCATTTTTAAGTAAGCTAAATCATCCTTGTTCATGCATATTTTGTGGGTCTAAACTAGAAATAGGTTTCTTTGATTAACAACTAACTTGTTTGACTATTGAAAATTTTCATTTCCATGATTTTTGTAGGTTTTATAGGGGTATGCATATGTGTCTTGAAGGGACGTCTTCATCAAAACCTAGCACACTTTGTCAAAATTGGCATGTGCACCCGTCTGGTCATATTTTTCATTAACATGTCATTTACAAAGGGTTGCGTACTTGTCAAACTTTCGGCATCTCTTTTGACTGTCAAGTGTACCCATGCCTCTAGATGCATAGGTGTATTTTTGGCATATTGTGTTGATTCATCTTTTGGATGGCTTGTAAGTGTATCCATTGGGAAGGAGGTGTCTCTCCATTGAAACCCTAGCATACTTTATCTCTCCCAGGCCCACATGTGTTGGACCTTACTTATCATAAATTTTGCCATGTACACATGTCGGTCTGGGTGTGTATCCATTTGATGGGGATGCGTGTCATTTCAGGTGTGCAAACAGTTTGAGTTAAAATTTAATTTCTCTTCAAGATGTAAGATCAAATTTTTTTGAGTTTTTCTAGTTGTTCGTAGGTTCTAACAAGTGATTGCAGGTTTCTTTTTTATTTTTTTGACTAATGTAGTTTAAGTGTTTCATTTTTCTAAGTTAGAAAGATTTTTTGAAGTGTGTATGCTCTTCCCTCGCACCTTCTAGGTGATCTTGGGAATCAAAAACACTTCTAAAAACCTTCTTATTACTTTCAAAACACTTACTTTATGCTTCCTAATGGATTGATCTTTCAAAATTGGTTAAAAATGAACTCAAAATTTTGTAAAAACACACTTAAAGTATTTTCATAAAGCTTGTTTTAGTTGAGTTTCCGCATTGTGTATGCTCTTCCTTCACACCTTTTGGTGATCTTAGGAATCAAAAGCAACACACAAACTCTCTTTTTGATATCATTATATTTTGTGGAAAATTACTAACTCCTTTGCATATAGGGCCTAACATGCTTGTCAAAGAAAGGAGTTGCATAAAAACAAAACCCTCTAATACATGTTTTCATATAGGTTGCCAAATGTGTGCTACTTAAAACCACATTAAGCTAAGAAAGATAAAAAAACACACCACTTCACATCACATTGTATTGTAGGTTTTAGAAAAGGGTACGTCCCTATCCACTCAACTAGAACATAACCCCTTTGGCATAACACCTTAAGCTATAACAATGGGGGTGGTTCTAGGAACCCTAAAGTAATCCACCATTGAGTAACCTCGTGGATGAAACAAGAAGTGCTCCGCTTACCCACTTGACTAGATTTTACATTGCAAGTTAGAGTCAAAATTTTTTGTATCATGACCCCAGTGATGATACAAATGAACACATTTATTGCTCATTATATTAGAAGGGGGTAAAGTAAAGCTGAGATACTCCCAAATTAGTCAGTGTGACTCTTTGGGTAAATCGAGCTCGCATTTAGAAAAATTTTGACACCTAGTTGAGTGATCTTATTAGGAAATCCATTTTTTCTTGGAGCCCACTTTTCTAGTCCATTATCATGTCTTGTGAGCCATCATGAAGTGATGACTTACTTGGAGTCTGAACCTTGTTTTTCAAACAAGGAAAAGAGTCCACTTGAGTTAGATCTAAGTGTCTTTCATCATGAAATTAAATGACGTATCACTTAGCTTGGTTTCTTTCTCACCTTTGGATGAGGTGAAACTCTGCCCAAGTGGTGCTTAGTTTATTTTCATCTTTTGATCTATACCCTTGCATTCTCATTGCCCATTTGGGGTGAGAAGGAAGCATACCCCCATGAGTCTTATCAAGGATAATATTCACCACTTTTTTTTTTGTCCATTTACCCATCCATGTTTGTGGTTGGGTTGTTAAATGTCTAAAGTGTGTAAAAGTATGTTTTTCATGTCTTTGATAGCCCTTTGATCTTGATTTCAAGATCATCTTCATTGCTATGATTTTGGTTCATCATTATTTCTCCTTAATTTGTTATTTTTTCTCACATTCTAGCCATACAATTTTGGTACTTACATCATGTTTTCAATTTTGTGAGAACTTGGTATAAGTCCCTTTATTGTATGGTTACATTGCTTGCTCACACAACTAAAGAACTTCTTTTTATACTTATACTTAGTTTTAGTTCCAACATCATCTGAGTCTTTTGAGAGTGTCGATATTGCCTTGTGTATACCATGATAACATCATCTTGATACTAACACCTTTCTTTCTAGGTTAATGTGTCAAGATAGTGTTGTTACGCTATCCACATTCACAACTTCCATTTTTTAAAAAAACTTAGGTTTTGGCATTTAAACTGGTCTTAGTATATCTCATGGAGAGATCACGTCAATATCACTTTGGTATTTAGGCCTTGTTGGTATTCTAACTCGACCTATGTATTAATAGGGTATTGTCACTATCTATCCCTTTGAGCCCTTTTTGGAATCATAGTTTAGGGTATAGTCTTGCTAAATGACAATTTGAGTGATTGTTTGATTTTTAAAATGTTCATATGATTGTTCTTTGAATGATAAAATGACTACATAACATTACATCTAGAACACACTAGGATATTTTGGCCATCAGATGACTTACACAACATATGCCTAGGTTTCATACAACTTTGAAGGTATTTAGACAAAACCTAGTATAACTTTGACTAGTAATGCCAAGAATCACGAAAATGGCATCTAAACCAAATGAGTGTGACTTAGAAGAAAATCCTTTTGCATCCTTCCCATTTAGTGGTAATAACTTAGCACCTCTCTTTTGTAGGTCAAAGACACAGAACCATTGGTTGATCATATCAGAGAAGAAGAATATGATTCTTTGAGGAACAACATAAGTTAGACCTAGTTGATTTGATGAGCTCCTTTATTATAACAGAGATCAAGTACTCAAGAGTCCTAGAGTTAGGGGCTAAGCTTCCACAAGAATGTGAAGTGGAGACTAAGATCATTAATCATAAAATGGAAGAGTGACCATCCCTCTTAGACATGGATAACCCCTTTGATGTAGGGTATGCTTCTACTTCTAGAAAACATCACAAAAATGTTGAAGAAGACCCATCAAAACCAATTGGTGATTCACGAAGACCTTATTATAAGGCTTCACGTAAAGTAAAAATTGAGCATGAGCAAAGGCTCACCACCTCCTAAGTTTGATGAGGAAGATGATCCCTTAGTTGAAGAAGAGATCCTTCAAAAAAAAATATTGAAACTAAGTCAAAAATTAGCAAACTTAGGCTCTTGAGTAGGAACATGCATAAAGACAAACTCAAAACAAAATCTAGTGAGTTTCACTTTGATCCATATGATGACACAACTTTTAAAGTTGCTAAGGTAAATAGACCAATATCACCTACAAAAGAGACAACTCATTCAACAAGAGTTACAATCAATGAAAGAACACACTTACTATGCTACAAGAAGGTAACATAGGACACAATAGGAAGTACTTATATGAAGAACTATGTCCTTACCCCTTTGATAAGGACATGTTTATGAAAACCATTTCAAAACATTTTTCCATTCCTAAGTTTGATAAATATAAAAGCAAAGGTGATCCTCGTGATCACATCAAGGAATTTTACATGGCTTGTCAAGAGGTCACATACAATGATAATTTCTTAATATGACTATTCCCTCACAGCCTAGGAGCATTGACATTAGAATGGTTCTTTAGTATACCCAAGGGATCCATTACAACATGGCCACACTAGTAAAAAAATTTGTGTGACATTATTCCTTCAATATGGAGAATGATATCATGATGAATGACCTTTGCAATGCAAAACAAAATCCCAATGAGACCTTTGCATGAGCTTCTTACAATGATGGCATGGATTGGCAAATTTGTTTCCCTTGTGCCCTACTAGAAAAATAACTAGTAAGCATATTCATTCCTAACCTAAACCCGGAGATAGCCTTTCATTTACAAATGCACTATGGCTCTAACTTTGAAGAAGTTATAGAGAAGGGTAGTCAAATAAAAAGGCTCTCTCATGTGAAAGGGTACACTTAAACCGGTCATCAAGGACAAACATGAAACAAAACCCTTAGATAAACCAAAATTCTTCAAAAAAAAACATGTCATTGGTGATGGCATTATAGACTCCAAAAGAGTCCAAACCATATAGACTGGTCCACTTTTAAAGCTCTCACAAGGACCTCACCCAAAGGCACCCACAAAATGTATGTTTACGCCACTAATGGAATCACTATCTACCATACTTAAATAGTTAGATGTGGTAAACATGGTGCAATACCCAACCATGATAGTACCATATCCAGAGGATGCTCCAAAACCCGGTTGGTTCAAAGAGCATGAGTACTTGTGATTTCCATCATGTTAAAGGACACAAAATAGATAGGTTCTTGAGACTATGACATTATATACAAGACCTCATCGAAGAGGAAAAATCACCATAGATTCCCCCTTGACTCAGGACAAGGTCCCAATGAGAAAATGGGTATCTTCAAAGAGCCCTTTCCTAACCATGCAGATAAGAAGAACATGAAGCCAGATCATGGAAAAACTTCCAATGACTATAGGATTTTACTTATGTTTATCCAACTAATGATAGTCCCTTTGATTCCCTTATAGGATGTATCCATTCATTTGATGAACAAGTTAATACTATTAGGATCTTAGAAAAGTTTTGTAGTAGGGATGCGATGCACTTGTTTGATCATACCAGATCCCCTACCTATCCCTCAGGAAGGTCAAGTATAATTTAATAGAATAGTTAGAGAAGACACCCACTAGGATATCGATTTTAGATCTCCTCAAAATCTCTACTACTCATAAAAACATATTGTATAAAACATTGTAGAGTTTGGGAGTCTCCACAGATGTAGATCCCACACACCTTCAAGTGATGATTACACACCTTGATTCCAATGATCATATCACTTTTGATCACACTGTAATCCCATGTAATGACCCAGAGCACAACTTACCCCTATACTAGAAGTAGTTGTTACCCATCGTAAGATCAAGAGAGTACTTGTGGATGGTGGATCCGGTTTAAATATTTACACTTTAAAGCTTGGTTAAGTAGTTAGGCCATTTAGAAAATGGATCTAGGGGCTAAAACTATTACAATCACAACTTATGATAATGAGGAGCATGAGTTCAGTAGGTACTATAGTAGTTTCGATGGAAGTAGGGCCGACTTGTCATGATACAACGTTCCATGTCCTTGACTTGGATCTTCCATACAACATGCTCTTAGGATGCCCATGGATCCATGCCATGCAGGCCATTCCTTCAACATTTCATCAATGTATTAAGATGTGCCATGAAGGATAGATAGTCACCATTCAGGGTGATCCAGAACCATTCACACATTGTAGGGCATTGCACAATTTTTCTCGTGTAGCTTATGAATGTCCCTTATGTAGATATTGTTGTTCCTTTACAAAAAAAGCTATAAAGGAATGTGTGGATCTAGATTCACTCACTCCTTATAATCAAAACTTTCCTTCGTTGGTCAACCCTTTCACATCATGGGAGGAAACATCTACAAAGTATGGCCTAAGTGAAAAATTCACTCTTCAACAAGCCTTATTAATATATCATATCTATTAGTGTCACCCAAGGACACGTGGTAAACCTTACTTTCAATTCAAGAGAACTCGGGATAAATTCCCTAAACCATTGAGAATTCATCCCTAGTGGTCTCTATCTAAGGAAAATATGTTAGAAGATCCCACTAGAAGGGTACCTGAAGGTACCATGGCTTCATGCCATCAAGCCCCGTAGTATATCAAAGGCCACCGTATGATGTACATCATGGGTTACAATGGGTTTGGTGTATGGTATCAATGCACAAGGATGGTTAGAACCCATTCCTATCCCTCATTTCAAATCTAACAAACATGGTCTTGGAATTAGACCTCATGATGATCCACCCTTTGAGATTGATGCCACCTCTTCCGAACGTGAGGATGACTCATCTCATTCAGATAGTGAACACAAGATTCCCAATGTAGCCTCTACGAGGATCTTGCCTCCACTAACCTATTCCCTGATTCAGTTATTTTTACCTTATTAGATCAAATCCTCAAACCAATTATCAAGTAACCCTTATATATCCCAAACTTGTAGATTGGGATCAACAATTTCATGTGCCAATCGATTTCTTTGAGAAAATGATGAGGCATTTCATAGAATTCATGGGACTCGGGGATTCTATTCGATTGGGGATCACAAGAAAGGTTTTGTAATCAAACTAGATGCATTGTGCATACTTTGGAGAAGAGGAAGAGATGTGTGGATGCTTGAATAAGAAGGTCATAAGCAAGAGTAAGAATGCTTCAGAGAAGCCTTGTGGAAAGAACAAACACAAGTCTCATAGCATGACAAATTTTTTTGAGGCACTAGTAGATAAACAAAATGAAGAACCTATAGAAGAAATGGTATACCCATTCAAAGATGATGATGAGCCACCTAAGGAGGTTGATCTTACTCTTCCCCTGATCCTACATGGATGGAAGATGCTTCTAAAATGCTTGTTGAAGAAATGATCAGTGTCAACATTGGCTTAGAAGAGGAACCTAGAATGATAAAGTTGGGAGCTTCACTCTCAGCTCAAGAACAAAAAGTTTTTGTGGAACTATTGAGAGAATATGTAGATATATTTGCATGGTCATACATAGATATGCCTAGTTTGGACCCTAGACTTGGTCATGCACAACCTTTTTGTGCACCCAGATGCCAAACCCATCAAGAAAAATTGAGAAAGATGCACCCCAAAAGTTGCACTACTTGTCAAAGAAGAACTTGAAAAGTTATTAGTTATTGATTTCATTAAACCCATTGACTATTGGATTGGATATCTAACATAGTCCTAGTTCAAAAGAATCCGGTTGGCATAAGGATCTGCACCGACTTCCGTGACATCAATAAAGCATGTCCCAAAGATGACTTCCCTTGCCTAATATTGATATGATTTTCGATTCTACCGTTGGTTATGAAATGTTATCCTTAATGGATGGTTTTAGGTTATAACTAGATCGAATTGTAGAGGAAGATCAACATAAGACAACTTTCATCACCCCTTGGGGGACATTTTGTTACAAGGTCATGCCTTTTGGACTCAAGAATGTCGGGGCCACCTATCAATGCACAATGATAGTCATCTTCCATGACATGATGAATGACATCATGGAGGATTACGTTGATGATATCTTAGAAAAATCCAAAAGTAAGAGGAGAGCACCTGAAGTGTTGAGACATATTTTTCAACGTCTTTGAGATTACAAAGTACGTTTGAACCCTAAGAAGTGTGTCTTTGGCATTTTTTAGGGAAGCTCCTAGGTTTCATCATTTCACAGAGAGGAATAAAGGTGGATCTTGCAAAGGTTACAACTATCACATAAATGCCTCCACCTACAAATCTCAAACAACTAAGAAGTTTACAAGGAAAGATACAGGAAATCCATCATTTCATTTCACATCTTGTGGATAAGTGCCATCCATTTACACATCTCCTCAAGAAGGATGTTGCATTCAACTGGGGACAAATTGTCAAAAGGCATTTGCACTGCTTAAACAATACCTTGTCAACCCACCCGTACTCATGCCGCCTACCCCAGGTGAACCTCTCTATTATACATTTCAGCTACCCAATTTTCTATTGGTGCACTTGCTTTGCCCAATATGACCTAGACCATAGAGAAAGGGAAGTTTATTACCTTAGTCACACCTTGATTGCCTATGAACTTGAATTACCCACAGATTGAAAAGGCTTTCTGGTAGTTGTCTTTTCCTTTCAAAACTACGCATCATTATCTCCTTAACAATAAGACCAAGCTAATATCCAAAGTTGACCCTCTCAAATACCTTTTATCCAAACCCTACCCTTATGGAGATGAATGGATAATTGGATCATTCTCCTAAGTGAATTTGATATTGAGTTTGTTAACCAAAAGTCATTAAAAGGACAAGGTATTGGCTGATCAATTAGTAGAAGAAGCTCCTCTACCAAGGATGGAACCTTTGTGTCTAGATCTTCAGATGCATCCATGATGTATGTTGAAGAGTCTATGGAGTGGAAAGTCCATTTTGATGGATCATTCACCTTCCATGGATCAGAGCAGGAGTGGTGCTCATCACTCCCAGGTGAGGTTATTCCAAGAGCATTCCATTTGGGATTCCCTTGCACTAATAACATTACAGAATGAGGCACTCATCACTTGGCCTTAAGTTGGCTATCACTTGGAATATCAGATAACTATGAGTCATTGGGGACTCCTAACTTATTATTAAACAAGTTAATGATGAGTATAAGGTTAAAGATGAAAAGATTATTCCATACAAGAAATTGGTTGAAACCTTGAAGGAATATTTTATATAGATTATCTTTGAACAAAAACCAAGGTTACACAATAGATCAATAGATGCCATGGCTACTATCGGATCACTATTATGCATTCCACCTCAGGAAAGTAAAATTCCCTTCTTTGTAGAGCATTTATGAGTACCCACATATGATATGCTAGAGTCATGTTTGGCATGTGAAGTTGTTGGTCCCTTCTCCCCTTGGTATGACCCTATATTTAGATACCTACAAGATGGCACATTTCCCCAAACATTACCCATTTGAGAAGAAATCCTCTTATCCACCATATATAGCCCATTACACCCTCTAGGAGGCACCCTTTATCATCATGGCTATGATGGGAATCTGCTTCATTGTTTGGATGTTATTGAATCGGTCCACGCTATTAAAGGAAGTGCACAGAGAGGTATTTGTGGAGCACACACTAGTGGTATGGTCTTGGCTAAGAAGCTCTTAAGGTGGGTTATTATTGGCCCACCATGGAAGAAGATTGTTGTAATTTTGTAAAAATGTGAGCTATGCCAAAAATATGGAAACTTGATACATGTGCCAGCACAAAGCTTTGTAGCCCATTATGACACCTTGGCCATTTTCTAAATGGGGCCTGGATCTCATAGGGAAGCTCCATCCTTCTTCTTTAGATGGCCATACCCACATTATCACCACCACCGAATATTTTACTAAATGGGTAGAGGTTGTACCTCTCACTTATGTCACTGGTGTGCAAATCTCCAAATTCATCATGAATCACCTCATTTTTCATTATGATATTCCTTCACCATTATCACTGATAATGGTAAATCCTTCAAGAATAAAATGGTCAAAGTGTTATGTCAACACTTCCATATTCAACTCAAGTGGTCTACCCCCTATTACCCCTAAGGTAATGGGCAAGATGAGGCTACCAATAAAAACTCTTGTATGAATCATGGAGAAAATGGTAAGTAAGATTGGTCGTAATTGGCACTTACAGATACATCCCACCCTCTGGGCCTATCAAACCTCCATCGCACTCCTATTGGTGTGACCCCATATTCACTAGTCTATGGAACTGAAGCCATCATACCCTTGGAAGTGGAGCTTCCTCCCTGAGAATATCTCTCGAGACTATCTTGATAAGGATGAAGACTATAGAGTTTTCGGCTAGTAGAGCTAGAGCTGTTGGATGAAAAGTGTATGAGAGTGCTTAATCACCTAAAGGTTTACCAAAACAAAGTATCAAGAGGATATAAAAATGGATCATTCATCATGAATTTGATGTAGGAGATCTTGTTCTAAAATAAAATTAGAAGAACATTGTCAAGGACAGAGAAAAGAAAGGTAAATTTGAGGCTAACTGGTTAGGGCCTTATGTGGTGGTTGCTAAATATGGATCAGGAGCTTATAAAATGGCATACTCAGATGGTGAAGAGATTCCAGAACCTATGAATGCCATGCATCTCAAGTGGTTCTATGCTTAAGCATGGTGTAAATATCAAAAAATACCTAAAAAGTAGAAAAAAAAAAAAAAACAAGCAAAAAAATCAGAAAATCAAGAAAATAGTAAAGAAAAAGTAGGTCATCCACATGTGAAAACCACACAATTGTGGTGCATTGGGAAGGTCTTTGGGTGAAAACCAATTTCGGTGCTCAAGGAGGATTCATTGGTCACAAAATACTCTTACATCTGGATGGGTAACTCTCACCGCTATCTAGGATTGGTTTCCCTTGTTAGGTCTAGGAACCCTATCGAGTCTATCTTCACCAGGTGTGATCTAGATTATTTGTTCTTATATCTATGTGAAGGATTTGCCTTTGTATATTCCCATCTAATGTTGGGGTCACCTTCATATTCCACTTTCTGAACATATATGCATGGCATTATGCCTTTTGTATATTCCCACATCACGCTGGGGGCATCCATGCTTCTTTGTCCTTGTACATTGCTTTGAAACATGACCTTAGAAAATACAAAAACATTTAGAAAAAGGATGCACAAAAATCTAAACATTCAAAAACCCTCCTTAGGAATGAAGCTACACTAACTTCGTAACATTTTCTTAGGAAACCTTGAAAACAATGTGAACAGTAGCCTTGAAAACTTATCTTTCAATAACCCAAAACATTAGAAAATATATCAATGTTGTCCTACAAAAACAAGGTAGTGATTAGATTTATTTTAGTTGTAGTTTGTATAGTTTTGGTTATAAGTATCTTTTTGCATTATATGATTTAAAGTATGATTCATTTTCTTACCTTCAATTGAATCTCATTTGATTTAATTAGGTGTTGCATTGAGTTCATTTTTAAAGCTTTTGTACTTGTAAGATATTGGTATGTATTCATCATCATCAATTGTATACATCTATTAGAATTCATTTTACTTTCATAGATTGGATACCAATTTAATATGTTGCTAAAATTTGCATGAGTTCATTTCTAGTTGCATATTGTCTTTAGTTTTCTTAACTTTTGCTTGTGTTTTTGATCAGTCGGACCTTATCACTTAGTAAAGAAAATATAGAAGGTTCACATGGGAGAGTAGAGCACATTCAAAGGCACAAACAAATTAGAAAGGCTCACGCATGGGGAATTGAAACAGTTCGAACTTAGCCGTTTTCACGACAAGGACCTATTTTTTGAGATAGCGTGTAGAACACTCAAATTGATTGGAGACTTACGCATCACGCATTGGCTATTTTGGAAGATTAGCTATGAAGAACTTTACATGGACACAAGCTGGAAATATATCTACTATTGTCGGTTAATTTCCAGTAGTCTATTGTTAGCACACTTGCATGTGTGGATATTTTTGTAATGGTGCGTGGCTAGTAATAGCATGTGACCTATTTTAGGAATAGATAAGTGGTGAAGGGAAAGTCACCACCCTTATAAATATGTATTAAATCGTGTGTGAATAGATAGAGGGATAAACATATGCATACATGGAGATATAGTGAGAAATATGCTACTAAATGCATTAATGCATGCATACTAACTTGTTATTCTAATGAAGCTTATGTATACCGATTGCATTTAATATAATGGAGGATATTGGCTGAATCTATGTGTTAGTTCTATGTCTATATGAATCTAGTATATTGTTTTGATCTCATCATGGTTAATATTTAATTATGTTCTCCTTAGAGATAGATCTGGCATGCTCTGTAGAATGATGTGTTAGTAATGGAACTGCATGTGTTAAGTCTTCATCATGATAACATTAAAGCAACAACCCTAAAGAGGGACTGGTACCTTTGCATGCTTTGAGTGAGCTCTTAGTCTAGGCTGAGTGATGTGCCAACGAGTCTAGGGTCTAATTGGGCTTGTATTACTAAATTCTAGGCTACATCACGTGTGTTCATTTACTACACATTTGTTTTTTTTTCACATCTATCATCCGTCATTCATCACATATAACATCATCTAATACATTATATATACAAAAATTCTAGGTTTTACATCATGCATGTATACTAAGCTAATCATCACACATCGTATCATCAATGGGGGTAAGAGGAGTTGTGCATGATCACAAATCTATCCACCCACACCAATATCATCTAATATCATCCAAAATGCTAACACTACTAGAATATCTTGTGTCTAAAACATATGATATTATTTGATGATATATCATCAATATGAAAACATGTGGTACAACATCCCTATTTAACATGAAATATACATAAGAAATGAGAATCATATATTACCATGATACACTCATACATCTATAAATGTGAATCATCATCATAGTGTATATAAAAACATGACAATATAAACCATCGAATGTCCATACATACATATGTAAATATCTATCTCAAAATAAGATATACATCATCGATACAAAATCTACCATCTAAACAACATGAATCAAAACCGTGCATAGTAAAAAACATGATACATCAATACATACATCAATAAAAATCAACATTAATAAGAGGCATGTATACATACATATATTAGAGATACAAAAAGATAGAGTCAACCATTAATCTCACCCTCTCAGAGCGACCTATTCTATGACCTATAGGGAAAAATGACAACTGATGTGATGGGCTGGATCTCGGTGTACCACCTTACTTTCTAGCTGGATGTTGTCCGATCTAATCGATTGTCCTTAAATTCGTGATCTAGATCCCGTCCTGCTCATGTCTAGTTGATCAAATGGTACAACCCACTACCCTATTGGAACTACTCGATAATAGGAAACCTTTGTAATATGAGGCCACGCCACTGGCTCTCATGATGTCTTGAATCATCTATGTATCCCCAAAAGTAGTGGTTACCTTTATAACAACATCTTTCTCCCATGTCAGTCTAATTTTATAAGCATGGACCTATCTCGAAGCGGGGCCTACCAATCTCTTTCTACTATAATAATATGGACTGGGCCATTCCCGATCTCTCCGAATGGTAATACCATACACCTACAACTAAGCCTCGATCCCATTATACCATGACACCTGTGCATGTGTTTGCATATGATGTACATAGCTCAATATCTAAGCACCCTGTGCTGCTAACTACCTAATCTACTATTTTCATGCTCCTCCATCCCCACCCTAAGTGGCTCGGGGCATTCGCATGGTCTCTCTTTACTATCATGACTTGTAACTATGCCCTGACTTGATCTCTCTCGGCCGCTACTTGAATCGAAATACTATCACCACCTGTAGTTGTTGTTGAAGCGCAACTAGCTATTTATCATCTCTATCACCACATGGAGCATCAAGTAGCAGACCTGCTATGGAAACACCTACTTTAATGGAGCATATATACCCGCTAGAATTCCTATTGGAGGCAACTTTATATCTAGAGCCTGGGGCACATGTCTTTTCCTAGGCCTAGGCCCCTGATCTGTGTGGTGTGTAGTGGAGGACCCTGTCCCCCACCCCCATCATGACGTTGGCCATTGAAAGGATCATCATCATCATCATCCCTGTCACCTCCACCATCACCTCCACCCTCATCACCACTGCTAGGAGGCCCCACTAGAGGTGCTCTCACTCCTGCATCATAAGTGGCTCTCAAAATCATCAATCGATGAGGTAATACTGTGTGGTACCATGGAGCATACTCTGGTGTGCAACTCGGATCTCTGACCTATCTCAAAGGTACCCACATAGCTGGAACCACTTGTAAATAGTTGGTTAAGGCTTTACCTCCGATGAATCATGGCCCCATGTCAAAATACTCTCGGTCCCTATGAGCATACCACATATCTGGCCTTGGTACATCTTGTGTAATGCCAAACTGTCTCTCAGTATCGATCAACTCGTATAACTCTTACATATAGCTACGGATGCCCAACATAAAATGTGTAAATATTGTTGATCGAGTTCTCAGGCCATCCTTGAACCATTGGAAGTGTCTATATGACCTCCATACTACTGCAGCTGCTATAAGTCATCTAACTCTCGGTGGTAATGGTATGTGTCTCCTATATGTGGCTACACGTCATCACAGTGGAACCCAACCCATAGTAGAAGGATCCTCTAGAGCTCAAACCCTCAGTACACATGTGGGACGCCCAATAACAATGTGGTTTCACACCCAAATCTAAAATAACTGCAGGTCCGACTATCTTCGACGGTAGTATGTGATTAAGTGTAAAGCCTAGTATAAATGTGCCAGTATGCACTGGCCCCAATAGTATGTCTCACCATCAATCAAACTGCGTATCAATCCAATAAGACCGAGTGGAAATGAAGCTCGATTTTCTCAGGGAGTAAAACTCCACCGACAAAAGCCATCGATATATGATGACCCGATTAATCTCACGATCTTCTATACACCGTGATAATCTAACTATCATCTCGCAATGAAATATAGCTAGAATACCGAATAACTCTAGAATGCATTGATCAATATCAGGCTAGTGACTCGTGTGCTGAATCAACTCACCATGGATGGGGACCCATATAATATGCCATAAGTCCTCCAAGGTAATGGTGATCTCGCCGGTGGGAATTGAAAGCACTGACTCTCACTATGCCATTGCTCGCCTATGACTATCGGGAGGCCATAGTCTAGAGTAATATGGGGCGTATCGGCCACGTAGGCTAGCCTCATAACATATAGAAGGATACCCAGTATCCTTTGATCATCCTCATCAAACTGCGCCTCTATCATATCCGTAAAACCATATCTCTCTTTGGTGTGGAGGACGGGTAGTATCCGTTGCGCACAAACAAAAAGATACACGCGTTAGGGTTACATTTTTGTCTATTTCTATCTACTTTTCTAGTAAATTATTCTTTCATTCATCTAACATACTAATTTTCACTTTCTTTTACAACAATCTAGTCGATTTTCATCTATACTTGGCTAATTATTTCCAAAGGGTAAGTTACGTACTTTTCCGGCGCATGTGTGCTCTTTTACATGTACATGCCCAATAAATGTGTGCTTCTATTTCGACACCTACACACCCATATTGGTGCATACGCCCCCTCTTCCTATACATAATCCCCCTACCTACGCAAGACACATATGCGCCCATTCCAATGCCTACGCATATTAGTCGATGCATACACATGCATGTGTCTTTTTCCCCTACACAAGACATACACATACCCTTCGACTAATACGCGTGCATGTACCTATATTTTGACAGGTACACCTATGCTTACCCATGTTTTTGATGCATGTGCACATGCACATATGTCAAAATTCACCCTAAACTAGCTTAAAATGTCATTAAATGCTAAAAGGAAAAAGTAAGGATAGGGAACTCATGTAGGGTCCATCTGTTGCATCTCGAAGGTACTCTCGGATGTGATCTTCTCATCTCCTCCTCCTTAGAAGTCTTGCCATCTCACTCCAATGCTCTCACACTCACTCACGGTAAAATTTTGCAAGATCTCTGCTACAAATGAACTGGTTGTGATTGATTTACCCCCTTATGTGGGTATATTAGGCTGCCGTGATGCCCCGGGGCATGTTTTCTCCATTGTGATCACTCTAACACTTCTTTTCTTCACTAAAATGATTATTTTTATTAAATAATTTAAAAAATAATAATTTTCCGCTTTGTTGGGGTACTATTTTCCACCTAGTGCTTATCTCTTCACCCTGGGGCATTTTTAAATATTTCCAGGTGCTTCTTGTCTTCTATTTTTATCTATCACCATGATTATTTTTAAATAATTATTTTTGGCCCATTTGTCTTCTCGCTTGGTCATGTTATCTTGCTAATTACCCGATGCATGTTCTCCTCACTCTAGAGCATTTCTCGCATGCTTTTGAGCTCTTCCATTTCCTAAATTCTTCTAACTGATCAAAAATTTAAAAATTCTAAAATCATCAAAAAAAAATCAGTAAACACTTTGAAAATGGACTAAAATTGGTAATAAACTCATTTACAGCTGAAATATGTGTCTCTCGCATGACATTCATCTCATATCTTGTTGGCATTTCCATGCATATTGAGACAACGACTCGCGGATCCTCTAAATCTCCAAACTAATTTCAAAAGTTACACTACTTAATTTGTCGATACTCTGGGGCACAAGTTGCTTGGTATTGTTTCTCTGTGCACACTACTTTTTCATCAGATCTATGTGTGCTCCATCCTTTCCCTTGCATATACAAATTTTTTGGGGCATAATTTTAAACCCTTATCGTTTATCAAAACATTTTGGATTTCAACTCAATAACAAAATATTTGTGTAACCATATTAAGCATTGTTGGTTTGAGTGTGTATGATTGTACTTATTTCCTTGTTAAGTGAGTTTGTTTGCTTCTTGTATTGCATTATATTCATGTATGTTTCATGAAGATGGCTGTTTTTAGCTATGGATAGTTTTTTGCATCCTGGATTTTTTTTAATGTAATTTTACATTGCCATCGCATGCTCATATTTTAATAAGGACCGATGATGAAGATTACTAACAATATGATGAATAAAATTGTTTATATAGAAATACCTTGTGGATAGCTCAAAATCCCCTTTTCTTGTTATTTTCTCTTTTATCCTCTTTTTTCAATCGTCGATCGCATTCCTCCAACACCCCATCGACACTTGAGGGGGCATCCTTCATCCTACTAATTTTTCTTCTACCCCTAAATATGTTTTTCTAAAAATCAACCTTTTGACTCCTTTTTAGTCCCACATGCATCCAAAACATCCTTTTCTCAAATCCAAAACTATAAATAAAGGGCTACCCCTCCCACCTTTTCCTAAGAACTCTCTCTCTCTCTCTCTCTCATTTTTGATTTAGTTAATGCTTAAGTATTTTAGAGTCATTTCACAATTTATTTAAGCTATTTACTTGTTATTTACTAATCCTTTCAAAGCTTTACGTAAATGGGAGAAGCCATTAATGGTGAGCTTCTATTCTTAAGTGTTTGAAACATCAATAAACAAAAAATTGATTACTAGAGCTTTAATAGGTTCACTTATAGATAGATTTCATGGAGTAGAGAGCTAATATAGTCATGTTTAGAGGTTGATTGTTTGTTTAAGCTTTATATATGCATGAAAATAGGTAGCTCTTTCTTATCTCTAATCAGATGGTGATTTGACTTGTTTGTTCCAAAGCTTTTAGGATTTCTTTAGAGGTTCTTATCCCATTTTCATAGCTTTCACAAACTTTTCATTGCACACATGATGATGAAAACCCTCTCAATAATACCGATAACTAAGAAACATATATAGATATCTAAAATTGGATCCTCCTTGAAAGTAACAAAATATAAAACAATAAACACCCATAAGATCTTAATCAACAACAATAATTAATGGCATAAATTACATTACTAATTTCTAATAATTAACACTCTCCCTACATAATCAACCATGTAAACAAGCACATTTGGCCATTGTGTGAATTTTTTTACATACACTATAATATTGACATGTTGACAAATGCAATTGACCCCCTAAAAAAATCCCATCCATTAAATGGAATTGGCCAACCAAACATATGCAATTGGCCATGCTATAAAATCTTAACACCGTTAGCCACCTTGTAATATTTCGGCTCTATGATGGATGGTCCCATCTACTTCAAGGGTGTGTGACCCCTTTTAGCATTTAATTCAATATCAAACACTAATGACTACAAATATTAAAATGCTTCCAAACCCATCTAAACATTGAACTCACCTACATTTTGACTCTCTCTCGGGGAAAAGTTTCCTAAATTTTTCCAAGCACAATTTTTTAAAATTTTATCCTAAGTACCCTTTCTTAAATTAAATTAAAAACCTACCTCAAGATTTTAACTCTCACATGCTCCTAGTTCCTCATACTATCACCATCGTAAATAAAAATTGGCAAATTGCACAATGTAAGAGATCAAAAGCTCTCAATCTCAATTAGAAAAGTGAAAAAGGTGTGCCTGGCTTTCTTGAATTAAATAAAAAACATACCTCAAGATTTACACTATCGGGTGCTCCTCTTCCTCATACTCTCGCCATCGATAAAATTAATCAAATTATACAATATAAGAGATCAAACCTCTCAATATCAATTATAAAAGTGAAAAATGTCTTTCTCTCTTTACTATTTATAACAATTTCCACACTTGATTTTGATGCCATTTTCCACAATTTTTAAACCTTCATTTCTTTTAAATAAAAATCAATAAAGATATTCCATAAGTTGTACAATAATTATGGTATAAATATGATAATTTTGACATATTAAATGAAGATTTAGATTTTTTTCCAAAATTAAACTCATTTATCGGACCTTCTCCTTATTTCAACAATATGACAATCCTTTCCATGACCTCTTAGCTAGGTGATGTGTGTCTTATTTTAGTAATTATATTCTAGTGTTTATTTTAATTATTTATTCTTCAAGGATGCCACAATATATTGCACCCACTACACACAATATGAGAAAAAATAAAAGCTAAGTATGAGGTAGGTATATTTCATTTTGTGGAGTTCACTATTCATTTCCTATTTACATTATTACTTCATTTCTAGCATCTATTTTTTTATTTCAAGTCATTGTATTTTTACGATAACCATATCATATTTCACTATTGTGAAAAGTGACGATCTTTGGTTGGGAATATGCATACATGTCATTTTTTACACTTTCTAACATTTTCACTTGTGTAGGAGTTATTAATGCACTATCCTCCCGAGAGGGTTCCTCAGCTGACCTTTCAAGATTGCGGTTTGATCATAATTGGTCATATGGGTTAGATCACAAAATTTAAGAGATATTTATATGTTGTCATTTATACCATAGGTATTATATCCTTGATTTTTCTAATCTATTGTTCACATATTTCCATAATTATTTTCACTTATTCTCATTCATTTTTGGTATTTCCCTCACTCTTGGTCATTTTGGTCCTTCTTTATGCCTCTATTATTTCTTTAGCTTACACTTCCCATTGAATTTCACCTCTTGAACTTAGGTTCCCCAAATATGACATGATAAACCATGGTCAATTGTGTTGGGCTTTATTTATCCCATTAATAATGGGATTGACAATGGTAAATCACGTCAAGTATATGTAACAATCAATCATTACTTAAAGAAATTGAATTTACTTGCAAATTGGACATTTACACAAATATTCACATTTAGTTGTTAGACTTGAGATTTTGGAGCTTACCCTTTTTATTTGGGTTTCCATAGTGAGATAGGACTGAAGTATTCTTCTTGAGATTTACCTTAATCACCCACAACGATTTTCTCAATGTTGTTGTCTTTAAGGAGGATCATCACATAAAAGGTCACACTACAAGTAATTATCTCTAACCCTTATTTCTCATTTGTTTCATGTTTATTACTATGTTTATGGTTGATCATTCCTTTCTATAAAGTAGGCTAGAAATATGTTTTCTTTATTCTATTGATTTATCTTATTAAGTTATGTCCCTTAGCTTTATCTAAACTTTGACCTAATTTTAATCCAATTCATAGTAGGACACCTTTATTTATTTTAGGTATAGGCCTCAAAAACCTATATCTATCTTAGGGTTAGGGCTATTATCCTTTAGAATTATGACCCTTGCACTCCTTGAGCAAATTTCATATTTACATCTTGTGCGCAAGCCTATACTTAATCCTCAATATTCTAGAACACATGCAAGATCCATTTTATCCCATCATATAAGGTGATCTAAGTGTTCTTTACATTTTTAGAACGAATGGTGAGATCATCAAGGTAAACTTTAATTATCAATCTAATCAAGCTATCAAAAGTGACATGCAATGTTATTTGAAAATTTACACTTGCAAAAATTAAACCAAAATGTATTATGTTAAAATGAAAGGCACCTCCTCACGTAATAAAACTATATGTCTATCTTCTGGATTTAGGAAAAAATGATTTTTAACTAGAAAAATAATCCAACAAAGAAATCATTTTATAATCGATAACCTATTGTGAAAATTGATATATATTGGGGAGCGAAAGTATCCTTAATGCTAGCATGATTTAGATCTTTAAAATCAAAGCATAAATAGATGGATGTGTTATTTTTTCCAACAAAAACTAGGTTGGCTACCTAATAAAAATATCTGATTGGATAAATGAAATCACCTTCAAGAACTTTATTGAGATCCTTATTGATGGTGTCTTCTAATAAGGGGATCACTCATCTCGATTTCTACCTTAAATGTTTTATACTAGGTGTTATAGGTATATCATGTTTGATTATCTTGGTATCACAAGCATTCAATTTAATTTTAAGACAGGAAAAACATCAATGAACTCTTTATAAAACTAGGTAAATTTTATTTTCTCTTCATTAAAAAAATTAGTTCCAAGGTAAACATACTTAATATCTTCATTTAAGCCCATGATAATGGGTAGGGTTTCCCCTATGTATCTCTTAGATGGTTCCTCATACCAAGATATTTTGGGTTGATCTTGTAATTTCCGACCCTTTAGACACTTTAGAAAAACATTAATGAGTGATTATTTTGGCACACTATTGGATATTATTTGTGTTTATGGAGGATTTTGGCTTGTGAATTATATGAAAAATCACCAAAAACTTATAAGACAATAGAGTTTAATGATACATGTGACGATAATGGAATGTCAAGATGTGTGAATGCAAAATGGTGTGAGATACTCCTACTCCAACGAATGGGAGAAACTACACATACACAGATAGCTGAACAAGATAGATATTAGACAAAGATATGACAAGTTTCTCAGAAAAATATGATCTTAGGAACCAATGGGATTCCTTTTAAGGGTGTAAAATCTCTTTGAAAATCAAGTAATATGATGATAGGAGATCAATATGGATAGATAATGGAACTATAAACTAGAAGTATAGAGGGATAGAGAGATATTTCTCCACATGATTATGAGCCCAGAAAGAGCTACAACAAGATAAAACTCCTCAAAGTATTTGAACCAAGCCCATTCGGTGGCATCTCATTCTTCTTATATGACTTCAAGCTTCATTTTAATGTCATCGACGTATTGTGTTAAAGAGATTGCACATAGACTCAACTCTTGTCCGATGTCGAATTTCTCCTAGAAAAAGGGTTTTTGTATGATAGGAAGTTTGTATATATTGGTACTTTATTGTTCCTAACTTGGTACAATCATCTGCAGAGAAAGAAACAACTTGAAAATAGGTAGATCAAACTGAAAAACAAGTTGATATAGTGATTGCAAATACGAGATGTGTGATTAAAGTGATAAAAAGGTAGGAATCGCTAGCGATTCTATATGGTCGCTAGTGATTTATGGAAAATCATTGGTGATTACTGTGGAAAATGTTGATTCTTTGATAGGATGTAAATTCGATATGCAACAAGTAATTTATGAATTAATATGGTCTTTAATGTGACTTATTGACAAACTGAATATGAAAGCATAAGACAAAATATTACCTTTGCTAATAAATGTTAGAACATAATGTGGTGGGAATCTTACAGACTTTTCTAGGAAAAAGCTGTTGGAGGTGCCAAGATGTGTGAAATAAATTTTTCTAAGTCTTCGAGTAATAGATATTTTCTCGTAATTCCCGAGGATTCATATTCATGAAGTTTGATGTTGCTTATATAATCATCGACAATCGTTAGAATTGTTGGTGACCCAGAAAAAGCGGGTAAACTTGTTTGGAAGTGGTTTCAACCAATTCCAAACAAGTTAATTTAGGGTTGAAACATGTGAATATGGTTAGGAATGTGTTGAGGGAGTTGGGAGGTTAGAAAGTTAGGGCTAAAATGGGTTAGGATGAGTTTTAAGTGGTTAGGGTGGTTTAAGTCATTTAGGGTGAGTGAAATAGATTTTTACTGCAGTAAAGTGTGATTTAACAAGGGTGAGTTTATGTTTTAGGAATAATAAGATAATTTTAATATTTTGAGTGAAAATGTGATGGATGTAGATAAACAATGTAGGGTACCAAAAATAGGTGTCTACATTTGCCCCTTTTTGTCAAGTGGTTTGTGATAGACAAACCGCTAGACAAAAATGAGTGGAATGATTAGATTTGTGTTAGACAGTGCCCCCCCCCCAAACTCGGAGGTCATTGCAATGTAGTACAATGGTCACTAGTTTGAATCAGTTTTGGATGGGATAGGTCTATGTGATGAGTGTGTTTTAGTTAAAGGTACCCCAAGACCGAGCATGAAATAGATTACCAAAAGGGTCAACTTGTGTGACTAGAAAGTCAAGTGATAGGGGAACTAATGGGTTCTAAACCTATAGAAGTATGACTTATAAGACGTATTAGGAAAAGGTTCGAAAGTGTATAGTAACCATGGTGCATCAGGAGACACATGATTGATATAAATGATGTTGCCACAAATGTTGGTTTACGTGGATAAGAAGTCAAGTGATAGGTAACTAATGGTTCTCGACCTATAGACATATGAATTAATGATGGAAAATGAAAATTTTCCGAAAGGTTGCGACATCCAAAATGGATTTGATAAAGATGGGCTCAATATGAAATATTTTTTCATAAAGGCGGGCTTATGTGATCAAATGTAAAGTGATAAGGAAACCAATAGGTTATCGATTTATAGACATGTGACTTGTAAGAAGCGGTGGGAAAAGGTTCCCTGGAAGCTAAAAATCCATGATGTGTTTGTAAATGCAAGTTTGGTATGAAAGATGTTGTAACAAAGGTGGGTTTGTGTGACCAGGAAATCAAGTGATAGGGGAACCAATGGGTTCTCGACCCATAGATGTATGAATTGTAGGAGGTGACAAGAAATGGTTCAGAGAGAATGCAAAGTATATGATTAGTAAAAACATGATTTTTAGGATGAATATATAGTTTAAGAAGGTACTTGGGGCCCAAAAAATGAAGCATATAGTTTAAAAATTTATAGTTTCGATAATATATGCATAAAACTAGAGGACCGTTGAATGGGTTAAAGGTGATATAGATGATTGGCATGCTTATAGTTTAGTAGGTAGTTTTCTAGGCCTATTTTGATAGATTTTGATGTATAGACATATCTTGATGTATGAGGATTTTTAGTCCCTTGATCCTGTATAGACACTTTTGATATATATATATATGCATGATTTTGATGTTTAAGTTATGTTCTGAGTTTTGTAATGATTGTAATGTGATGGATATAGATGTAGTTGATGATGATTTAGTTAATGAGTTTAGTTATGATTTTGATATGATGAGCTATGGATGCATGTGAAATGTATATTTTTAGATTAGATATGTATGATGTGATTTTGATGATCTTGGATATGTTTGTGACAAATGATGATATTGTTGTTTGATTTACATACTATACGATGGATAAGAACAAAATGTGGGATGTTTTCTTCCTTACTATTCTTGACATATATAGTGTATGATGGTAAACTAATTTATACATATGATAATACACATGCAAATTTGTAATTAATGTTAATAGATGACTCATAATGGTTAGTTATATTAGGATCATAGGTGGATGTGGGGTATTTGTGTTTATCATTTTATTGACATGGGAAAGGTTTGTGTGTAGAAAGCATGGGGAAACATGTTCTTCTTGATAGTTCCAGGATTTTTGCCCTAGATTTTTATATTACACAAGCTAATCAATGTGGGAAGCTTGCGTTTTATGGGAAAGATGATCAATGGGAAGCTTTCCTGGGATGGTTACTTTTAAATTTTGATACGAGGGATGATCAATACGAGAAGACCTTTTTGATGAGGACTAATCAATGCGAGAATTACTTTTGTGTATTTTGATTGGGTAGCCATCCTTTGAGGGAGTGGTCTATGATTTTATTGTCTTTTTGATTTTATGGTAGTCATCCTTTGAGGGAGTGGTTTGACATAATTTTCTTTTTGATAGTCATACTTCAAGGATCGATCTATATTTTGAGTGTATCCATCCCATGGATATTTTGATTTTTGAGCTAAGGGAAAGCTAAGATAATCACTTTAGAATGGGATAAATAAGTGTGTAAGGTACACTTATTTTCTTTTCATATCGTAAAATGGGGTAAGATAGGGGATGGTGAGAGTAATGATTGTGGTGTTCCCTTATCATGAACATGGAACTTGTCCATACGTAACATGCTATGAAAGAGTCGTGGTTCCCATATTCAATTTCATGAAAGGTATGTTGACAGAAATCCACATAGTTCTAAATCATTACGAGGACAATTGGATGTGTGAACTAATGGATGGAGATCGCAATTTGACTAAGGTATCATGAGTTGATATTTTAATAGTAGAATAACCGCAAGTGTAGGGTGTTAAGAGGATCCTTTTCAGGTTTACCATCAAGGGAGGCTAAATGATAAGCCCCATACCCATATTTATGAGTGATAATATATGGTCCAAGCCAGTTTGGAGAAAAATTCCCACGTTTACTCTTTTCCATGTTAGTTACATGTTAATTTTCTTTGAGAACAAGATCACTAACGTTAAAGTCATGTTGTCTGAGATGTTTGTTATAGGATTGTTTGATTCATTATTGATAGACATTGATATGTTCAAGGGCAATGGTCGGATGACATTCATCTAATAGTTCTAGTTATGACAAGCATTTTTGATGATAATCTTCTTATGGGATTAGATCATTGAGAGAAAAGGACAGATTTGGAATTCAAGAGGAAGAATAAATTCGATACCGTATATTAGGGAGAAGGGCGTAGCACCTATAGGAGATAGAAATTTGTTCGATATGCCCATAATGCAAATGAGATTTGAAGATGCCAATTTCTACGAAATTGGTCAACATTATTCATGAGATTTTTTTGAGTGTTTTGTTGGATGTTTTGGCTTGGCTGTTAGCTCTTGGATAGTAAGGTGAGGAAAAGATAAGCTTGATGTTGTAATTGTCACAAAGTTTCTAAACTTTCTTATTTTTGAAAGATTTTCCATTATCTATGATGATTTTATGAGGTATCCAAAAGCAACAAATAATGTGATGATGGATAAAGTTGAAAATTTTATATGTTTTAGTGGAGATAAAGGGACTTTCTTCCACCAATTTTGTAAAGTATTCAATTTTTTTAATGATGGAATTATGTCATCGTAATGAACGGGGTTGATAAGACCAATAAGGTCAATCCCCCACTATAAAAAAAGGCCAAAGGTCCTAAGCAGCTTGAAGAACATGACTAGGGATATGTATGAGGTTGGAATGTTGTTGAAATTTGAAACATTTCTTGATGTAGCCACAATAGTATTGGTTAAGTGTAGATCAATAAAATCCCATGTGCATGATTCATTTAGTGAAAACTAAATCGTTAAAGTATCCACCACATACGTCATCATGGACATCTTGGATAGCTAGACGAGTCTCCAGAGTTTTAAGACACCAAAGGACGAGACCATCAAATCCTCTCTTTTAAAGGATAACATCTAGTATGATGTAGTGAGACACACATTTTTGGAAAGATATTTTACCTTTTTTGGATAGATGTAGAGGGAATTTTCTAGTGGAAAGATAGTTGTATATGTCCGAGTATACCAGTGTCGATGATCTATATTTTATGTGATTGATGGTTGATACATCGGTGTTGGTATAAGATGGTTGATTGATATTTTCATGATGACAAAGAGTTTAAAATCATTTGGTGAAAAAGGGATGAGAGAGGCAAGTAAGTGAAGCCACGGTGTCTGTGAACATGTTAGATGAACGAGCGCTGGTTTTAATTTTGTAATGGTCAAAGATTTGTAGTAAGTCTTTAACAATGGTTTTGTATTTTTGTAGGACCTCATTTTTGAATTGATAGATCCCTTTGATTTGATTGATGAAAATTTGTGAATCTCTATAAATTTCAAGAATTTTTACACCAAGAAATGCTGAGGTCTGAAGTCCTATGATGAGAGCCTCATATTCTACCATGTTATTAGTGCATTCAAAATTGAGTTTGAAGGATAACGGAAAAGGGGTGTCCCAAGGGGGAATTATGACTATTATGGTGCCCCTATTTACATTTGGACCCATTAAAGAACAAGGTCATTTTAAGAAGGGTATTGTTGTAATCAAGAGTGTTGATAGATTTGTTAGGGAAGTATTTACAAGGTAATTTATTGGAAGGAAAAGGACCCTCTCATGAGTGATCAATAATGACCTACCCCTTAATGGAATTTTGAGAGATAAATTCAAGGTCAAATTCAGTCATGAACATGAGACATCTAGTGATATAATCATTGTGATATGGTTTAGAATGCATATATTTGAGTGGATTAAATTTTTCTGATAACATATGTTTTGTGATTAAGAATATAGTAACAAAGTTCGGAAGTTATGAAATAAAAGGCATAACACAACTTTTATACTTCAAAATAACGGATTTTGTATTCGTGAAGGGTGTGGCTTATGTACTACATGGATTTTTACTTACCTTATTCATCTCGATGTGTGAGCATGGATCCTAAGGTGTAGTTATTTAAGGAGATGCAAATATAGAAGGGATCTCTCTCGCGTGGAGGTGTAAGCACCGGTGGTGATAAATATATTGTTTGAGGTCATCGAAGTGCTATTGATAATTATTGTCCCACTTAAAGTGGATTTATTTTCTCGAGAAGATGATGGAAAGGTTGATCATGGTTAGATAATTGAGAGATTAAGCGAAGAATGGATTGAAAATTTCCTTGAAGGCTACGAAGTTGTTTAAGGTTGGAAGGTGGAGGAATTTTAATAATGGATTTAAATTTGGCAAGGTCAGCTTCAATTTCTTGATAGACACTATGAATCCCAAGAGTTTTCCTATGAGAATTTTGAATAAACATTTAACAGATTAAGGTGAAGAAAGAATTGTATTAGACATGCAAAAATCACATCAAGGACAACTAGATGGTCTCTTCAATGTTTGGATTTACCTAAGAGATATTCGATGTAGTCTTCTATGGTTTTGTGGATGAAATCATGAAAGATGTAGGTTATGACACGTTGATAAGTAGCTCCTAGTTTTTAAGGCCAACGAGCATTAATCTATAATAGAATGTTCCCCATGGGGTTATAAAGGATGTCTTGTGTTGATCCTCTGGTGCGATGATAATTTTATTATAACCAGAGAAACCATCCATAAGGGATAACATATCACGGCCTGATGTTAGATCAACGAGATGATCAATGTTTGGTAAGGGAAAATCATCTTTTGGGAAAGCAATATTAAGGTCTCAAAAGTACATATAAATACACAATTTTCCAATGCATTTAGTGACATGCACGATGTTATAAACCCATTGTGGATAATCAATAGGTAGTATGAAGTTGGCAGAAAGAAGACGTTGAAGTTCTTCTTTGACTAATAGGGTGATGCGAGGATGAATCCTATGAATCTTTTACTTCACAAAGCTTAGTATCCAGGGATGGTGACAATATTATGAATACATATATTAGGGTCTATACTAGGCATGTCACTATAGGACCATGCAAAGGATTGAATGTTTTTGGATAAGAAAGTGGTGAATTCTTGGAGTTCATGTGGGTCTAAGGCTTGACCGATCTTGACAATGTGTGGTTCTTATGGTGTGCCGATATTAACATCGGTGGTTGATTCATTGAGAAGCGTAGATGTATTAGAAGGTAAGGTTTTTTAAGATAATGATTCTCAACACCCATGTAAGTCTGGATAGTGTCATCATCCTGACATTGGAGGATGTCAATAGTGGGAGAATCCTCTTCTATCATGTGTGGTAGTATGAGAGGAATAGTTCGCTTTTACCATTAGTTTGATAAATTAGCAAGTCTAAATATAATAGCATTGAATAAAAATGTTAGGGGAATAGATATAGTGTCATTTTCATCGAGGGTGAGTTTAACAAAAATGACATTGGTATTTGAGGTTATGATGTTGATAGTGATGGTTTAGAAGGAGACGCTTTGAAGTCAAGGCCATGTTTTTCATGAGGTTTCTTCCAGTCTTCAAAGGGTAAGTCATGTGGACCTTGTTCATAATGTCCAAGAATGAAGCCCTTCCACGTGTAGGTAAGTTTGGAAAACTCGGTTTGTCAAGGAATGAAAATTATGAGGAGAATAGTTTTGTGTGGGGTTTATTGTCGAGATGAGATGAAGGGTGGTTGATACCGCCATAAAAAGTTGTCTATAGAGGACCAAAGGAAATGATATTTCCTACATTCGGATAATAGAGTGGTTATTTTTAAGGTCCTGTCATATGTTTTAGGTGTAGGGAGTTCATTAAAGTTGGGGTAATAATGACAAGTGTGGATACCTATTGGTGGACCACCACTTCACGAACCCCTTGTCTTAAAGTTTATTTTAATAAACTTTATGAGTTGGTATTTCACATCAAGAGTGAGATGATGTGACCATTCACCCATATTATATATAGGATGATCCCTCACAGTATTGGAACCAACCAATTTGAGGTATATTATCAAGCTATTTTTTGTATATTCGAACTATAAAATTGCAAGAAATAGGTATGTGATTGTTTTTGTGAGACCAAGGAGAAAATTGGAAGTTCCTGGTTAAAGTATTGATAAATTCTAATACAGAAGTGCTTTATTTTAGTGGGGTTTTTTCCTTTGGGTTTCCCCACTATAAATTTGGCATTCTCTATCCCATTTACTTTACTATTGTTTACTTTCAATTCATTTTGTAATGCACAATATAAACATCTTGATTTATGTTTAATTTAACTGCACATCATAATCTATAATCTTTGGCAATTTATTTTTGGATCTATAATTTTTTAATTATATCTTCCCATTGTTCACCAACATGGTATCATAGTAGCGATTATGCACTGTAGAATTGATCTGGATGCTTTTGATTTGCAGGAGTGAAGAAGCTTCAAGTTTATTTTCAAATCTATGAAACCGTCGACTTCAAGCTAATCAAGTGAAAATTTCCAACTTCTACACAAATATTTTTAAAATATTAGTTTATTTGATGTTTAGATATTATTTGTGCATTTGCGTGCATAGATTTGTGTTTCTATGACCTATTCTTGGTCTTTCACGGTTTAAATCCATCATCTGCAAGTTTTTAATTTTTTCACACTTGTTATAGCTGTTGTAGCTATTTTTTGCTGTGGACTCAGAAAATTTCTTTAGATTTGGTTAGTTCGGTGCTTCTAAGTCCACCTTGACATTAAAAAGATTTATTTTTGTGAAGTTCTATTGTTGTGAAGCTTCAACCAATAAGATAAGTCCAGGTAGCATCATTGTGTTAGATATTTTAATAGATATTTTTGTTTTTTCCAACCTCGAGTCAATTGTTAAACTCCATCTATCTTCACTATGTTAGTTTTTTATTGATATTTTTGTCAGTTGTGAAGTGCAAGCCAATAAGGGGCATTCCACACTCTTCACAAAATCGGGATTTTGTTAGCTTCCCTATATCTATTGTAAAATCCAATCCAATAGAATCGCTCCAAGTCTCTTCGTATTTCACGTTGTCGGTCTTTGTATATTTATTTTGTCACTTGAAAATTTTGAGCCAATAGAATTGCTCCAAACAGCTTTGCATCTAATGTTGTCATTCTTGTATATCTTTCTTCTATCACTTGTGAAGTTTGAGCTAATATAATTTCTCCAAGTAGCTTCATATTTCACATTGCTAGTCTTGTGTAGCTTGCTTCGTCACGCTTGTGAAGTTTGAGCTAATAGAATTTCTCCAAGTCTCTTTGCATTTCAAGTTGTCAGTCTTGTGTTGCTTGCTTCTTTCACTTGCAAATTTCAAGCCAATAAAATTGATCCAAGTATCTTTTCATTTCATCATTGTTAGTATTTTCAATCATGGAAGTGGTTATCCAATTGGAATAAGCCACCATTTTCACATCTTTCAGTCTTTGTCAAAATTATGAAAAGCGGTCCATTAAGAAGGCTCCACATGTCTATTGTTTTTCTTTGATAATTTAGGTTACAATACGAAATTCTAACTACTAGAAAAACATTACATGCATTTTTTTGCAAGTGTCGATCTTGCCTTGATTTCGTAGTGTCAATATCTATTTATTCCTAGCTAGTTATATAGTGACACATGTATTTTGATTTTTCTGTTCATTCGGACATGAAATATATTTTAACTTGGCTCATTTCTGGACTTCAAGTCCTTCCAAATCCATCTTTTAAAATTTTGGTGAAAAGCTTCCAAGTGCCCTCTTGCGGTCATTAAATTGTTGCCAAGTGGCATCGGTTGATTAGTTTTTCTATCTCTATCTTCCGATGTTTGTGTCTTTTGTTTCGGACTCAAAAATTTATTTATTTTAGTTGATTCCATAGACTTCACCTCTATTGGGCTCATTCTTGAGGAAAGTTGTCAGAAAGGTGACACGTGCCCCTATTGATTGTTTTGATATTTTTTTTATGTCTTTGCTTGCTTTGGCCACATTCCCTTTAATTTTTGTTTTGTTTTTGTGGTTGTTATTAAGTAGCTTGAGTCGGTCTAAGCTTGGTTGGCTCACTTGTAAAATTGACCAAAGTGAGTTGTTTTTAATACATCCGAGCTATGTGTGATATGTGTCGAGTTGGTTTGTAACTTGTGAATGAGATAGCTCCATTTTGACTCTGTTTTTCTCTCCCACAATGATTTTGTTCTTTCTATTAAAATCTCTATTTCATAGATGTTTTGTGTGCCTACTATTATTATTAAAAATGGTCGAAATGCTAGTTTGTCACCTGGAAAAATATCAATTATTAAATGGAACTAATTACAATATTTGGAGAGTAATGTTAAAATCATATTTCATGGCTATAAAGTTATGAGATCTTGTAACTGGTGTGGAAAAATGACCCATCGGAAGACTTGTAAATCCTATAAACCTTAGCTCCTTCTATTAAAGATCACAGGAAGCTTTGTCCATCCTATTGCAAAGCATAAGAGATGATTTTTAATGCATATAGGTTAGATGGATTCTCTTTCTAATGCCTAGATGTAATTAAAAACTATGCATGAAGGAAATTTTCTATCCAAGATAATTAATCTAATTTTAGAACTGTTTACAAATTCTATGAAGGGGGATGATAAAATTGTTAATTACCTGGCTAAAATTAAAAATATTAATTCTTAGTTGGATGGATGCAATTGTGAATTATTTTAGGATAAGCTTCTATATTTTATTATTCAAATAAATATTCATGTAAAATTTAGGAACTTATCCTAAATTTCAAGAATTTAAAGCATTTGTTGAAAATGCTTCTAATCGAAAATAAAAATAATTAGAACTGATAATGGAGGTGAGTATGTTAGCAAAAATTTTGATGAGTTCTATGTGTCATGTGGGATTCAAAGAGAGTTGACTACTCCATATTCCCCATAGTAAATGGCATTGAAAAAGAAAAAATAGGACTATTTTAGAAATGGCTAGGACTATGATTCATGCATCTAATGTGCCTAAGTTTTTATGGGTAGAAGCTATGAACACGTAGTCTATATTATTAATAGAGTTACTTCTAAATATCTTAATCAAGATACTCATCATGAAGTATGTACAAAGAAAAAACTAGATATCTCTCACTTAAGAATATTTGGTAGTCTTGCTTCTATCATCATTCCAAAAGTTAAAAGGATGAGGTTTGATCCAACCTCATTTTGTTG